>CM077794.1:4579089-5267422 GCA_039737535.1 Lagodon rhomboides
ATTTTTCAGAACAACATAATGCCGCTTTAAGACGCCAAAAAGAAAAAAATACTTAAAGGTGCACTGTGAAGACATTTTAATCACAAGAGAAAGATCTTAATTTACTCATTTATTTATATTTTTCCTAAACAAACTGACCCTAAAGGTACAACACAATGTCATACTGTTTCACTTTGTTTATATGTGGCGGACCCTGCCACCTTTCTAGCTTCTAACAGTGTTCTGGGACCTTTTTTTCCTTCGAGAACAGTTTGTTTATTCAGTTATGGAAAATAAATACATCTGAGTTTTTTTGTTTTTACCTCTTTAATATTGTAAATTCTTCTCCAAAACTACGTCGTGTCCCTTTAAAGTACCAAAAGTAAAGTAGGCTGCTGATCGTGTCGCACCTGGTGAAGGTCAGGCTAATTTAATCCAGCCTACTTTAAATGCTGCTGGGAATCTTAATCTCTATAAATACATCCTTCATATTAAGTATTAATAATCGGCACCTGCAAAGTAACTTGATGTTAATCCGATCCGATTATCAGAATCAGCGCTCTGAGCTCTGATGCATGACTGAAATCTGCAAAGTAACTTGTAACTACAGTTATCAAGTAAATGTAGTAAAGTAAAAGTACAATATTTCCCTCCAAAATTGTACCAAAGTACAGTACTTGAGTGAAGTTAAGCCACTTAGTTACTTTCCACCCCTGTAAAATAGAGTAGAAGTGCTTCAGAATCAGAGGATGAGGTTGTTCAGTGAGCTTCAGGTGAGTGAAGGTCGGTCTTCATCCATTCATGATTTTCTCCACTCAGCTGTTTCTCCTCAAACTCTGACGATCAGCTGATTATCGTCACACAGAGGAAGAGAAGTCAGTGAAACCAGATGTGTTGTTGCAGAGATGACACAGAAAACCTGAATCCTGAGTGTTCACAGGCTCATTAAATCCTGCCCCTCCAGACTGATATCCTCCGGGCTGCTCCGGCAGCAGCAGCACCCACAATGCACTGCAAACCAACAAGATGAGATCCGCTGTGGAACGAGTAATGAGTTTAGCCGGAAAGCCTCCATCTTTATGCACAATTCACAGCCTCCATCTCCATTTAAACAGCACCGAGTATGATCTTGTGCAGCTGTGACTTCAGGAAGCTTGTTATCAGTGCACATGTTTAAAAAGCACACGGATGTGAGGAGCAGTGACAGGTGACACAGACACACACCTGCTGTGCAAACACATCCAAGGAAAGATAAGAAAGAAGACATTAGAATAGATTTATCAGGGCTGAGCCTGTTAAACCTCATACAGTTCATCAGATGACTTTTATATGACGTGACACTGAAGTTCACCAGGTTTCCTGCAGATGTGACTGTTAGCTACGAGCTCCCTCAGATGCAAAGCTGCTTTGAGGACAAAACAAAAGCCGACTGACTCGGTAGAGCCTCAGCTGGTGTTTCTGGACTGAAGAAAGATAGAAGTTAGCATGTGTCAATAACTGCTGATTGGATCTGACGTTAAGTTGCTCACGGACGAGGCTGATGTGTGTTATCGTGCAAAAAAGACGCAATCACCTCAAGAGTCACATTTCAGTCAGATATGGAGACTTGTTTTCAGACATTTTCACTTAAAGCTGCTGTTGTCGTTTAAGCCGCCTCTTTAGTTCTCTGTCCTGATTGGATGAAGTGGGCAGGGATACCAAAAAAAAAAATAAAAAATTCTCTTTTGGTGAAGGAGGGTGACTCAATAAAACAGATTTCTGTTGGAAAGTGGAGCTTTTTAACACTTATTTTAATAAAAAAATAAATCACAGGCAGCAGTTTTTAGTTTTGAAGAGGCACTTTCTCCTGTGTGGTTTGAACTCTGCTGACTCACATGGTTGTTAAAAATGAAAGGCAGTGAACGGGCTGACTCATTTTATCTGAAGACACAATTACTGGTCTTTTCCTCCTGTAAACAAAACCATTCATCTTGACACTCAGTTGCCAGTTTATCAGGTTCATCTTGCTGCAGCTAATTCAGTCCGATACAACAAATCTTCCCTTCATGAAAGCTTTTTTTTTTACAGAGGTATGTACACTCATTTTGGAGGGTGGTACCTATTATTTTGTCCACCCGAGTTATGCAATGAGCGTAGGCTGAATAATAGAAACACCTCTCTGTATTACTAATCAGAACTTCACTCTGCAGATGCACAAATGTTTTTAACTTTCTGCAACATTCAGAATGACTGATGTTTAAATACAAATACAAACAATACAAACTCCTTCAGATGCATCAGTACAACTTCATCTGCGTCTTATTTACAATGTGGTCGGCTCTGACTCTTTATCCGAAGACCTCAGTCGCGCTGCAGGTGACGCGGCAGCGATACGTGAAACATTTCCACTATTCAACACTGAAGAGCAGGACGGAGTAAAGCAATACGACACATCTGGCTTTAATCGCGGCCTCTCCAGCCCTCTCTACGCTCAGTGAATTCCTGCTGTTAGTTTTGGCTCCGCAACACTGGTATCTGGTCCACTCAAAGGATTTAGGAGGCAGGAACAGAGAGAAGATCTCATTGGTTGGATCTTCATACAGTCTTATCCAGCCCGTGCACGTCGGCGGGTGGAGTTTGGGTTGTGATATCCTGCTCCGAGGCCCGTTTAAAAGCAGTTTGTTGTTAAAGATTTTTGCGCACGATGCCCAGAGCGGTATTTCCAGGTGGATTATGTAATATGTGGAAAGCACTGCCAACAGGAAATCAATGTTTTTTTTTTGTTGTCCAGATAAGAAATGCAGCATCTGCTTTGTGCTTCAAACAGATGGCAGTACTCTGAAGACATGCTGATAAAGTATTGTCTGTATTTAAAGCAGAAATGTAAGATTGACTGTCTCCTTTTTCTTCTGTGGCTCCAGATGGTTCAAGCTCAACTCCAAGGCGGGGAGAAAGGAGAAGGAGCGTGGTGAACTTCAGGTAACGGTCCAGTTCACTCGCAACAACATGACGGCGAGCATGTTCGACCTCACCATGAAGGACAAACCCCGCTCTGCTTTCGGCAAGCTGAAGGATCGTGTGACAGGGAGGAAGAGGGGGGACATGGAGTCTTCCTCCGCCATCGTGCCGGGCCGATACGCCGCCCTGTCGGGATCCCAGGGGTTCGGCGAGGAGGGCGGAGTGATGGTGGAGCCGCCAGATGTGGAGGTGGTGGAGGAGAAGAGGAGCAAGGTGAAAGATTTCTTCAAAGGGAGGCTGCGCAAGTCGTCAGACACCAGGTCGTGCTCGTCGCTGGCTTCAGAGAGCAGCGTGTCCAGCGAGAACGCCGGCCCGCCACCCAGTCTGGACCTGCTGTCAGACCCGCCAAGCTCTCCCATCTACACAAGCAAAGTGAGAGTGGACACCCATTATGGAGAGACAGATTTAGCTAAAAAAGGTATGGCTTCAAACTGTTGCGTACGACTTGTGTGCAGGTTTACATTTCTCACAGTGCTTTTTTAAGTGGGGCCCAGAAATCAAGCATTAATCTTTAGGGAAACTAGCAAAACGAAGACCATTTCACACAGCAATCACCTGGATTATGTATGAAGAAGTATGGCTTCTGATTTTGGCCCTTATATAGTAAATAAATTGATCACAAAACAAGATGATCAGGATCTACAACCTCTCCAAGTCCCCAGAGGTACACACACTCTTAGAAATAAGGGTTCCAAAAGGGTTCTTCTACAAGGGCTGAGGTTCTACCTGGAACCATTTGCTTCTGAAAAACCCTTTCCCGAAGAAACGTTTTTTCAAGGGTTCTTGGTAACACTAAAGGTTCCAGTAAGAACCATTTTGATCCAGAGAACCCTTTAAAAACCCTTTCCTGAATAAAGGGTTTTAAAAGGGTTCTTGGTAACACTAACGGTTCCAGTAAGAACCATTTTGATCCAGAGAACCCTTTAAAAACCCTTTCCTGAATAAAGGGTTTTAAAAGGGTTCTCTGGTAACACTAACGGTTCCAGTAAGAACCATTTTGATCCAGAGAACCCTTTAAAAACCTTTTCCTGAATAAAGGGTTTTAAAAGGGTTCTTGGTAACACTAACGGTTCCAGTAAGAACCATTCTGATCCAGAGAACCCTTTTTTGGAGGAAGAGTTCTTCAGCGATTGGTGAAAGCATGGGTATAAGATCCTGTGTGGGTTCTTTGTAGAACCTCTCACGGGGGATTCTGGGTGGAACCTTACACACACAGTTCTAGGTATAACCCTTTATGTTGGGTTCTACGTAGAACCCTCCAAAGGGGTTCCAGGTGGAACCTTTATAAAAGGTCGAAAGGTAGGGAAGGCAATTCTGGAAAAACATAGTTGATTGTTGATTCTCATTCTTTGGTCGTCAATTATCAAAGTTTTGGGTTCAATTTTGGACCGAACACCAACCCAAAGCATCAATAACAAATAACAATCAACTATCTTTCTGCAGAATCATGGATCCTACCTTTAAAGCAAGAAGTTTGGAAGAAAAGTTTACTGAAAACCTTCTCAGATATACCTATATATGAAGATGATCTAGACTTGAACAGCTCATTTTTGTTAACCCAGGTCTTCCTTCCTTCCAACAGTGCTCACCAGCCAGCACACCACAAAGATTCTCACGCACAAGCGAGCCTTCAGCGATGAAGCTAGCAAGATCACAACAGCCTTCCCTCGTTCAAATCCTGCGGTGGAGTCTCTCAAGGGTTCGACCATGACTCAGTCCAAGTCTTCCTTGTGTATAAACGGAAGCCACGTCTACGACTCCGAGCCGTCCACTCCAAAGAGCTCGGCAGCCCATCCGTCCAAACTGGTCCTGCTGGAGAAGTGCTCCCCGCTGTCTCGCTCCCTGCAGAACCTCACCAAGAGAGGCGAGGACAAAGGTTCCTTCGCCGAGGGCCGACGCTGGTCCTTTGACAAGACGAAGAAAGAGGAAAAGGAGGAGGAAAAGGCAGCTCAGGCATCGTCTTCCATGGCTCAACAAGCTCAGATAGGAGGTCAACCCGTACAAGCAGTGATGCCAGGCGCCGTTTCGACCGCAGGTTCACCTGACAAGGGGAGGAAGCTAAGAATGACGTTATTCTCTGGAGGGAGGAGTGACTCCCTCCCAGCTAAGTCAGACCTGAACCAGGCAGCTCCGACATCTGAGGGGAGGCTCAAAGGCTGGTTCGGCTCCGGTGACTCCCAGAACAAGCCAAGGTGAGTCGGGGTCATTTACAAGCTCGCCTCTGGGCTCCACAGTGTCTGACGAATGCACTTTCTATCCATAGGCACACGGGAGGCTTGAGTTCACTGTTTGCTCTGCTTATTTGAAAATGGATTTACTTTTTCTCCATTTTCCAACCACGCTTCATCATTATCTCACGCTATATGTTTTCCACAAATGGCACTCCAGCATTTCCATTTCCCTTCACCAGTGTGTGTCTACGTTTCTCTATCGAAGATGCAACATCACCGCGGTTTAGAGAAACGCTCTCGCTAAAGGATGTGCAGAAAATCATTCCATGTTGATACGAGCTCACCCAGCAGAATAGCTGCCAATGCAGATCTTGTATTGTCTCTTGGCTACAATGCATTATTTATTTTTTCCCCGCTTGATTATGTTGCAAATGTGCTTTGCTTCTTTGATAAACTTTGTGTTACCGTTTTCATGATTCTTTCATTTGACTGACTGATGCTAGTTGAGTTTTTCTAGATGACAGACTCTGTTGTGGAATATCAGCTCATACTTTGGTTTGTCTTCTCTGTTTGTGTAAGAAAAGATGTTCCCCATTTGGTGACCTGGCACATCATTAACTAAGCAAAGCTATTGTGCCCTATTTTCCTCTACAGGCTGGAAATTTCTCCTAAGGTAGAAAGCAGCTCAGATGTACCCCCTCCCCTCCCTCCTCGCTCCCCTGTAGCCCCTCAGTGCTCCTCACCCTCTGCCCTCCCCTCCGGTCATGTCTCACCTGGCGACTGCAATCACACCAATCCCTTCACCCCCTCCCCCTCTCCCGCCTCAACCCCCCTCTCCCCTTCCAACCCTTTCTCCTCAAAGCACAACCCCTTTTTGGAGGAGCTCGTAGCTGAGGAGTCACAGAGGTCCCCTCCTTTTGCGCTTTGCTCCTCCTCTAGCTCATCCCCCTTTCATTACACTACCCTTCCCTCCCAGTCCTGCACACCCAGCGCTGCTCATGATGTTTATGCTTCAAATACGGCTTCCATAAAGCGGGAGCGCCCCAGGCCGGTAGCTAGACAGGTATCTCTTCCTACGATACTACCTAAAGCAGCCGCGCCTAACTCCCCGAACCATTCTGCCCCTTGCTCTGCGTCAGGGAGTGCAGGAGAATGGGATGACTGGTTTGATGCCTTCGCCTCCAGTAGGATCAACTCACCCAAAGGAAGTCTTCCTCATAAACAGCCGAGGACAAGTCCGACTTCGTCTCAGCGATATAGTTACCCTCCGGTTAATCACGCACAAGAGCTGCAAACGTGTGAAGAAGAACCTCCACCTTTACCCCCAAGGAGACTCGTAAGAACTCCGGTGAACGAGATTTACTCCGACGGCTGGCTGCACAGAGGTCAAGAGCTAGCTGTCCACAAAGAAGCCTACCTCCTCTCACAGACCGGCGTGGCCTCGTTACAACGTGGCCGAGAAGGAGAAAGCAAAAGAAACAGTATATCTCCAGACCCTCACACGAGCAGCGACATATCGGACTCCCTCAGCATGAACTCCCAACCCTACACAAATGTTACTTCGCCAGGATTCGTCTCTGAAGAAAAGCTGAAAAAGTTCAAATATGAACCTTTAGAAGATGACACTGACTGCTGGGGAGGGATGTTGTTCGAGCAAGACTTGTATGGACGTGCATGCAGAGGAAACTATGGACAACCCAGAGTGAACAGCCATCGTTTGTCCACGAACGCTGAAGAAAACTCTGGAAATAAGATCACATCTGTGAACTCTCTGTCTCTTGATAGGGAGATATCTGTTGCAGAACTTTTGAACTTGCCATCTACAACTTCTGTTACTAATTCCTCGAAGCCAGATGCGAAGGTACAAGATATGCTGAACGACAAAGGAATTTCTGCCGATAAGATCACGTCTATGAACTCAGAACCAAAAATGGTTCTCAATAGTGAGATATCTGCTGCAGACCTCATGAACTTTTCATCTACTAATTCTACTACTACTTCTTCCTCAAAGCCAGACGCAACGGTACCAGAAATTACAACCACTCCAGAAGAGGAGACTGAGTTTGATCCGCCTGACACCCCAGGCATCAACAATAATGTGTCTTTCTCCTTAACTTTAGGAGATCTGAACATGAACGTGAATAATTCAGATTTTAGTTTTATCGACTCTGATGGCTCTTCCCAGTCTGAGGTAGCCGATACTCTCAAAGGCATCAACAGCTTTGGTGGCACTTTCCCACAAACGTCAGAAGCTTCAGTGATAGCCGCTTACCATTCGGAGACCACCGTGACCTCACCTCAGGAAATGTTCACTTTGAAGGACACCTACATACCTGAGATGAACTCTTCCTTTGAGATAACCGCGTCATCAAATAAACTGTGCAAAGTCTCTCCGGTGTGCCACGACAATTGCCAAGATTGTCGATGTGAACTGAATAACGTGGCTCCGCATGGTAACTCCAGGGTAAAGAGAAGAGAGATGGCTGCTTTGTCGCCACTTGATCTTAAGTCCAGAGCCGATTTAACAAGAAGTGCCGATGATTTCAAAAAGACGCAGAAGGACTTTGATGATAATGGAAATCCAGAGGGTAAAATCGGTAAAATTGACCAGAAGGAGTCATTTTCGGGTGTGGTTAGCGCTCGTTTTAGACCAAAAGGAGTGTCCCGACAGAACAGCAGTGGCAGCCCAAACCACCAGAGCACAAGTGGAGACTTTAGAGAGTTTGAACAGTTGTTGTCCCTCGTTCAAAATATTTCACGAGTCAGTGAAGGACCACTGTCGTACCAGCCCACTAAATCAGCTCTTTCCACCTTAATGGCTTTTAATAAACAGGCAGATTCGCAAGGAGACAACGCCAACAAAGCAGAAGCGAATCACAACGAGTCTAATTCACTGCGGAGGTCTCGTCTCACGGAGAAATGCATCAGTTTCGAAGACCTCCACGCCAAAGTAGCACCCAACTCGAGAACTCTCTCAGAGTCAAAGATTGGGCAATCTTTGCAAGAGCCTGAACCCTCTTCTCCCTCCATCCCTTGTGCACTCTCCCTATCAGCTGATGCACAATCTACACTCCACCCTTCCCCTTTCTGTTGCCCCTCCTTACATCCCTCGAGCATGGGGCCCAGTGTCGGAGCCGGCACTACTCTGGCCGTGGCCCCCTACACCTCCTCCTCCTCCTACTCTACCACCTCCACCACTGACCAGCCCCTGGTCGATGCACGGCACTCACTTTTGCCTGAGGAGACACAGCCAGCTAGCAACCTGCCCCGTCAGGAGAGCAGGTGAGAATCCTCCCACTAGGATACCACATATATAGGCTGCAGTAGACTCGAATAACAGACCAGATTTCCACATATGTATATTAAAAAAAAAAACAGAAGTTATCTTTTAATTTTGTTGCTCTGGTTGCTTTGTTTACTGTTTGTTGGCCTGGCTTGTTTGATGCTGAATGCCTTTTTTAAGTTCTGTCTTTTTATTCAACATCCAAAGTGCTTGGATGAAACCTGCTGCATCGTTCTCGGCTTTGCGTCACATTTTTTTTTGTTATTCATCTCATTATTCAGCCTCTTGTTGGCTGTTGTACTTTTGTTGTTTTTTCCTGCCTATAAAATGAGCTTCTCATGCTGCTGCTTCGGCCACCTGATAGATTACTTACAGATAGTCTGACATCAAGAACGCTCAAAAATATAATTGCCTAAAACTGTTGATTCAGTAGATGTAAATGTTCCATCTAGTTTTATTGAATAAGTTAAAAATAAAGAGCAGTGTAAATAAACATTAGCATAAATCCAACATATTATAAGTAAAGATAAATTCTTTGCTGCCCATGTTTCCTTCCTGCAATCATGCGAACTAGTCAGCTGACTCTTTTTCTATTATTGAAGCATATTAGCCAGTAATCTGTTTTATTAACCAAAGTATGCCGACATTCCTGTGAGTCACAATGGATTGTTTTGTAGCATGTAATTATTGGTCCAGTTTAATATTTTTAGACCATATGTAGTCAGCTCTATCTTTAGCCTGAAAAACACTGAAGACCCTGAAATAAACAACTAGATGTGTGATTTATTTATGTATAAAACTTGAATGAAAAACGCTTCATGACACATTATATCCATGTAGAAGTTCCCTTTAACATTGTACGTAATGATTGTATAAATGTTTGTGTATAATATATAATATAATATAAGTCTGCATGAATTTAGTTTAAAGGAGACATTTTATTCAGGTTCATAATTTACATTCTTTAATGCTAAGAAAATACATTAGTTTTCTCATATTGTCCAGTGCAATGCTCTGTTTTAGCTCCTGTCTCTTTAAGGCCCGCCTCCTCAATACCCAGTCTACTCTGATTGGTCCGCTCACACATGCCTGACAACAACAGAGCAGCTGTGCTAAATCAATTCTCACGTGTCAAACTAGTTGCGAGACATAAATTTGGCAAATGTGTAACAGGGTGACGTAGTGTGATGTCACAAAGTCACAGAATTAAAGGCGGAGCTACTGACGATGTGTTTCAGGAGCATCGTTTTCTGTGGGAAAGAGGAGCTTCTGTTGGTGTGGACTTTGACCTTTTTAACTTTCAAGACTTTTAACATGCACAAGGATTTATATATAAAAAGGTTCCTCTAATCAGCCAAAGTTATTTAATTTATTCTCATTGACTCAACATGATCGAAAAACTTTATATTAAACGCGGCAGTTTACGTTGAACTTACGTAATAGAATTAGACGGTAAAGTTTCATGTACTTAAAATACCTGAAGTCACAGTTTTCTAAGTGGAAGCTAACTGTCATTTCTCCTTCAGGCGTATATTGTATTACTGTCCTAGAATAAAAGGATCTTATCTGTACATATCATGTACACTGAGGAATAAGTAGAGGACAGTCAGGGGCACCCCGGGGTGCCGAGGGATTAAATGATTAAAGGAATTACAGATATTTATTGTGTTCCCGCTTTTCATCTGAAAACTAATTTATGTATTTGTTACAATCTTTTTGTTACAGCAGAGACAAGAGAGAAAACTTCATATTTAGAATAAAAAAATGTGCTGCTGGCTCAGAGACAAATCAATAAAGTACCATAGAGTCGCTGTTGCTCAGCTCAGTTAATTAGCCCTTTAAGACGTTAATACTAATCATGAAAATAACAAGAACGGAAAGAAAGAGACGTGTAATCTCAGAAACGCAGCTTTCCTCTCCGCTGTGATCACAAAGTCTTCTTCTTCTTCTTTTGAATTGTGCTATTTCTGTGTGAAAACATCGGCTTGCCTCCCTTGTTGTTGTGGTGTATTCACCCCTGTGCTCCCCTCAAGATGACTCACATGGCTGCAGTTTTTAATACTCTAAGAACAAGTACTCAGACTTTTCCTCTATGTTGCTCGCTACCTGCACAGAGTTGACGGGCCAGAAGTATATTTAAGGTACAGTTACGTGAGCTGGACACAAGATTAGTCACTCAGAGACAGTGATGATGATGCACATGCAGTGAATATATACAGCGTGCCTGTGTGGAAATACTGGTGCTGACCTCTTTATCTCGCAGACCTCATCCAGTGAAGCCATTAACCTCGAGCCAATCAGAGAAGAAGGAGGGCCGTTCGGTTCTGGAGAAGTTGAAGTCTTCCATCCACCCGGGACGCACCGTCCAGCAGGTCGCAGCAGAGCCTGAGAGGAGTCAGGTACTGTGAGCCCAAAACACAACGCCACACCTTTACGAACCCTTATAATCAGGAGTATTTAGGTGTGTAGCTCAAGAAGAGGACAATTCTTTGTGTCTTACAGAAAAAAAAAGCATATACATGAGTTTTTGTGATGTTCTCAGTCACAACTTGTCAAACAGGCTCCAACTTTTCTATAAAGTTACACTTAACCAGGGCATGCGCGCAGATGGCACTAGGGACGGGGGGATATGACCCCCTCAGATTCATAGTAACCCCGATCCGTCCCCCCACTGTCCCTACATAAAGCGACAAACATCGCCGGTAAAACAGAGGATTAAAGTTCTGTTAGTTAGACTAAATTACATTGCAGCGCACATTGAGAGCCCGGCGTTTGTGTGCTACGACTAATGGTGCATTCCAGTTGTACACGAATGTCGGAATTTCTGGACTCCAAGTCAGACTTTTAATCAGAACCCCCCGTGAAGTCGGATCTCCAACTCGGAGAGTCGGATTAATCTCACCAGCCCGACACAGAATTCATGCTATCTGCCACTCACGTACACAGTAGTTACACGTTTTGTTGTACGCTTGTAAGGCTGGGAAGCGCTGGGAGCACTCAACTTTGGGGTTACGTTGTTCCGAGCTCCAAGTTCCGACTTTCAGTGTAAATTGAACACACCATAAGGCACGACTCCCACTCCCCAGGGTCCTAAAGAGGAACTGGTAGCTGTGCCTGTTGCGGTGATCAGACCATTGCCTACTATGACAGAGTGGGTGATTTAAGTTCAAATTATTATCATTTAAAATGTGATTTTCATTTACAGTTTACATACTTATTTTTATTTATGTAAATATGTTTTTGTTTACACTTCTGAGTTCATACACAAATGTTTAAATAAAACATATTTTGCATAAGGCATGAAGTTTTGGTGGGTGATGACAAAAAACAGTTTCATCATGTATGGCTAGTGTTGATCAGGTCGGCCTTTGTTTAACATGTTCATTGTTGTTTATCCATGATTTCAAATAAGAATTCTCCAATGACTTTTTAGTGCAAACCATTGGCCCATAGGCTATTATGAAAGTAACTACTTGAGCGTTAGTTAAAGCCCAAATTACACAAAAATAACGTATTGAATTGAAATAATTTGCTGACAGCTTGGTCCCCCCCAGTTCAAAAATTCCATCTGCGCCCCTGAACCAGGGCATTACTCATATTCCGGTTAGTCTATATAGAGTGGTGTACGGATGACGTATGTTTGTAAGCTAACCTGGAAGTTAGCATCTCCCTGGTTCCCCTCGACAAAAAGCCTATGAGATTTTTTTAATGGAATTTTGGAATATCGCAGAAAACATGCTATGTGGTCAACACAAGTTCAAGTGTTCGAGTTCACTTGTTAGCAACCTCTGTTTTTAAGACACGTGAGCACTTTATAGTTCAATTGTGGGACATTTAATGATGTATTTTATGTCGTAGAACAAAACGTGTAAATATCTTCAGCCTGTGGTAACGACAGAACTTATTTCAAGCATTTAGCCAAAAACCTTTTCAAGAAACCCATCGACGATGAGACGAGAGAACCGGATGTGCAGAAGTGCTGATACTGATTTCAGGGTTTTAGGACCACAAACTACACAACTCCATATAGCTCAAGTTGTTTAATATGCACCTTTCACAACTTGTGAGTGAGGATTATTACTACTATTAAATAAATGAGTCAGAAGCTTTTTTAGAAAACATTTATTCAAGTATTGTACTTGCAAATTTGTGCAAATTTGAGGTATTTGTACTTATTTTCTCTTAATTACACTTCTATAGATACTTTTTAATTCACTGAATTTATTTTGCATATAAAAGATAAAATGATCTGATAAGATTTGATGTTTTTTAGAAATTAAACTGACTTATAGTGTCTACAAATACAGCTGAAAGGACCAGCTGTTATTATCCCTTCAGTTATTTTAACAATTTTAATTTAATTTGAACCAGGTGGACAGAACAAGCATAGTGAAAGTGTCGCTGTGGGTAATGACGCGTGGCGGCATAATCATTCAATTAATGGAGGAAATAATCAGCTAATTAATCTATAATATAATCATCACTGGTTGGCAGCGCTGTTAAAAAATCAAGTAACAGTAAAATGCTTTGTTTTCATTGATGCCGGAGGAACAGTAAGTAGTATATTCAGTCACAGGGCAGTTTTTTCTGCTTTTAATACTTTAAGTACATTTTCTTTGGGTTTCATTACAGTGTTGTATTTGTACTTTTCACTGAAGATCTCAATACTTCCTCCAACGCTGCATGAACATGTGCAGCTGCGATCCTCCAGCTCTGTTAGACTGAGGTTACTTTCAACACTGGGGAGAGAAATGCTGATCCCATGACTCCTCTTCACTGTGACATAATTCTTTGACCCAGATAAGAGTTTCCAGGGCCTAAAATTATGCTTCTAGTCTTCTTCCTCCGCACAACTTCGGACCGCTTCGCCAAGAAATATATGTCTGGAATTTTCAGGACTTTATCATTCATCACACATATCAAGAACTGGTTATAGATTTAAAAAGAAATCACACTCAATGATCAAAAAGTACCCACAATGCTGTGAGTTACTGTGTTCAAACAGCGGAAGAATTAAGTTATTAACATGTCATACTGAATTAACGAAGGCCATTAGGTCCGCAGACTATTTAATGCTTCTGTGAGCATTTATTAACACCAGCAGAGCACTCGGTGTTCGTCGATTCACTGTTTCCACTGACTCACTTCATGTTTTACCATCCGCCCTCCACGACGCACCGCAGTCAGCCGGCTCATATTTCTCATTAAAAGGAATGTTTTGACTTTTTTTATTGGAAATACGCTTATTTGACGCCCTCTGACGTCTTGTTTTCTGTCCACAACCCAAAAATATTCAGTTTACTGTCAGAGAGGAAAGAAACCAGGAAATATTCACATTTAGATGATCAAAACTGTTGCTAAATGATTTAATATTTGACAAATAATCGATTATTTGATTAAATAATCAACTACTTATGTCCATTCAATACGAGACTATGGCCAGGAGACAGTTAGCTTAGCTTAGCACAAAGACTGGAAACAGAGGGAAACAGCTAGCCTGGCTTTGTCCAAAAGTAGAAAAACATCTAATGCTCTCCTGTTCACTTTATATCTTGTTTATTCCTGTCTTTATGCTAAGCTAGGCTAAGCTAAGCATCTCCTGGCTACTATTTTATTATTCTATATCTATTTTGATAACCGATTAATTAGTTTATTACGTTTTTAAGAAAAAAAGGTCAAAGTTCTCTGGTTTCTTTACTCCTCTATGACAGTAAACTGAATGTCTTTGTTGTTGTTTTTTACATTATATAGACCAAAAAACTAATTAATTAATTGAGAAAATAATTGACAGATTAATTGACGATGAAAATAAGTTTGTTTAGTTGCAGCCCTGTATATGAGAGTGGTATTAATCTTCTCATCATCTACAGTCGGGTCCAAAAGTCACATAAAAGATCTTAAGTATTTATACGTAAACTACAAATAACCAAATGATCCAGAAACATTTAAAAACACAGTTATGTTATAACATGTAAAATGTCAAAGATAAAATGTATAAGCAACAAACTCTTTTGTACAAAAGGTCAGATGTCCCTGATTTCAGTGATTATGACTTCAATTGCAACATGACACTGATAAAGATGGCTGCGCCTCGAGCTTCCAGCAGAGCATTTGTTACTAAGAAGCATTGTGAAGGTAGAAAACAGGCCGTCAGAGCTGAGGGAAAGTGTCAGAAGTCGAATTATTATCGAGGAAAAAGGGAGGCTTTCTCAGCTTCAAATCTTATCCAGGCTCAAGGTTTCTAAGAGGACGCTGCACGTAACTGAATCAGTTGCACTCAAAGCATGACCACGGCATCAGGAAAGTAACTTCAACACAGATTCAGAACTTGCTAGATAAAGAAATCAAGACTCCAGTCAGCAAAAGTCCTGTGAGAAGAGTTGAGAGAACAGGTAGCTGTTTCTAAACCGCTCGTCAGGAGGGGAACAAAATAAATACTGGATAAGATATTCTGAATTTCAAACATTTCACTAAGCTGATATCATCGTTCATTTGAAACAATGCAGAATAAAAGTATCTTGACTTCTGCTCTCAGACTTTTGGATCTGCTGTATGAATCTATAAAAGTGTAAAAGCAACAAACTCTTTTGTACAGAAGGTCAGATGTCCCTGATTTCTGTGATTATGACTTCCAGCAGAGCATTTGTTACTAAGAAGCATTGTGAAAGTAGAAAACAGGCCGACAGAGCTGAGGGAAAGTGTCAGAAGTCGAATTATTATCGAGGAAAAAGGGAGGCTCCCTCAGCTTCAAATCTTATCCAGGCTCAAGGTTTCTAAGAGGACGCTGCACGTAACTGAATCAGTTGCATTCAGAGGATGACCACGGCATCAGGAGATCAACACTCGGTAACTTCAGCACAGATTCAGAACTTAAATAAAGAAATCAAGACTCCAGTCAGCAAAAGTCCTGTGAGAAGAGTTGAGAGGACAGGTAGCTGTTTCTAAACTGCTCGTCAGGAGGTGAATAGAAGGGAGGACACGTTAAATACAGGATAAGATATTCTGAATTTCAAACATTTTTTAAAGATTCAACTTTTCAGATGTTATCATTTGTGATAAAAAAGAAAGAGTAGAACCCCATTTGAAACAATGCAGAATAAAAGTATCTTCTGCTCTCAGACTTTTGGATCTTGCTGTATGAACCCACTGTTCCTGTTCCTGTTCTGTCCCTCAGGAGCCGGCCGTGGACCGCTCGGCTCAGTACCAGCACCTGACCAACATGGAGCTGATCTCCCTGCTGCTGCAGCAGGAGATGGACATGCAGAAGCAGCAGGCGGCCTCCGAGCAGCAGGAGGCGCAGCTGTACAAATGCGAGGCCGAGCTGAGGAAGGTCAAGCTACAGGTCCGAGACCTGGAGGACTACATCGATAATCTTTTACTGCGGATCATGGAGCAGACGCCCACGCTGCTTCAAGTGCGCACTCGACACAAGTGACGACAGTGTCGGTGTGTGTTTGGTGTGTGACCCTCTAGAATAATGTTTCCTCACTTGTTATTTCAGATTGGGAATCATTGTTCTAGAGGCCGTCCCAGAGATACTCCACACAACCTGATCCCACAATCATCCAGGTCTTCTCACTGCTAATACTGCCTTGTTGATGTAGACACGATATTACCCAACATGCATGCTGGTTACTATCCCGATTTGGCACGTAAGCAGAAAAACAGAGCAAAGAACAATGTGAACAAGCTTCGGATGCAAAAGATTATTTCACCCATGCTTACTAGAATCATTTTAAGGTAGTCAGCTGTTGTTAAACTTTAAACTCGCTGCTTTCACACGTGCATAAAAATAAAACACAGGCTGGAAAAAGAAAAACACTTGATGAAATATGATGTTAGCTCAAGTTACCTTAAAAAACAGCAGCTGTCAAAGTACAAAAACACATTTTGACGCAGGATTTCCATCTCGAACTATTTTATAAAAACTGTTAACTTGAGCTAATCACATATTTTCAGATGAGAAGAATTTAAGAACAAAAAAAAACAAACAAAAAAATGTCACACATCATAAAACGCTGCGCTGCAATGTGAATATAAAAGGAAAAGTTTCTGTCTGATGAGCAACAAAAAAAAAACAACGTTCATGTCTGAAGAGGATGAAGACTTAATGTTTTTTGCATTTTGTATCTTTGTTTTTCATTTTTTACAAAAATACTGTGTTCATAATTCTTATTTTTTTTGTTACACGCTGCAACGGCGAGAATGTCTGAATATATTTTTAGGTTTCGTTGTCCATTTTTCGTTCTCCTTTTGTTAAAACAGCAACATTTTAATGTAGTAATGATGAAAGTATCGATGCAGTAAAGAGTATTTCAGTAAGTATGCAGTAAGAGTATTATAAGTTATTTCTATAAATACCTTTGTCATGATAATATATTCTCTAATATCACTCGAGCACCACTGTAGCTACTTGCAACGCTTTACAACGACCGCAGTACTGTACTGTAATGAATAAAGTGCACATGAACAACGTTTCTAAGCTCCTTGTGTTGTTGTTGTTGACTGATTGTGTAACTGTGTGTGTGTGTGTGTGTGTGTGTTGTGTGCTGCAGCAGTGCCCACCTCTCTCCACCAGAGGGCGCCACCTACTACACAGTTCAGGTGGAAACCTGCTGGTTCAGCATCGAGCTGCTCTGCAAAACCCACCAGAGATTTTAAAGCACGACTCTGCAGAATATCTGATTTATTAGAGATGATGTTGTTGCACGCTGTAAATTGAGTCTATTTGAGCTTTGATTTCAGATTGTGAAATGATGATTTACATCAATAATTTCTGCCTTTAACTAAATTATAACAGCACAGGCCTGTTTTTTCTGTCCTGTTCCTGGTAAGATGTAAGAAAAATAAAGTTTAGATCTTATCTTAGATTTAAAAGTTCTGTAGAAATACTTCACTCTTCTAAAATCTTACTTAACGTATAAATTCACCCAGAAATAAAGAATTCAGTCACTAGCTTGGAGACGTTTCGTAGCCCAGAAAACATTCACAGTTGCAGTTTTTCTCCTGAACGACTGGATAAAAAGAGCAATCGTAACATAAACTGACTCCATGCTGCTCGTCCGGTGCCGTCTGTGGACGCCCAGAGATCCCAAACTGATTTGAAAAGAAACAATTTTCACCCCATTAAAGCCAAAATCTTCACTCTATAAGCCGATAAGCTAAACGTGTCGGTGCGTAGCCTGTCTGAAGTGGGTGTAGAGCTTGATCTGTTGGCTTTATTCACACAAACTTTTATGAACTACTATTTTTAGTATAGTTTTATGTATTAGCCTTGTATTGTGACCGACCATGGCTGAACCCTACAGACGACCCTGCTGAGGAGTCGACTGATGTGGATCTTTCAGGGCCGATGCCGACTGATAGAAACAAAGAGACTGAAAACTGGTGTTTGGGATCAGCTTGTTGAAAGTTATGAAATAAACCCAAGTACAATCTTCTGCTCCTTTATTCCTCCTCTCGACTACATTTATTTGACACATTTAGTTACCGTGCAGATTCTGATTATTCAGCGTTCAGCTGTGACGTGTTGCCAATCAGATCAGTGTTGTCGTGTGAGAGGAGCCAAAGGCACATTTTCTAAATTGGTTTATTCTAATCTGAAATCTGACAGAATAATCACAGATCATGATAATCGGATTGCTGAATATCGGCCCCCGATAATCGGTCCACCCTTCACAAATATACTGAGTTAATTATGCAGCAGAAAGACTGAAAAGTATATCTGTCGTTCAAATGTATAAAAGTAGAAGTGCCTATGTTGTTGATCTACATCCATCCAATATTTCTGTTTAGTCACAAAAGCATCTTAGTGATATTTTATTAAAACTCCTCATCATTTTAAAGTTATAATAAATAAAATGTTCCTCATGGTTCCGGTCTGTGTGACAGGAGGAAGAATCAAAGTGTCCATGTGGTGACAAATGCTTCATTTTTCTCGCTGCAGGTTTTATTTTTCTCTCTTCTTTGTGTTTTCTGTTTCTCTCTCTATTGTCCAGTGAACCTGAAGCATCCGGACATGTTTCCTCCTCCAGGCCACACCTCTCCTCCTCCTCCTCCTCCTCCTCCTCCTCCTCTCAGGGATGATGAACCTCCAGCCTCTCTGGATCATCAGTTATATCTCCACCCCAAGATCAATCGGAACAGTTATGCAATCTTTTTTTTTTTTTTTTTTCTGTGCTCACCTTATCGATTATTTGGGATGTGTAGTCACGCGCTCCAACTTTGCCAGTGTGAACGCAAAGGGGCGGACTACACATCCCGTCACGCACCGCGGCTCGCCTCGCTGCTCCTCCACTAGTTACACACGGAGTGAGTGTAGTTCGCTCCACTTGGAGATCCGCTCATGATTCACTTCATTAATAAATAAAGAGTTGGGTGTCATGGCGGAATCTGCGGCGAGTCCTGCCTTCCAGCTCGGGAGACCCCGGTACGACCAGGTGAGTCCGGCTTATCTCCTCCGATCAGCGTTTTCTGTTTTTAAATCCTCTCGGGTTGAAAAACAGCCCCATCCTCCTCCTCCTCCTCCTCCTCCTCCCGCTGCTCCTCTTCCTCCTCCCGCTGCTCTGGATGCTGACACTTTACAGCCAAAGTTGCCTTCAGATCCGCGAATCTGCTTCTTTTTTGTAACCGAACCGCAACAACTTCCAGCCGATGGTGAACTTTCTGACTGGGATCGGACCGGTTCCGAGCTGGTTCCAGTTGGATCAGCGTGAATATCTGTCGGCGGTGTTTTTCTCACCTCCTCTGACAGATTTCACATCCCTGCTGCTGTCAGAGAGAGAGAGGAGGTCTGCAGCCCGTCAGTGCATCTGATGCAATCTGCACATCTACATGTTTATTCGTCTCTTCTTTCTTTTTGTTTTCTGCTCCATGAATCACTTTCACCGCCCTCAAGTGTTTCTGCAGACTGGCTGTGCTCCACCTGTGATGGATGTGATTAATGGCCTGTCCGTCCTCATCTTCAGCCCATTACTCAATTTTTTTTCCATCCTCAGAAAATGAATTTGCGTTGGTCAACCCTGAAAGATAATGTGACCTTCACGTTACCAGCTGAACCTCGCTGCAGTTATCTCAGGCGCCTGTCATTCATTAAACAGCCGCTCTAAAGGAGATTATTTACCTGATCGCAGTGCAAGGAGTGAAGTTCACATGGACGACTGGAAAAAATGGGTGAAAAAAATCAAAAAGCTGAATGTGCTCGCTAGAGATTGGCCCCGGGGTTCAACGTTTCTAGTCAATAAAACTGCAAAATTGTCAAAAAAAAGACATGCAAAACGACCACTGGCTACAAAGATACCCAAAATAACCAGACGAGACACAAAATAACTGCGAAGAGAGTCAAAAAGGCCACAAATGACAATGTGTAAGAGACAAAAAGACAACAAAGAAACACGAGACGACCACAGACTCAAAACAGACTGATGCAAAACAGCTAAACGGAGACACAGAACGACCTCAAAGAGACGCAAAACAACCACAAAACGATGACAAATGACTGCAAAGAGTCAAAACGGCCACAAGTCAGGATGCAGAACAACCACAGAGATGCAAAAACACCCTGAAGAGACTCAAAACAGCCACAAATGATAATGCAAAAAGACAACAAAGAAGCACAAAACAACGACAAAGACCCAAAACAGCTGCAAAAAAAAAGAAAACCTGCTTCAAAACAACCACAGAGATGCTAAATTATCACAAAGCTCAACCTCAGAGACTCAACACAACTGCATAACGACCATAACGAGACTCACAGCGGCCACAAAGAGATGCAAAATGTGAATCAGAACGATCGTAAATAAAGATGCATAACAACAAAGAGACACAAACAACCCTCCAAAACAACTACACAGGCAGAATGACTGCAAAGCAGTGGCGGTTCTAGAGGGGGGCAACAGGGGCCAGTGCCCCCGTAACTCTGAGTCCAGACCCCCCTGTGGCCCCCCCAAACGAAGAGTCTGCATCAATAATAAAATGACAGATTTCTTGCGATGATTTCGTACCGAAGGGAAAGGCGGGAAAAAAGTGTCTGAGCAGTTTACGACCCAATTAAAAATGTTGAAATTGCAAACACTGTTTTAAGTCTCATTTATCTTGTCTGAACGAGGCATTTGTCTTTTTTTTCCCGGGCTGTATGTGCCCCCCTATTAAAACTGGTCTAGAACCGCGACTGCTGCAAAGAGAAAATGGCTTGAAATGCCGACAAAGATTAACAACAGCCACGAAGAGGCACAGAATGACCACAAAATGGTACAAATCAACCACAAAGAGACACAAAACAACTACACAGACCCAATCAAAAAGCGGCCAATCAAAAACGGCCACAAATAAAACTGGAAGTGCAGAAGGGAAATGAAGAAAATGGGTTTGGCCAAATGACACAACTGTGAAACGACTCCACACAGACTGAAAACAATGACGGGAGGCGAGAGAATCAGAACGACCACGGATAAAGATGTCAAACAACCACAAGGAGCCACAATTAAACATAGACACAAAATCTTAAAGAATAAAAGACGACCACAGACAGATGTAGGATCAGTTGGTTTGTGTCTCCGGTGGTTCTCGCTCTGATGTCAGAGGGTTTCATGTGTCCATCATCCACTCATGAACACACCAATTAACACAAAAAAGCCTCATCAACACTTTATTTTACACTCTTTGTCTCATGCGATCGCCATCACAGATTCTACTTTGAGATCACAGTAAATGTAAGATTGTCCTCAGTCCTTTGTTTTATTTCTGATGTTTTCTAGTACAGAATCTCATCCATCCGCCCCTCGCAAACCTGTTTTTCATTCCTCAGTCTGCAACCCGAAGTTCACGTCGGCTTGATGAAGGGCGCCGCTACACTTTCAGCACCTTTACGTCAAAGCAGTTAAAATTAGGCCAGTCCTTGAATCAGCATGAATCTCGCTCGGTGTGTCTGCGCCTCTCTCCGTCTCTCTCTGCTAGCCTTGTTGTGTACTCTCCGGGGAGCTGGAGCTCATGCATAATTAAAGCAGGCTTCCTCGCATGGATCCTGTCTCTACCCCACACTTACAAAACAGCACTGCAGCACATATGGCCCGTCGGAGGAGCAGACGTGTGATGGAGGGATGAAATGTGGAGATACAGCACAGAAAGGTTTATCCGTCGACAGTCGTCGAGGAGGACGGAGGGTGTTGTTGTGCCGTCGTTTCAATTAGGACTTGCTGCCGAACAGATAATTAGAATATAGAGGGGTTTTGTTCCACTGTCGTTTTCTGCCCTTCATAACTGATAAATGTCTCCGAGGGAATCTGATTGAAGCTGCCATGTTTTCGCCCATCTGGTTCGCCAAAGAGACTCTTGGCATAAACCGCTATAGGGCCTTTTCAGACTGTTGGCACACACACATGCCTAGCGATTGGCATGCCGATGAAGACAGCGAGGGGGAGAACAGAGAACAGGGCGCCTGACCAGCAGCTCACTCAGGAGGAATGTGTTTGTTAAATGTAAAGTTTACTCGGGATTGTTCGTGCAGGTTTTTTTAAACACATTTTGGTTTTACATCACCATTGTTGATTTACTCAGTCGAAGTGTCGTTAACACGGCCTGGATTTGTGCGTGGAAAACATACCACGCCAAGAATCTAAGCTCAAAGGTCCTTTTTTTACCAATGATTCAGAGATTTTAACTGCCTCTCACTTCATTTAGCGATCAGAGCAAGGATTGACTGTCATGTCTGCATGCTGGGAATGAAATTAGAAATGGTGGTAAACTGCTAGAAATCCGCCTATTAGCATTAACATCTTGTTCTTTTGCTCATGCTAGCTTGCTGTTTCCCTGTCCTTCCAGTCTTTGTGCCAAGCTAACCATCTCCTTGTTGTAGCTTGATATTTAATAACTATATTTCTAACCATATTTCCCAAAATGTTGAACTATTCCATTAACATTCACAGCTTTTACATGGCCATAGCTAAAACTTAGGACACAGAGGAGTGACCTAAAGAGTTAATATGGCTTTTTTTATTTGAATTTTTTTATAGAAGGTTAAGTTAGCAATGCAGTTTAGCTTCCAGACAATATTCATACTCCTTCAGTAGCTTCTTCATACAAAGTTGAGCTAACTATGCAGTTTATCTCCCAGTAATTAGTGAAGTCATGCAGTTCAGCTTCCAGTCAATATTCATACTCCTTCAGTAGCTTCTTCATACGAAGTCAAGCAAGTCGTCGTCAAGTGTCTCTTCGTTGTTCAGCTCCAGGCCATAATTCAAGCAATGCAGTTCAGCTACCAGTCAGTATTTATGCTCCTTCAGCTGCATCTTTTGCAGACTTTTCAGTCCCATTCATACTTCCTAGACTCTTTCCCAGTTTTCAAACCATTCATATTCCTTCAGCTGCTTCTTTATACAAAGTTGATCCAACACTGCAGTTTAGCTCCCAGTAATTAGTGAAGTCATGCAGTTCAGCTTCCAGTCAGTATTCATACTCCTTCAGTAGCTTCTTCATACGAAGTCAAGCAAGTGGTTGTTTAGTGTGTCTTGGTTGTTTAGCTCCAGGCCATAATTCAAGCAATGCAGTTCAGCTACCAGCCCCTTTTCATCTACCTTCAGGTGTGTCTTTACAAAAAAATAATGCCAGAAATGCAGTTTAGCTCCCAGAACACACTTGATTCTGCATCTGTCATCCCTTTCCCACTTTTCAACTATACATGCACTTCAACTTTTATTTACTCATTCATTCTTTAAGCCAGTAACTCTATTCAAGCCTTACACATTGGCATTAATGCAACTTTTCAGTCCCACTTATAATAATAAGACTCCATCCCAGTTGTCCAGTAACTCTTCATGTACCTTGTACACGGGCCCTTAAGCCAGATATGCAGGTTAATGAATCAGTATCGGTGAAGCAGTGCAGTTTAGCTCCCAGCTCACAGTGAGGAGCATTTCACAAAGCAACACACAGGTCTGTTACAAAGGAAAGACTCAAATTCTGAGGAGGAAAACTTGTTATATATATCTGTCTCTGTGGGTGTGACTAAAACTCTAACAACTGCTAATTTACGCCTTCCTGCACTTAAAGAAAGAATTCACAGAGAGGTGAGGAAAAACATTCAGTGGTTAATCGATATAAAGCAAGGTCACAGGTCACAGGTCAGAGTTAGACAGTGAAGCAACTTCTCAACAAGCCTTATTCACATTTTAAAGCCAGCAATGCAGTTTAGCATCTGCTTTTTTTTTTTGACATCCAGCATTCACAACGCAGCTTCTCCAGAAAAATGGCTTCTGTAGTTCCACATTAACCTCATGAAGGAAGTCTAAAGGACAAAAGGATGGGTCACTTTTGAGGACTCGGTCTTGTGAAATGATCCATTCACAGAGCGGAGGACGGTCTGCTGTTACTGTGTGTCTACCTTCATAAAGTATTAACTGCTTCTCATGCCGTCTCTTCCAGGGTTCATTCCTCGGTCGTCTCAGGCACTTCATAGACATCATCGACCCCAGCACGCTGTTTGTGTCTGAGGTAAAACATCTGCTCTGTGTGGCTGATACATGTACGCACAATATGGTTGTGATATATATGAAACAGATATATTATTGACAGTTGGACGATCACAACACAGATTATTATTAGAATATCAGATCTGATAGTCGGTCAGGCTGATTATTTGTCTCGTGCAGGGATTAAACGATTAGTGGATCACTTCATTATTAAATTAGCAGTTTGGTCGTTTGATAAATTATTTAAGTTCCCTTTCAAACCAAAATGTGAAGAGTTGCAGGTTCCTGTTTCCTGTTTTGTGTCTAAAAACCTTTTGCTCTTACTAAACACGACATTTGAGATGCCGTTGTGATTTTTCACTCTTAAAGGAAATTGAATCGAACGCAACTGGATTTGGTTTTTGTCTTTGAAGACGTTTCACCTCTCATCCAAGAGGCTTCATCAGTTCCTGCTCGCTTGACTAGGCTGAGACTAGTCCAACCAGCCGGTGTGGAGGTCCAGCTATTTAACCTCTTAGGAGGCGGTCACAAGGCCACTGATGCCTATGGGTCGTATGTGCTCCATTATTGCCAACGACAGTCGTTAGAGTACGGTCGTTGGGGATGACCACTGTCGTTGGCAATCCAAGAAGCCTCTTGGATGAGAGGTGAAACGTCTTCAAAGACAAAAACCAAATCCAGTTGCGTTCGATTCAATTTCCTTGAGATAACTATGACCTGGATGAATGAGAATATTCACAGGCTTTCACTTTTAAACAAACGATTTACAAAGTAATCGGCAGATAGTAAAAACATCCACAGACATTAATATAAAATCTTGTTGCAGCCCGAAACATTTGAGAACTTTTTTATCAAGCTGGCTGTTCTCGGCCTCTTTGTTAAATCCATATTTCTCACAGTAACGTTTCCAAATAATGTTCAGTGGACAATAGACTTGTAGTCAAGACCGCCTAAACCGAGACCAAGACACTACCAAGACCAGAGAGGATCAAGACCAAGGCCAAGACAGACCAAGTCAAGACCAAGACTTGTTCAGCTCGAGACCGAGACCGATACCGAGACCAAAAAAAGACTAGTTTTTTGCCATTTTGCATGAGTTGTAGAACCCGCACGCAGGTGCACCAAAAAATGCATTAAATTAAATGCAAAATACAAATAGTTTATAGTACAAATAGTACAAAATTGAGGAAGAACTGGTCCCCTTGATGTGTGCAATGGCATCTCAATTATAACACACTTTATCAAGTTGTAGTTGTAGCTGTAGTTCAGTGGGACAAGAACAATATAACACAGACATCACAAAGAACAGATACATAAACATATACATTCAAACTGTAGAACAAAAGGCAGACTACATCATGAATGCATTTATGTCTTGAGTAGACTTGTAGTCAAGACCGCCTAAACCGAGACCAAGACACTACCAAGACCAGAGAGTATCAAGACCAAGACCAAAGACTGTCGGGGCCGTGACAAGACCTTGAGACCGAGACCGGTCTTGAGAACTACAAGTCTAGTGGACAACATGCCAGACTGTTCATACGTTCTTTTCCAACTTCTGCTGGTAATTCTTCTTCTGTAATTCTCTTCTCTTTTCTTTTTGTCTGCAGAAACAGTTGAAAGAAAGCATCAAACTACTTGATGACTTTAAACACGGCACGCTTCCACCTGGAGTCTCTGACAGTCAGGTGAGTCTTTATCGATGTTGATGTGATACAACACACATGAATTTGTTGTATAATGTGATAAAAATAGAAATGATTGATTGTACTTCTTCTCTCTAACCGCACCTCCTCACCTGTGCAGCTGTGGGAAGCCCAGAAGATCAAGCAGGTAAGTGCTTCACCTGTCATAACTCAGCCCAGGTTAGCCGCACCTCCATACATATCAAGCCTCTCCGGTGCTCCTGGCAGCATGAGGATGATGTCATGCTCTCTGCACGCAGGCCATCATTCACCCTGACACAGGGGAGAAGATCTTCATGCCATTTCGAATGTCAGGTACGACCTCAGATGAAGATCTTTTGCCAAAGTTGTTGAAGTTTTCTCCATCGTTTTGTCAGCGTGTTTTTTACACTGACAGTCATTTCTCCGCTCGTGCAGGTTATGTACCATTCGGAACGCCGATTGTAAGTCCTCATACGAAAGTCACACGTTTTATTTTCATGCATTTCATAGAACTTAACTTGGCTGTGCAGATTGTCCATTAACACGGTCGTGGTTGGAGATAGATGAAATGAGACTCAAGACTTATTTTGCCCCAGAAATAAGTTCTTATTCCCTGGTCTCATCTAGGTCATTGGCCTTCTTCTCCCAAATCAGACTGTGGTGTCTACCATTATATGGCAGGTACTGTAAACAATCAACATATTGTACCAACCATTGCATTTATTGTACATTTTGAACATCTGGTAAGCTTTTATTGTGTACGTGCAGTGCTTTCCCACCAAGGGCACTGTAAAACAAAGTGCTGCTGCTCTGTGTGCTGTTGCTTCTTTCTCTCCTGCCTCCACCTTTCTGCTCCCCTTTTCTTATTTCCCTCATCCCTTCCCTCCACACTTTGCTCCTTTAACCCTCTTCTTTCCTAGCAGTGGCTGAACCAGAGTCACAACGCCTGCGTGAACTATGCCAACCGCAACGCCACAAAGGTACAGGAGCGATTTATTGTGGATGATTGTAGCTTCAGTCTTCTTGAAAACCTCTGAAGAAATGACATAATCTGTTCACCTTCAGTTGCTTTAGATTTTAGCTTGATGTTATTCCTTATCATAAGAGAATAACATGTGCTTCCAATATAAGAGTGTCAACATAGAGAGTTTTATAGCAGCTGTATCACAATATTTATTTTGCTCCTCCTCAGCCGACGCCGACATCCAAGTTTCTCCAAGGCTACGTAGGAGCTGTGACCAGCGCTGTTTCTATTGCAGTGAGTGTCTTTCTTCTTCAGTGACATCAGTACCCTCGTGTCAGAATACTAAAATGTAATATCCAAATATTTTCTGTAGGGATGCACAGTATGGATTTTCTCTCAGCTGATAACAGTTCCTTACCTGCTGTTTATGCACATCTAAGGGTAAGAAAGGTTCAGATGTAGTGAGCGGATAAGGTTTGTTGTGTTGAAACAGGCATTTTCCCCCTGCTCTTTTTCAGGTTCATGGTTTTTGTTTTGGGTGTCTAAGCCGTTATTTTTCTTACGCTGTCCATTGGTCCGTTTTAGCTCCTGTCTCTTTAAGGCCCTCCGTCTGCTCTGATTCGTCAGCTCTCACAGGCCTGAGCAGGCATTGACCAACGTGTTTCTACATCAGCTCTGCCAGTGTTTTCGTGACCCCGGCTGTGCTGGGTGTGTGGTCGTATATGCCGTTTTTCCACCGACAGTACCAGCTCGCCTCGCCTCGACTTAGCTCGCCTTTTTTGCGTTCCCATTACTGAAATCTGGTACCTGGTACCTGCTAAAGTGGTGCTTTTTTAGTATCACCTCCGTGTAAGTTCCAACCGAGCTGAGCTGATACTTCTGTGTGACGTAAGCTGGCAGCCGGCCACTGATTGGACAGAGAGCGACGCCACTTGACGACTCATGACGAGCGCGACGTCCGAGCCCGACACCGGCTACCTTTAAAAACTAGCATCTGCGTTCAGTCAACACGGCAATTACATGGAAGGAACAACGCGCAGGAACACGGCGTGGACCGTGGCAGAGGTGGAGACGCTCCTGAGTGTTGTCGCTGAAGACGCATCCAGAACGAGCTTGATGGTGTGACAGGAAATGAAAAGGTGGACGTGTTTTGCGTAGCCCACAGCTAGCCCTGTTTATGTGTCGCGTGGATAAGTACGCCACTGATGACGACCCGCCCACGTTGATGACGACCCGCCCACGTTGATGACGACCCGCCCACGTTGATGACGACCCGCCCACGTTGAAGAGATACTAATTCTAGATGGAAACACAACGTGTCTGAAACAAAACCAAATAGAGCCACGCTGAGCCGAGGCGAGGCGAGCTGGTACTGTCGGTGGAAAAACAGCATTATAGGACCTGAACCTGCTTTGTTATACAAAACCTCACTTTCTCTCATGTGGGACCTTTAAGATGCTTTGAGATTTATGGATCACAGGTGCGTAACTTACAGACGAGATTCTTGGAACCTGCTTACACGAGGTTTTTTATGCTCAGCATCTTTATTATTATGAACATTTTTAGAAATGAGGCCCCCGGTGCATCTTTCCCGATGTTACAGTGAGCTGCAGCAACCATGTTTTTTCCTTGTATTCATAGGTGGGACTGAATGTGCTGATTCAGAAAGCCAACAAGCTGAGCCCTGCCACCAGAATGATAATTCAGAGGCTTGTCCCCTTCCCAGCTGTAGGTGGGTTTTCAAAGGACCCTGTGTGCCAGCAGAGGGCCACGTAATGACCCCCTAATTATGTGGCCCTCTGCTGGCTGGAGTCACAGCATCTCACTGGTGTCACACAAAATCTGCTTGTTTATTGCACTAATGTCATTTCTGTGTACAGATATTTATTTTAGTGCTTTAAGATTACAGTATAAACATTCTGTGGTTTAAAAAAAAGGAATTAAATGTTTTCTGAGACTGTAATTATTGTCTTCAGCATCTGTTTATGTCCTGTAGAATTGAATCCAATTAAAAAAAGCTGCCTTTCTCTCTCCAGCCAGCGCAAACATCTGTAACGTGGGCCTGATGAGACACAACGAGCTGTCCGAAGGTGTCGACGTTCTGGACGACAACGGGAAGGTGGTGGGATCGTCCAAAATTGCCGCGAGGCATGTGAGTTGCTTTCTGTTACTCGACCGCGCTAAATATGTTTGTGTATTCTCGCTGATTTTTAAATGCGAAGGTGGCTGCGAATGCATCATTTCCAGCTCGGCTCCCGTCACTCAGCGCACGTCTGCTCTCGCGAAAGAGGAAATTAAATCCAACTCATTGCAGTATTTGAAATGAAGCGTGTGCACAATGTTCTCATCTTCCTCCTCAGGCGATTATGGAGACGGCGTTCACACGTGTGGTCCTCCCGATGCCGATCTTTGTGCTGCCCCCCATCATCATGTCCTACCTAGAGAGGTTTGTACGGAAACTTATCATTGTCTTTATAACCAGGAACCGTTATTTTTATTATTGATACTGATTATTTTCTCAATTAACTGATCAATCACAGGCCTCCAGAGCCTGAGGTCGTGTCTTTTAATGCCTTCTGTCTGAGCAGCGGTCCAAATCCCAAGTATGTCAATATCTACTGTTAAAGAGGACGAAAACAACAAACCAAAAAAATCACATTTGAGAAGCTGGAACCACTCAATTTTTTTCCATTTTAGCTTAAAACATTGATGAAATCTCTGCCTGTATCAGTGGTTCTCAGCCTTTTTGGCCACCTTGTGACGCCTTTAATCAAATCAGTGCTGCCCTTCATCAGCGGTCACACGTTTCTTGTTGTAACCTGTTTAACCAAGAGCCATAAAAGCCCTTTAGATTACTCATTTAGTAGAAAAACAGAGCTTATTATAGCAAAAAAAGAAAAATGTGAAGCTAGTACTAGATAACTCTGCAATTAAATATAATAACTCATGTCAATGTGCTCTAAAGCTCATTTAAAAGGCAGTTATGGATAATGATTGAGTGATGAAGTTTTCATTCTACTATTAGTACACTATAGAAATATTGTTATACCATAGAAATGTATAATTTGCCTTTAAAAGAGCTTAAAACCACACTGCCAGCTGGTGACAAAGCCATAGTTAGTCAAATTTAGCTTCATCTCCTGTTAGTCCCACAAAACTGAGGCTCATCCAACACGACACGTAACAGCAGCTGAACTGGTCCCGCTGAAAGACGATTAGCCGAGCTCAGGAGAGTAGCTAGCGAGCTGTCGCTAACTGCTCTATCAGCCGCTGACATCCTAAAGGTTTGAAGGGTTTCTGTCTTTAAGATTGTCCAAATGTAAAAAATGTAGCTCAGCTCACGCTTCACTCTCAGTTTCCTCCTGTCCTCAGTTGGCCTTCTGCCTTCTGTCTTTTGCAGGGAATAAAATATACTGTAAATATTAATGTGTGTAAGAAGCCAGAGCTAACATATGTTGAGCCCCACTGGGTCTGATCAGCATGTGCTCATTGGCTGGATCACAAAAAGAAACCGGTTCAGAAGCTAAAGTGGATGAAATGATATAGCCTATTGTGTTTTCAAACACAAAGAAAAGTCTGTGGATAAGAATAGAATCTCTATTTCTGTGCGATTAAATAAAAGAGGATATGTTCAGCCTGACTCGTTAAACCAAGAGCTGGGACTTTCACGCAGACAGATAAATCTCCCGCCCACTAATTGTGGGAAAATAGCTCCCCCAAATCCGCACATGATGTTTTTTTTTTTCTTCCGGATCCGAAAATAACTCGCAGTAGTCACCCGGGATCGATCCACACAGAAGGCTCATGTTTTCCTTTTTTTCTTGTCTCGACTCGCGCAGGCTGCGATTTCTGCAGAGCAACCGCCGATTGTTGCTGCCCATCCACAGCGTGGTGTGCCTGGTTACCTTCGGCCTCTCGCTGCCCGTGGCCATCAGCCTGTTCCCCCAGATGTCTCAGGTACAGTAAAGCGTCGGCTCAGCTGCAGATCCGAGGCCAGCTGGCTGAGAGGGAAGCAGCTGGGGAGAAATTCAAATTACTTATACACCACTTGAAATGCACATCCGCGGCCTCACGAGCCTGCGTTCACCTCTTTCTCCAGATGTCTCCTCCAACGTCTAATTAAAAAAAAAGCCGAGCGGGATCTCTCCGGGCTTAAAGAAGTCAGACTCGGAGAGATGTGGAGCTAAAAAAACTTCATGTTTGTTTTTTCTTCTTTGCAGATCGAGGTGTCTCGCCTGGAGCCGGAGATCGCCATGGCAACAGATTGTAAGGTGGTGACCTACAACAAGGGTTTATGATGGATGTTGGTCGGTGTGGGAGAGGAGCACGGAGGATGGAAACGAGGCCGCGCTCTCGATAGGAGAAGCTTCAGTAGGGTTCCTCCGTTACGGCCGAGCCTGTAGGTCATCGCGTACTAACTCCAGGTTTCTAAACCTGCTTTTATTTTTATTATACAGTTCTCAAGAGGCCAGCGATTACTACTGAGTCATGGTGGGAAAACACAGAAGAAGAAGAAGAAGCTGTGTATATAGAGGATGATATATGAAATCATGTGAAATCAGTTTTTTTTTTAGAATTTAATACAATTATTTTAACATGTACTGTACAGTGTTTCCCCCCCCCACACACACACACAGGGTATACGATGCTGACGCTCAACTGTAGTTCGTATCTGCTGCTATATTTCCCCCAAATGACAAAAGGTTTTAACTCTGCAATAACTGACTTTTTGTCCACTTGGGAGTCTGTAAACACGCGACTGATATATTATCACCTCCAGCAGGTTACAGAACAACGTGGCATTGTGAATCCACCAACTCCTTGAGAAATATTTGTGTATTTAGTTTGCTAGTTGCAAACTGTGTCTGTCTGCTGTCTGATTTTTGAGGAGATGATGCACAGTGTGTGTTTTTTTGTGCTTGCTGGGCCAATCAACAAATCTGACGAGAGCAGTGAGAGTCAACCAGATCAATTAAGTTGTGAGCCGGCTGAAAGAGACTCTTTTAATCATACAGGTAGTCATGCTATCAATTAAAATACAAATATTGACTGTAGATGCTGTAATTTTATCATTCGAGCCCAATATCTCCTAATTCAGTGGATCTAAACCCTTTTAAAACAAAGCGACACCTGCCAGACTCTCAAACATTTCTGTCAAGAATCCATTAAATGTAGTTTTTTAAAGAAAGAGTTTGTGCTGAGCGTTTTACAGTTGGATGAACAGTCGGCGCCCTCTGCTGGACACACCAGATATCTACCTACCTACACACCTACATGTAACTACCTATTTGTGATTCATCGTCCACCAACACACGGTGCTACTGATCTATCTGCAATAAACCCATCGGCTGATTTATTTGACTGATTTGTCGGTCACGCTCACCGTCTGTTGTGGGTCCTCAGTATATTTTCTGCCATATATACTGATAAAATACACTGTAAGTCTCGGCACTCTGATATGTTCTGATAGAAACGCTGATGAGGGAATAATAAAGGAGCGTTCCTCTCTGAGTGAATCCGTCCTGTCAGCTCGTCCTGCCCTGATAATGTGAAACAACACGCAGAACTTTACCGTCTTATTTGTGTTTTTTTTAGCCAAATGTTGTAAACTAAACTCTCTTTCCTAACTCGTAGGAAGGACGTTGACTCCACTACTGACTGTTTCTTAACTGTATTCCTAATGATTATTTTGTACAATGTGAAAGTATTAACTATATATTATACTGCTGATGACGAGCTAGTGTTTTTAATTTTTGTATAATACTTCGACAGGGTTATTAATTCATGTTTGCGAGTCAAACAATGTAAAATATTTATCTATATTATCTAAAAAATATATAATAAATACCTTTTTCTCCGCTTAATGTTGTGAAGACTTTATTTCTGGACTTCTGGACCATCGTTGTTTGACTGTTTGCACCATCTACTGTACATTACTTTCTATTTGTCTTTTATTTACTTTATTTTATTGTTATGAATCGCAGTAGGTTGGAAAATCTCTTTAATACTGTTCTGTATCGGGACTTATTGCACAGGGAAACAGTTGCGCTTGAATGATTAGTTAATTAATCTATCAACCGATTGACGGGAAATTAGAAAATTAACCCGCAAATCATTGGATTATTTGATTAGTCCCTTTCTTGGTTGTTTTGATGACTGGACAGGTGAGGAGAGACAGGAGGTGGGCTGATGGACACAGCCTCTGTACATGTGCGTCGCTTAATTAATTCACATTTCAAGTAGTTTTTCACTGTTTCCTTACATTAAATTGATCAAACCATTGACTGATTAATCAAAAAAGATCATCAACAGAATCAAGAATAATAAATCATTGAAACAAATGTGTTGTTACTTGCACCACTGTAGTAGTTTTTTGTGAGCCGTGAGTGAAACAGTGCTGTAAAAAGTAGCTAGAAGTCATTATTGAGTCAAAATTAAAGGTCCACTTTGTGTTTTTGAGTCTCAAAACATAAACAATACAAAATAATAAGTGGACAAAACTGAATAAAAATGTATGACAACAAACAAGCAGCTCCTCCACTTATTGTACCTGCCATTTGTAAAAATAAATAAAAATTAATTTGAAAATGCAAATCAAAGAACAGACTTTTCACAGGCAAAAGAAGGTCAATGTCCACTCAGAGTTCCTCTGGTTCTCAAGGTTTATTTATCATTAAAAAACAAGCAAACAAACAAACAAACAAAATAATCATAGGCCGACCCAGGTGCATCATGGTCCTACACCTATCCTTCAACCCGTATAACCTAGGATGCCCACAGTGTTACCCAAACTCCCAAACACAACAAAATATAGATTTTGGGATTTCTTGGCCGCCCTGTTTCATTCATAGTGAGGGAAACTGTGTTTATTCTGGAGCCAAGTGAGGTGACCACAAAGTTACCAGGCGATTAGACGACCTGCATCAGGGCCGTCCTCCTGCAAACAACCGGACGCCTTTTCCATTCAGATTTAACATTTAATATCACTGGGGACTTGAGAGGTTGTAGAGGCACATTTCAGTTTGATTATCATCTGAAGAGGCGTGTGTTTACTGGTTTATTGTCCAAGTAGCTGACATTTTTGTTTATATTCTTATGTAGGTTGCGGCTGGTGTGTGAGCATTTTTTAAAACCTTTTTAAAGTACATAAAACTAAACAAACAAGGAAATAAATAAACTGAACAAATAACTCTAATCTAAATAAACTAAACATCCAGAATAATAATAAAAAACATCAAAACAAACAACAAACACTTGTATTCAGTCTCAGTCAGCTTCATGCAGCTGCTCCTGCAGTTCCCTCCTCCTCCAGCAGGGGTCGCTGCCGCCCCTCCGCACGCTTAACCCTCCTCGCGGGGTTCAGAGGGGAAAGGTCGTCACAAACATGGCGGCTCCCCTGGATGACATGTTTTCCTTCTGCGTGGATCCCGGCAAAGTTGCAGCGAGCGTGGACGTCCGATTTATAGACAACCTGAAGGTGAGCTGGTCCAGATTCTGTCGGTTCGAACGGGTTCGGAACCGAAGCGTGACGTTTGTGGAGCGAGAGGCGGCTGTCAGGGAGGATCGGAGCCGGGGCAGAGCGCACACTGCCCGGGCTCAGAGCGCCCTGGAGCACCGGGACCGGTGGAGGGAGCGAATGTTTTCTGACAGAAATAGATTCGTTTAGAGTCTAAAACGAGTAGAGCGGTTCTGGTCTGGAGTCAGGTGTGTTTATTTAATTCAGAAGTGAGTACAGAAGGCTAAGAGAGAGCACTGAGGCTTCATGGGATTCATCCAGTCACTTCACTGACACCAGATCAGCTAAATACAGCTTCATTTTCTCTGTGAAGTTTATGTTGGTGGGAGAAGAGTTCACATGATTCAGTCTGAAGAGGAATGATGAATATATTCTAGTATATTCTTTGGTTTGTGGACAAGACAAAACATCTGAGGACATTTTTCAGCATTTTTATAGATTAAAACAACTAATCAATACATTAACTGACAATGAAATAGTCCTTAGTAATGATACCAAAACCGACGATATGATATCACCACTATATTTAGTCCACGGTACATTATATGTATCGCGATATTAAAAAAAGACTTGATAATTGATGATAATTTTTGTAGACAGTTTGTTTTTACTTGAGGTCCTTCTGCTTTCCTGTCTAAAGTAAAATAAAAGGTTTGACCTACGCATGTGTAAAAAGTAGCTGTTGGACTGTACATCCAGTAGCCAGCATCGATCCTTCCCTCCTTCTGGTTGTAGAGCGAGACCACCAGGACACCCAGGGGGATGTGAACCAGGAGGACAGCTGAGCACAGGCTGCTGGTCCCTCCGATCTCCCTCACGACAATCTCTGTCAGCATTATTATTATTTCCTATCTGTAACTTCGATGGTTGTCAGGCGATAATGGCGTTGAGTTTTTCTTCTGGTTGGTAAACACACCGCCCGCCTGTCTGTCACAGCTGCAGGTGAAGCAGACAGGACAGGTGGTGTTCGCTCCACCGAACGTGCCCAGAGACACTCTTGCAGCGAAAAAGATATTGAGTGATTACTTTCTTTGTGAGCTAATAGTTTGAGTCATGCATTGAGAACGGAACCAACAAAGCCAACCAATCAGAGGCGGAGTAGGGGACGTCTGATGGTCTTAGATTTACAGCTGCAAAGATTCATTTGTTAGTTTTTCAGGAGAATTTTTCATTTTTTTAAGAAACATAAAGTGAAAATCTCTGATCCCGGCTTGTTAAATGTGAATATTTTCCGGTTTCTTTACTCCTTTACGTCAGTCTGGCTGTTTTCTTTTCTTTTTTTTAGACCAAACCACTGATCGTTTAGTCTCTTGATAAACATAATCATTAGCTGCAGCCCTCGGTTGTTTCACAGTGGACCTCACTGTGTTGAGATGACTGGTGATGGTGTGATGTTCTCCGTGTTTCAGGGTAAAGGTCTCTTTGCCAAAAGGAGCATCAAGAAGGGAGACGTCATATTTTTCGAGCGGCCTCTGGTCTCGGCCCAGTTCCTGTGGAATGCTTTGTACAAATATAAAGGTGAGATGTTAAAAACACACGTTAGCAACAGTTACAATCTGTCGGCTACAGTCTTTACTGGACTTTTGAACTGCATCTTGCATTAATTAATAAGCACTGAGACTGACGCTTAATAATATATCTGTATGTTTATTTTATCAGAGTTTGATTTAGAATGAAACCTTTAATATTTCAGTGTTTCACCTCTGTCCGTCTGCTCTGCTGTGTCTCTGCTCGTCCAGCCTGTGATTACTGCTTACGAGCTCTGGAGACGGCCGAGGAGAACGCCAGGAGACTCAGCGGCATCCCCGGACTCAACCTGCCTCATCCTGAGCTGTGCCGCGTTCGACCGGAGCTGCACCAAGCCTGCCCTCAGTGCCAGGTCAGCACCATCGGGATACTTTTACTCTTTGAAATGCTTTAACAGAAGAAGGATCCTTTGGAAAAAGTGGTGTGATCAATTGATGACGAGAAACGTATCGATTTAAAGCTTTGTTCAGAGTGGAACTTCCACTGCATCAGCCGGAGTTCATAAGACTTCCAGTACTGAGAAGACAATCTGTCAGTCTGTCTGTCTCGCTCAGACAAAGTGTTTATCCATGACAGTTTCTCTGTATTTGCACTTTTGCATATCTTTTAAAGGCCACACACACAAACACACTCGCTTCTACACCCTTACATAAGGGTGATTACAGTTTTTTTAAACCTGGGCCCTGTTTTTACACATTTGGGGTTTGAAGTTGGTCGAGTAGTTCTCCACTTTAGTTTGGACCAAAGTCACACAATAACAATGAACAAGCTAATAGATCGAGGCAGCAGACACGCCAGTAAAACTTGTGTTCTCTGAGGTTAAATGACTGGTTTTGTAAAAGGGGTCTGGTGGCTGTTTCTGATTTCCCTCTTTAACAATAATGTCCGTCACTGGAGGGATTATTGATACTTCATGATGTTGTAAAAACACCTGAGTACTTTCAGTGGATGTACTTTGACGGGCGCATTTGTCTTCAAGGACACGTTGCAGCCATTGGTTTCATATTTTGGTTTGTAAATGATTTATGGGTAGACAGCTTTTGGTATATTCTGAGCTGTATGGAGCTCGATTATTTCCATATCATAACTCAAGTTAAAATTATAAATAACTTAGTTTCAGACAAATTGTTATATCTAGTCTGTCTGGATGTGACAAAGAAAGAGCTGTTGGTGTCACTAATAATGGGTAAAACAAGAGTAACAAATGTTGCACACGGTGTGAAGCCTCGTTATTTTCAACATGTCGTCACTCTTTTGAAATGCGCTCGTGTGCACTGAGACGTTGGCGTCACTGCAGAATGCATTTTGAAAATGTGTGTCACCTGATTGTTCATTTGTGCTTTTGTTCAGCTGGACAGCTGTGAAATGTCGCCCATGGCTACAAATCCGATTACCTTTCTGCATAAGACATATAAATAATGTCCTGATTGCAGCAACCTCACACAATTACAGTTGCTAGGTGATGATGACCTGTGATTTTTAATTAGTGGTCGAGGAGACGGAGCAGTGTGGGGGAAAAAGGTCGCTACAAGGAGACCAGAAGTTTATTATATGTTTAATTTAACTTTTTATACCTGTCTCTTGAAATGATTTGTGTTTTCTGACTGATGTAACCTCTCTCTCTTCCTCTTCAGGTGATGTACTGCAGCAGCGAGTGTCGACAGGCTGCAGCGGATCAGTACCATCGAGTTCTGTGTTTGGGTCCCTCCCAGGAAGATCCGGACCATCCGATCAACAAGCTGAAGGATGCGTGGAGGTGAGAGAGCTCTGTGCAAACACTGTCATGAATGTGTTGTTTCTTTTTATGTGTCGACTCACTTCAGTGGAGATCACCTGTCGTCCCTGCAGGAGCATGCATTATCCCCCGGAGACCTCCAGCATCATGCTGATGGCCCGAATGGTGGCTGCTGTCAAACAGGTGAGGCTTTTTTAGAGGTTTGTGGGGTTCAGCTCATTCTGGTGTGTGCACTTATGTTGCAGGTATTCTTACAAAACAGAACGTTGGATTACGATCACTCGCTCCTCCTTGTTCCGTCCTTTAAATACAAACTTTATGGTGTTTAACTTCGCCTAAGTAGACGTCTTGTGATGGTCGGATAAAGCAAAACTCGGCGCACACAGTGACATCTGGTGGTGGAACTTAAAGCAACTCTTTAAGACAGAGGCCGAGGCACGACTACCACACCTCGCTGAATACACAGTTTTAGTCTCATGTGCTCAAGAAACCTGCGTGTTAATAAATCTGTTGTCCTAAAAGCGACGATGGAAAATTGTTTTTGCTGATATGAAACATTAATGTATGGTTTTCTTTGGTGTAGTTTAGTCCAGGTGGTGCTGTTGGCTCATGTGGTTAAAACTCTTATGTGATGTTTCATCTGAGTTGAGAGGCTCATTACTTAAATACATCATTACTTGGTGTCACGAGGAAACGTTCTGAGACTTGTGATTAATGTCTTTCTCATGTGCATTCCCACATTTCTCAAATTCAAATAGCTTTATTGGCATGAGCATAACAAAATCAGTATTGCCAAAGCATTGCACTTATAATGTGTGTGTATAGATAGAACAGATAGAAATCTAAGTGTATACAGTTTTAGTATGTTTAAATGTTTTGTCTGAGGCTTTATTCTCATATATTCTCCTCTCTTCTCATCCCAATAATGTGCCGATCAAATACTTTAGCTGTGAACCTGTTAAAGCTGAATGAAGCACTGGTGATGTTTGAAGCTGTGGACGTCATCAGTAACGTGACGTTCCTCATTTGATACAAGCTACTGAAACGAAGCTTCGAGAGTCGGTATCAACCGCCTGCCTCTGCATCTCATCGCTTTATAGCTGCTCTAATTCATATTTTTCTATAAACAATAGATGGTAAACATAAAAGAAAACAGAGGATCATCCCAGTGTTTTAGTATCTTTCAGCTCTTTGTTTCGGTTTGTCTTCATCGTGTCCAGCGGGCATCTGAATTCTGCAGAAAGCTTCTGACGAGCTGACTTTACACTCCAGACACAGTTTGCATCTCGCTGCCGAGCACGGTGGATATTTCCCTCAGGAGGCAAAACAAGCGTGAATATTGGACTTGCATTTATTAGGCGGTCATAAACATCGCTCCAGATGAATGCTGATGTTGCTTTTTGTCTGCAGGTTGATCTGCATGTGTGGGTTTTGCAGATTTTTGCAGTTGCATTGATTTAACTCGGCATAGTGAATTAGATATACTGCACACTAACAACATAAAATAACTGACTGACATGTGTTTTTATTGATATTGGTTGTTGTTTATGTCGTCCAGGCCAAAGACAAAGCACACTGGCAGAAGCTGTTCTCACACTTCTGCAGCCGGGCGGCTAACGAGGAGGAGGAGATCGCCCATAAGCTCCTGGGAGAGAAGTTCAGAGTAAGTTATCGTCGCGTTACTTCTGCTCGAAATATGAAATTTGTTGAAGTGCAAAACGTATAAAGTCCGGCAGCTCAAAGACGATACCGTGCTCTTACGCTAATCACGGTTCTTTACAGCTGCGTGAGCAAAGCATGACGGAGTTATTCCCTCCTGACAGGTTTTAATTCCCTCTGTGGCCACGTGTGTTTATGATGTGTCTTCTGTTGTGTAAAATTGATTTGTTCCTTATCTAACTCTGTTTCTTTAGGGGCAGTTGGCCTTGTTACACAGCCTTTTCAAGACAGCACTTTACGATGATCATCTTAACCGGGTAAGAAAGAACAAGCTCAACTGTGACCGTTACATGTTTCTTCATGTTTTATCAAATACTTGTCAGCTGTAGTGTCGCAACCAACACATATCTTCATCATCAGATAGTAAAAAAGGTTATTTATGTCCTTTTTAAATTAATAGTTTGGGAAATGTGCTTCTCCGCTTTATTACCCAGAGTGAAATGAGAAGATTGATGTCACAAATATGAAGCAGCTGGTTACGTTAGCTTAGCATAAATACTGAAATGTGTCGCTACCAGCTCCTCTAGATTGTCGTTATTAACACATTATTACTTGTTATAGAAGAAAACACTAAAGTTAAAGTTACCCAGACGACCTCTGACCTCTGACCTCAGTGTGAAAGGGGTTAAATTAAATTCGTAATCCTCCGGCACTGATCAGTAACTGAAGATGTGGTCGTATTGCAGTGGTTCGTCCCCGAGGGTTTCCGCTCTCTGTTTGCTCTCGTGGGAACCAACGGACAAGGCATCGGCACCAGGTAAACACTTCACTTCTGCTTCGGAACAGGCCCAGACCCGGCTCGGATCGGTCAAATTCAAATCAGTGTGGGTTCATTGGCCTGAGAAACAGACGTTTACATCGATAACGCAGGTCTGAAATCAAATGAAACAACAATAATGCACATAAACTGAAGAAATGTCACTTTTGCTGTTCAAGTATTTATACAGATAAGTAAAACAAAAACATTTAGTGAGGTATATTGGGATATTTTTATTTGTTTATTCTGTGACATCTGAATTTTTATTGTGTTTTGTGAATAATTTGACACATTTAAGTGAACTTTTATTGCATAATCATGCACATATCACTAACTGATTTTGAGTAGTGTGTATATGCAACTTAAAATAAGATGGAACAGTGTGGATGACATGTATTTTTTTACAGAAAAGAATACAAATAGCATGTACAGTATAAGAACACAGGTGTGTACAGAGATCAGCACAGTGCAGATGTATTCAAAAGCTCTCATTCCTCTCCTGCAGCTCTCTGAGTCAGTGGGTTCACGCCTGCGACTCACTGGAGCTTCCCGCCCAGCAGAGGGAGCAGCTGGACTCTTTCATCGACCAGCTGTACAAGGACATCGAGAAAGGTCACAGTTTTATCTCAGTGCTGCAGTATTATTTGGAGTAAATTATTTTTGTCTCAGCTGAGCAGATTTGCGGCGCTCACATTGTGTGAGTGAGTGTTTGTGATTGTCCGTGTGTCGTAGCGTTGACATTGCCGTAACTGTTACGCAACCTATAATCAGATCTCGACAAAAAGGTTAGAAATGTGTCTCTTCTCTCCGTAGAAACCGGAGACTTTCTCAACTGTGAGGGTTCTGGACTGTTTCTGCTTCAAAGCTCGTGTAAGTGACGACGCCGTCTGTGTCGCTTCAGTTCCTGGTCACGACGCCGTCTGATGACCCTCTTATTGCCTCTTTGACCCCCGCAGGTAACCACAGCTGCATACCCAACGCAGAGGCCTCCTTCCCCGAGAACAACTTCCTGCTCCAGCTCAGCGCCCTCAGTGACATCAGCCCGGGAGAGGTCAGCTGACGCGCCTGGGTTTGGAGTGATAAATTCTGGCCGGGGATAGACGGGACAGAACATCCCTCTCTAGCTCTGTGCGCTCCCTCGTCAGACAGTATTAGAAGGCAGAGACTTTAAGGGATTGGAGTGGGTTTGTCAAGCTGTCAGAAAGATTGAGAAGCCTTGCATCTGCGCGGCACAGTAATGTCACAGCAGCCGTGTTACTTTCACGGCAAAGCTCTCCGCTGAATGCCGCCTAAGACAGGAGCGCTTTGTGTGGAGAGATGGAAGGATGCTGCAGCTTCGTGCATGACGGGGAGAAACAGGAATTCCAGTAGCATGTTCGTGATACTGAACTGTAATTTTTAAGACTTCTGGGCTCAATAACTTTTTGTCTTTCTTGGATTTTCAGGAGATCTGCATCAGTTACCTGGACTGCTGTCAGCGGGACCGAAGCCGTCATAGCAGACACAAAATCCTGAGGTAAACATTTGCCCTCTGATGAATCACTCGAACGGGGTCACAGATTCCATCTGGATCAATAAAATAAAAAAAAAAGCCTTCCAGGCAATAATGAGCAGTCTTAAAGCAGAGATGCTCGGGGTCGGAGGGCCACCGCTGTGCTCACACTCCTCATTGATCACGATGATGTCAATTCAACCTGGAATTGCACCCCGACACTAAAAGGGAGCAAGTTTGTTTTGTGTGTCACGTACACTTTTTTTACTGCAACCTGTGATAGTTCTCAGCTCTGAAAAGGTACAGCTTACACTCTGCTGGTGTGAACCTACACGGGGCCCCAGATATCACACCGGAGGAAAGTATTCTTAGCATCATGAGCATTAATTACAGTATTAAATAATCATTTGCTGTATTTATCTGAAGAGAGAGAGCATAAAACACCTCCTGATTAATTCGGCTGTTGTTGGAGGTGCGACAATGTGACTGGCGTAATGTTTTTTTTCCTTCGCAGGGAGAACTACCTGTTCGTCTGCTCGTGTCCTAAGTGCGTCGCCCAGATGGATGAGCTGGATGCAACATCAGAGGAGGAAGAGGAAGAAGAAGGCGAGGCAGAAGGTGAAACGGAGGGGGATGAGATGGAAGACGAGATGACTGATGTCTGATGAAAGACTTGCCCGCATTGTTCTCAGCCGCTGCCGTTCCCGCCGCCACGCTAAGCATCCATTGAAGCCCGGAAGAATAAAAACGTGTGGCAAAATGTCTCACCAACACATTTCACCCATTCTTTGTCCGGTTTTAGAGATCAGTCACAGAGACGTTTCCCTTAAATGAGGAGTGTGTGTGTGTGAAGTGTGTCGGTAACAGGACAGTGAAATGATTTGATTGTTTTCACTCTGCTTCAGCACACTGAGGGTTTAAATAAACTGAGACTTTAAACTGTCAGAGTTTTTCACATCCATATCAGGTAAAACAGTTAAATGCTCTTTTTTTAGATAGTATTATTTCCTGCTACGTAAGAAGAGTTGAGCAGTGGCATCCTGCTGTTTGTTGCGGACGCTGGTCTGGATGCACGTCCATGTGAGTCCTCCCTTTAAAAACCTCCCTGCAAGAGAAAAGAGTGACGACGAGTGTGAAGTCTTCAGCTCTGTGTGTTCCTGCTCAATCGAAGCCATCAAGCTTTCAGCCAACCAAAACCATATTTTACTTGTTTTTAAGTAGCGGGACAGCTAGCAAGCAAAGTAATGATGTAACATTGATTTCGATCATTCGGCAGATCAAACAAATTGCTCCTTTTGTTTCTATGAAGTTCGAATGATGATCTGCGAGATGTAATTACAGTTTATGTCAGTGCAGTCTGGTGGCTTTGAGGAGACTTTTGTCTGGTTAAAGACGGAGACGTGTTGCTAATGATCTGAAATGTCGGTGCTCTAGTGTGACATCTAGTGGCAGTGAATGTCACATGTAGAAGCTTTAAAGACCCTCAGGGACGGTGTATAAAGGCCCCCACACACCGGCTCCGACGACTTCCTTATCCGACTTCCTTCTCCGACCACTCCGTCAGATCCGTTCGGTAGAAAAGTCGCATTGAACCACACCGGCCCGGCTACACAGCAGCGTATACGTTCTGCGCCTGCGTGAAATGCAATAAGTCTCCTAAACATCGGGTGGCGCTAGTCTCGTGCCAGTAACCCAAAACATGAAACACAGGAAATGACAGAACGGAGTGCGGACCGTAGCTTATCAGAACAAAGCACACACAGTGTTAGCTCAGCATTACTTGCGTGATGTCGTATTACGGTGGTCTCTCTTCCACCAGGGCAGCCAGCTGCTCCTCAAAGTCCTCGGTCCACACAGCCATGGCTTCCAAACATACGTTGGTTTATCCCCAATATAACGAACGGTGAAGTGTTGTTTGTAACTCTGTGCCGTCTCTGTTTATGTGGTTTGTTTACCATCGTCACTTCCGTCGCCCCTCCCACACGCCGTGCTGATTCGCTGCCACACCGCCAATCAGAATGGTCACTGAACAGCTCGCTAACAACCAATCAGAGTATCCGACGGCGTCCTGAACTCAGACGTCCGACTTCGCATGTTCAGTCGGATCAGACACAGCTGAACACACCGAACAGAGCAGCTCCCGAACTCGTCCGACTCTCTCCAAACGCTTCAGACGTCCGACGTCGGAGCCGGTGTGTGGGGCCTTAAGAGAGATGGACGTTTCTACACAGTTTATCAGATGTGGATTTAAACACCTCTGAAAAGATAATTAAAGTTGTAGTGGTAGCAGCACCACCAGTTGTAATCTTGGACGTATCACTTTAAAGCGGTGAGGTCGCAGATTCCAACTGAACTCGCCCACATCGCCCTCCTCTGTGGTAGCTGCTAAAGAACATGAAAAAGAAGATTTCCTAATTTCAAATTGGGCCGCATCCTTATTTAAGTTTGGCACTAGCTGAGCCGGGCTGTTCTTGCGAGGTTAGACGACCAACTCATGGTATTCAGTAAATCTGATTCCACTGAAGTCAGCGTGCTTGATTGAGAACAACTGAGCCTAATTATCACATTCTGCTTTATTGGCACTCGATCCCAACTTCTTCTAGTGTCGGGTTTCTAAATCTGTCCAGAATCTGAGCACATGAAGAGAGTCCAAGAAAGACGTCATTGAAACTTTAGTTTTGAGCCACGAGAAGTTTGTCCTTTTGTCAACCTCGAGTACAGACTTCCAAAGTGACACCACCAAAATCCTAAAGATGTCAAAACGTCTCGTCAGTGGGTGTCTCATGAACAGACATTAAATCGACGTGTTCTGTGGGAGTTTTTTCATCCTATGTTGACATAGAAATATCGATTAGAGCCGTTTTAAATCAAAGCTGAAGGAGTTGTGTCGTTGGATCCAGTGTGCTGGAGCACCGAGCCAAAACCGAGCTGTCCTCTTACTGACGGCACCGTCCGACCTTCAGCTCCACCAAACCCAGCTATCGTTTCTTGTCCCCGACGAAAACGAAGCAAAGTGATTAAGCCAAGATCAATTTGTTCTCAGGTGTTTAATTAAGAAGCGTCTTACATGACTATGCATTCGCTACCGAAGAGGCTTTTTTATTTATATTCTGTTGTAATTACAGTCTTGTCATACGGGAGACATCCAGCCAGTGAAATGTGGTCTGGTTTCCACACTGTGATCTATCGGCTCGGGTTAAACCTTTCTTAATGTATTATGGAGACCTTGAGTGGAAAATTGCTTTGTCAGTAACTGTTTACCCTTTTTGTTGAGAACTGTATTTCAAACCGCCGTTCCGCATGAGTGAAACTGCCGCTGCAGCTGCCCCACACATGAATCAATATTACAACAATGACTGTAATCACAAATCCCAATATTTTCAGTTTCCAGACCAAGATTGGAAATATTGAATGAGTAATCCCAATTTTCTCCGGCTGGCATTCAGCGCCGCGGCGCAGGAGAGAGGATGGCTTTGTAGGTCGGACAAGCGTAATTTAAATATTATAACGGCGGCAAACAGGAACCGAGCTGCTGTCGTTTTTACTACTCTGGCATAAACCATTGAAATTGGATGTCTGTTGAGTCATTTATCTGGTTTACACACCTCCTGCCTTTGCTACAGAAGATTGTACCGCTAAAATATTTGTTCAGTCATTGCATATTAACCACAAGTCAAATTGTCGTCCTCAAGGGGGCTCGGGTCTTCACTAATCATTGCTTTTTTTACGACTCTTTCTCTCCAGACAGCCTTTTGCTTCAGGCACTTTTAACATGGTGGGGGGGATATCTCATTTCATATCGTTAATTACTAAATGGATTAAAGGAGGTATTCTACTGCCGATGCCTGCCAGTCAATCACAGCTCACGCTGACATTAAGTGGGCACTAATTGGTGCCAGCAGATACTGGATAAGAATGAGTCAACAGTAATAGTGTCTTTGCGAAGTTGAGCGTAATCCGTCTGCTTTTCGCCGCTGCCTCCAGTCGTCTGTGGTTACGTTCTCCATTAAAGGGATATTCCGGTGTAAGTTTAATCCATGGTCTAACACACCCTGACACCGAGTAAGACTCCCCCTCGAGAGGTCAAGTTAGCTGACCGCTAGCTTAGCTAGTTTTAGCAACCTCAGAAAAGACCGCACGATAACAATACACTGCAGCTTATGTCTCCAACTAGAAACCGCCATCAAAAAGCCACAATTAATGGTGAGAACAGCAGCAAACTTCAGCAACAGTACATGTACAGTCCCAGCACACAGTACGAAGCATCAAACATCTGCTAGCTTTGCTGGATTTGTATTGAAAACACAGCTCAACTCACCCTCTCCTCCAGCAGCCTGCCTGTGTGGGGAAGCCCTGACGAGTCGATTACCGAGTGCAGTAGATTTCCTGCAGCTGAAGGATGAAAATATATGATTATTACTCCATTACTTCCGTTCTTCTCCCTGTCAGCTCTCGATAATAAGAACTGAGCACTCCATGGAGTAATAATCAGACATTTTCATCCTTCAGCTGCAGAAATCTACTGCACTCGGTAATCGACTCGTCAGGGCTTCCCCACACAGGCAGGCTGCTGGAGGAGAGGGTGAGTTGTGCTGTGTTTTCAATACAAATCCAGCAAAGCTAGCAGATGTTTGATGCTTCGTACTGTGTGCTGGGACTGTACATGTACTGTTGCTGAAGTTTGGTGCTGTTCTCACCATTAATTGTGGCTTTTTGATGGCGGTTTCTAGTTGGAGACATAAGCTGCAGTGTATTGTTTATCGATGCTGTCTTTTCTGAGGTTGCTAAAACTAGCTAAGCTAGCGGTCAGCTAACTTGACCTCTCGAGGGGGAGTCTTACTCGGTGTCAATATGTGTTAGACCATGGATTAAACTTACACCGGAATATCCCTTTAACCTCCTCAGTTAACTTCACTCCTGTCCCCAGTCGCTGCCGCGCTCGCATCACATGCTAATCCACCCAGGATGCACAAAAGAGAAGCAGAAAAAAAAGAGGACACGTTATGTCCATGAAAGGATGCACACCTGGGACCCGGCACGACAGGAGGCCGGACCTCTGGACACGTCCTCCGGTTGAAGCTCGCCCCCTCCGCCGTCGGCTGTCATCCTCTGAAGCCGCGCCAGCATCGCCGCAGGAGCTCTGCAACTTTGGAGCGTGGGGCTTCACCGCGGGGGTCGAGCTCGGGCAGGCGTAGATGTAGGACTCCACATCACACAACACGAGCGTTTCAAGTAGGGAGAGCAGAGAGGTCAGAGAGTAGTGCCCTGAGAGAAAGGGAGGACAGATAGAGGCTCATTTGAGGACTGAGAGGGCGGGAAGTGAGGCAAGTGTTTGAGGAAAGGAAACAGGAAGTGGTGGTGGTGGTGGGGGGGATTGCCGGCGTTATGAACGAGAGAGAAAGAGTCTTTTATTCTGACAAACCAAGTACAAAACACTTCATATACATTTCAAAGACCACAGTGGTCTAAAAGTGGCACATTGCTGCCATTATCATGCAGATGAAGGAGGGAGAGCACTTGACTCATTTTGTTCCGAATACGTCACTGTTAATGTTGTGCATTCTGGTGGATGTCGTATGCAGGAGATGTGCAGTTTTACCAGGACTTGTAAGGCTGGACTGCACATTGATTCGTCAAAGTTATTTTAATCTCTCAGTTTGAGATGCTCCCGCTGTTTTTGCTCCAAAAATCCAGAAGGTTGAATGAGATGTGACCGGGACGTTACTCATCAGGCCACGCTGAAAATCTCAATTATCGTCACAAAACCTAGAAATAATCCGAAACTTTGAGGATTCTTTAGCTGAATAAAAGTGTTAGAAGTGTATTGAAGTGTTATTCTGAGCAATGAGGGACCTTCATTTAACTCTAAAAACTGGATTATTCGGAAACTGGATCAGAGCCAGGTGACGCCAATCTGACCAGACCATCAGAAGATCAATACCGAGCTTTGCTGCCCGAGAGACGGAAATACACCTGAAGACCGAGGAGTCCTGACTGTCATGGTGAGCTGACCTCAACCCCATCAAGTAAGTAAGTAAGTAATCCCACCTCCAGTCAGTTTCTCTTCCTAACGGTTAAAGTTCTTGGGGGCGTGGTTAATAGTCAAACCTAGTTATAACCATGGCAACCAGACTGCCTTCAAGCAAGATCAACATCACTAGCATGGATGAGTGGAGTCCACGCAGGCTCGATTGCCATCATTAAAGCAAAATAGTGACGTATCAAATACTTTTGACTCGATGAGAATCGTCAAAAACGCCACAATCACGATCTTAACACCTCTTTGTCAATCAAGGCTGCCATCTTCATTCTGTCTTCAGTGGGAAAAAGGGAACAATAGGAAGTAATTCAGCGTTCTCCACCTCCATAATGTGAAACATGACACCTGGATGAACGTGCTAATTGTTGCCCCATTTCTGGCGCCGCACAGCGATTCGTGTTCCGGTGTTAATGCGTGAATTCTTCTTTGTTCTTTCAACTCGAGCAACTCTCGAATATTGTTTGACGGGCCTCAAGTTTGAAAGAGGGACTGAAGTAAAATATCACCTGTAAAACAAAAACAACAGAGAGGCTCATCTGAACTCATCTACTGGCAGTGAGAGTCAATCAGCTGTTTTTAAAAAGATTACCAGTGAAGAAACACTGCTGTTGTATAAAATAGAGAAAACCAGCAAATTCAAAACATTTGTAGAGTCTTAAGATTAATACTTGAGTTGATTAAAGTTGAATAAGTTGATTAAACAGTTTTTTCTGTCATCAACTACATGATTAATCATATTAGCCGCATACATTCTCATAGGATTTATGGTGGTTGAAACAATCGTTCAGGTAGTTTAACTCTCTCATACCAAATTTAATCTCCGTCTGATTTATCCACCGAGGTGAAAGGTGGACTGCGAGTGCGAACAGTCGTCTGACCGCTCAAGGTGGGTGAACTGTGCAGCCAGTTTTCAGACCCGAGCCGACCGAGTGTGTTTGGAAACAGGCCCCATATGGAAACAATCTCCCGCCTACATTAGCGCTGTTCAGACTGGTTACCACGACGGATACCAGCGCCGCCTCGCAGGGCTGCTCCAGAACCAAAGTGATGGACGACCGCTTCATGTGGAATCGGACGACCTGCAGTCGGGGGGTTATTGCACTTTAGCTCGCCCCGCATAAAAATAAACACGAAAAGAGAAATACAGTTGAAGAAACACAAACACACGGCTGCCGAGTGACCTGCTGGTTTTGATCGATGTTTGAGATTTCTGCGGTTCACGTCTGCTGAAATCATTTCCTCGATAGAAATCAAAGCGGTGCAAAACTGTCAGCGGTGCCTCTGTCATGTAGTCATCGGAGAGAATAACATCACATTCATCTTCGGGGAGAAACCTCAATGACATCATGCAAAAACTCGCCGAGCCGAGCTGCGAATCATCCAAACGGAGGCTTTAACATCACAGATGTTACAACCGAATCAAAAATAGCACTAACGGCATGTTTGTGACGCCCCGACAGGCGACTCGAGAGAAATGTGCCAGTTTTGATGCCCAAAGTGTTTTTTTGTGAACAGACTTTTTGTTTTAGGATTTGAAAATAGCAAGTATAGTAAGCAAGAACTTGAGGGTTTCCTGCAAACAGAAAAGTGTCGAGCCTGATCGAGAGCTGAACCGACATTTATTTTGACTCTGGAAATACTGAGCTGATTAGAAGTTTCTTGTTTTGAAAGTTTTCTCCAACCGCAACTAGGGATTTATGTGTTTTTATAGCCAGAGACGGCAATTTGGGTCTGTCAGTCTGATCGTTTCCAACTGAAATACAGCAAAATGTGGATTGGCATGAAATCTGGCCTCCGGAGGACGAATCTGACTTTGTAATCCCCCTCAAAGATATAATACAGAACACACCGGCACTAAAAAATGTCTAAAAAATGAAGAGACCTTCGTTATGTATTCTGTTGAGTTGTGTTCTTATATTCTCCCAAATATTTTCCAACAAAGTTCAAACCGAGAAACATTTCCAGTTTCATTCACGGTGACGTTTTCATGTGGTTGCCTGTCGCTTTAACTTAAAGGGATATTCCGGTGTAAGTTTAATCCATGGTCTAACACACCTTGACACCGAGTAAGACTCCCCCTCGAGAGGTCAAGTTAGCTGACCGCTAGCTTAGCTAGTTTTAGCAACCTCAGAAAAGACCGCACAATAACAATACACTGCAGCTTATGTCTCCAACTAGAAACCGCCATCAAAAAGCCACAATTAATGGTGAGAACAGCAGCAAACTTCAGCAACAGTACATGTACAGTCCCAGCACACAGTACGAAGCATCAAACATCTGCTAGCTTTGCTGGATTTGTATTAAAAACACAGCTCAACTCACCCTCTCCTCCAGCAGCCTGCCTGTGTGGGGAAGCCCTGACGAGTCGATTACCGAGTGCAGTAGATTTCTGCAGCTCAAGGATGAAAATGTCTGATTATTACTCCATGGAATGATCAGTTCTTATCATCGAGAGCTGCCAGGGAAAATAAAGGAAGTAATGGAGTGATAATCAGACATTTTCATCCTTGAGCTGCAGAAATCTACTGCACTCGGTAATCGACTCGTCAGGGCTTCCCCACACAGGCAGGCTGCTGGAGGAGAGGGTGAGTTGAGCTGTGTTTTCAATACAAATCCAGCAAAGCTAGCAGATGTTTGATGCTTCGTACTGTGTGCTGGGACTGTACATGTACTGTTGCTGAAGTTTGGTGCTGTTCTCACCATTAATTGTGGCTTTTTGATGGCGGTTTCTAGTTGGAGACAGAAGCTGCAGTGTATTGTTATCGTGCGGTCTTTTCTGAGGTTGCTAAAACTAGCTAAGCTAGCGGTCAGCTAACTTGACCTCTTACTCGGTGTCACGGTGTGTTAGACCATGGATTAAATTTACATCGGAATATCCCTTTAACAGGAGTCAGAGAGCGAGGAAGTGTGACGAAACGTAATGTGAATACAACTGAAATATTACCTTTCTGCCTCAGTCACTTAGATTTTCATCGGCGAGGGCGGTTGTTTAACAATCAGTTGTCTTGATTGAGAGATCCCTACAGTGTGTTTAGCGTTTCCTTTAACACCTCGGTGAGGTGGCCTCGAGTGAAACGTCTCAACAACCATTGGATGGATCGCCACAAATTTCTGGGAACACGTTTGTTTTTAACCTCCCCGGTTTGATTACGATACATCTTTAGGGATCTTTTCATCAGGTCAGATATCCTCAACATTCCCATCATTCTCCGAACTTTTTGATTTCCACCTCTACGAACGGAGCTCGTTTGCACACTTTGCCAAAAAAAGACAAAGTCTCCAGGCACATCAGCGGGAGCCGCTGATGTGCCTGGAGACTTTGTCTTTTTTTTGGCAAAGTGTGTAAAAAGATCGGAGCAAACATCATTGTTGACCGCGGAAATACTGGGCCGGTTCGTCTGAGTATTTTGTGTCTTGTTTTTGAGAGCTCGTCCAAGCACAACTGAAGTCGCTGTGGGTTTTTCATTTCTTGGATGGGTAGTTGAATTTTTGTTCTCTCTCCATCCCTCAGCACTTTTTATTTACTCCAACCTCAACAGTTTGAGGCTCAGATGATTAAAAAAAAAAGACCATTGTGCCAAATGTGAACGAGGTCAGCTGTGATCGACTCCGACTGCCTAGTTGAATTCTTTCTCTAAGGTCAAGCCAGACATTCCCGCTGAGACCAAACACGGTCTGACTCATGTGCTGCAAATGAGGCATTTGAAACACTTTGGCTATTCAGCTTTATCTCTCAGCTATCTCATTTCCACATCTCTTGCAGGACATTCAACACATCCTTGCTGCATGAGGCTAATGCTTTCTTTTTGGCCGTGGCATTTCAAAGTCCCCGTTGTGAAAGAAGTAACAGTATCCAATTATGCGGCGGCTTATTCTCGCTCGTCAGAATCATGAGCATGCTAAGCGAGATAGCCTCGCCAGATAAGACACTTTTCCGTATGAAGGGCCGCTCTCGCGTCCTGTGGGCAGCCGGTTGACGGACCGTTCGTCATGCGAAAGGTCACATTCATGAACCAATTACAACGGGAATCTTTGCAGACAAAAAAAAGGACACAAATGAGAAGAGACAATTCTGTTCTTCAGACTGTTTTTTCCCTTTTATGAAAGCTGATGAGAGCTAAGACGATATCAAAAATAATCCTCAGCCACTTTTTATTTATTCGAGCACATGTGAAACCTCTCAGGTGAGTTTCAATACAACGTTATGGAATCAGATGAGCCTTAATATACTTCTCTTTCCCTCCTGTTCTGCTTATACCTTAAAAAAAACATATATTTCTACATTTCTACATTTATTTGAAGGAAGAAATACTGTGTGTGGATCAGAAATACATTTGTGACATTACATAATTTTTCCATACATAGTTTTTTGATGATAAATATTTTATTACATCTTTTTGTGTGTTTTTTTTTTTGTTGTTTTCCGATGTGCGAATCAGTGACGTCAGCGACACCTGAAAATAACGCTGGGCGCTGAACGTGTCGTGTCATGTGAGAACCTGCTTTTACACAAGAACACAACAGTTATGACAGTAATTTGCATGTCTTATTTGTTAAGACAGTGGAGATGCTGAATGTCTATTTTAGGTGTTAATGACCAAAAAGTGTAAATTAAAGTGTGTAAGAAGCTTTTTAAAGAAGTTCTGTTCTATTGAATTTTCATTTAGGTGTTAATGTTGAGCAGTCAGTTAATAAACAACTCATTAATTTCATTATGGCTTAATCTACTAGTTATTTTCTTAATTCTTTAATTAATCATTTAGATAAACTGAGATTATAGACAAAAATGAGGATTATTTAATATACATTGGACATTGATCGTGCCTCAGACTCTACTGTAGCTTACTGCAAGTCAGATTGTTAAAGGGCATTAACAACAATTGACCATTTTATTTATTTATTAATACATTTTGCTTTTTATTTTACAGCAACATTATGTAACTTTTTTACCTTACAGCGTCTCTGCCCCTCTATCACTTGTTTCTGCACAATATTTCTACATAATGTCGCTTTAATGTGCTCCTTTACTAACTCAGATTTAGATATTTGCACCCAAAAGTCACATTCACAGATTGCTTTTCTCCCGACCTTCACAGAGGTCGAACCAGTGGAAAACTTTTTCCTGCACAATTGTATATTTTTTTAAAAACTCATGTAACAGAGTTTTTGGCCAAAACCAAAATGTCATCAGTCGACTATCACAGAAAGCTGGAACTATTACATTTTTGGCTTTTTTCCCAGAAAAGTAAATATGTGGACAATTAATTTTTTAGCGCATTGATTAGCTGGAAACCCAGTATCCTTGTGGCTCTTACATATTGATCACTACATTTGGCCCCTGTTTTGTGGCCCCCGGGAGGATTTTTGAGTTCCCATCCGTCTGATGAAAATGGCTGCAGGTGGCGGGAGCCTCTGTGGAGCGACCCCCCCCCCTTTCAAGATTTACGGCCTCTGTATTTGAATTCTAAGGAAAATGATCCTTCATCAGTAAATTACCCCGCTCCGTCCCAAATGAAATGGCCTGTGTGTGAAAGTGAGCCCTCCCCCTCCCTCCCCTCCCTCCCCCTCTCATCACCATATACCCTCCGGACACGCTCTGACCAGCATGGGGGGGAAAGGAAGCCAGAGCCTGGTGCTTTGTGTCGTGATTTGAGTTCCTCACAATTTCCATTGATTACACATAAAAAGACCACATAGGCGCCTGGGCCTCACGAGCCCCCTCCATTATGCTCCCCGGGTGAGATAACCACAGTGTGAATTTTCTTGACGCATGTAATTTATATTCACTTTTGTAACGTCTGACGCGAGCAATGGATTATTAAACACCTTTATTTCACACAGACTAAACTTCTATATGCGACGTGCTGACCTTTAGCGTTTTTTCGGTGTGGTTTGTTATCAAATATTACAAGTGAATAAATAATCATCAGAGTTTATTGCACATCCTGAGCCTTGTGCTACAGGCAGGGCCTCTTTTATTGAAGAAAAATATTGTCAGTCGTCAATATCACCTCAGGACATCATCTAATTAGTAAGCAACGTGTCGGCTGGAACAAACAATAAGCGTATTATTTGGTGCTGGCTTCCTATTACATCTAACGTCTGTTCATAAAATGAGCAGATAAAACATATTTTATGGGACCGCAACAAGAGCGACCCTGTGCCCCGACTATCCAGAACTCCACCGATGACTTAGTATTTATATTTCGTACACAGAACCCCCCGCAGAACAGTCCGGCCCAGATGAATCACGGCATCAGGTGCTTGTGTACTGTGCTATGACGCGGTGAATGTCTCCAGATGGAAGTGCCTCCGAAGGCCCCCGTCGTCGTCTGAAACCGAGCCGCTCCGGAAAAAGTTTGGTGATTGAGCTTCGAGGTGCCAAATCCGTCAGGACCGAAAGTTGGATCTGAGCACAAGCTGGAAATGTGATTAAGGCCTGAACCTCTGCGGTGGGGGATCCGCCCAACAAATCCCAGACCCAACACCGTAATTCTGCTGCGGTTCCTCAGGAGACGTTTAGCATTTTGTTAACATAAACCTGTTTAGTGTGACATCTGATGAAGGCCCCTGAAGTGACAGATGTTTCTCTTTAATGTGATGGGAAGTAATTTTTTCTTCTTCTTCTTTTTGGAGAGGAGGGGGGTACAGTGCTCAGGTTGCTTCAGGGTGTTTGAAATCCTGAGCTGATCCAGTCTTCTTTTGCTTTTTCTCGGAGAGACGTTGATATTGAATACACCGTCTCTGTTTCGGAGAGCAAATAAACAGCTCCATCTCTTCTTTTCTCTTTCTCCTTCAGAATTGCAGAGTCCGAGAGTTACGAAAACAGCGACTTGGGGTTATTTCAAATACTTGGGAGTGAAGGGTCATTGTTGCCTCGAGCAAGGTGCTCTCAAAATGAAATAGTTTCACATTCTCAGTTTAAGTGGGACCACTTTCTGTCTTCACATAGACGGATTCTAATATGCACTCTGAAATTGGTTTTAGGTTCATATGAGTAATTTCTGCTTAAACTTAATTGCTTCTGGGATTTGCGAAAACACTTTTTAGCTATTAAACTGCCATGAATGGAAATAGCCTCGCTCCACGTTTTCAGATGGAGGTCCGGCCGGTCTTCAGCTGCTCACTGCGATGAATTGTATTACGGATTTCGCAACAGTGCAGTGTTTGTTCAATTGTAATGGGACGGCTCGAGGATTGTAGAGGAGGAGAGCAGAAACAAAGGCCTCTCTCATGACGCTGGCGGTCTGTTTGTGCGGCTGGTTGAAGAGTCTTGAGACACCAGAGGGAAATCCACCAAACCTTCAAAGGGACAGCACAGCGGGGGGTGTTGGCACACTGCTAGTTTGGACAGCTTGCATACCTTATAACACAACCCCAGACAACAGACCAGCACACACAAACACAGCATCGCCCACCACTATGGATGAACACGCAACGTACAGGCATGCTTACTTTTACACCCGAGGTTTACTCTGCATTTCCTGACCGGTTCTAATTTGACAAAATTGAAATTAGGATTTGATTAAAAAATTCAAAATTGAGGATACATGGCAACTAGTCAGCAGAGAAAAGCAGACAGCTGGTCACTACTGATTGAATAATAATGAAAACGTAATTGAAGCTACAGAAGCTGCTGATCGACGTGTGTATTCACACCTGGCCCATTTGGACCACTTGTTTTTCGGAACCGGGAGTTGTTTTCCACCAATAAGATCGGTTTGTTTTGCGGCTTATGTGAACACAACTGCACTCAGAAGCTGGCAGAGATTGCCAAGAAGAGGGAGTTTTGATCCGCTTACAAGTGTAATCCCGCGAGATTTTAGCATAATTTCAAAAGTGAACTAACGAACCCGCCCGCCGATCAGGAAATCTATTCAGGATTTACATAAGCCATATGTTTATGCAAATCATTAGCTTACCATGTAACACATATGCAAGTCAGTGTGGGTGTTTTTCTAATAATAGTGTGTTATGCTGCAGTTAATCAGAGGCATGTTTACCAGTGTTAAAGAATATTTACAGCATGTACACACAAATAGGCAAAACCCTTATGTTTGAGATGAACCAAGGATGAAGCTCTGGCTACGTTCACCGTGGGGAAGTTGTAAGTAGGTATATCAGGTGAAAAAAGGCTCAGGTAAAGCAAAGGGTTTGGAGAAGAAGGATGAGGAAAGGAGAGGAAGAGATAGAGTCAACATCAGACTTCATATAAAGTGTTTTTTGCTGCCATCAGAATACATAGAATGTGTAAATGTCATACGTACCCCGATGACACTCTGCTATATGTGTCATATCTGCCAAACCAGTGACTGCAGCAAAGACTGCATTTCAACATTTGTAAGTGTGACACAGTTTCCAGCCTGCTTTGTGTTGACAAAACCAGGTGTCCTAAGCCAAAACATGGTCTTTTCCTAACCCTAACCAAGTGGTTTTAGTGCCTACACCTCACCAGAGCACGGCATTATCGCAACATAAAACAGAAACGTACATTGCTGACATTTATTCTGACGATTGGGTTGTAATTTTTCATCTGAGGGAACAGCCAGTGGAGACCGTCTATTTTCACCCTGCAACACCCTTCACTCTCTTTAGAAACAGTCTATGGCTGAAAGAAATAGATAAAGAGTTAGCAAAAAAGTAGCCCCAATGAAACAGTTCAAATAGTTCGCTAAAGTATTGGAAACTAGTAATAGATAAACAGCTGAAACAGTAATTTAAAACAATAGAAAACAGTTAAAAATACATAGCTAGTGATGGCTAAAGCTAAAAGCTAAAGAGGATAGATAAAATATTAAATTGCTAAAAGTAATGGATAAACAGTTAAATTATAATGTTTCTGCTGATCCATTAGTTGCAGTCATCAATTGCAAACGTACACACCAAACATACCAAATGTATTAAAAACTATCAATGAGTTTAAATAACATACATTTTAAAGTCTATTGAAATGAACATGTTTGGTGAACAATGGGTGGTTTCAGTGAAGATGTTGAGGAACAGCTGATTTACACCACTCGTGTTAGATCTCTGTTTATTTAGTAGTAACTTCATATATACAGTAAAGAGTATATGTGCTGTATATGTATCAGGCTGATAGTTATATGAGGCACGTTTCTTTCCATACACACTCTCTCTCACACACACACAGGAAGCCACTGAATTATAGATGCAGAAACAGGAAATTCCTCCCTTTACCCTCTGTCACTCACGCTCCGACCTTGCACTAAATCAATTAGCAGTGCTGCAGGCAATCAGCGGACCTCCCCGGAGACTCCATGAATGCACCCTTAATTCACGATGGCCCTCTTGGACCTCTCTCCACGGTCCCCACCTGATGGGTGGCCGCTCGCTCCTGTTCGTACAAACGTAATGGTAATGTCCCGCCGTGCAAATCAAAGAGCAGTCGGGGTGAGATTGTTGTGTTTCTTCTCCTTTCAGGAGGGTCTCGTTCCACTCGGTGACCACTGTGAAGGTCCATCATGTGTCCTCTCTGCCCCCCCAAGATGACTTTTGTCTCCTATAGAGCTGCTGATACAACAGCACTTTACTGTGTGATTATCCTGGCTACAATTAAAGAAAGAAGAAAGATTCAAAGAGACAAATAACTGTAAGCATCAACGATTAATTCACCACTTCAGACATTTATCAAGGAAAAAATTACAGTGTTTGTTGGATCCAGCTCATCAAATGTGAGGATCTGCTGCTTTTTTACCTTTCGAGATCAAAGAGTTAATGAACAAATAATGGAAGAAATAATCATGCAATTAAATAGAAACAAATTAGTAAATATTATCATTAAAGGGATATTCCGGTGTAAGTTTAATCCATGGTCTAACACACCTTGACACCGAGTAAGACTCCCCCTCGAGAGGTCAAGTTAGCTGACCGCTAGCTTAGCTAGTTTTAGCAACCTCAGAAAAGAGCGCACGATAACAATACACTGCAGCTTATGTCTCCAACTAGAAACTGCCATCAAAAAGCCACAATTAATGGTGAGAACAGCACCAAACTTCAGCAACAGTACATGTACAGTCCCAGCACACAGTACGAAGCATCAAACATCTGCTAGCTTTGCCGGATTTGTATTAAAAACACAGCTCAACTCACCCTCTCCTCCAGCAGCCTGCCTGTGTGGGGAAGCCCTGACGAGTCGATTACCGAGTGCAGTAGATTTCCACAGCTCAAGGATGAAAATGTATGATTATTACTCCATGAGTGCTCAGTTCTTATTATCGAGAGCTGACAGGGAAAAGAACGGAAGTAATGAAAAAAGACAGCACATCATCATAGCAACCAACGACTGCTGCTCTTTGTTAGCTATCCAGTACTAATTTAATGTTTTTTGGGGCGATGGTGCACAGCTCAACTAGGTTTAACAGCCAAGTGAAGCAACAGAACACAGAAACACTGGAATATTTTCACATCTTACTCAGTGAATTGAGGATTTCTTCTTTCAACCAAACCAGAAGTGATCAGACTACAGAATCACCTCTTGTGCTATGAAGCGGTATTACAAGACAAGACAGGACAGTCCATGGATAGCTGGTTAGCATGCTAGCTTCAGTAGACATCTCTGTAACACAGTACACTGAAGTGTTCTCTTCTTCTCTGGCCATATCTTACAAATTGCTCCTTTTAATAATTTGCACAAAACTATTATTTCTAAATCCAACATTTTCCCCAAATACCGTGTCAGGAAATGTTAATCAGAAACAAATGTCCGCCTGATATTATTGCACAAGCCTCTCCTGACACAGACCACACGCTGCAGAGGAAGACATTATTATCATTATGTCAGTGTGTAACTAGTGAGGTCCATATCTCCATCAGTTACAATGCAATGGGGAAATTATGTAAATGATTGGCAAACAGCGCATTCGTTCTGCTAATTCCACATATCGCAGGCTTATCTGCGAGTCTTCCAATGCACTGCTCCAAACTTCATCCTGGGCTGTCTTGGCGTTTCCGTTCGGGGGGGAAACCTGACACTTTCTCGAGCTTCCAGCCATTCAGTGTTTATCAGCGGGATCAATGCAGCATCTGTGTCTTTCCTCCCCACGAGACTCTGTGGGATGTAATCCTTCTCCAGCCGAGCGGATCCTGAATCTTCCCATTCACTCTCGCTCCCCGGAGGACACGGGGGCACATTTCCCATGGACCCGAACCGCTCTGCATGCTGTTTGCGCAATGCATGGCAGGACGAGTGTAACGTAAAGTGCTTAATACGCAGGGTTCAGATAAGCTGGGGTATTATTTTTGAAGACTGGAGGAGATAGTGTTCATATATCGTGAAAAAAAAAAGAAAATCCAGACATCCCCCTGTAGATTTTTATTCCTGTGTCTTGCACAGTGGGGAAATAGATCCCAGCTCATATCAAACAAAACGCTGCGGTTTCCTGCGTTTAACTGGAACTTCGCACTGATTTCCCTTGGTCATATTTCCCCCCGACCAGCATCAATGTGAATTTGAGACGAGCAAACCACCGGGGACGTCTGTACAGGGAAATAAACAGCGTGCTGTTCAGGGAAATTAACCCGATTACAACACGAGACCTCAGTATAGCTTCAAACAAGCTAACAGCCACAGGAAATGACACCTTGTGTGTGAATCATTTTACTTTTGCTTTCATTCAATTTGCTTTTGAAACTTGGCTGCAGTTCCATTTTTTTTTTTTATATAAAGAAGTAGCGGTGATTTTCTGACGCTAGCATTTATTCTGACCCTGTACAGTCAGCCATCTTTCAATTCTCAACAGCATAATGAGACCAATTATCACCTAAAGCTAATGGCTATTACGTAATTATCTCAATCAGCTTTGATTGTGCCTCCACTTGATCGGCACTTCTTATCAAGCATCTATGTGGTTCACTGAGGCGAAGGTGAAAAAAAAAAACTGGAAATGTCGTGTAAGTTTTTCTTTTGTTTAAAGATTTAATATGTGGCGCTCCATAATAAAACAAATAAGAAAAAACTAGACCTCTATAATATATATCGAGTCCATAATGTTGTCAACAAACACAGAGAAATCTGTGATTTTCAAGGTTACGGTGCCTTTCGATTGGTCGCCTGTCACTAGGGGTGTCACAATTTTGATTTTGAAATTTTTTTTTATCAAAATAAACCTTCAGTTTAGACAAACGTAATCAAATATAGATGATATGTCGGAGTCAGAAACAGCCAAGCAGCAAATACTGGCATTATTTCTGTTTGGTGAGTAAATCTCGTCAGACTCTCCGCTGCTCCGACAGTTTGTGCTGGAAGTCATTTAATAAAAAGCGTCTCTGCTGTGTTTCCTGTCCGTTATCTCCGCAGAGTTATCTCTGCTTCTGTGTCGTTGTGTCTTTAACAGACGTAGAAGACCAGCAGAGAAGAGAAGCAGACAGGGAGGGAGATTCAAACGAGGGAGAAGAGGCGTGTTAGTGTCTCTTATCTGCAGCTCTCTGTCTGGAGTTTCTCAATTTGTTGCTTTGCTGGGAATGAGACCCATCGATCAATTATCATCCTGGTGCGTTTACGAACAGCTCGGACAAATCTTACTGATTCTACCTTTAAGTTTAATAGAATCGAATCAGCGTGACGTGAGCTTCAGTTAGCTTTGCTAGTCCCTCAGAGGGAGACATTTTACTTTTTACTTTACTTTACTTAGGCCTTTGTATTCCTTTCGGAACATAGGCCATTGATGAATCGTTTCCACCCCCGTCTGTCTTGTGCCATCCTCTCCAGCTGTTTCCACGTCAGTCTCTTCTTTTTCATATCTAGCTCTGTGCTCCTTCTCCAGGTGTTTTTGGGCCTCCCTCTGCTCCGTTTGCCTTTTGGGTTCCATGTTAATGCCTGTTTGGTTATTGCCGTTTTGCTTCTTCTTAGTGTGTGACCTATCCAGCTCCACTTTCTCCTTATCAGCTGTATCTCTATTGGCTCTTGATTGGTGCGTTCCCACAGGTTGGTGTTACTGATACGGTTTGGCCAGAAGATCCTGAGGATGCGTCTAAGGCAGTGGTTGATGAAAGTCTGCAGTTTATTGATGATGGTATTGGTGGTCCTCCAGGTTTCTGATCCATACAGCAGTACGGATTTGACGTTGGAGTTGAAGATTTTGAGCTTCGTATTGAGTATACGAAGACTTTATTACTTTAACTTGAGTAAAAAAGTTGAATCAGTACTTCTACTTTTACCAGATTCTGTACTTTTACTTGCGTAAAGACTGTGTGTACTGTCACCTCTGAAGTCTTCAGATAGATAGATAGATAGATAGATGTACCCTGTAGCGTCTACCTGACTACCTGACTTCTAACTGAAGAACTTTGTTTTGCAGTTAAACTTCAACCACAGTTAATTTTTTCTTTTTCCAGACGGACATTGTGTTCCTTTGTCGGAGCCTCCTGCCTGAGCTCCTCGACTGCATTGCTGAGTGGAGTGGAGTGGAGTGGTCCCACTCAAAATAATGAGGCGGCTGCATTTTCCTTTTCTTCTTGTAGACTGTGCTGTTTGTTCGTCTGAACGAAGCACAAACCCCTTTTTTTTCCCGGATTGTTCGTTCTGCACGAAGGATGTGAAAAAAAAACTGTGATACGAAAAAAGTGTTCTCATTAATCTGAGAGCAGCGTCCCGTCCTCGACGCAGTCGCTGTGCTGTGACTAACAGCCAACTAGACATGATATCCAATAATCAAAATGGAAAATAAATCATTACATCATTACTTTAATGAGGCCTTGTAATCCACGCAACCTACACACACACTCTGCTAATGAAATGTCAGGGGTCAGATGCATAAAACCTGCAGATTCACGACTAAAACTGTGCACGTACGAGCACAGAAACATGGAATCCTCTCGCCACACGTGTGTGTTTCATAAATAACCGTGGACAAAGTTCTAACTACTTCCTCTTTGTGAGAAGACAAAGAGTAAAGTCTGCTGTACTGCAGTGATCTCCAGCTTCATTATGGAGTGCGAGCACTAGGAGATCTGGGGACCAGTAGTTGGAGCAGTTATTTATTAAAGCAGGAGGGGATGACACCTACAGCAGATTGCCTTATTATTTATAACGCTCGCTGCACGTTATGTGAGAGGTTTTACAATGACAGCTTATGAGGCCGCGGCGAAGAAGAGTAAAGTTAAAATCACGACACGACTCCTCTCGTGGCGCTCGCTGACAGGACATTTATCCGAAGGCCGTATTAGTTTAGGGGTTTTTTAAGATGATGTGCGTAAGTTAAACTGTGTGTGCAGTAAATTTACAGGCCGGATTTTTTTTTACTATTAGAGATGAATGATTTAAAGCTCTTTTCTTCATGTTAGAAAGGTGAAAATGTAAGAAGATGAACCTCACGTGTTCTCCGTTGGTGGAAAGCATCAGACACTAATTCATTAACGATAAATCAGAAGTCAGTACTTTTTTTAAAGGCTGCAAGAACCTGCAATAAACATAAATCTTGAGCGATGTTGCTGAATAATAATAAGAATACTGATATCGCTATGTGGCAAATTTATGCAAAAGTACAGACAGAATAATAAGACTGATGTTTAATTCAGTGGCCTTTGTCTCGCTTTTACAAAAACAGACCTTAATAACTAAGTGGTTCATTTTGGTTTGAAGTGGTTTGTTAGGAATCTGAAAAAACACAATTTATAAAACAATAACTACGACCGTAACGTCACAATATGACTACACACAGTGTCAACACTCATTAGTTATATTCTATTGAATCTAACCACCTCTAACTTTCAGCTCCTCCGTTTATGATGATTTTTCTTTTGGTTGGATGATTATGTAAAACTCGAGCTGTGCTGTGAGGAAGGGAACCTTTTTTTGTAGCAGATTTTCTTTGTCAAGCTTAAGAGAGAAGGAAGAACATTTTGTTTGAGACAGAGCTGGAAAATAATTTGTAATTTTGTAATAAAATGAACGAATAGATTCTGTAGTACATTTTTTAAATGTGTGTCTGGGTGAATGTAAACAGCAGGACCGATGGTGATGATACAGATGGCAGCTTCACATTTTAATGCTAGTTGTCACATTTTCTCAGGTGCGATACCACAACGCACGCTGACGTTAAGGACGCCGGCATGTAAATTGTGTTCAATCGTCTCCATTCAAGGAGAGGAGAGCTGTTCAGAAAGAATGAAGTAAAATATAGAAATAAGTAACCTCTTCTTCTTCTTCTCTTTCTTCTTTTCTTCTTTTTGTTATTTTTTGTTATTTTTTCTTTTTCTTCTTCTCGTTCTTTTTCTTGTTTTTTCTTTTTTTCTTTTTCTTCTTCTCGTTCTTCTTTTTCTTGTTTTTTCTTTTTCTTCTTCTCATTCTTCTTTTTCTTGTTTTTCTTTTTCTTGTTTTTTCTTTTTTTCTTTTTCTTCTTCTCGTTCTTCTTTTTCTTGTTTTTTCTTTTTCTTCTTCTCGTTCTTCTTTTTCTTTTTCTTCTTTTTGTTATTTTTTGTTACTTTTCCTTTTTCTTCTTCTTCTCATTCTTCTTTTTCTTGTTTTTCTTTTTCTTGTTTTTCTTTTTCTTGATTTTTCTTTTTTCTTTTTCTTCTTCTCGTTCTTCTTTTTCTTCTTTCTTCTTCTCGTTCTTCTTTTTCTTTTTTTTTCTTTTTTCTTCTTCTCATTCTTCTCCTTCTTCTCTTTCTCATTCTTTCTTTTTCTTCTTCTTCTCGTTTTTCTTTTTCTTTTTCTTTTTTATTATTTTTTTGGTTATTTTTTCTTTTTCTTCTTCTCCTTCTCGTTCTTTTCTTTTTCTTCTTCTTCTCGTTCTTCTTTTTCTTCTCCTTCTCATTCTTCTTTTTCTTCTTCTTCTCGTTCTTCTTTTTCTTCTTTTTCTTCTCGTTTCTTCTTTTTCTTCTTCTTCTCGTTCTTCTTTTTCTTCTTCTTCTCGTTCTTCTTCTTTTTCTTCTTCTTCTTCTCGTTCTTCTTCTTCTTCTTCTTCTTCTTCTTCTTCTTCATCCAGGGCATCTTTAAGGACGTCTTGTCCTCACTGACTTAACAGGAGAGATTAATTTCCGACCTTGGAACCCATGTAGTGTGATATATCTCCTCTTATATACATCACCATTGGAAACTATCTATTATCTATCAGTGCTGATAGAAACCTCATTCTTCTTCTTTTTTTTTTAAATATTCAGTTCATTGCCACAGAGAAGTTAAAGGAACTATTTTCTGGGGTGTCTGAATAAAATAAAAGTGAGACAGAGGGCAAATTTCAATAAAGGGGAAAGTTTCACACAGAGTTGGGTGAAATTTGGATGTGTATTTCTTCTTCTTTGGATGTGTTTCATCTGTTTCCAGTGACAAACAGAGCAGAGCAAGGACAGGAAACGGGACACACACACATCAGGCAGGGTCGTCGGGTCCGTCCGGTACCACGACACACAAACTGATCTGTATCACTGTAAAATCAGGAGATCACAGGAGACATTTGGGGGAAAAGTGGGAGAAAGAAAATCCTAAAAAAGAGTTTTATGAACATTAACACAAACGTAAAAGATGGTTGCTTTCAGTTCCACACAGTGACGTTAGAAGAGACTGAAAAATGATAAAAATATTGATACTGTACCTGATCGGTGCTCAGTATCACTCAGGAAAAGTGATCAGTGAATCCCTTAACTGAGCCGCACTGAATATGAGGTATTCCTCTGCCATAACCTTCATCTATAATTCATGAAGTAATGCGATACACTGCATGCAACATGGAGTTTACCATAGAGCGCGCGGTGCAATATTCATGGAAACCTCAGGCCAGAAGAAGCAAATGCAAGGCGCAGTAGAAAAGCCTATAGAGCTGAATACTGCATGAGCCGAAGGATCACAACTCTTTGCCTCCAGGCCAAAGGTGAGCGAATCAACACCTGATGCAGAAGCTGCCTAATAAACGTCCTGCATGTGGCTTCGACACTTATGGAAAGTTACTCATCACACATTGAAGCCATCGTTTCATCAGCCTCTCTGCAAGTTTTAACTCCCTTCACACTTCCTCCCTGTCTCACAACAAGCAGCTGCTAAATTTGCCGTCAATAAGAATCAACAAGTAGCATTATCATACTAACACAGGAAAAAACCATTAGCGCCGAGACAGCTTGCAAACCGCCATGTGAATCTTCACAGTCGCATCCGTCAGCGCTGCCAAACGGCTAATTTCATGAATAACTACTCGGAGGAGAAGCGGGGGCCTCGTCGTCGCAGATTGCTAATTCATTTTTCCTGCTGCAGACGGACACGCCGGCTTCAGCTCGCGCCGCAGCCTATTAAATAAAGACACAAGGTAAATTGCTACTTCAGCTTGTTTGTGGAGAAATGAAAGTGATGATGACTTCAAAGAGTTTGTGATAGAATACATTATGGAAATTACGCGAGAGAGAGTCAGAAAATGTGTGCACTTTTTGTGCATTCGAGTTCATATCCGTGCTCGTACGCCTGTGTGCTTGTGTAGGTCTTCGACAAGCAAGAAATAAAGCGGAAATAAAATGTAAAAAAACACGTGTACGTCTGTGAGATAACCGCTGCAGTAATAGGTTTCCAGTTTAGGCTTCTTGGAATAACAGCTCTGCTCAGGCGTTCGGAAAAAACAGCAGAGGTTCCCCTTTTGAACTCTGCCCTCACCAGATTTGGTCTTCTAATTCGGCTAATTGTCTTTTTCCCAGGGGGATACACACACACACACACACACACACACACACTTAAAAAACTGGTATGGACAACATCAATGAGCTGGCGCTAAGGTCATGTCTGGTTTGACACGGTTCATTACAAAAACGTGCGCCTGAAAAATGCACCTTCCCCGTCTTTTCTTTCGCCGTCTCACCAGCTGCATTGTCGAAAAAAAAAAAACTGCTACTTCTGTTCACTTTCTGATAACACGGAGCTGTAAAATGAGTTCTGACTGTCTAAATATCACTCAGGTGTCAAGCTGTCTCTCTCTCCCAGAACAGAAGCACTTTATTTAACCAACACTGCTGTCAGAACATCTCTGCAGGCTCTCACTGCACGACTGAAATGTTGTGTATGCTTTAAGTCGACATGCTGCCGGAGCGATGCATTAGAAGTAGCTGACACAAGGTAAAGCTGGTTTGGGTCACTGGTTGAGTGTGAGGCTCAGGCTGCTCTCTCAGGGCCATTAGCTTTGGTGCCGACCTGAAGCATAGTTGCTTAATTATCCCCGAGGTCGAGTTCAGAACGACTCGAACCATGCATGAAGAAAAGCAGTCCGCTCGTTCATTTGAACGGAGCCGGGCCGTGGTTGCTGATGCGGCGGGCTCCTGCTCAACAAGCAGGGTCATCTGGCAAAAACACTGCGAAATGACTTCTTCCATGAAGGTCTGCCGATCAAATACACGCGAGCAGGGCTGTGTGATATGACAACATATATCCTATATATATATATCTATATATATATATATGTGTGTCCTCTTTGCAGCAGGCTCATTCAACTGCTTTCATGGAAGGACGAGATCTGAAAGAAAGTGAAAGTGAAGAGACTTTTACACTCCCCATGTCTGACCTGTCAAGTTCAGAATTTAAATGTGTGTTAAAACAATGCACTTTTTATTTTTGATTCATACGTTTTCACAGTTTGAAAGAGAAATGAATTTACAAAGGTACTGAAAAAATTATGTTTTTTTTTTTTCTTGGAAAGAAGGTCTCAATTAGATTTTTCTGCTTTAAAACCTTTAAATCATTTTTTTTACGCTTAGCAACAGACATGACGAATGAGCGGTTCATTTTTGTCATTTGGAAGACGGCAGAACATTTTCATTAAGGCGTCACAAAATAAAAGATAAAATAGTTTCCAGTGTAACTTTTCAAGAGCTGTGTGATCCTGTTTCACTGCACAATGATGAACATTCATCTCTTTCTACAACCAAACTGACTGAATTGTATTTTCATCATCTTACCTGTGATCGCTCTCTTCTGCAGCTGAATGAAGTGTTTTGTCTTATTTTCCTCTGAGAAGAGCTTGTTTATTCAGTAAGGGGACAAATAAATTGTAGATATTAAACTCCCTCTCAAAGACTACATAGTGCTCATTCAAATAAAAATATTTGCCTGATAACATGCTTGCTTTTTCTGAGTTTTTATTGTCATTTTTTTGTTGTGTTGATATATTTCTGTGCTCTATATGTTTAGAATCACTCAAAAATGTTTAATAAATTACACCCACGATGAGCTCTGATCACTCAGTACTTCACAGTCAATCAAGCAAGATTGAGAGTGTGAACTATGAAGTGCAGAGAGAGAAATGATCCAACAAAGTTTTAAACCGATAACCAGAACCACTAACAAACAGAGCAACATTAACGGGTACAGGCCGGCTTAGATTTAAGAAAAAGTAAAATCAGTACTAGAGGAGCATTATCTCCACTTTGTGCTCATTTCACAAACTTTTACAGTTTATTTAAAAATACCAGGGGCACTTTTCTGGTGAGTCTTTTTCCAACAGTGAAACAAAAACGACCATGACTTCGGCGAGCCAAGTTCTCAAAGTTGCCGAGCAGAACGCGCTTCAAAAGCAGCATCGCTTCCCACGAACATCTGCTGCTCCGAGCTTTTTAAAAAGACGTGTGCGGCGAACGGCAATAAACTCTCATCCAAGTGTCAGAGCAGAAGACAGAATAGCCATTTATAACAAGGAATCTGCGCTCACCCACACATATTTCGGCATGTGTTCACCAAATCCCGGGAGACGAGTTATGGATCGTAAAAACACGAGAGCTGTTGATCCAGGTGCCATCTGATTATTGTTGGCCACCAGCAGTGTCAGGAAACCGGTGATAGATGTTGTTGGATAACCTTATCACCCTCTTAAGCCTACGACCGAGACAGATAGCCCCTGCTGGAAAACCAGAAGAATGTCATGAATCTGTCAAAGTGAAACCCGATCTTTTTCTGCTAGTTTTTTATTAATTACAGGAGCGAGAGCGGATGAACCCTGAGGTGTTTTAAAAAGGAGGATTCGCTGCAGTGAAGCTCGTCAGGGGCAGATACAAATGTCCTACATTCAGCTGTTAAAGGAAGGAAGGATGGGAACAAACAAACAACCCACACCTTTGTGACTGCGTTGGTGTTCCAGCATGTGTTCCCAATCTTCACTGTTTCACCATTAGAAAACTAATATTGTCATCTTTCCAGCTCGTACAGCTTGATTAAGTCAGCCTTCTCTTTCCTCAGTGTGTCTGTTCGTGCATATGTGTGTGTGTGTGTGGTCCAAATTGGGTTTAAGACACAACTAGGCATCCGTAGAGAAGTAACACAACCTTCCCGCGCAGCATGCATGAGACACACCATCTGCTGTAGTGAGAGGTAACCGAGTCACCGTCTGTGCAAATGCCCGCCGTGCAGTCTGGCACCATTCGAGCGCTGCTCTATTTGGCATGGCACTGGCTGTGAAACACCCTTCTCAGATCGCCGTGACCAAAAACTTCCCTGCATATTTATCAAAAAACCTCCGAGTCCCCTCTTTGTCCAGGACTGGAGGTGACAAGGGGGGTGTTCTTTTAAAAAGAAGCTGGCCTGCAGGAATTAAAAGCTTTGGTAAACCACATTGAGCCTCGTCGAATATTCAAGAAAGACAACGACACTTCCGAAAAAAGAAGTTCTTTGCAAGTTGTTCCAAGTCCGCCCCACGGAGCTGTTAGAGAGGGGAAGAAACAGAAAGAGGAAGCGTCCCCGGGGTCCACGCAGAACAACTATCGCTCTGTTTGCAATCAAGTGCGGACGTGACGTCACCGTCCTGGGAGCTGTATGTATGGCCTGCTTCTTACTCGACTCTGTGAACGTTTGGAGGTGTAGAATGACGTCCAGAAACACATGTCAGCAGACTCCTTACTGCTCGCTGCAACATGAACCCTCACCTCCACCTCTCTTCTGTAAAAGGAGAGCTACAGTATGCACTTATTTGACCACCGCAGATGTCTCAAATATGATGATGAGAGAAGAAGGAGTCTTGTTTTTTAGGGATTATTTGTGCTGCAGAATTTTTCCATTTCCTCCTGTGAGTGTCAGATGATTGACAGTAGTTAAAGTGTAACATTTCCCAACTTGGGCGGTGAAGCAACAGCATTAAAAGGAAAAAACAAAACAAAATGCTCTTTGAAACTTATTTACCATCCCTCACAAGGATTAATGGCAGCTAACGTCTTTGTCTGAAAGAACAACAAGCTGTGATATTTCAAATTATGGTAAGAGGAAGACAGAAACAACGGGTACATAATTTTGAAAAACAAACTGGCAGTGGAGCTGGTGAGGAAGAAAAAGATTTCATGGCAATAAGATGAAGCCAGATCAGACAACTTTCCTTTCAGTAAACAATATAAGTTATTTTGTGGGTGGAGCTTCGATGGATGCAAGGGAGGATTCCTTTTTTTCCTGGTGCTACATTTTTTAAGTTCTCAATTTTTTTTTTCATGTGTCCACATGAGTAGAAAAAAGTTTTTCATGTGTCGTGACCAGTGAACTTTTTTTTTCATGTGTCGAGACTAGTTTAAATAAAAGGATTTTCTTGTGTCAGGACCAGTGAAAAAAAAGTTTTTTCATATGTCGAGACCTATGAACTTTTTTTTTTCTTGTGCTCCATTTTTCAAGTTCTCAGTTTATTTTTTTCATGTGTCCACATGAGTAGAAAAACTTTTTTTCTTGTGTCGTGACCAGTCAAAAAAATGTCTTTTTCATGTGTTGAGACTAGTTTAAATAAAAGGATTTTCTTGTGTCGGGACCAGTGAGAAAAAAAGTTTCTTTTCATGTGTCGGGACCAGTGAAAAAAAAAGTTTTTTCATGTGTCGGGACCAGTGAAAAAAAAAGTTTTTTCATGTGTCGGGACCAGTGAAGAAAGATTTTTTTTCATGTGTCGGGACCAGTGAAAAAAAAAGTTTTTTCATGTGTCGGGACCAGTGAAGAAAGATTTTTTTTCTTGTGTCGGGACCAGTGAAAGATTTTTTTCATGTGTCCGGACCAGTGAAAGATTTTTTTTCATGTGTCCGGACCAGTGAAAGAAAGTTTTTTCATGTGTCGGGACCAGTGAAAGATTTTTTTTCATGTGTCGGGACCAGTGAAAAAAAAGTTTTTTCATGTGTTGAGACTAGTTTAAATAAAAGGATTTTCTTGTGTCGGAACCAGTGAAATATTTATTTTTTTCATGTGTCGAGACCAGTGAAAACATTTTTTTTCTTGTGTCCGGACCAGTTAAAAAAAATGCTTTTTTCATGTGTTGAGACTAGTTTAAATAAAAGGATTTTCTTGTGTCGGAACCAGTGAATTATTTATTTTTTTCATGTGTCGAGACCAGTGAAATCTTTTTTTTTCTTGTGTCAGGACCAGTGAAAAAAAAGTTTTTTCATGTTTTGAGACCAGTGAAAAAAATTATTTTTCTTGTGTCGGGACCAGTGAAAAAAAAGTTTTTTCATGGGTCCGGACCAGTTAAAAAATTTTTTTTTCATGTGTTGAGACTAGCTTAAATAAAAGGATTTTCTTGTATCGGGACCAGTGAATTATTATTTTTTTTCATGTGTCGAGACCAGTGAAAAATTTTTTTTTCTTGTGTCGGGACCAGTGAAGAAAAAGTTTTTTCATGTTTTGAGACCAGTGAAATTTTTTTTTTTCTTGTGTCGGGACCAGTGGAATTTTTTTTTTTCTTGTGTCGGGACCAGTGAATTTTTTTTTTTTTTTTCTTGTGTCGGGACCAGTGAAAAAAATGTTTTTTCATGGGTCCGGACCAGTTAAAAAAATGTTTTTTCATGGGTCCGGACCAGTTAAAAAAATGTTTTTTCATGTGTTGAGACTAGTTTCAATAAAAGGATTTTCTTGTGTCGGGACCAGTGAAAACAATTTTTTTTTCTTGTGTCGGGACCAGTGAAAATTATATTTTTCTTGTGTCAGGACCAGTGAAAAAAAGTTTTTTCATGTTTTGAGACCAGTGAAATTTTTTTTTTCTTGTGTCGGGACCAGTGGAATTTTTTTTTTTTCTTGTGTCGGGACAAGTGAAAAAAAAGTTTTTTCATGGGTCCGGACCAGTCAAAAAAATGTTTTTTCATGTGTTGAGACTAGTTTCAATAAAAGGATTTTCTTGTGTCGGGACCAGTGAAAATTTTTTTTTTTCTTGTGTCGGGACCAGTGAAAATTATATTTTTCTTGTGTCAGGACCAGTGAAAAAAATGTTTTTTCATGTGTTGAGACTAGTTTAAATAAAAGGATTTTCTTGTGTCGGGACCAGTGAAATTTTTTTTTTTTCTTGTGTCGGGACAAGTGAAAAAAAAGTTTTCTCATGGGTCCGGACCAGTGAAAAAAATGTTTTTTCATGTGTTGAGACTAGTTTCAATAAAAGGATTTTCTTGTGTCGGGACCAGTGAAAAATTTTTTTTTTTCTTGTGTCGGGACCAGTGAAAATTATATTTTTCTTGTGTCGGGACCAGTGAAAAAAAAGTTTTTTCATGGGTCCGGACCAGTGAAAAAAAAGTTTTTTCATGGGTTGAGACTAGTTTAAATAAAAGGATTTTCTTGTGTCGGGACCAGTGAAAATTTTTTTTTTTTCTTGTGTCGGGACCAGTGAAAATTATATTTTTCTTGTGTCAGGACCAGTTAAAATAATGTTTTTTCATGTGTTGAGACTAGTTTCAATAAAAGGATTTTCTTGTGTCGGGACCAGTGAAAATTTTTTTTTTTTCTTGTGTCGGGACAAGTGAAAAAAAAGTTTTTTCATATGTTGAGACTAGTTTCAATAAAAGGATTTTCTTGTGTCGGGACCAGTGAAAATTTTTTTTTTTCTTGTGTCGGGACCAGTGAAAATTATATTTTTCTTGTGTCAGGACCAGTGAAAAAAAAGTTTTTTCATGTTTTGAGACCAGTGAAAAAAATTATTTTTCTTGTGTCGGGACCAGTGAAAATTATTTTTTTCTTGTGTCAGGACCAGTGAAAAAAAAGTTTTTTCATGGGTCCGGACCAGTTAAAAAAATTTTTTTTCATGTGTTGAGACTAGCTTAAATAAAAGGATTTTCTTGTATCGGGACCAGTGAATTATTTTTTTTTTTCATGTGTCGAGACCAGTGAAAAATTTTTTTTTCTTGTGTCGGGACCAGTGAAGAAAAAGTTTTTTCATGTTTTGAGACCAGTGAAATTTTTTTTTTCTTGTGTCGGGACCAGTGGAATTTTTTTTTTTCTTGTGTCGGGACCAGTGAATTTTTTTTTTTTTCTTGTGTCGGGACCAGTGAAAAAAAAGTTTTTTCATGGGTCCGGACCAGTTAAAAAAATGTTTTTTCATGTGTTGAGACTAGTTTCAATAAAAGGATTTTCTTGTGTCGGGACCAGTGAAAATAATTTTTTTTTCTTGTGTCGGGACCAGTGAAAATTATATTTTTCTTGTGTCAGGACCAGTGAAAAAAAAGTTTTTTCATGTTTTGAGACCAGTGAAATTTTTTTTTTCTTGTGTCGGGACCAGTGGAATTTTTTTTTTTTTCTTGTGTCGGGACAAGTGAAAAAAAAGTTTTTTCATGGGTCCGGACCAGTCAAAAAAATGTTTTTTCATGTGTTGAGACTAGTTTCAATAAAAGGATTTTCTTGTGTCGGGACCAGTGAAAACAATTTTTTTTTCTTGTGTCGGGACCAGTGAAAATTATATTTTTCTTGTGTCAGGACCAGTGAAAAAAAGTTTTTTCATGTTTTGAGACCAGTGAAATTTTTTTTTTCTTGTGTCGGGACCAGTGGAATTTTTTTTTTTTCTTGTGTCGGGACAAGTGAAAAAAAAGTTTTTTCATGGGTCCGGACCAGTCAAAAAAATGTTTTTTCATGTGTTGAGACTAGTTTCAATAAAAGGATTTTCTTGTGTCGGGACCAGTGAAAATTTTTTTTTTTCTTGTGTCGGGACCAGTGAAAATTATATTTTTCTTGTGTCAGGACCAGTTAAAATAATGTTTTTTCATGTGTTGAGACTAGTTTCAATAAAAGGATTTTCTTGTGTCGGGACCAGTGAAAATTTTTTTTTTTTCTTGTGTCGGGACAAGTGAAAAAAAAGTTTTTTCATGGGTCCGGACCAGTCAAAAAAATGTTTTTTCATGTGTTGAGACTAGTTTCAATAAAAGGATTTTCTTGTGTCGGGACCAGTGAAAAATTTTTTTTTTTCTTGTGTCGGGACCAGTGAAAATTATATTTTTCTTGTGTCGGGACCAGTGAAAAAAAAGTTTTTTCATGGGTCCGGACCAGTTAAAAAAAAGTTTTTTCATGGGTTGAGACTAGTTTAAATAAAAGGATTTTCTTGTGTCGGGACCAGTGAAAATTTTTTTTTTTTCTTGTGTCGGGACAAGTGAAAAAAAAGTTTTCTCATGGGTCCGGACCAGTCAAAAAAATGTTTTTTCATGTGTTGAGACTAGTTTCAATAAAAGGATTTTCTTGTGTCGGGACCAGTGAAAAATTTTTTTTTTTCTTGTGTCGGGACCAGTGAAAATTATATTTTTCTTGTGTCGGGACCAGTGAAAAAAAAGTTTTTTCATGGGTCCGGACCAGTTAAAAAAAAGTTTTTTCATGGGTTGAGACTAGTTTAAATAAAAGGATTTTCTTGTGTCGGGACCAGTGAAATTTTTTTTTTTTTCTTGTGTCGGGACAAGTGAAAAAAAAGTTTTTTCATATGTTGAGACTAGTTTCAATAAAAGGATTTTCTTGTGTCGGGACCAGTGAAAATTTTTTTTTTTCTTGTGTCGGGACCAGTGAAAATTATATTTTTCTTGTGTCAGGACCAGTCAAAAAAATGTTTTTTCATGTGTTGAGACTAGTTTCAATAAAAGGATTTTCTTGTGTCGGGACCAGTGAAAATTTTTTTTTTTTCTTGTGTCGGGACAAGTGAAAAAAAAGTTTTCTCATGGGTCCGGACCAGTCAAAAAAATGTTTTTTCATGTGTTGAGACTAGTTTCAATAAAAGGATTTTCTTGTGTCGGGACCAGTGAAAAATTTTTTTTTTTCTTGTGTCGGGACCAGTGAAAATTATATTTTTCTTGTGTCGGGACCAGTGAAAAAAAAGTTTTTTCATGGGTCCGGACCAGTTAAAAAAAAGTTTTTTCATGGGTTGAGACTAGTTTAAATAAAAGGATTTTCTTGAGTCGGGACCAGTGAATTTTTTATTTTTTCTTGTGTCAGGACCAGTGAAAAAAAAGTCTTATCATGTGTCGAGACCAGTGACAAAAAAAAGTTTTTTCATGTGTCAGGACCAGTGAAAGTTTTTTTTTTTTTTTTTACGTGTCGGGACCAGTGGAAGATTTTTTTTACGTGTCGAGACTAGTTAAAAAAATGTTTTTTCATGTGTTGAGACTAGTTTAAATAAAAGGATTTTCTTGTGTCGGGACCAGTGAAATTTCTTTTTCTTGTGTCGGGACCAGTGAGAAAAATGTTTTTCAGGTTTGAAATTGTTTTCAGCAGTGAAATTGTTTTTTTTTCATGTGTTGGGACCAGTGAATAATTTTTTTTTCATGTGTCAAGACCAGTGAAAAAATTTTTTTTCTTGTGTCGGGACCAGTTAAAAAAATGTTTTTTCATATGTTGAGACTAGTTTAAATAAAAGGATTTTCTTGTGTCGGGACCAGTGATATTTCTTTTTCATGTGTTGGGACCAGTGGATTATTCTTTTTTTTCATGTGTCGAGACCTATGAACTATTTTTTTCTTGTGTCGGGACCAGTGAAATTTTTTTTTTCTTGTGTCAGGACCAGTGAAAATAAAGTTTTTTCATGTGTCGGGACAAGTGAAAAAAAAAGTTTTTTCATGTGTCGGGACAAGTGAAATCTTTTTTTCTTGTGTCGGGACAAGTGAAATTTCTTTTTTTCTTGTGTTGGGACCACTGAAAAAAAAAGTTTTTTCATGTGTCGGGACCAGTGAAAAAGTTTTTTTTCTTGTGTCGGGACCAGTGAAAAAAAAGTTTTTCATGTGTTGAGACTAGTTTAAATAAAAGGATTCTCTTGTGTCGGGACCAGTGAAGAAAATTCTTTTCTTGTGTTGGGACCAATGAGAAAAACGTTTTTCAGGTTTGAAATTGTTTTCAGCAGTGAAATTTTTTTTTTTTCATGTGTCGGGACCAGTGAACATTTATTTTTTCCTGCATCGGAACCAGTGAACTTTTTTTTTTCATGTGTCGGGACCAGTGAAATAAAAGTTTTTTCATGTGACGGGACCAGTTTAAATAAAAGGATTTTCTTGTGTCGGGACCAGTGAAATTTCTTTTTCATGTGTCGGGACTTCATAGACTCCTTGCATGCATAATATGAAGTACTTTTACTGTGTACTTTTAGAGTAATACTTTGTCAAAATCCTTACCAGAGAACAAGAATAAGGATATTTCGCCTAACTTTGAGGTGGAATAAAAAACATATTTTCCATAAGTAGTCCAAGATTCATATACCGCTGAGCTAAGTACGTCATAGACTACTTGCATGCATAATATGAAGTACTCTTACTGTGTACTTTTCGAGTAATACTTTGTCAAAGTCCTGACCAGATCACAAGAATAAGGATATTTCGCCCAAATTTGAGGTCGAATAAAAAACTTATTTTCCATAAGTAGTCCAAGATTCATATACTACTGAACTAAGTACTTCATAGACTACTTGCATGCATAATATGAAGTACTTTTACTGTGTACTTTTCGAGTAATACTTTGTCAAAATCCTGACCAGATCACAAGAATACGGATATTTCGCCCAACTTTGAGGTGGAATAAAAAACTTACTTTCCATAAGTTGTCCAAGATTCATGTACTACTGAACTAAGTACGTCATAGACTACTTGCATGCATAATATGAAGTACTCTTACTGTGTACTTTTCGAGTAATACTTTGTCAAAGTCCTGACCAGATCACAAGAATAAGGATATTTCGCCCAACTTTGAGGTCTAATAAAAAACTTATTTTCCATAATTTGTCCAAGATTCATGTACTACTGAACTAAGTACGTCATAGACTACTTGCAGGCATAATATGAAGTACTTTTACTGTGTACTTTTCGAGTAATACTTTGTCAAAATCCTGACCAGATCACAAGAATACGGATATTTCGCCCAACTTTGAGGTGGAATAAAAAACTTACTTTCCATAAGTTGTCCAAGATTCATGTACTACTGAACTAAGTACTTCATAGACTACTTGCATGCATAATATGAAGTACTTTTACTGTGTACTTTTTGAGTAATACTTTGTCAAAATCCTGACCAGATCACAAGAATAAGGATATTTCGCCCAACTTTGATATGTAATAAAAAACTTGTTTTCCATAAGTAGTCCAAGATTCATATACTGCTTTTCATGTGTCGAGACCAGTTAAAATGTTTTTTTTTTTTATGTGTCGAGACAATTAAAACATTTTTTTTTCATGTGTTGAGACTAGTTTAAATAAAAGGATTTTCTTGTGTCGGGACCAGTGACAAAAAAAGTTTTCACATGTGTCGGGACCAGTGAAAAAAAACGTTTTTCAGGTTTCAGGACCAGTAAAAAAAAAAGAAAAAGGAAAAGTCTTTTCAAGTGTCGGCATCAGTGAAATCTTTTTTTTTTTCTTGTGTCGGGACCAGTTAAAACATTTTTTTTTCATGTCTCAAGACCAGTGAGAATTTTTTTTTTTAATGTCCTGAGACCAGTGAAAAAAAAAAGGTTTTTCATGTGTCGGAGCCAGTGAAACTTTTTTTTTTCATGTGTCGGGACTAGTGAAAAAAAGGTTTTTCATGTGTCGGGACCTATGAACTTTTTTTTCATGTGTTGGGACCAGTGAAAAAAAAAAAGTTTTGTCATATGTCGGGACCAGTGAACTTTTTTTTTTTTTTCCATGTGTGAGACCAGTTAAAAAAATGTTTTTTCATGTCTCAAGACCAGTGAGAAATTTTTTTTTAATGTCCTGAGACCAGTGAAAAAAAACGTTTTTCAGGTTTCAGGACCAGTAAAAAAAAAAAGAAGAAAAGTCTTTTCAAGTGTCGGCAGCAGTGAAATTGTTTTTTCTTTTCTTGCGTGCGGACCAGTTAAAAAATGTTTTTTTCATGTCTCAAGACCAGTGAGAAATTTTTTTTTAATGTCCTGAGACCAGTGAAAAAAAAAGTTTTTCATGTGTCGGGACCAGTGAAAATTCTCACTTGCCCCTCGGGGCTTCGGCAGTAGACAGCCAGTCGTAGAAACTACATTAACAGCATGAGAAGACCACGGTCAGTTGAAGTAGATGTAGTTCAGTTTGTCATTTCTTTAATGATAGTTATATATACATTACATACAAAAATCCTTTTTGTCCCAGAGGCGCATTTTCTATCGTCCCCGGGATGCCGTTAGTCTCGAGCCCTGACTGACACGAGCCCTGACTGACATGTCCGACACTTTACTGGACCGGACCCATCGTTAACGTTATAAGTTGCACCTGTGTCTTCCCTGCTACCAAGTCTGAAAAAAAGGTTACGGGGCATTTGGTGACCCCTCGTAAATCCCAGCCCGCCTCCGCCAGACGTCAACCTGAGTGAGGTCCAATCAGGCAAAATAAATGAAAACACCTGTGTGGCTGTGCCAGGGGCTGAGCCGGAGCTTTAAATCCTCCCAGAACAAAACAAAGAATCCCCTAAGCAGACAAAAAAAAAATAGGTAAGCATCAAACCGGACGCTGGACTTTGAAGCAAAGGGAAACGAGGCCACTGTGCTTTGGTTGGTCATGCAGAAGTTAGAAGTCTGCTTTTGGCAGCGAGTGTGTCTCTTAAATGGCTCCAATAAATATTTACAAAGCCCCTCTTCATCACCCGGCGCTGGCTCTTTGACATAGCAGTGATTATGGGTACAATAACTAATCCCTCATTAATGTTGTGTCTACTCTGCTCCGGCTCACAAAGATAGGAAATCGATGTACCTTTGCCTGAAGCAAGAGCTGAGAGCTGTCCATCTCCCGTGTTCAAGCAGCACCTACTCTCCATATTGAGAGATTGCTGAGTGAGAGATCCTGGACCTACTGACAAAATGATGATGTTTTACGAGGAGGAGCTCTCATCCTGAAAAACCAAAGCCGAGCTGATTCCGATCACGTTAGGTTGCTATTTGGTAATTTGAGGGTAAGAAAAACAAACCCCTCTGCAACCCACAATCCACCGGGAGGGAGACAAACGCTTTAATGGTTTAGAAGAAAACAAACATTTTCCCTCTAATTCTCCCTAAACCGTTAACGGAGCTCTCTCATTCTCGGAAAATGTAATGTTGATTTGAATTACAAAAATGCAGATGCGCGTTGCAAATGTGCACTTTGCCAAAAGATCCCCATGGCACTGAGTCACTCCTTACAGATTCATACGGCGTTTTTTTTTCCCGAGCCCGTTTAAATACTCCAACTCCCATCAGACATGATAATGTATTGTTCCGGATATTCTCATCGCGAGCTTGTTAGGGAGTTAAAATTACAATCGCTGAGGCGTGGAGACATTTTACAGTTACAGTCTTTCCAATTTGAGGCCTCAGCAAAAAATAACATAAAAACTTGAAACAGAAAGGGCTCGAATTAATGTCGCCAGCTCGTGTAAGTCCAGTGCAGCAGTGTGTTTGAGCAGCCGTGAATGGCAGTAAAGATAACAGCAGCGGGCTGAAACGGCTCTTCAGAGGTCTTCATTCTGTCTTTGGCGCACAGCTGGATCATCCTCTTGGACCCGTGTTTTGCTTTTACAGACGCTGACATACACACATACAGTAAAAAGCACACACGCTGAGTCCGGCTGATCCAACACGGTGACCCTTTTTGTTATCTGCTCCGCGCCAGCTTTGTTTGCGTGGATCATCTGGAAACGCCATTTGCCGTTTTTGGAGACATGCTAAAGGAGGGGTGAGTCAACAAACTCCGAAAAAAATCACATCCTGACCCGCCTGAAGGAAAAAAAAAAAGGGCTTCTGAACCATAAAATGAACAAATGGTGCGGAAGTTGAATTCTTAACACTAAAGAATCAATAACTGTCCGTTTCAAAACAGTGAACAGCTGAAAATGTAGCCGTGTGCCGGCCGGTGGGGACCAGGAACTGGATCAGACTCTCTGTGGGGGCTAAACGCTTCTACTTTTGTATGGAACAAAAGAAAAAACCCTTCACAGTTGTGGACACACACAAGAATTTTTATAAAAGAAATAATTGTGCTCGCCCACACGCCGGCTGTCCAGGTGACATTCAGGTGTTTCTAACAGTCCTTTCCTCCTGTCAGCATTTGAAATTTGCTCATTTTTGTCATTTAATGGCTGCTGAGAGTAAATACGGCCAATTTAGGCGGCTCAGCACCTAAAGCTATCTGCCCGGGAGGGAATTCACTCGAAGGGACTGCCTGTCCGTCTGCGTTTGATTGTATAACCAATTAGAGGTGCGCTGTCCGCTCGAATTTGGACTGTGAGCTCTCAAACTTGGTGCACAGGAAACCTGAAATGAAATAGGTTTCTGGTGGAGAATGCCCCAAATCTGCCTCCTCGGAGAGTTCTGCTATTTCGTGTATTGATATAAATCCATTGTTTAATTTTTCTTGGAGAACGGAGAGACCTCCATCAGCACAGAGTCAGCACATCAGAGAGGATGTAGGCCACACATCGATCGCGGACACTCAGAGATGTGGAGTCGAATCTTGGTGACTTCGATCTGAGTCGAGTCGAGTCGAGTCACTGTTTTGATGACTTACAACTTGAGACTTGAGAGTTAGTGATTGAACTTGAAAGTTTAAGACTCGTGACTTCACTTGACTTGAGACGTGACGTTGTCCGTGTTCATTGTACAACACGTCCTCGTACATCAACAACTGAATAGGTTGATTGTCAGCATCTTTGCCGTACGGTCACACTTTGGTTAGGTTTAGGAAAACATTGTGGTTTCGGTTAAAATCACGATGGTTCTTCTGTAGCTTCCGTTACAAACATATCTACGTTACCCAAGTAACTCATATCACGTTAGGTACATGATGTAACTTCTCCCCGTCGACTTCTGGTTTCTCCTGAATGAAAGTCCTTTGCTTGTTTAACCCGACCATCCATCTCTGACCTCCTCCCTAAAATCACTCCTCCTCACTTCCTCCTTCACAGCTGTAATAACAACAACAGCTGCTAGAGGACGCCGCGCTCACAACAAACATTAATGGGGGTCGTGATAAACCGCTTTCATTTCCGACCCTACGGCACACGGCCGTTTTCCTGAGGAGGACGGACTCTCACTCTCTGTTTTCAGTTTAGTTTCTGTTTAAAAGAGAAGAGGAAGGATATTTTGGGGGGTTGAGAAGGCAAACATGAAGTGCAATTATTATATTACAAATTCAATTCATTGTTGTAATTTTTTAACAGGTTTTAGCCGATACGTGACTTGACTTGCTTTAAAGGGGCTCTATGTGACAATGTGTGGTTGTCTATTCAAGACTGTGGACAATTTGTTGTTGTTGTTTATAACGCTGCTGGACTGTGGATTTCTTTGCGAAGGACTCGGGTCGAGCCTCGTCTCAGCGCCCGTCTGCTCCGCTAACAGAGAGCAACAGTAGCTAACGTAACGACTGAGGACTCGACTTGACTTGCCCAAGAAAAAAAGTGACTTGGGACTTGCTTCAGACTTGGAACAATGATTTGTGTCACATGTCTGTGAATACATCAGGAACAGAGAGAGTCAAAAGAGACACATTCCCTCCGACATAAAACAAGATAAAACAGGGTTTTCAGCACCGACCCGGCTGCTAACTCATTCTGCTTTTTCTGCCTTTTTTCTATTAACTCTGCAACAAAAACCTGTCACTTGATCTTGAAATCCCTGAATGTGTGAGACCTTGAGTTGATCAGAATGACTGAAAAGAATTGTGAAAAGGTCATTACAACACCCACATACAGAATGAAATAGAGAAAAAATAATAATATTCTGATATTATGTATGATTCCCTGTATTTTATGGGTGGTGTGGTGTTACAATGAGACACTATAAGAATGTGAATAAGGGCAGAATACCACACAGCAGGTTTAAGCAGCCTCCCTGTGAGTCCCTGCAGGTCTATAGTGATAATCAGGTGTACGTTAGTTAACCTCGTGCCGTGTAACCAGGCTGTTGAACGTCCTGTCCTGCCGCGCGCACAGCTCCCCGCTCCCTCCCTCCCTCCCCTCTTGGCAGTGGTTCTTCCCGGCAGCACTCAGCATCTCTCCAGCAGTGGACTCAAGGACTTGTGCGACCACCTCGACGCGCAACAGAAGGCTCCCCTCTCACAGCTCCGGACCGCGCAGCGCACAGGGGCAACTTTCACTCGCATTATTACGCATGGCTCCGGCTCTGCGCAAAAGCGCCACCGTGACGCCGTTTTTGGGAGGAAACTGATGGGATTGTAAAGAAAATCAAAAGACAAGCAGCGAGAAGATTTTAAGGATTTTTGTTGAAGAGATTATTCTCCCCGCGCTGACGATGATCTCCTCTGGATATCCTCTGCTCGCAGTGTAGTCGTACGAGCTGTACGTGAAGGTCCGACGCGTTATCCGAGCCTCTCCGTTCACACAGAGATGGATCTGTGGGGAGTTTATCTGTTCCATCTCATAACTTTGGGTAAGTGGAGACTTGAATCTAGCAGATATGAGATTTATCTGTCCTCCATCTCCATTTAGAGTTTGATTTGAGGAAACCTGATCAGATTAACGGAACAGAATCACTTTGTCGGTCCTTCATTCGGCTTTTTGGTGCCAAGCTGCATTTTTTAAATCATGAAAATAATAATAATTATTTCATTTGCATAACTTAATTACTTAACGATGTGAATGACACGAGTGTGCAGTGTGCTGTGCAAAAATGAGCACGCCCGTGCTTACATGTGCGCGCGTGTGCTTGTGCGTGTGTGCGCATGTGAACACGTCCCTTCTCTCCATAGGTCAGTGTGCGGATGATTATTTTGGCTTCCTGTTTGCAGAGGTATATTGTCCACATTTATGCACATTAGCCCTGCTGGCATCACAATATGACATGTAATATTCTGTTTTTATGCATATTTACCTGCTTCATGCATCCAAAGTTTCACAGTGGCCTTGTGCTTGATTCCTCATTCTAGTAAAGCCTCCCAAAGTGGCCATCCCCGGCGCGCCATCAGTCATTGCAGTGTGTGTCACTGAGCTCGCAGCTCTCCATGTAATTGAACCGAGCTGGAATATTGATTTTTGTGGCAACAATCCACAGTCTTGAGAGAAGAGAAGAGAAGTGTCGTGTTGTTGTTGTTGTTGCCTCGCAGTGTCACCGAAACACAAAATGTGTCAATCCCAGTCAGGCCGCCTCGCCTCGCCGCCGCTGACTGTAACTAATGGCATTAAACCGGCTGATGGCCAGGACACCAGAGGTAATGATGCTCGCTTTAATTGGCTGCAGCTCATCCTGCTCCAACAAAAGGCAGGGATGTGCATCATATCTTACCTGTCTTTATTCATTACTGACGTCCTCTCTGGAGCTCTTCGTTAGAGCGAGGAATGCAGTTTGCTTTGTGAATCAGCTCTTCTCTTCTGTAATGACATTCAACGGTCACACATTTATTTGGCATGATTTGGCCGGTAATTAGAAACAGACGGAGACACTCTGCGGCGTACGCTCCAGCCATATGCCTGAAAACAACTCATTCCTGTGCAGCTTATTGCAAAACCTTCGTATTTAGATGTACGAAATAAATAAAAATTACAGATGAACTGAATTTTGTACTACATTTTTTGCCTGTGAGGTGCCGATGCTGATTCCAGCCTGTTAAGCCATCTGCCTGAATCAATTAGCCAACACCAAACTGCAAAAGGTCACAAACTCCGGCCTGTTCGGATGACTCAATCCGTCTATGTGGCGTTCGGGGGCAGTTTCTGTGATTTCCAAAGGGTTTACTGCTCCGGATCCCGCGAGCCAACAGAGAGGGGGCCTCGAAATCACCACAATCTTCCAGAAGGAGCTCTTAAAGCAAACACCAGCAGAAGGTATTTCTCAGCCGGGACGAGTGGCCATTAGGGTTTGGCATTGTTGGATTATTTCTTTGGCTTTTGTTGCCCGTCCAGGAGTTTCTGTGCTCCTATTTGTGCTCTATTAACTTTTCAAACACGGAGCCAGGACAAGTTTTTTTTGGGAAGAAATGACAGTAAATCTGAGGATTGTTTGGCTTTTTTATTTAGTATCACAGATACGTCCTGTGTTTCCTGCTTTTACTTTGTCTGTCAGGGCACTTTGTAAACTCTGTGGAAGCACTATATGAATAAAAGTATTATTATTTGGCTTTTTTGAGGTCTTGTTATCAACGCTGATGCTCAACTTTATCATGTTTCCATCCAAATCACAGCTGCAACAATTACTTAATTGACAAGTTGATTGAAAGAAAGTGAATTTCAACTACTTTGTTTGCAGCTTCTTGATGAGGCACTGTGTAGTTTTAGAGAAGAAATTCAAATATCATGAGGTAATAATACATTTTTATTTTATTTACTTTCAGCTGCTGGTCAGTGGGGGGCGCCAAATATAAATCTGCGTTATTTTTTAAAATAAATAATTAATAGAAATTAACACGTTACATCGACCCTAAGATCTATTTTTCCATAACTGAATAAACGAGCTGTTCTCAGAGGAAAACAAGGTTCCCAGAACTCTGTGTGAAGCTAGAAAGGTGGCAGGGTCCGCCACATGTAAACAAAGTAAAACGGGACGATATTGTTTTTACGGTCAGTTTGATTATTAAGTTTAATGAAGATCGGTTTTCGACTGTTTGTCGAAGACGTTACTTTGAGTTCTCGGAAACTGCCGATGTGCATTTTTCACATTTTGTTTCACGATTAATCGGAACAATGATCGTTGATTAAATTAGTTGATTGACAGGAACAAAAAAGGAAAAGTACAAAATGTTTTTTTTCTTTCTCAGTATGAGATTGTTGATTTGTTTTTTTAGTCCGCTGATCAGACGAAACAGGACATTTAAAAGACGTCAACTTTGGTATTTCTTTTTGCTGTTTTCTGACATTTTCACAGAACGGAACAGCTGATTCACAAACAGTCGTGTTCGATCAGCATAAATCAACCAGGCTCGGTTTATTAAAGCTCGCTCATTCGATATCGGCCTCTCTGGCACGTTGGTCTGAGCCGAGACGTGTCCTGAAGAAGACGTTAATGTAGCAGAGGGGTCATCTTCTGCATTCAGACGAGTTGTGAAGTTCAAACTGAATCACTTTTGCCTCCACTGTTATGAAATATAAGAATTAATCCCAGGCAAGTGGCTGACTGTCCGAGCTTCGATCTTTATCTGCGTGATAAATGTGCACCGCGGCTCAGTGTGACGGATCCACACGGAGGCTCGACATTACGTAGAATTAGGCACAAATGTGCAGCGTAAGTCTTTTTTTTTCTTTCTTTAGGTTGGATAAGGATGAGTAGAAGCGGTAAAAAGGGGCACCAAAGTTGAATTTAACATGAATGGGTCAAACTGAGTGATCTCTCTAATGGCAGCCAGATGGGTCGAGGAAGCAAACCGGTCTTATTTCTTCTGATAAAGTATTTCTGATCGTCGTAGCTTTTCAATTAGTCTTCAGTGAGTCACAAACAAAGAAGGCAAGTCAGTGACTGTCGTTCAAGGCCGCCGGATATTTTGAAGGAGACCTCGGGACGATTTCCAGCCATGGAAACAAAAAACTGATGTTTTTGATGGGAAGACAAACAAACATCCCCGAACGTGTTCGTGGCCACAAAACTAGGTGCATTTAACGAAAAGCCAGGACATCTCCAACCGTCAGAAACAGATAAAAAACAGCAACATGTCCATGCTTTGCAGAAACGCACACTCTGCTGATTGTGTTGTTTTATTTTAGCTGAGCAAGATTCACTATTTTTAACCTCCTTCCTCAGTCGGAGCGGCCTCCTGACTCCCCACAGCCAACCAGTCTCAGCCCACCATCGCGCCATATTTTCTGATTTAATGGTTTTGACATTGTGGGATATGACCTGCGCCTTTAATGGAGACAGATAAGTACTGCCAAGCATCCTATTACCTAGCATATTGGCTGGCCTCTTGTAGGGGATTTGTCATGAATCTCATTTGAAGCAGGTAGCAGCGGTGGCGAAACATACAGCCCGTCACACGCTCGGGCTTCCTTTCACGAGGGACAAACAGGTCAGGTCTGTAGACTTTGATACGTACGTAAACACGGGAGGACTTTTATAACCTTCACAATCACTGGGGTTAAATATGTGTTCAGATAAAACAGATGATTTCACAGCACCTCAGCTTTGGAGATTCGATATATTCATTATTGTGCGATTGTGATGTCATTTTATTGCATTTTTAAGATGTATTCTGTCACTTAATGGGAAGCTAATGCACTAACTGACTCTCAGCAGTCATAATTAACTGCTTTTATATAAAAAGCATGGTTTTTCTTTTTATGTCACTTTTGATTTATTGGACTCGTTGGTTTCCTAATGAGTTCCAAGAGAAGAACTGACATTTAACTTTGTTTATTTCTAAGGAGCTGTCATCGAACAGACTAAATATGTTTGCACTGATCGAAGGGAGAACGCATCGCTCATCCAGACCTCATTACCATCCACATCTGCTTTGTTATCTGCGAGTGAATGAAGTGAATAAAAGTATAAATAATTAAAAAAAAAGAAAATCTGGTACCTTTAGCACGTTTTCAAATTAATTTTCCGCGTAGCCTCGGGAGCATTTTCACTCAGGAGTGAAGTGTTCAGCCCAACACAATAAATAAAGTATGCTCTCTCTGTGATTGCACATTTATTGGTGCAAGCAGTGAAAATCAACAAATATGGATAATAAACTTTCTAACTACTCTCAGTCGGCAGTTTATATCAAAGAGGATAAACCGAATATCTGAATCGTCTCCGTTCTCCAAAACGGCCATAAAGTTGAACGAGCACATTTCAACAAAAAACTGAACATTATAAGCTTCATTAAAAGGAGAATTTACTGAAGGGTTGTTGTATTTGACTGTATTACTTTGGGCTGCTTTACGTGGAAACTGTATAAATGAATATTTAAGATGAGATAAGCCTTTATTGGTCCACAGTGGGGGAATGTGATTGTTGCAGCAGCACGATAATAGAAGAAAGTAGAGATAGAGAGGTAAAAATAAGTCAATAAAAAGCACACAAAAGGTACAAAAGGATACAAGAGCAATTTAAGAGAGTAACCCGGTGCTGATCCGCCTCTGGAGGTAGTATCATGCCCGCATTATTGGCGAACCGAACCAGTGTGAACGGATAAGCCGGCTTCGCGTATCGAGGGCGCGTCGGTCGGTTAATAGCAGGTCCTTCGCTCAACTTAATAAAGAGAAATGTCCCACAAAGCAACGTTAAATGACCCGCTTGTCTGACTGACTCTTCGTCACATTTCTGCCTGAAAAACACAACTGTCACCGGCAAAAAACTTTAACTCACCGAGTGTTTGTGATGAAAATAAATCACCGTCGACCGTCAGACCTCCAGACCGAGACTTCAGTGAACTTTCCCCCAGGAAACAGCCTCCCTCCCGGCCATTTTCACGGCGGTTCTTCTTTAAGGCGGAGCTCCTTCGCTCTGTGTGAATCACCATCGGCGGAGAATTGGCGGCTTCTCCTGTGTGAATGGGGTTAGTGTTACAGGTGATTGAATCCATCTATGTCATACCAGAACGACCATCTTTGAACAGAGGAGGTGGTCTCCTCTTACTTATCACCCACCTTCAATGCAGTACTGAGTTCTCTCCCCAGACGGCTTAACAACCGTTCACACCTGGGCTCACCTAGACTTAGCAACCCACATGAAGGCCGGTTGAGTCAGCGACCCAAAAGTGGCCCTAACGAGTGAGCTCTGAAACTCAGAGCTCAACACAGTTTAAAATCCTGCAGCTCCCCTCCAGTTAGTTAGAACTGAAGAAGCCTCTTGGATGAGACGTGAAACATCTTCAAGAAACTGAAACACGTTCAGTTAGCCTACGATACGGCACTTAGATTTACCAGGACCCGGATGACTCAGAGCCTTCATCAACTCGTTATCAAATTTAATTCTCTGCAGTTTTTAACAGATGCTTACACGTTCCCTGTGCTCTTCCATCTCCTCTCCTTCAGTGCCTCTTTTGTGAAGTTAGGAAACTAACAAGCCCATAAAAAAAAGCGTTAAAGGAGGCGAGAAAATTCCTGAATCTGTCCCTTTGTCCGGATCCACACTAAAAGTTAATGGGATCTATTGTGGGCCGAGTTTCATGGAAATCTGTTCAGTAGTTTATGTGTAAACCTGCTGACAAACCAACAAACAGGTGAAAGAATGGGGTGGGATACGGACACAGGTTTTAAAGGACCTCTCACATTCCTTGTAACGTCTCAGCCGACGTACATTCAGACACCACATTTGCTAAATCAGCTGCTGCAGTCGTGACTTAATGCATCCGTCCTAATGTTCACTTAACTTTTATAATAACTGATTATTTGTCCTCAAGAGATGGTTGCAGCCTCGCGGTCTCCAGGAAGTCAAACTCTACAGAGGATATGAGTTTTCCATCATCGATATATATATATGAGTAACATTCACTGGCAGGCGGAGCTCGGGGCTTAAAAGCTTTCCAGACAGAGTGGCTGTTCCACTTTTTCCTGTGGGCAGCCGCCGTTCCCTTAGTCAGAGCGCTTAAAGTTGCCTTTGTGTTTAATTAGTGAGGTTTTTTAAAAATGTGCCGTGGAGCTGGCACATTGCCATTCATCTGGTGTCAGTCAGTCTGATCGCTCTGACCTTTTAATGGTGACAGTGTTCAATTTATCACGTAATCATCTGCCTACAATATTGAACTATTATAACTTCGACCGGTACGTAAAGTTTGGGAGGAAAAAAGGCTGAAAAGACGGAGGGCGAGCGTCAGAGCCGGCTGTGGGAGGGTTAAAGCCAAAGCCGGGGGCATTGATTGGACCTGATGTATGTGGGTGAACAGTGAATGAGTCTGATTTTACAGCCCTAATCCATTATTGTAGTCGAGTGCCTGCAGTTATATCACAGTTAACTCATTACCGAATGTGTTTACGTTCTGAGATTTACGTGATCGAGGGCGATTCTGCGAGGACAAAATGACCGACAACAAGCCACGGGGAGACGCGGGAGACGACTCCTGTCCATCTCGCATTGATATTCTTGGCCCATAAGAGGCTTAGTGGCTTAGTTTGCCAATAAAAACAGGATAAACCCTAATTTGGAATTACAGTCGGAAGCCGTAAAAACCGTCTGTACACATTTTCATCCTTGTGTCCAGCTGTCTGTACTTAGGCGATTCTGTTCGCATATTTTCACACACCAGTTACAAATCATTCATTTAACAACTCATTTAGATTATGAGGCCAACTTTCACTTCGTGTACTGACATTTTTATTAGGGTGCTTAAAGCTGCTGCGGTCTGCATTTTGCATGTAGACCGGATCCAGTAAGCCCACAGATATTACCGCCCGACACTGCAGCTGAATGTAACACGACAGGGCATCAAGTTTGTTTCTGCAAAACCACGGATACGTTGCAGCTTTATGTTTCTTTATCAGTGCTGCTCTTATGCTCTGGTCAGGTTCAGACACATGGGTCAGGAAAGGATCATGTTTTGGCTTGAAATACCTGTTTTGGTCGCCACAAACACAGCCGGTACGACGGAGTATTAGGGCCATACTAAGAGGGAAAAAAAGAAAAAAGAAAATTTTGGAAATTACGAGAATAAAGTCGTAATGTTACGAGAATAAAGTCGTAATAATACGAGAATAATGTAATAATAATACAAGGGGAAAAAAGTCGTTTTAATGAGAAAAAAGCTTCGATAGAGTTCAGATCCTGATACTGATAATAATTTGATGCTGATCTGCCAAAAGATTCAGTATTTCCTTATTTGTGAAACCGATACCAAAGTATAAGTTCACAAGATGCTCAACATTCCTCATTCTAAGGCAGAGGAAGACTGCTCTTTCTTGTAAGAGTTCTCATTAAAATTACTGCTTTATTCTCGTAATATTTTGACTTTAATCTCGTAATACTGTGACTTTATTTTTGATATATTTTGACTATAATCTCGTAATATTTTGACTTTATTCTCGTAATATTTTGACTTTAATCTCGTAATGTTACGACTTTATTCTCGTAATATTTTGACTTTATTCTCGTAATATTTTGACTTTATTCTCGTAATACTATGACTTTATTTTTGATATATTTTGACTATAATCTCGTAATATTTTGACTTTATTCTCGTAATATTTTGACTTTATTCTCGTAATATTTTGACTTTATTCTCGTAATATTTTGACTTTATTCTCGTAATATTTTGACTTTATTCTCGTAATACTATGACTTTATTTTTGATATATTTTGACTATAATCTCGTAATATTTTGACTTTATTCTCGTAATATTTTGACTTTATTCTCGTAATACTATGACTTTATTTTTGATATATTTTGACTATAATCTCGTAATATTTTGACTTTATTCTCGTAATATTTTGACTTTAATCTCGTAATACTATGACTTTATTTTTGATATATTTTGACTATAATCTCGTAATATTTTGACTTTATTCTCGTAATATTTTGACTTTATTCTCGTAATATTATGACTTTATTCTCGTAATATTATGACTTTATTCTCGTAATTTCCCCTCTAAAATATATTTTTTTTCTCTTAGTCTGGCCCTAATACTCCGTCGTACAGCCGGAGAGCACAGACGACTTCCTGACAAACATCTGAGTTTCTGTCAAAAAAAAAAAAAAAGCCAGAAATTGTCCCTCGGTCTCCTTAAAAACATCCAGTGGCTTCACACTTATGTTGAAATGCAGACTCGATCTGCGGTCCCTGGCTTTGCAGCCTCGTCGCCTGCAACTCCAGACGTGAAAGTCAAGGGAATAAATGTAATGTGACACGTTTTGTAGAAATGCCAATACAGTATGTAGCCTGTGACACGAACAAATATGAACTTATCAGTGGTTTGCACCAGCGTTAATTGCCAACATTTTATCCTGGCGACTGCTCTGTAACCAATTAAAATGCTTTATTGTCTCCGGTAAACAAAAACAAACTCTTTTAAGGTCTAACGTGACCTCGGCGTGACAATAAAGGCGTCTTAATGAAAGTTTTCTTTTGGTTTTTATGTCTTCGTGTGTCTCCATCCAAAGAGCACCTCTAACAAACACAATTTGAGTTCAGGAGGCGGCGTCTATTTTTGGACCTTTCAGTTCATTTTCACCTCTTCGCGGTTTTGGTTCCCTCTCAGCCTCATTAGTTCTGTTCCCAGACGTAACAGAAAGCTATTTTTAATGATAAGCGACAAAAGCTCACCGTAAGCCACCTGCCGACACCAAACAACAGACTCTCTGGTGAACATAGCGGAGCGCTGAGCAGCTGAAGCATCAGATGTTACAGTCGGGTGTCGGTGGAGACCAAAACAGAGCAGAAACACAACTTTTGAATATTGTCTAATGCCATACAAACTTTTCTTAGGTGATGATTTGTCTGTGATGAGTTTACATCTTGTTTCGTTCGCCTCCGGTCCGGTAAAATAAAGCCACGGAACAAACAAAGCGAAGCTCGAGGGTCGGCTTTGAAGACTCTTATTTACATAATCCTTACTGATGTTACATTCATATTTTTCTGCATTAAAGCCTTTTAATAAATCACAGCTTTATCTTATCATGAACTGTCCCAAACTATCAGCTTCCCTAATATCACGGAGAATAACACTAAACAATTCTGCAGTCTTTGCTTACTTTTAAGGATGAATGCTGCAGAACCAGAGATATCATCTTATTTTTTTATTCCATGCACTCCTCCTTGTTACAACCTGATGCCTACATTACCCACAATGCAACAAGTCTGACAACTGTCTGGTCAGAGATTCAATAAACTGACTGACAATCACTTGAGGTAAATTGTCTGTCGGACGCTTTGTGTTTAAGATTTCCTGCAATTAGTCGTGAATTTATCGTCTCAGTTTGTGTGTCATCGAATCATTTCCAGACAAACAAGTCAATTTTATTCATAAAGCATAAAGCGGAGGAAAGTGGAAGAACAAATATTGTTTACATGTAACTTTTTCCATGCAGAAGAAGCAAAAACATAAAAGCTTTTATCCCAACGTCCTTTAATACAAAGAAAACCAGAAATAGATTCTGATCAGAGCATCTTAGTGAGTAATGGATGTAAAAGGAACAAAGATCCTTTCAGACAATTCAGCATTTAGAAATATACTGATACCGGGGAAATTGACATTTTATATCAAGACTTGGACCGACGCGGTGATATAATGTGAGTACCATGACAACATAAGCAACTAAATGTCATACATATTATAAAAGCAACGACCTGACATCCTCCTCACACTCTAAATGTGTTCAAACGCTCAGACCGAAGTGGGCGGAAAATCATTTACTCTGTTCGACGGTCCTGCAACAGCAAACACTGACAAAGGTTTTGGCAAAAAGAAACGAACTCCCGCTGCGGTTTGAGTCGGAGAAACAGTCTGGCTCACGGTTAGATGGTTTGTCTTTAGTGGTTGTAAATCGATCCTTCCGACCGTACAGTTTGTTTTGTTCGATTTGAGTGTTTTTTTCCGTAAAACTGCTGAGCGAGCAGTTGGCCCACCAGTTGCATAATTGGACGAACTGCTGTGGTTTCGGTTGAAGTAAAAGGAGCAAACTTAATAAAAATGCTGCCGTTCGGTTTCAGTGATTTAACATCTGGGATGGACGTGGACACGCTGTACTCTATAATCTCAATGAACTGCAGTATCTGCTTTCACCCGTCCGCCCCCCTCCTCCCTTTGTCTGCCACAACATTACCCCCACTTATCATCTTTCAGGTCAGTATCTGAGATCTCAGCTCTGATTCTCTTGCGTAACGTAAGAAGATGTCCTCTATTACGCTGGTAGGTTGTGTTCAAGAAGTGAGACAGCGCTTACAAACCGACTGCGACTGTCAGAAGCGTCTGCGGTCATTATCCGAACTGATTGAAATCTGAAAAGTTTAGAGATAGAAGGTGAAATTGACAGGGCGCTGGAGTAAGTAGGGCTCCTCCTCCCTCTCCATTAGACCTGTTAGGAAATTCAGAAAATGGCTCGGAGGTTATAGCCATACAATGGCCTCTACGGGCCAAACAGAGGCTCATTAACTCGGAGTCTGTCGGTGGTTATCCGGAGAGAAAGACTGTTCCAGACGAGTAGGCACAGCCTCATTGTGACACAGTTTCAAACGGAGGGCTTAGGCTCCGCTTCCTGCCTTCTTGTTGCATTTCTGGGACACTGCTGAATCTATTTGGGGTGAGTGAAGTTTCACGAAGATGGATGGAAGAAAATCTCGGAAGAGCACATGCGACAAAAGGTCCAAGGACGTGTTTTTTCTTTTCTTTCCTCCCTCCAGTTAGCTGAGAGTGAAATGAGTGTGTTCATTGCAGACGAGCCTGTGATACGGCCGCTGAATGGGCAGAAGTCGATTTACTGATGTTTTTTTTTACTTTTTTCTACTCAAACACAGGTGTGACATCAGCAATAAGCTGGAAACAACACTGCAGTTTTCTAGACTTTGGTGACACTCAGAGAAGTAATCCTCTTAAAAGTGATGAGACGAGCCGACGTGGGCTTTTTTAAAAGTGTAAATAACGTCGCGCTCTCTCTCTCTCTCTCGCTGCGATGTAATAACCCTGAGTCAAATTTGAACTTCTTTTTTGATTAATATGGTGAGTGTCTGTTTCCTCTTTGACTCGCTGGCATTAATAACCACAGAGTGCAGGCAGTGAAGTGACTTTTAGATGAACCAGTCGTCTGTTCTAGGTTTTTTTTTTCTCTCCCTCCAAATAGGAATGACAGCTGCTGATATTTCTTTTGTCAATGTTCCTGCGATAAAGAGCTGCTGTATCACACAGTGGTCAGCACCTGGGCAGCTCGGTGTAGCAGTATCTCCTGCAGTTACAGCAAAACTTACTGCTTAGATAAAAGTAAGACCTTCGTAGACGGCTACTGATGCTCAGATGAGGGCTTGACAATTACTTTATCGACGGTGATATGTTGTGGTTTCTATAAACTATAATAAATAATAATTAATTCCCTCCCTCAAATTCAAAAACCTATTTAAAAAAAAAGATTTCAATGATCTGTTGGACCCTCTAAAAATATAAGCTTCTAACTCAAAGTGCCCAGCAGCTATTCAAAAGGACACTTTACCACAAAATCAAAAACACATGTATTTCCTCTCACCTGTAGCACTTTTCATCCATCTGGATTGTTTTTGCTGTGAGCTCCCCAGAATGGAACGAGAAGGCACTCGGCTGCTCAAAGTGCCACAAAAATACACTTGAGAAACTCAACAGCAATGTGTCGTTCCAGAAATCATGACCCGGTTGGTCAGTATTCTCTTTCTATCAAACTAAACTCTGCAAACATGCAGGAGGAAACGTGCACTCATGGACGAGAGGCATCCTCCTCAGCTGAGCTAGAATATTAGTAGCTTAGTTAGCTGTGTTAGCCTCTTGTCCATGAGTGCAGATCAATTGCCAGTGACTCCCAAAATGATCACCATAGTTTTTGGTTGAGTTGAGGCAAGAAAACGTCTTGGTTAGGTCGAGGAAAACATCGGAGTTTGGCTTAAAATAACTATGTTGCATAGCTACGTTACACATATACCGTAAGTTATGTAATGTACGTAATGTAACTTAGCTAAGTTAGATAGACTCACGGTTGACTTTCACTTTCACGCCGGAAGAAAGTGTTGTGCTTGTTTGACCCGGCTCCCGATGTGGACTTTGTTCAACTTTACACCACTTGACCTGACTTCCCCTTTGCTACTGTTATAAATGTGACAACCACTAGAGGGTCGCCACCTAACAAGAAAAGTAAGTTTGGGTCGTGAAAAAAAGCTGTCAGATCGGGTCAAGATTTCTGGAAAGAGACATCGCTTTTGAGTTTTCTTTTTTGAGAGAAGGCAGACATCTCTTCAGCTGATCACTCTAAAACTTGTCCACTCGAAGCCAAAACAATCTAGGTGGATCAATAGCGTTACAAGTAAGAGGGACAATGTATATTTTTTAATCTGGGGGTGAAATGTCCTTTTAAAGGGATATTCCGGTGTAAGTTTAATCCATGGTCTAACACACCTTGACACCGAGTAAGACTCCCCTCGAGAGGTCAAGTTAGCTGACTGCTAGCTTAGCTAGTTTTAGCAACCTCAGAAAAGACCGCACGATAACAAAACACTGCAGCTTATGTCTCCAACTAGAAACCGCCATCAAAAAGCCACAATTAATGGTGAGAACAGCACCAAACTTCAGCAACAGCACATGTACAGTCCCAGCACACAGTACGAAGCCTCAAACATCTGCTAGCTTTACTGGATTTGTATTAAAAACACAGCACAACTCACCCTCTCCTCCAGCAGCCTGCCTGTGTGGGGAAGCCCTGACGAGTCGATTACCGAGTGCAGTAGATTTCCTCGGCTCAAGGATGAAAATATATGATTATTACTCCATTACTTCCCTTATTTTCCCTGTCAGCTCTCGATAATAAGAACTGAGCATTCCAGTGGAGTAATAATCAGACATTTTCATCCTTGAGCTGCAGAAATCTACTGCACTTGGTAATCGACTCGTCAGGGCTTCCCCACACAGGCAGGCTGCTGGAGGAGAGGGTGAGTTGTGCTGTGTTTTTAATACAAATCCAGCAAAGCTAGCAGATGTTTGATGCTTCGTACTGTGTGCTGGGACTGTACATGTACTGTTGCTGAAGTTTGGTGCTGTTCTCACCATTAATTGTGGCTTTTTGATGGCGGTTTTTAGTTGGAGACATAAGCTGCAGTGTGTTGTTATCGTGCAGTCTTTTCTGAGGTTGCTAAAACTAGCTAAGCTAGCGGTCAGCTAACTTGACCTCTCGAGGGGGAGTCTTACTCGGTGTCAAGGTGTGTTAGACCATGGATTAAACTTACACCGGAATATCCCTTTAAGCAATGTGGGACAAAAAAGGAGAGAAGAAGTGAGAGAAAAGTTTATAAACGAAGCTCAGAGCCAGAAAAGAAGCTCGGGCAACGATGCTTGCGTATGATGGATGCCGCAGCCTTGTATCATCGTGGTCCCAACACGGGTTTCTCTGACAGGCAGGATGAACGAGCTCACCGACTGAACTCTCTGATATCTGCAGTCGTGCATACGCTTCTATATGCTGTATTACTGCTATTATTTAATTAAAAAATAAGTGCAGCCTCAAACTTTATGGTATTTAATTACTGTTTCATTGTTTGTTTACATGCAGAGGCGAGTGAATTACGCTGCAGTGCAGCCAGCAAATGGAATAGTTTCTTATCAGCGTTCCCAGACCAGACCATATACCAGCTGAGCTATGGCACCGCACGGTTTTTCAATGAAATTTATTCGCTATCTTTATGCCTAGGAGGAGCTCTTCAGTTAATCAAATCAGTGAAATCAGTTTGTGGCTTCATCGCAGCCACAATAAAACGGAATGACTGGAATGGCTTGTTTGCACGATGTGAATTGAATTATTGTCTACACCAGGAAATATGAAATACCGTAAAAATGGCAGCAAGATCGGAAGCTGGCAGCGACGTCCATGTGTCCCACTAGTGTTGTTGTTAATACTGTAGCCTCAGTGGAAGTTAAGCACCAATGAGAGCTCTTTGTGGGAAGAGTGAATGCATGTCTGAGCTATGTGGAAACTTTAAGAAATGCAGAAATAAAGTATAGTTTTATGATTCAGACAATAAATCAACCACGAGTGTTTGTGACTCAGCGGAAAAAACACAACTCATAATGAGAAGAGCACCGTGGTTTTTCACATCAGACAAAGCAAACACTGCTGCGGTCTGATTTTTGTGATTTAGTTGCAGTTCTTAATACACGGTACGCTGGTTTATTGATGAGCGCTGACAAGAGGTCCAAAAATAAAATAAAAAAGCACAGGACAAGTGTACTGGAAACTAAATTTGCCTGCACTGACGTATCCAGAGTGTTTCCTGCTTGTTCACAGCAGTAGACGGGTAGAAGACGGATGGATGAGTCACTGTCATCTGAGTTTGGTTCTAAATAAGATTAACAAAAGGTTTAGATGTAGATTGTTATGAAAAAGAGAGTAATTCCTGGTGGAAGTTTTGAGTGAAGCTGCACATTAATGAACAAAACACCTCAAATTTGAAGTGTTGAGTCTGAAAGCGTTTGAACATGTGGGACTCATGTGATGTTACACCACAAGCGGCCTTTAATCAAGGTTTATATAACAAAAGATTGTTGCACAACCCTTTTGTTTCCATCGTCATAGTCAGAAAATTATTCAGCAGCTCTTTTGTCAAATTAATCAACCATTTAAGCCATTTATCAAGCAAAAACGTTAAAAAAAGTCTCAAGTTCCAGATTCTTAGTTTTAAGGATTTGTTACTTTTCTTCATGAATCATTCAGAAGTTTAAACTCTCGGTCAGATAAAACAAGCAATGTCAACAAGAAGATGTGACTTTGAGCTTTTGGTGCAGATCCAGATAAAGGGACAGATTCTGGATTTTTTTTCTCACTGTCTTTAAAATTGCGAGATTTGGTTGTTTTTTGGGCATTTTCGTATATTTCTCCAGGAATAAACAACCATAAGTTGTACCTCCATCCACATACTGTAGTTTGATCTGGAGAGTGTTGGTATAATCCTGGCAGCATTCTGCTCAAATCAAATAACATTTTATTTATAAAGCCCAAAATCACAATCACATCGCCTCAATGGGCTTTACAATCTGTACAGTGAACGACATCCTCTCTCCTTAGGCCCTCAATTCGAGTGAGGAAAAACTTACCATGATGATGGAAGAAAAAAATCCTTTTAACTGGGTAAAAAAAAAAAATGGAAGAAACCTCAGAAAGAGCCACAGAGGAGGGATCCCTCTCCCAGGACGGACAGACATCCAATAGATGAAAAGAACAACAAATCACAGTTTACAAGTTACATTGACAGAATGTCTGATACAAAATATAATAAAGTGTGTGGATCCAGCAGGACAAGGCGTCGCCAAGTGGCAGCCGACGAGGCATCAAAATCTACAGAAATACAGATATAAGGAGAAAACAGCGGAGAGCGATGATCCAGCGGACCATCAGAAGGGAGCCTGAATGAAAGAGAGGAGGAGGAGGAAGCTATAGAGAGTGTAGAGAGTGACACAGCTCACAGCTTGTTGGAACAGAAAACAAAAACAAAAGTTAGAGAAATTTGATGTTAATCAGAATAAACAGATGACAATGTAAAATCTAATACTATAGGTAACTCATTGAGACTGAGACCAACCCAATGGAGCCAGATTGTCTGATGTCAGCTGGGAGGTCCGATAGGAAAAAGCCCTGCAGCCAGCTGACTTCTTCTTAACCCAGGGAACCATCAGGAGACCTGAATTTTGAGAGCGTAATGCACGAGTTGAAATATATGGTGTAATGAGATCTGACATGTACGACGGTGCAAGGCCGTGTACAGTTTTGTATGTCAGCAGCACCTTAAAGTCTGATCTTATATGTATTGGAAGCCAGTACAGTGAGGCTACGTGTTAAGACTCTAGCTGCAGCATTCTGAACCATCTGAAGACTTTTAGTGCTCTCACGCAGAAGACCTGAATATAAGGCATTGCAATAATCCAACCTGGACGAAACAAAGGCTTGAATCAGGATCTCTGCGTCACTCGTGGACAGGAAGGACCTAATTTTAGCTATACTGCGCAGGTGGTAGAAAGCGATCTTGGTAATTTCTTTGACGTGCTGATCAAAAGAGAGTGTAGAACCAGAAGTAACACCTAGATTCTTGACAGTTGAACTTTGAGAAATAACACAGTTGTCGAGAGTTACGGTCACCTCATCAACGCGGTGTCTCGGTCCAGCGGGGGCGATGACCAGCATCTCAGTTTTATCTGAATTCAGGAGCAGGAAGTTTTCTGACATCCATTTTCTTCACCGCGTACAAGCAGGTCTCTAATTTCAGTTCTTTTATGGGCACATACAGCTGAGTGTCATCTGCATAGCAGTGGAAATGTGAAGAGCAAAGGGCCCAGAACAGAGCCCTGGGGAACACCATACTTCACATCAGTAAATTTTGGTGTAGTACTATTGTAAGAAACACATTGTGTCAGGTACGATTTTAGCCAAGCTAGAGCCAGGTCAGAGATGCCAAATTGACTTTCAAGTTTAACAATATGCCATGATCTATGGTATCCAATGCACTGAGGTAGAGTTTGAGTCTAAAGTAAGTAAAGTAAGAGCAGTTTCGGTGGAGTGACAGGCTCTGAACGCTGATTGAAGAAGGTTCCAGGAGACTATTATTAAGTAGGTAGCCTGAAAGTTGCTGGGAAACAACGCTTTCTAAGACTTTAGAGAAGAAGGGAAGGTTTGATACTGGTCTATAATTATTTAGAGATCCTGGGTCGAGGTGTGGTTTCTTAAGTAGAGGCTTAACCACAGCAGACTTAAAACAAGGAGGGTCATGAGTGACAAGATAACAATATTTACCTTTTAGGTCCCAGTGTGGCCATAGTTCTTTAAATAGTTTTGTTGGAAGGGGGTCTAGGACACAAGTAGTTGGTTTTGAGGATGAGACAATATCTCAAGGTAGATATTTTCAAAACTGACTAACAGAAGGATGTTTATAATAAACTTTGACGAGGAAGCCAGAGATGATTAGTTAATTTTGGTTCTAATCTCGTCCATGCAAGATAAAAAAAACAGTTTAGATTTACGCCATGCTCGTTCCATTTTCCTGCAGGATTGCTTGAGTTCTCTGTTTCATCAGTAAACCAGGGAGTAGATTTCTTTGGTCATCTTGTCTTGGTAGAGACCGGTGCCACAGAATCGAGGAGAGAAACATCTACTGAGTTAACTTCATTAGTGAATTTTTCCACAGGTTTTGTCACAATCGCAAAAGGAGCCAACACCCCGGGCAATTTTTCACTGAGTGTCGCTATGATTGCTGAGCTGATATGAAGGGAAGTAAAAACATTTGTGTCACTGATACAGGGACAGGCTAATGACGCTTCAAATGTAATGAGAGAGTGGTCCGACACAGCAGAGGAGACGGAAGCGACGTTCAGGGCTGACACATCTAGTCCAGGGGAAATTATCAAATCCAGAGTGTTACCACTGGAATGAGTAGGTTCATGAACAAGCTGAATAAAGTTGGAACTATCGAGAAGTCCCAAAAAAGCTTAGAGGGTCAGAGGGCTTATTTAAGTGGATATTGAAATCTCCAATAACTAATTCTTCTGAGAATTGGGAGTAAGGCCCTGGAGGTCTGTTCAGTACCACCAGGTGAAGGCGAGTTCCCTGGACAAGGCCGTTGCTACTTGATGAAGATGGTTTTAAAACCAGAGCCTCAAACAAAGTAAATCTAATATCCTGGTTGAAACTTAAACTGAAAATAGATTTGTTCAGATTGCTCCCCTCCGCTATCTGCATGTTGCTGTAGAAACATCGACCTCTGAGATAACAACGTACATCCTGAAAATGGTAAAATATGTTCGGATAACTTCTCCTGTGTGAGTATTTTTCCACTCTATTCACTTAGTCGAAAATCTACAACATTACAAAAGTGAGATCGGTCAGTTGAAGGATGGTCCGGGAACAACACTAACATGGCGATATCAGATCTTGCATGCAAGACTACAGTCCACATAATGCTCAGAATTCATACCCACAAACACACAATATGCAACATGCTAACTGTCCTACCATCTGCAATGTGCATCCATCATAGCTGTAACTATCAAGCCACAGACGCTAAGCTGCAGCAAAGATTCAGTCGATGGAGATGGACAGATTTCCTCATCGAGTGTGACAAAGCACCTTTTTATTCTTAACACTAGAAGATAATAAAAGTCTCTTTGAATTGACGATAGACCTGAATGTACAGTATGTTATTGCAAGGAGCTGATTCATCTGATCAGCGGAAGGTACAGAGCATTTATGAGCGTGTAGCAGCGTGCTGGAATAACGAGTCGACTGATGTTCTCCTGTATAACCTTGTGCTGTGGAGATGATAGAGGCTGGGCCGAGTGCTGCTCGACTCCTCCAGTGTGCAAAGGAAAGGAAACACGCCATTACCAAGGCAGCAGACAGGAACCGGCTGGAGGGCACCTGTCTGTGTGAGCTGCAGTGGATTTACAACATCTGCTCCATGCAGGAGAGTGTGCCACCTCCGCTCACCAAAACCTGATTAATTATTTCAGACACAGGGAACGACGCAGCCAACAAATTGCAAATTGTGTGCACAGAAGATCCCCGTCTCATTGAGCTCAGTGATACTTGTACAGTGTCTCAGGAAGTTACTGAATCTTTGTTCAGTGTCAGGGTTGTTTGGTTTTCTTAACATTTGGTAGAACCTTTTAAATTAACATTATTGATTCTGTTTTTTGAGGGAAATACGCAGTGAGCGTGTTCTACGCCCACGACTTTCTTCGAAGTAGGAGTGATCCACGTGTCTCATTAATGGCCAGTGTGTGACGAGATGCTGGCCTCGTTTGTCGAGGCCTTTGACTCTGTCACCACCCTGTAGATCCAAATCCCTTCCCTCTCCATGCCTTGTTAGGCCCTAATTAATTGGATCAAGTGAATGCCACTAAGCGTTTGACAGCTCCCTGTGAGTGATAACTGTGAAACCAGAGCCACATTCCCATGGATGTGCCCCTGGAGAAGAATCACTCCATATTAGGGTCCATTGACTCTCTGCCACACACATCCCGCGGGAGTCAACACTGCCGCTGTGATAAGAAGCAGGAAAGCCACAATGGGTTTGGAAGTTATTTTCTGTGGTACTGTGTAATGATATCTCCACAGTGGTTAGCATGATGGAACAACATGTACAGTATATGTTAGAAAAAACATGTGACACAAAGCCCATTTGATATTATATTTATATGTTCATGTGTATATTTGCATGTTTTTGTATGTTTTAATTCATACAGAGTGTCATGGCAGTCTGCCATTTCTGCAAAGATTGCTTTCACACTTGCACGAGGGATTCGAGGGGGAAACGATGCTTTGTAATCCAGCGTAATTTAATCTCTTTGATATAAGCCTCAGTTGTTCACCCTCTTTACTCCGTATTACAGCGGTGTTAAATTACTGCCAATGCAAATGGAACATCCCACTACTGCTGCTGCCACACAGATAAAACACGGGATGTTTTATTGTGAAAAAAGTCTCAGGAAAGAAAGAAAGACCCACGTCAAACTGGAAACAAGGTCAATTATGACTATTTTTAGTATGAATTCTTGATCCATGGAGTTTAAAACTTTCCCTCGAACTGAGAAAAGCGATTGAAAATCTGTGACGTCAGCACAATGTGGTCTATGGGCCGAGCGAGAACTCGTTGATGGGAAAAGAAACTTCATTGTGCATATTCAGTAGGCAACTGAACCAGGAAGTAAACCTGGAAACTACAAACTTTTTTGCCATTTGTGCTACGGTGAGCAATTGTGATTGGACTGAACAGGCGCCATCTTTGGGTCCAGTATCCAGATTATTATACATCGGTGATTTGCGACTGCCTTTAGTTCTCTGCGTTTAGAAGTCACTGCTATTTTTGAGTAAATGAACAAGAGGGAACAGCCACAGTGAGCAGCAGCAGCACAGTAACCACACTTTCTGTTACCATGGTGCCGCTATCACCAAATCAACCGGGACTGGAAACTCTAAGATTACAACTTTAAAGCCTGCATGTGATTATTACCTCCATCATAAAAGTTTTCACCCGTGTTCGCTTGTTTGCTTGATGGTTGGTTGTTTTGTGAGCACGATTACACAAAAACTCCAGGACACATTTTCGTGAAACTCGGATGGAGGATGGACCGTCCCGGAATAGACCCCATAACTTTTCCACATTTGGGTGTCCAGATCTAGCGGATTAAATCTTTCATTTGATATTGGATTAGGTTGAATTAAAGGGGACTGTTGGGCCTTGGCGGGGGTATACGCTCTACTGAGTGCCATTCTAGCTTTATTATTATGTTTTATGGCTGCACACATCACTTAAAAACACATCTTTTAGATGACACGTTCGATCAATAGAGCAAACATGTGGTTCAGGACATTATAGCAGATGTTGGTGCTGTTCGATGGCTGAATAAGTCGAGTGTAGAATAATAAAAACCCGCTGCCCACCAGTTCAGACAGATTTGATGCTATAAAGGGTCACAGGCTGTGATCTCATGCGTTTCTCCGGCAATGACCCGCTCATTAATGGTGAAAAGATTTCCAGTAGAAAGAGAAGCAGAGACGTCTGCGCTCTCAGTTTTTTGGCAGCATTGTTATTGCTTTTGGGATGTTGATCCATTGCCCCGCGGTTCTCATGGTCTGCATCGTAATGAGACTCGAGCTTGATATCTCTTACAGGATCACACTTTTCCTGCAAGAGCGGAAGGGCGCTTTTTTGAGCCAGGTTTGAGGGAGGAAGAGGAGGAGGAAGGCAGGTTTGCAGAACAAGCTGCTGGCTGAGATTACCCGCCTCAGTACTTCTATACATGCCCTTCGAACCTGGGTGGAACACCTGTCTGGGGTTACAGAAACAACATATGGTTATGTTGTGCAAAACAAAAGGTCGTGTAAAAGCTGATGTTGCTCTCTTCAAGTCATTACAAGGCCACGAGGAAAGAAAGAAACAAAGGTCGTTTCAGGATTAATACCCCGTCCCAAGAATCTCCTCCGCAGAATGCTGTTTGAAAGGTTATGCGGAGGGACAAGACGGAGGATTACGCTGAATTTCATGGACTAATTACAATCAGAAGCTTATCCACAGCGCATCTGCAAGTCTCTCGATGAAACTAATTTGGACACATTATTTTATGGTATTTTCCGTGTAACGAAATTATAACAGAGCAACCTTTCGGCAAATGGCACCGCTGAAGTCAGCTTGACATTTTCAAGTGTGAATATTGTAAATTCAGAAAAAATTCTTACCGATTCTTTTCTCAGGTTAGGAATCTAATGTGCTTTATTTCTCCAGTGAAGGTTAACTTCATGACCATTTTCAGTTTTATCTTTCATGACATTCAAGGGATGAATCACCCCCAATCCCAAAAAAAAGAAAAAAGATATTTTTCCTCTTACCTGTTGTGTCATTTTGTCCATCTAGATTGTTTTAATGTGAGTTGGGAAGCTTTGTAGAACTGTCTGCCTGCAAAAAATACAACTGAAAACATCAACAGCAATGTCTCTTTCCAGAAGCCATGATCCGGTTACTCAAGACAACCTTGTCCTGTGCAGTTTCATGAGACAACTACTTCCTTTCTACCGAATTACACCCATCTAACGTATCATCACGCAGAAGGAAGCATGCATCTACTGATGGCATCCTCCACTACTGAGCTAACATTAGCGGGCTTAGTTAGCTAGCCTCTTGTTCAAGAGTAGCGCAGATCTATTAAGGGAAATCTGGAAGTTGCTCAGTGGTGCATGAAGCTAAAAAAGTTCGACTTCCTGGGTATAAAATTACCTGGAGCTTTCACATGGCCTTTAGAGCGAGTACACTGCTGGCTTGAATGAGAAATTAACTTAATGGTGCAGCACCGCTGGACTTCCATCGATCCATTATCTGAAACCACTCATCCTTTTCAGGGTAACGGTCAACAACCATTCACACCTATGGACAATTTAGAGTAACCGCTTAACCTAACTTTTTTTTGCATGTCTTTGGATTGTGGGTGGAAGCCGGAGAAAACCCACGCAGACGCGAGATCAAGATAACTCTGCACAGAAAGGCTCAGCCGCAGCCAGGTCTCATACCCAGTTTGACCACTATGTCAGATTGGCCTTAAAAGCCAGTTTTATTCTGGGCAGTAAGCCACCAATCTGCCGTCCTTTTGGTGGCTCGCTCCGTGGATTTAGACAGAAGGCGGCAAATTGGTGGTCTGTTTTATGTAAATCTGAGGCGGCGATGTGGTGGCATATCCTGAGATGGGCGGAGGTGTGGATGACGTGCACTGCTGTGCACCCACAGCCGGGAGTTTTAAAACCAGGAAACAGCTGATCACAGCAGTCAGTTCGTCACTTCATCCACGAAGATGAGCAGCTGGAAAGCCGCTGAGATCCGGGAGATGCTCAGCGTCTCCTCGGTCTCTGTAGCTGTCTTGGTTGTCCTCTTGTTGTTGTAGCCACGAGCTAATAGCGGTCGCTACTTTCAAATTAAAAGCCCCCCGCTAAGAACCCAGTTCTAAACTCCGATGGGGTGCAACGTAAAGCTCTTATTTTGAAGACAAATTCGACCTGCTTCTCTTCACGCCCAACTTCCTGCTTCATGTCACGTCACATGTTGACGCCTACCAGAGGAGGAAAAGTGGAGGCTTGTTTGGAAAAGGAGGAATGTTACACCTCCCTTTTAGATAGAAAAGGTGGCACATTGCAGCCTTTACCTTGCTGCACATGTGCCACCTTTTCTATCTAAAAGGGGCTACAGATAGGTGCTCTTCCTGGGGGCTTGATGAGGCATGACAAGGTTGGCAGCTGTAGTTTGGTAGAGAGAAAATAGTTCCTAACCATAACTGTGCCTGGAATGTCTAACATTCCTTGAGTCTTGACCATCAGTGAGGTTTTATCTAAAAAACAATGCAGGTAAATCATGCCCATATTTATTCTCCTTTAAACAGATTAACACAGCAGGAATCCTTGAACAGGCTGTTGTGTGACATTACATTCAGTATGAACCAGCCTTGAAAGTCTCTGTATTCGGGGACAAAGGAAAGTGAGAAAAGTATTCTATGTGATGATCATACAAATGATAATACAGCACACACCTGATGTTGGTGAATAGTTCGATAAACCCGAGTATAATCTCAACTGAAATATATCAGAATGAAAAGAGGTAAATATCCCTCTTAGTTTAACTTTCTCTGTCCTTTTTCTCCGTTATTGTTCCTCGCAGTCATTAAAATTCTTTCCATATAGGTGACGCACATGTGTCGACTTAATGTGCGTCGGACCCACTCATGTAAGACAGCGACAGCTGCCACGCGTTAATCTCTGGTTGTCACAGTTGGCAGAGAATCCAGTCTGCCATGTAGTTCCATACACTTCACTGCTGAACCATAAATTACACTGAAATACATTGAATAATTATCAAAGTAATGTGAAGTGTCTGTTTCACCTCATTTTCTCTCACATGAACGCTCCCCCGTCTCTCTCTCGCCTACACTTGCATGCTCTCTATTTGATCGCTGTCTCTTTTGTCCAACAGTTTGTTCTATAATACTTGATAACTGATATTGTTCATTTCCTTCGAGTATCTTCAATGCTAATCACAGAAACACAGGAGTCTCTCGGATAATGTAAAGGCTTACTCGATGGTCGGCAGCTATTTCACACTTGCTTCTTTTTGTCTGTTTGGCATTGAAGTTGGCTTTCAGATACCCGCGAGCCTTGACTGCTGTTATTATGAAGGAGAATGGTGCATTAGAGTAAATTCTAAATGCTCGCCGTTGGAAATAAAACACAGCACAGAGGTTGCTCAGTTATTTCAAAAATTGACCCAGAATATGAAAGTGAATTAATTCATGTTGCTTATTGTGTCCTTTTGTCAGCTTTTTAGCTTTTTAGCTTTTGCCCTCCATTGGTGCTGCACATATTATAACAGAAATTCAAGGTCTGATTGGATGTTTCTTACTGAAAAATGCACACTGGGAGTTTTCTTTGTAGACTAATATAAAAAATGGCCTTTGAAAAAACAAAGAGATGGATGGAGATCTATCAGCCAGGCTTGTCTATGAAAACGAGTCTGTAAAACAGCTCAAAGACTCAGCAACTCTTTCGAGAAGTGTAAGATCAGACGTATAACTGCGGGCGGCGTTATACAATGCTTTGACATTTTATCAAAGATATATTCAAACACTGTTGTTCATGATTTGTGACTAATGATTCAACAAGGAGAGTCACAAGTCCATCCAAGCGTTGAAGTGACCCAACTGTGAGTCCGTTAGCAAGAAAAGAGACGGGATTTCTACTTCTGGAACTGGAGGCTGCCCGAATCAGTTCCATCGCATCTATCAATGGACTGCTGATGACTGTATCAGTGGTCAGTGGTACATGAGTGATGTCATTTGTTACAAGTCTCCGGTCACAAGTCCAGTGAAAATAACTCCCTCTCAGTACAATTTGACTTGTATATATGGTGATGTAATCAGTTCTTGAGAAAGATGGTTGATTATCGAGTCTTGTTCCCGAGTTGTTGAACGCTGATGCTTTGGGTTGGTAATTCACAGCATCAGCTGTCTGCTCAAGTTGTTTTCAAGGCTAATAAACACATTTAACGAATAACCCTGAATTGTTATGAAAGCCCTGCCCGGTTCTACCACTGTTCAATGTCAACCTTATTACGTAGTTCTTGCGATCAATATTACCTAGTCAATTATTTCATCCAGAGGTGTTATTTGTTGGGATAGGAATCATAACACATGCACACACACACTTTATCATTACCTTCACAGTAACACAGCAAAGTGTTGAATGAATGAAGCCACTTATTCAATTATGCTTTCGCCTTAGTTTTCCCCCCACAAGCTATAATCCAGGCGGTCTGTTTGACTGAGTAACTCTGAATATCAGGGCTGAAATTAATTAGGACATTGTTATGGTTTATTGCCAGTGGAAGTTAAATTGAAGTGACTGAAACAAGAAAATTGTAATTATTTAATTCACAGTATTGCTTTTGTGCTCCAAACTGTGACAGTCATGTTTATTGGGTTTTTGTTTATAATAATGGATAGCTGTTTCTGCGAGGCTGTTTAGAACAAACAGTGAATACGGGAGAAAGCTGTAGAAGTAAGTGCCACGGACAATGTTCACCAGAAGATCTGAAGAGAAATAAATGTATATTATTTTATAATTTACATTTGAAATCTAAAATGCTTTAATAACAGAGGCGCATTCAAAGGAACAAGAAATCAAAAACACTTATGGAGGCGTATTTAAACAATCTATGGTGCAACTAAGTGCATTAAGTGAGTGTCCAACTTCCTTTTGCTAGTTAAACGATACACAATCTGGGCACAAAGCGTCTCTCAACACACCGACAGGACCAGTCAGGATCTAAGGATAATACATTTTATATGTTCTTCTACAGTGAAAGTGTTTGGAGTGAAGCAGCCTTCCTCCTAATAAATCCTGAGCTCCATCAGAGCTGTCTAACATCATACGAGAAGCCAAATGTTTAATTCATGTTTCTCTGAAGAGTTTCCTCTGTCCTGTCAAGTTTATAATACACTCTTAGAAATAAGGGTTCCAAAAGGGTTCTTCTACAAGGGCTGAGGTTCTACCTGGAACCATTTGCTTCTGAAAAACCCTTTCCTGAAGAAACGGTTTTTCAAGGGTTCTTGGTAACACTAACAGTTCCAGTAAGAACCATTTTGATCCAGAGAACCCTTTAAAACCCCTTTCCTGAATAAAGGGTTTTTAAAGGGTTCTTGGTAACACTAACGGTTCCAGTAAGAACCATTTTGATCCAGAGAACCCTTTAAAAACCCTTTCCTGAATAAAGGGGTTTAAAAGGGTTCTTGGTAACACTAACGGTTCCAGTAAGAACCATGTTGATCCAGAGAACCCTTTAAAAACCCTTTCCTGAATAAAGGGTTTTAAAAGGGTTCTTGGTAACACTAACGGTTCCAGTAAGAACCATTTTGATCCAGAGAACCCTTTAAAACCCTTTCCTGAATAAAGGATTGTAAATGGGTTCTTGGTAACACTAACGGTTCCAGTAAGAACCATTTTGATCCAGAGAACCCTTTTTTGGAGAAAGAGTTCTTCAGGGATTGTTGAAAGCATGGGTATAAGATCCTGTATGGGTTCTTTGTAGAACCTCTCATGGGGGGTTCTGGGTGGAACCTTACACACACACAGTTCTAGGTATAACCCTTTATGTTGGGTTCTAGGTAGAACCCTCCACCTTTATAAAAGGTTCTACCTGGAGCCAAAAAGGGTTCTCCTATGAGGACAAGCCGAAGAACCTTATATGGTTCTACTTAGAACTTTTATTTCTAAGAGTGTATGATATAACTACAGCTTTTAGTTTTTCTGCAGTGACATCACTGTGCTACAGAGCCTCTCTTGTCATTGAAGCACATTGTGAACTCGCCTACGTAGGCGTATCTTACTATCTGAAAAATGTGCAGGAAAAATACTGTGTCTTTAACTTTAGCCCAGGCTTTTCTAGGTCTGTGGCGCAGTCACTTTCTGCTGCCTCAAGATAGCAATGTGCCATCAATGAGCCTGACTACACCTCATTTAAGACCAGCACGCCGCAAGTACATCTGCTACTCACACAACGTGGTCGCTTGGCGTGAAAATGACACCTGCGTTGGTCTGAAGCTAGCAATGACCACTTTGCACCATGCATAAGAATAGGGGCTCATATTGTGCAAATTAAAGTGCCATTTTTTTAAAGATATGGCCAGAATTGTATTAATTGAACCAACATTATCAACAGAATGTGAAGAAACAACACAAGGAGTCGACAGCAGCAGTGAGCAGTTATCCTGCCCCTCTAACTGTTGGAGCTACCTTCAGACTCTGACCATATTTTTTTACAAACAACACCCTTGAAATGCTGTTAATAATAAAATAATCATCAGCCAGATTAGCAGTAGACTCATAGCTTCTCTAACACCCTGTGAGGCTGCATGCTGTGTTCTGAATCACTCCTCTGACATGCTAATGAGGAGACGAGAACGTCGAGGCTTCGCTGTCATCCTCTCCTGTTTGTATTCCCTGTATGTATGTACGACTTCACAGCACAACACTTCAGCGCCTGACTGTAGATTTCATTTTCTCACCAACAGTGTTGTTAGCGATGACTGACAGCTGTGAAGATGACAAATAGGTGCCCAGGTTTTGGATCACTGAGGAATGACTTTCACATATCCTCTGCAATCATAGTCACACGACCCACCGAAGCACCAAGAAATCGCTTGTTTAGCAGCAGGTGTCAGATTCTTGACTTTATTCTACCTCCTGTGTTGGGGTTCTGATCCGCTGGCCGTGCCTTTGGGAGTCTCTGAGCCCTCGGTGACCTTTAATTGGAGGCTTTAAAAACAGTGAATCACAAATGAAGTTGTGCAACTGAGCTACTGCAGATCACCGCTGGAGTCCCACGGGCTCCGCCTGATTGACAGAGTCCTCTGCTCAGGGGTCCAACTCAACAGGATAACATCTGGTCACGCTGACCCACATTTCACTTTTCCTCGTCTTAATGTTGGCTCCGAGTGAATGATAATTTCCCCTGCGCTGATATGCTTTTATAAAGTGCTTTCAGACCCCAATTACAGATCAAGGGGAAGGCAAACAGAGACACAAAATCAAACTGAGATCTAACGCAGGGGTGCTTCGTAAAGGCCATGCAGCACATTCAAATAATTTACTGCTAAAAACAGCCTATACGGTTGTTTCACATCGCCAGTGTGGTGCACATATGGGCCCATAAAATTGAAAAACCACAGAAAAAAGCCCAGAGATTTATCACCTTAAAATAACAACACGCTATGGAAACTGCCATGTCGCAACTCCTTATCGCAATGGAGGCAATCAGCCCGAAAGGAGCCCGAGCTCAAGATTCATGCGCGAGCTCATCTCATTGCGGCGGCTTCTGCTTTATTACGACACAACAGACGGGTCTCGAGGACCGGGGCCATGCTGTGCGTCTGAGCAACACAGAGGGCTCCGCTGTTAAAGAGTCTCATCAGTAAAAGTGCCCATCAATCATCGTATCGGAATGCGTGGCCCCTCCCCCCTCCTGTAATGACTCCTGAGTGACAGCCACAGCTGGCAGGTATTATGGCCTTGCCACAACATCAGACCCGACAGAAGGTTAACACTTAATCACTTTGTTAAAGCAGCGCTGCTACTGTTCCGTAAACATTTCCCTTCGTATTTGTGGGAGTGCTGGGCGAAGGCCAGCAATCATGTTACGGTTCTTCTGTGTTTCCTGTCTGGCAACTAATTAATCCTAGTGCTACAAACATCATTAAAACATTAGGTCACATGAAGAAAATATAGATGTTTAAGTGTTTTAATCACATATTACTCTCTGTATCTCACCTTTGTGCCAGAATCAGGCACAACAATGGCATAAAAATGTCATGTTCACTGAAGAACAATGAGAGGAAATGATTCAACTTGGTTCAAAGCTGCTGATCTTTGAAACTCAACTGTTCGACATACTTTATAGCATTTGCGGTAGACTTTCACCTTTCAGATCATTAATCTGTGTTGTGATATTGTCATTAGTTTTGGAGCAATTCAAACCAAAAGTGACTGATTTTAAAGTAGAGCTGCACAGATAAGCTGATTAATCGATTCGTCATCTGAACGAATAACGGCCTATTATTTTGATAGTTGGTTCATGTCAGCGATTTTGTGGTTCAGCTTCTTAAATGTGAGGACTTGCTGCTTTTCTTTGTCATTTATGATTGTAAATTAAAATCTTTGTCTTGCACTGTTGGTTGGACAGAAGATGTTATTGAACAATCTATTGTGAAAATAATCCCCAGATTAATCGATAATGGAAAAAAAAGCCTCAATTTAAAGTGTTTTGAGTGTTCAAATCTAACTCAAAGGAGATGTTGCTCTTGAGATCTAATGTAAAATGCTACAAGCTTTGTCCCGTGTCCGTTTGTTGGTTGTGGTCGGTTTGTCAGCAGGATTACATGAAAACAGATTTCCCCAAAACTTGGATGGAGGATGAGTTCTGGGTCAGGCTGTAGTAGCTGGCCAGATGGTAGCAGGATGAACAGGCTGTTACTGGGGTGGGTATTGTAACCAGTCACCAAGGGCGTCACAAAAATCAACCAGGACTGAAATCTTAAGGATGACAACAGAGAATCACATTCACACAGACACAAGTGTGTCATTTGATTTAGGGATACTGAGACGTCTGTTAGAGCACTAAAAACCTGTATTCCTATAAGTGACGTCTCATGTCTCTGAGATAGCATCAGATCCCGAACAGGAAGCATTTAGTTCTCTGATAACCGTCTCCCCTCCTCCACCCTCGTCTTTAATCGATACTTCCCCTCAGAGGGGCTTCGGCCCGGAAAGGCGATGATGCTCTAGCTTTTCTAAACTCCAAACACAGTGACACAAACGCTGCGGGAGGACACTGATATTAAAGGATAGGTTCACAGAGCAATGAAAATTCAGTCGTCATCTACTCGATTCCACGTGAGGTTAAGTTTCATTGCTCACAATAAGAAACACTAAAATGTCCTGGCATAATCCGACTCTCATAAAGGCCTGAGATACCAAATTAATTTAAATAGACTTTTTTACACCCTTTTTAAAGCTGAAATCTTCACTGTAGCTGCTGAGCTAAAGGAGTTAGCATGTGCCCTGTCTGGACTGGGTACACAAATAATGTAATAATGTAAATAATGTCTTTTCAAACCAATTATAGATCTCGAACTGAAGCCATTTACGTTTCTTCTTGGGGGTCGTTTTTAAAACAAGTCCCCTTCTGTTTCAATTTTTGGGGGAGAACGCTGCAATTCTGTTTTGCTGAAATGTTCTGTGGTCTATGAAACTTTCCATCAGCATCGTGGCGAGTAGATTAATTAATTAATGTTCATTTTTTGGGTGAACTAATCCTTTAACTCAGTCGGTCCCAACACGACCTTGCACTCAACTCCTAAAAATCAACAGTACTACATGTGTTGACTCTAAATCTACTGTAATGAATGTATAATAAACTCAAAGCCACATTTCTCTCAGTCGCCTCCACTTAATTATTCTCCCCGAGGCGCTCACATTGACAAATATGCCTGTTATTAATCACACTCGATCGCTAAAGGCAGGAGCACGATTCCGTGTTCTCACCGTGGAGTAACAAAGCCATGTTTTCTTTGCATTTCACTCTTTCCTGTGTTTTATTTTTCCATCTTGGAATTTCACATTTCAACCGTGCAGTAAAAGAAAAGAAAAAGCAAACAGACAAATTGATCCTGCAATGCAAGAGCTGCCATGTGAAGGAAGGGAGCTGTAAACAAAAGATTATATCTGAACGCAGCGAAGATGGTGGTTGTTATTCATGACTCGAGTCAGTGATTCGAGTGAGCACCGGTGTCAGTTTGATGCTGTAAGACTGACTCGCACAGCTGCAGAGGTCTCGTAGCGTTAAAGTTTGTTTGGCTCCACAAAGTACGAGCTGACTGGAAACAGCTTGAGTCTGCGTTCGTGTGCGACTGTGTGTGTGTGTGTTCACGTTTATACTATTCTTTTGAGAAGTTTTAGTCCCTGAATGAGAAACACGTGTGTTACAGGGTGTTTAAGGGGTTTAGGATTTAAAAGGTGCATTAAGTAATTTTATGACATCGATCAACCTCCATCAGCGTCGGCTTCGACGGGACTCGTTCAGTTAGAGTCAGATGAGATCATATCAACACCAAGATGGAGTGTTCTCAATGCCAAAAGGGTAAGAATGAAGACTTAGAACAAAAATCCAATGTTTAATGCTTACCATTTTCTTAATCTAGCGTGTTAGCATGCTAATATTTGCTCTAGACACAGAATGCATTAGTGCACTGGCACTTAAACTAAACGCTCAGGTGAGGCTGATTGGAATGTCATTTATTTTGGAGGTTACAGGTTATAAACCAAAGTTTTGGACAAAATAAAATATTGACGTCAGACATATATGAAAAATCAGGGTACCACCAAAAAAGGAATCAGCACATAAGATTTAAAAAAAAAAGTGTCCAGATTGATTTACATTTACAGCATTTAGCTTTTGTCCAAAGCGACTTACAGTAATTCATACATACATTCATACACTGATGGCAGTTTGGGGTTCAATATCTCGCCCAAGGACACTTCGACATGCAGACCAGGGGAATCAAACCAGAGACCTTCTGATATAAAGACACTGGCTCTACCTGTAAGCCACAGCCGCCTGTGGTTCAAATCAGGTTCTGATTTGAGAAAGTCAGAGTTAGAAAGTAAGAAATTCATATTGGATTAACAAACGTGTCTCTGTATGAAGACTCTAGATCAGGCATGTCCAAACTATTCCACAGAGGGCTGTGTGGCTGCAGGTTTTTGTTCCAACCAGTCAAGATCACACAGTTTGACCAATCAACTTTCTGAAGACTAAGATCAGTTGATTAAATGAGTCAGGTCTGGTGTGCTGCTGCTTGGTTGAAATGAAAACCTGCAGCCACACGGCCCTTTGTGGAATAGTTTGGACATGCCTGCTCTAGATGGTCAAATCAGACCTTCCAGCTGCTGTTGGTAAGACAGTAATATACTGATGCTTTGGGATTGTAGGTCAGCTCGGCAACCATCCGAAAGAGTCGGTATTTAAAGAGTTGGGAATGAGATCTTACCAACAGGAGCTTTAAAGCGTCATGTGCAGCGCGACATGTAACAACAATGTCAAATCCAGAGGGATCTTTCAGTCCTTGGACAGAAGCTGAAATAAACCGTCTGATGACAGTTTGTAGGGAGGCTCTCTCTACAGGCTCTGCACTGAAGAGCTGCGTCACCAGCGTACCTACTGAGGCCTACATCGTTACCAAAGCAACACATGCAGACAGGTTGGTGATGTCTGGGGACACAAACCCAGTCTGATCATTTTCTTAATAACAGAGTGCATCGTCCGTTTTTAGAAATCTGATTTGTCTGCAGTCTGAACAAAGCCCGAGTGTCTGTACCAAATAACAATCCATTCATTCAATAGTCGTCACCCAGAACGGCGCTCAGAAGTGTTGACGACAGTTAGAAAAATCATCAGGACTCAACATCTGGGCGATATAAATGTGTGTGCAACGTTTCACAGCAGTCCATTTAATAGTTGTTGATCGATTTCAGTCTGGACCAAAGTTGTGAACAGACAGAAAAACTGTCAGAAATGAAAAAATGAACAGACAGAATCTAATAAGCAGCTCTGTTGTTGTTGTCGACTGACTCACCTCTAATAATTATTGCCAAAGGCTTATTTATAAACTTAAAATTGCTTTTGTTATTGAACGTTATTTAGTCAGATACTGGTTCCTTTTTCATTATGACATCATTTTATTTCCTCGTATGCGTGAAGCACACGAGCGCTATAAACTAAATCATCACCGAATCATCATCAGCGGCCGTTTGGTGTTTGACGATGATCACCGTCTGATGATCTACAGGTGCGTGTGTGTGATTACTTCATGATATTATGTGCAGTAAACACTCACAGCTGCATGTAATCATCAGATGGTCGCTGCTGGATCCCTGTTACTCTTTCCATTGAATAATCTGATGGATCATTCAGACACCCGATGTGTGAATGAACAGACGGTTTCACGACAATCGACGTCCGTGAACACACCATTCATTCATCTGATACAAAGAATGTGCGTAGTGTTAGGTGAAGTGCAGTTCAGTGTCTCTGGTTCATTGATAATTACCTATAACAAAGGCGTTGTAGTGGCGTAAACAGACGTACTCAGCCGACGTGTGTGTTCTGCAAAAGCACTCGACTGTTCCTCCTCAGGTGGTTTCTAAAAGCTTCCTGAACCACCTGAGGCTTGTATTACTGGCACGCTGAAACGGTCGTAAAGCCCCGGGCCGAGAGCCAAAACCCAAACCGGCACAACGCCGCCCACATGCTGACACATAGACACACATTCGAGCCAACTACAAGCCTGTTTTGTTCCTACCGATCCATAAGAAAGACTGCAGGACATTGACTCGCTCGGCTGGAAACGCATAATTAGTGAAAACGCTAACAAGCAGCAGGTCTGAACAATCATAAACAACACTGAAGGAAATGCAGACAAAGCGCTCACGTATACGGCAGTTCTCCTGGGGCTTAGCTGAGTAGCTAAATGATGCTAACTACATCTGGACAAAGGCCGCCCTCGTTAAATGAGTCCACACTAAAGGCTTATTCATGCTCAACGCAGATATGGACGGAGCCTTTTGTCCGTAGTCCGCCTTCATTTAATCCGTATTTACGTACGTACGGAGCGGTACCACCCGTAGTCGTGGAGGGCAGTGCAGCCGTGTAGACAGTAGTTCAAGCGAGACACGGAGAGGAAGGTGTTTTAAAAAAGGAGGAACTTATTGAGGAGTCAACAGACAACAGATGCTCCTACAGCTACTTTGGTACGTACGGGAGCAGAGCACAATTGTACCAGACACCCTAATCTGGCCCACATACCACGTGGAATGACGGCACTTGGTCGGTCTGCTCCCGTTTGCCAGATCAATAACCAAATCTGGGCCAGATCCAGTCAGATGAACGTACCTGGGGCCAGATCTGGGCCAAGTGTGCAGATCTGGGAACGAGCCTTAAACCTGTAAAATCCTGGGCTGGATCGGATCGAGCGTGTTGAATCTCTGAGAGAAATCACTGTGACCGGCTGATCAGCTTAGTGAATCCGTGCATAGGAAGAGAAACGGAAGAAGAAAAGACCGTCGCCGCCACGCAGCCACACGACGTACGAGCCGGCTGGCAGCCGCTGGAGTTTTTGGGTTGTTAAAGTGCAACTTTTTTGGCTTTCATGTCGGTTCAGTGTTTCCGGGCCAGAACACCAAAATAATCTGAAAACAGCCAAATCTCTTCTGCTTCTTAATCTTTCGGATGGAATACATCAGCGGTCTTAATGTTTCCATCTATATAATTTCCATTTTTTATTTCAGTGCCTCGGCGCAGAGACGAGACAGCTGAAACTTACAGTTATTTCCTTTAGAGCTTAATCTTCTGATTGTTTTCTTGAAAAAAGAAAGAAGTGAAACATTTTTCAGAGCTCAAGTAGACGAAAAGAATAACACATATAAACATTTTCAAATCTGGAACCAATTAATTTGGGGTGTTTTTCTATAATATATAATTGTCGTAAATGCTGGATATTAATTTTTAAACTATTTTTCAGCTCTAACTGAGACGTCACTAATTAATGATAGCAAAGTCGTCTGACTAAAACTAGCATGAATGCAGATCGACAAGACTTTTATTGTATTATTGGCCATGTTGAGTTTTAAAATGGGCAAATCCAAAGATTGTTAGAGGTGACAGACAACAAACTCTACACGCAACAGATATATATAATTTCCAAAAGCTATGTTTTTCTTGTCCGCACCAAAACGTGGGTCAGATTTAAGTAATCAGGAATGAAAAATGGCATCTTACTGTGGACAGAATGCCAAAACAGACAGTCGACTCAGTGTCATCGGGGTCTGAGAAGTTTACCAACATAACAGTTGTGTTGTGTTATTGCAGCAGATATCCATAAATGTATTCGGCTTAGTCATCCACGCGAGGTTGCTTCTTCAGCTCTCGCTAATTTGCTCGATAACCAAACAGAAGGCTTCTAACCGTTTATATGAAAGGAGGAGATGCGACTCGTTACTGTAACTAAGAAATTAAATTATGAAAAGCTTTTTTTTTCTTTTGATGTGCAGAACAGTTTCCAACAGACGCAGTCGGAGAAGTTAATGTGATGTTTTTGGAGAAAGACTGAAGGAGTGAAGTTCTGTGTGTGTGTGTGTGTGTGTGTGTGTGCACGCTCCAATTTGTATGTCGGTGTGACGGCTTGTCAAGTTCAGTCTCAATGTCACGCAACAAAGGCTGCTTTATCTTCACTTGGAAAATGGTGACACTGTGAGTGCATCGACTATCGGTATGTAATGGTCGCAATTAACTTATCAGCGTATCGTCCTTTTTGGTTTTGCAGAGGTGGAGAGCGTGACACATCATGTTTTTTTTTCTTTCTCCGGGTGTGAAAGTGCTGGCTGTCTGCAGGAGGACTGGACGCCAGCCGACCGGCCGGGGCATACAAATGATGGGTCTTCTAAAACACAGGGTGTCGAACAGAGTGCAGATACTGATCCTGAGTCAGTGCACGGACTGATGCCAGTCATGTGTTGTTTAAATAAGATCAGAATGACTTATAAACAGGCCGACTGGATTCTTACTGTTTCTTACTGAGCAAGTGGTGCAGTTTGAACTCACAAAATAAATAAATAAGCCGAGGGGAAACTGAATGTGTACAACAGAAGCTTCAATTCCATGAGAATTAATGATCAAGATACCAGCAGCTGCAACATTTACCAACTAATATGTTTCCAAAAAACTGATCCGACTGACCGACTCCGAGAGAACAGATGAGGATAAAATAATAATGATTTGAGTTTATAGTCAGCTGGTTATTTCACTGGAGCTTGTGAATATTCTCATTCATCCAGGTCATAGTTATCTCAAGGAAATTGAATCGAATGCAACTGGATTTGGTTTTTGTCTTGAAGACGTTTCACCTCTCATCCGAGAGTCCTCAGCCTAGTCAAGCGAGCAGGAACTGATGAAGCCTCTTGGATGAGAGGTGAAACGTCTTCAAGACAAAAACCAAATCCAGTTGCATTCGATTCAATTTCCTTGAGATTTCACTGGAGATAACTTCTGGTAGGAAGTTCTTCTTCTTCTTTCCCACTCTGACTTCATACCGTTGTATTTCTGCAGCATCTTGCCTCTTGTGAGATTTCAGAACGAGACTCCTCCATGAGGTTGCCAAACGTTTTTTATTAGCTCAGCCTGCAAGTGGCAAAACCAAGCATGTTTAGTGGACGTACCTTCGTCTGTCAGAGTTTCCCTGAAGCATCACGTCACAGCCATTTCAGGCAGATTGTGAAGACCAGTCGAGACGATCCACTGGGCCGATTCCAAAACATGTAAATGTCGCGTCCAGAATTCCTCTTTAAGGTTTTTCACAAAATGAAACCCAGCTTTTGACACTATTGACTGTCTCCCTCTCTGCAGTATTTGTCATTGTTAGTGGGAGAGTCTTTCGTCACAATCCCCAATACGCATGATCATGTTTTTTCCCAGTTCTGACACATGAAGAACTTAATTTCACTGGCTGTAAATCTAGTGTTCGAAGTTGTTTGCTCTTTCCTACTGTTGTGTATCGCAGTTCACACATTGGAATAACATAATTTGCCTAAATAAATAAATAAATACAATTTGAATGCATCGATTTGAGTAACATGTCACGGTTTATATACTTGAAAGTCGCTAGAATCACACTAGAAAGAAGATTCATCTCATTTGTCCAAGCAGAGTGTTTTACTCACACAAGTTGTGAGTCAATCTCGATTATCTGACTTCTACAATCATCAAGCCGCTCGGCCAGGCAGTTTATATAATACAACCTCCGTCACGGAGGACCTTCGACGCTGCTGCTTCTTTGAGTTGTTTACTCCTTTGTGCTCGTGTTCGTCCCTCCGTCACCGGAGAGTTCTCCGCTCCAGTTTCCTACTACTTGCTTTTGATGGCAGCTCCTGCTTTGTGCCTCAGGTGCTGCAGACTGTGTAACAATAAAGAGCACAGTGTTTTCTGACAGAAGACGCCGTCGCATCCGTTCATCGCAGACCAAATGCTTTGATAATACCTCTGACTGAAGCGTCCGTCCTGAGGTTGTTTGCACATTTGTCAAGGTGTTTTTATATCTGATGTTCTGAGTAAATCATTTCTGCATTTTCTCTCCGTAAGAGAGGAGGATCGACTGAGTGGATGATTTTATTTTGAAGAAACTAAATAATGTTATGTGTTGCCTGGCACATCGTCACGAGAGTGTGACTGCTCCTCTTTCAGGATCTTTGAACACAAATTACTCTGTTTCTCCGGGTCTTCCAGCTCTGTTTGTTTGATGTCGACCGTGAGCGGAGCTGACGTCGCTTTATTTTCGAACGCGGGCGGATATTTTGCCGTCTCATTTTTTTGCCAAATTCAATTTTCTCCGCTTTGATGTCTGAAATTGCTAATTTTGAGCCATAAAAGCAAATAATGTCGTCTTGGGCAGAGTATCAGACGGCGATAGTTTATAACAGAAAAAATAAGAAGCTGCGTCTTCGCCAACATGATGCACACACAGGAACAGTTTGTGTTCACCGAGTAACTTAAATGTTCAGCTTCAAGAAGTCGTCACTGATACAAACAGAGGCCTAACGCCGCTTCTGTGATATTATAAACTTCACTTTTATCTCAAAGGCAGGGTGATACACTTAAGGAGCTTAATGTGACCAGCAGGAGATCAATAAAGAATAAGACCGAATTTAATATTCACTTGGATGTTATTAAAGTGTGTCACTCCTAACCCTTTACATTTTAATGACTTTTGATGAATGTCTCTCCCTTCTCAAAAAAAAAAAATCTCTTCTCCTTTGGCTCGAGTTAATATTTCAGAAGAACACACATAAACTAGAAAATCTGAGGCGTTTGACGACTGACGAAAGCGTCGTTTTACAGCGTATACCGCTCGATCAACTTGAAATGGAGACGTGGCGAAAGCAGGATGGACTTCTGGGAGCATCGTGGTTCCAGTCGGCTCATGGACAAAGATAACTTTTTAAATCTTGAGAGCACAACAACAAAAGTGCACCAATGCATCACCTTTCCCCCCCGCTGCCTCGCTGCTTTGTGGGTCTATAGGAGTGAGGGTAACATTCCAGCTGACTTCATTAAGTTTCATTTTCCATTTTATCTCTCCTGAAGTGGACCATTAAGTCGGTGCGCGAGGGTAACTGATCAGCCAATCTGCCCGTGATTTATGTGGCAGGGAAGCTGAGGACTTAACTGAGCCTCAGAACACATTGATTACTGACATGGTTAATTGGCTAAACCCACCGGTACATCGAGACGGGCTTATTGGAAATGTCAAATCAAGCGGCTCATTTGCATTCATGATGTATGGCGTCTATTCCAGCTTCTGGCCAGGCAGCACAAACTGACACACAGAGCAGGAAGGGCCTGGGATCGCTGCCTTGAATTTGCAACTGACCATCTGGCCTTCCAGGACGTTGGCGCGAGGTTGGACTTTTTTTTTTCTTTCCTTTCTGCCCCTGTAGCATCCACATGCCTGTTTTGGATGCACTTAGCGGACATGTGCTGAATGGAGGATGAGAGTGAAACCTGTGGGGCTTCAGTGAAGATCCAGCTTTGAGGGCACATGTGATTTATAGGAACAATGTTGACTCTTCCTGAGTATCTCTATCTGTGTGTGTGATTGTGTTTGTGTGTTTTGGAGCTCAAATCATTGGCTGAGGCAGTTTTGACTCGGAAATACCTCGGCAGATGAAAGCAGCATGGAACTGAAGGTATTTGATTTTAAGCAGATGGAGTAAGAGACATTATGAGAGAAAACAGAAGTGGTATGAATTCACAGTGTTGGATCCTCTCAGCTTATTAAAGCGATATTCCGGATGTAAGTTTAATCCATGGTCTAACACACCTTGACACCAAGTAAGACTCCCCTTCTGAGAGGTCAAGTTAGCTGACCGCTAGCTTAGCTAGTTTTAGCAACCTCAGAAAAAGACCGCACGAATAACAATACACTGCAGCTTATGTCTCCAACTAGAAACCGCCATCAAAAAGCCACAATTAATGGTGAGAACAGCACCAAACTTCAGCAACAGTACATGTACAGTCCCAGCACACAGTACGAAGCATCAAACATCTGCTAGCTTTGCTGGATTTGTATTAAAAACACAGCTCAACTCACCCTCTCCTCCAGCAGCCTGCCTGTGTGGGGAAGCCCTGACGAGTCGATTACCGAGTGCAGTAGATTTCCTCAGCTAAAAGATGAAAATGTCTGATTATTACTCCATTACTTCCCATATTTTCCCTGTCAGCTCTCGATAATAAGAACTGAGCATTCCATGGAGTAAAAATTTAAGGATGATGTTGAGGAATGTGTTTTTAGAATAACCTGAGAACACAAATCTAAAAAAAAAAAACCCATTCTTCTAATTCTACAGAGACGATGAAACATGTAAACGACATAAAAACAATGTGTGAACATGCCATGTAACATGAGAGTTATTAGGGCTACAAAAGGAACCTATTTTTTCTAGAAGAAATTGTACTTTCAGGGATGATATAATAAAAAAGACCTGCAGGGAGTGCAATAAAGACTCAAAAGAAGAGTGGCAGCTTTCCACCGCAATTAACTCCAGCGAGGGTCTGTGCTTCATGTGGCTCTTTGACAAAAGCTTCTCCGGTGGAGAGACGACATTACTAATTGCAAATACATTTTTACACCTGGGGTGTTGACACATACATTGACGATATTGTATATCGAGCTCCCACTGCTACATGTTACTGTGTGTGCTGTCAAAAGGCTTTCAACTAGTTTCAACCGAGACGCCAGGAAGTGCACACGGCTCCGAAGCCAATTTGACACAGTGGGCAAACACAATGTTCCCTGACAAACAATAAAGCTTATACTGTGAAGAAGCAGCTTTAAAAGGTGTTTACCAGTCAGAGTTTGATCCATTCGGTCTGATAATATCTGTAAAAGACTCCCATTCAAGTTAGCAGCGATCTAAAGTCTTTTGCATTCAAGCTCTACTGGGCTACACAATGTGGAAGATCTGGGTAGTTTACATCGAGTTTAGTTATTTTTTAATATCCTCATGATCCCAAATGTGACCCTGTCTCCCAGAAATAACACTTATATAAAACTATTTGTTTACTGAAAGTGTGTTTTCTATTTGTTTTCTGCTAAAATATCAGATCTTGCACTTCAATATCCGCCTGTAGTGACTCAACAACGTTTAAAAAAATGAAGACACTGCCAGCTTTTTGTCGAGGTTAGGGAAAGATTGTGCTCTCTGTTTACTATGACTATGATTTTCTAATGGTGTCACGACCAAATACTGTTGATGAGACTGTAAAAAAAATTGTGAACAGGAGCCTTTCCCAAACAAGATCGAGGGACGAGCGTGTCAACAACCTTCTCTCTGAAATGAGTTCAGAGTTTTTCATCAGAAGTCACACAATGTCGATATTTTTCCATGCATCTCCCACTGACACAACAGTCTGGCACCGGAACAAGAGTCAGTGACGCAAAGATCCTTTTCTTTTAGGCTGCTTGACCTTGAGTGCTTTTGTTGCCTAGACCTAAACCAGTACGTAAACCCTGTTCTTTATACATCCAACATCCAGCCGACCGCCTCACCGTGACTCCGGCGCAGTTAAATGTGAGCTTTGTTCACGAAAACAAACGTTGCCGGTGAGCAAAAAGTCCATGCAGCGATAATGGGTTGACTCAAACTCGATACACACAGCAGCATATAATAAGCACAGCAGTTAATTACGTTTTAATTCCGTGCAGCTACGCCTCCAAGTGTCAGCTGTTTGAAACATATAAGAAACATAATGAAGTCATAACGCATTACCATGTTGTCTCCCCTCATTATCCGACTAACATGTGCCTTTGAATAAATTAAAATGCTTCTGTCAATCCGTTTTTATCTTAAGAACATATCCTGCCATGCAAAAGGAAACCAATAACCGTCCACAGACAGAGTTCAGGAGACGGTCACGGCTCTGTTGTGTGTTCAACGCAGCAGCAGATGAATAGCTACAGTTTTTCCACTTGTTCGTGTTCTCACACAGCTATTATCTGTGTTCAACGCTGAATATACTTGACTCGTGTGCTAGAAGAGAACTGAATAGCTCAGTCGAGATGTGTGTGTGAAGTCCGGACCCAAAGAGGTCGACAGGCAGATCAACACTCCCGTCTTTAGAGCAAGGCTGCTATCACGGCTACAAAAACCGCTGTAAATCATTCACGATCGTCCATCACCTTGAAAATAATGGGCTGAAAACAGATCATCACGCACAATACCTTCGAGTTCGCCAAACTGACGATGCGTGACGCATCTCGGGTTTTGAAGCAACAGAGCAATGAGGTGCATCAACTACATCCATTAAACTTTTCACTGGTTGGTAGGAGAGAGTGTGGTAACGATTGCATACTTGAGAGGCTGAAAAGAAATCTCATCTCGGCGCTCTCACGCTTTTCAGAATCGCACACTGAGCCTCGCAGCTGATTTAACTTATTGCTCAATATCCTCTCACAACTGTTAAAAAAACATTCTTCACTTTCTCATTCCTGACATCTGTGTCAGCTTCTCTTTTCACTCCTTATTCTCCCTCTCGTCTCCTGACCTGACACCTTGTGCTGCCGTCTCAAGTGCTCTTATCTTTCGGCTCTCTGTGCTCTTGATTTTTTCCTCTCTCGCAGCTCTGTTAGAGGTTATACTGGCCGGCAGAGACTGCTTGGTGGCCGGAGACTCGTGCTCGAGCGATGAGACTTGCAGTCCACGTCTGCGGACCTTGCGTCAGTGCGTGGCGGGCAACGGCAGCGTGAAGCTGGGCCCCGGCGCCAGGAGCCAGTGCGCCAACGCCGTGACCGCCCTACTGTCCAGCCCCCTGCATGGCTGCCAGTGCAAACGGGGCATGAAGAAGGAGAAGAACTGCCTGAGTATCTACTGGAGCCTCCATCAGTCCATCATACATGGTCAGTGGTCTACGTAAGGGATAATGCCCGACGAGGTGGCCATAATCAGGAATTAATGGACGACGCGAAGTCCATTAATTCCTGATTATGGACACCTCGAAGGGCATTATCCCGCTTATACCATGGTCAGTTGCCAAAGAAAATAAATTAAGACCATTAATTTATATTTTCATGCGTTTTACAATCAAAATATAAAGTTTTTCACAGGCAATAACTTGGTTTCCCTGGTAACGCCTGAGGGTTTGACTAATACCTGGAACAACCGTTACCCTCCCGTAAGGTTCTTATGCAACGGAAACGTTGTTCACCTCTCCAGTAAATAGGACGGACCTTAGATACGACTTGGCAACGGGAGATATTCTAGTCTGCTCAGCGGTGAGCCAGAAAGCTAACGCTATGCTCGCGAGATTCAAAGTCGATAACATTGCGTACGGTTGACGAACAGTAAATATAATTTGACAGTATGTTTCACAACAAGACTAGCTAGCTTACCAGTCATGTCATTGTCCCCAAATCAATATCAAGATCTTCACGAACAAATGATCGGCCGCGTGCAACGTTACTGTGGCCGCAGCCTGAAGCAGAGAGCTGAACAGCCAACGGGATGTGAAAGTTTAAAGTGTACTTTCTGCAGCTTGTGTGTTACAGTCGCCATCCTGTGGTGTTCAGAGGATAAGGCACTGAAGGACTGACGGACTGCACTCAGTGCTGGAAATAAACTGTAAACAGAGGCTTTGACTGCGTTCCCGTCGCTATGGTTACGCCAGCTAGCGCATTAATTTAGACGGTGAACAGACAATTTGACTGGAACTACTTAGTAGGTGTCCATATATCAGGGATTAATATACACCCTGCAGCCAATCAGAATCGAGTATTCCCCCAGACCATGGTATAAAGTGCAGTTAACATATCAGATCGAGCTGAAGAAGCACAGGTGGAGCCTCAGGAATTGTTTGAATGATGTTACAGTATTCAACCTGTGCTTACTTTCCTTTCAGGACTCAACCTGGTGGAGAGTTTTCCCTACGAGACGGTGCAGAGGGACTACGACTACGTCCGCTTGGCCTCTATTACAGCCGGCAAGTCCACTGACCTTCATTAACTTTCACCGTATTATTTTCTACCTTTTGAAGACATTTTGTTCTCGCACATATACATTTTTTTTTCTTCCTGGAAGCGCGCCCAAGGCAAAGCACAGGTCCCTCCTGTTCTTCAGACAAAGTTACACCTGTATTACCATTTATCTGAACACAATTCCAGCATCCTAAATGATCTCTTTGGCTTCAAGTTGTTTGATGGCAACCTTACTCCTTCGCCAGACTCGGTTGAAATAGCGCAATCCGAGACTGTCCATGAATACTAATGCAGGCATTCCTTCTTATGGCCTCAGGCTCATATAACAATGCAATCTCATAGAATTGATTAAAATAAGCCCAAACTCTGAAAAGAAAATTAGATTTTGTGGATATAAAAATTACAAACTCAGTTTTAAATGTGAACAACGTGAGCTGAATGTGTAATTTGTACATGTTCGTCATGTGGGATGTTTACTGAAGCTTATATGTTTAAGTTCAGGTTAAGGTCAGGACAAGGCAACAGAAACTATTGATTATTATTTGTCCATTTAACAAGAAAAGAAAAAAGTGACTTGCATTATTATGTTTCTTTTCTTTCATGGGATCTTTAAAGATCACGTCTGAGTGCAGAAGAGTCATCAATGGGAAATTTAAAACCCAATTCTCAACATCATGATTGCCTGAAACAGATGTAAAACTTGGGCACGAGCCACCAGCCAACAGCTGGTAGATTTTCTTTACTCACCAAGCAAAAACACGTCGTACTCTGCTGGTCCCTTCAGAGAAAATGTGCGTCACTGCTTCAGGTTACATTCCTTATTGGATGGTGAAACACAAAGATGTAAACGTGTGTCGTGTTTACGTTCCAAGACAGGTTACTTCTTGAGTTTTGGTGACGATGGCAGGACATGAGCGAAGAATTCAGAAATAAATTAATCTGTTTATTTTAATTATCCCAGCTGGCACTAGACGTCAATTAGACGTCATAGAGACGTATAATTGAGACGCCTCTGACGTTGAATAGACGTTAGTATTTAGTTGAAAATGAAAATCGGGTTAACATCTGAACTTAACGTTGGTCCGACGTTGGATATCAGTTATGTAGGCTATCTTAAGTTAAATCAACATTGTTGATAGATGTTGTCCAGACATTAGAATTTTGTCATCAAAAAGGTCATTATTCAACATCAAAGTTGTGTGAGTACAAGACGTCGGTTTGGTTGCCAGACACCACAACATAAAAACAACAAAATATTAACGTCATTTGATGTTAATATTCCGATGTCAAAAGATGTTGAAAGTAGATGTCAATGGACGTTGGGTTTTGGTCGCCTGACGTCATGACTTGAATCCAACCAAAGACCAACGTCTATTGACGTCCGGTGCCAGCTGGGATGGATCGTTACAAGTACACAGTTTTTTTTTAATTAAGATAGCATGTAGTCAAATAAATAATGTATAGAGAAGCAAAGTCTCGCCCCTTCCATGATTCCCCATGAGCCCAGTAGTACAGCAGTCAAAGGCGGGAAGACAAATACATATTTGATCCTGTTTGAACTGTGCCATGAATGACACATGTGGTAAATGGACTTGCATTTCTACATTCAGCTCAAAGCGCTTTACAACACTTGTCACATTCCCCCATTTAAACACTGATGGAGCAGGCTGCCATGCAAAGTGCCAACTGCTCATCAGTATCTTGCTCAAGGATGCTATGCAGCTGATATCCGCTCTACCTCCTGAGCTCCAGCCGCCCAACGTATGATGTTTATCAATTTATAAGATCATTTTCGCAAAATACCATTATGTTTGTGTAAAACAGCTCAGTGAACTACATCGTCTCCCACAATTTACGTCACCAATGCCGACATGGCCTTGACCTCGGCACTGAAAAACTCTGAAGGAAAGCTGAAGTTCGTAGCTCTCTGAATCAGAATCGAATCGCGAGGCGCCTGGAGATTCTCACCCAGACTGACGGGCTGGAGGCGATCCACAAATCTGACCTCCTGTCAGTGTTAGAAAACTACAAACGCACTGCAGAAAACTGATGAGTCATCCCCAAAGCAAACCAATCAAAGGTCAGCTGGTTGCTCATTTCCCCGGCAACGTTCAACACAAGAGGTTCATTCAGACGCTCACACCCCCACTGTGACCATTCATCAGGTCAGGTCTGCTGCGTTACTCACTGATGACGGGTAGCCTGCACCTAGTTACGCGTGGATATCAAGTATGTTACGCATTTCCTGAAGCTTAATTAAATCAGCATCTGTGTTAATTTCTCTGAGTTGCTCGGCACATGTGATGTCAGTAATGTCAGCGGAGAATTTAGTCATGACGGCACAAAAAAAGACCCGTCTGGTAATCACATGTTAAAGGTTTGATAAAAGCAGATTGTGACTGTGCATCTGCAGCGTTTCCACATAATTCCTGTGACCGAGCACTTAAAGTAACGTTGGAATAACAGATGGAGGACGAGCCACAGCGATGTAGCGGTGACGCACTTCTGCAGATGAAAGGACGACAGAGAGTGGACACTATTAAGCAGCAAAAAATGCAGTAAGTGCTTTTGAAAAATGGCACCAGCTGCAACTCAAAGTCTGAATTCTGAAGTCTGAATTGTGAGGATCGAAAACATTATCATCAAAAATAATGCTAAGAAGTCCACTGTGTTCTACTTACGTCCTGAGAAAATGTTCTGTTTCCATAACAGAGAAGAGACCCGACTCCCCTCCTCATACTTCCTTTTGTTATTCTGGAAATTAGACTGCTTTGTTTATTTACAGACACTTCCACCTTGAAGCTGATCTTTAATTCAAAAGTACCGATCTCCACTCTTGAACCTCTAACCGGGCGAGATTACATCGCGGCATGTTGAATAAATAAACAGCGTGCATACCGCGGGTCACACATGCTCGACAGAAACCTCTCTGCTCTTTCGCTGTGTTTTCCTCCGCTGATATCTAAACTCGTCTTTGACCTCACTTCCATCCGCAGACTCCGATGTTGGCATGACAACTGTGAATCGCTGCCTGGATGCAGCCAAGGCTTGCAACGTGGACGACCTGTGCCAGAAGCTCCGCACGGAGTACGTCTCGGCTTGCATCAAACCCACCGCCAAGTCGGGCCTGTGCAACCGGCCCAAATGCAACAAGGCCCTGCGGAGGTTCTTCGACCGGGTCCCCGCCGACTACACGCACGAGCTGCTCTTCTGCCCGTGCACCGACACGGCGTGCGCCGAGCGTCGACGGCAGACCATCGTGCCCAGTTGCTCCTATGAAAGCGCGGAAAAACCCAGCTGCATCACACAGATGAGGATCTGTAACGCCGACTATGTGTGCAGGTTAGAAACAGATCGGCTCTGAGGTCTCTAACAGATATTAAAGTTATTCCTCATGCAGCCACGGTCTCATATGGATACAATAACATATTGCTATAATATGCTGATAACTCCCAGTTTGATTTTGCTTAACGATCCGGCTCTTTTGTCTGAAGGTACGCCAAATCAGCGAAGCCGATCTTTCACCATTCCCAGTTTATTCCAGTATTCCTCGGACACAGATTCCAGATATCCTCCCCACCATACATATTTTGGCCGGCGCTGCTCAATATTACGGCTCTTTGAAACCAAATAAACAGCCATTCAATCAACGAAATGGCCCGCTGTTTTTACCCTAAAGCTTTCTACCACCACTGGTTAGAACACCCCAGAGAGCCTGTTGGAATAACACATTAAATATTTAGCACAGATAAAGAGCCAGATGGATCAGAGTTATCGCTCATTGCTATCTCTGGTCATGGCCATTATTTTTCACAGCCCCATTACACTCAGAGGGCTTTACTAATGATCCCAGGTCTGGGGGATGAAATATATTACTCTTTCTATCACTTTCACATTACAGTCCAACGCTTTCACTCTTTACCACGGCCGACGATACGTCTTTATGTCAGAGGGGCAAACTCTTAATTAAATGAGCAAGTTATAAAGAATCAGCAAACTTTTAACGTCATACAACGCAGGGATCTATCATGTCTGTTATCTCAAGGAAATTGAATCGAATGCAACTGGATTTGGTTTTTGTCTTTGAAGACGTTTCACCTCTCATCCGAGAGGCTTCATCAGTTCCTGCTCGCTTGACTAGGCTGGGACTAGTCCAACTAGCCGGTGTGGAGGTCCAGCTATTTAACCTCTCAGGAGGCGGTCACAAGGCCACTGATGCCTATGGGTCGTATGTGCTCCATTATTGCCAACGACAGTCGTTAGTATGGTCGTTGGGGATGGTGGAAAGTTGGTTTCGACTTCGTTAGTGCTGAGCTAGTTGGACTAGTCCCAGCCTAGTCAAGGGAGCAGGAACTGATGAAGCCTCTCGGATGAGAGGTGAAACGTCTTCAAGACAAAAACCAAATCCAGTTGCATTCGATTCAATTTCCTTGAGATAACTATGACCTGGATGAATGAGAATATTCACAAGCATCATGTCTGTTGTTTCTGCAGGTCTCGTCTGGCGCAGTTTCAGTACGACTGCGAACCCTCCGAAACGTCTGCCAACGGCTGCAAGCACGGGAACCACGGAGCCTGCCTCCTCGCCTACACAGGGCTCATAGGTGGGTGCGCACCTGAGAGGTAACACATGAAGAGAGATGAGCATGTAGAGGATGTGGAATAAGATATGAGAGCATATGTTGTGTTGTCGGGCAAGGAAAGAGAAAAGTTGTGCAGCGACAGGACGGCAGGAATGAGTCAAACCTAGCCGGAGGGTGCGTTAAAAAAACACAGAACACGCCCGGAGTGAGTGGGAGAATAAAATGAGACGTATAATTCTAAACCGAAAAACAAAAGTTCAGCGTGGTTTAAGATACAAAAGCATAAAAATCTCTCATTACAGAAACACAGCCTCTTTACACAATATTTAATGTGTTTTACAACGGTCCGTTAAAAGAAAAAAGAACAGCCGCTTCTTTTTTTCCCGGCGTGCCGGAGAGACGACCTAATGCATTTCAGGAAGTTGCCCCTCAGCACAAACACACATTTGGCATTTTCATTCCTGTCTTGTATTTATTAAAGCACTTGAAATCCTACTTCCACTTTGGTGAAGGAGAAAGAAAACAGCTACAGAAAAAAAAAAGCTCAATGCCAGACACTTCTGTGACCTAAAAAAGAGAAAATTGGAGTATTTCTCACAAGTCGCTGCACAGATAGTCCAACGCTGGAATATTATCAGCCCTGTGCATCAGGTCAGGCTGCAGGAGACGCAGCGTCCATTAATGTTAATAACGAAGCACTATGAGAACGGTGCAACAACTCAGAGGAGGATGAATATTTGATGCTGATTGAGGCCTGTGTGCCGTCTCTCCGCAGGAAGCACGATAACTCCCAACTACGTCGACAACTTCACGTCCAGCGTGGCTCCGTGGTGCTCCTGCTCGGCCAGCGGGAGCCGGAGGGAAGACTGCGAGAACTTCCTGGGATACTTCACGGACAACGTCTGTCTCCGTGAGTCACTATATCCACAATGTGCTGGAATGTACAGACTTTAAGGGTAGGGGTTGTGTTTGTGTTGAGGTTCTGGGGGGTAAAAAAGACTATTTCAGTGTCCTGTTTAACTGGTGTCATCCCGTTTAATTAAAGGATGTATGTTTTAGTTTTTTCAAGCATCTTTATGTTGTTTCTTGTCCATTGTTTTACATTTTTACATTGACATCATCAGATATTTTGTATTCTAAGAGCATCATTTCACTCATTTATCATTTGACAGTTTTCTCAGATCATAATTGTTTTATTACAAACTAAATCAGATTACATTCACTAACTGTAGTGGCCGATGTTCGTCAGGATAAATGTTGGCAAAGTACGTTTCTGCAAAACCACATACGCTACGTTTCTTTATGTTGCAAGTTTACATTTCTTTAGGCTCAATTTTCAATATTTCTCTTGTCACAGTGCTGTGCTAATGATCTTGTCAGGTTTAGGAACATGAACCACTTGGTTGGGGTTAGGAAAATATCATGTTTTGGCTTAAAATACACAGCCGGAAATTGTCCCCAGGTCTCCTTAAAAAGTTTCCCCGTGGTGTCACGTGGTCCCTCGTAAGAAACATCCAGCTGTGCACACTTACAAACTTTGAAATGCAGAATCAACTGTAGTCACCGAACCTCAACCGATACGGTACTTCGCATATGACTCGTACAAAATTGAACTTGAAACTTGGCTGTCACTTTAGTTTCTGTTTCAAAGACGAAGAGTGATGAAGTGACGGCTGAATAACTTTAAATTAGTTTTGTTATAAGAAGAAATAAACACCAGAAATCTAAATAAACAATGCCGCTTTGTACACCAGATGGAGAGACAATCTCATGTCTGCTTAGCTTAGCTTAGCTTAGCTTAGCATAAAGACTGGAAACAGGCAGCCTGGCTCTTTTCAAAGGTAACAAAATCCACCCACCAGCACTTGTTAAGCTCGCTAATTAGCTAGATTTCTTCGCATACACTTAATCCATCATGAACTGAGGTTTCAGAAGGGAAACAGGTTGTGGTTTCTCAGGGGTTACGTGGATTTTGGTACCTGGAGTGGTTAAAAAAACCCTCTTCCTTCCTTTAATGTTGTTTATGCTACATTAGATCTTCATCACCTGAGCTAAAATAATTAAGCATATGGAAACTTTCATGTCTCACACGAATCTGTTTACATTTATAGTGTTGAGCACCGCTATACAAAACCTCAGCTGCTTGTTTTGGTTGCTGCGGTTTGATATAATTACACTCCACCGCTGTTGCAGCCGGAGTCACTTCATTATGAAGTGAAATACAAAAACTGTGGTCCCTAATCAGAATAATTCGCACTAACCTGCAAGAGGGAATATACAAACAGACACGGTGTGAGACGCAAGGTAAATAAGTTCGGCGATAGAATAAAAAAAAAAGTGACAGGGTGGCGCTGTGGGGATTCAGCGAGACAGATGTTTCCCAGCGTGACGAAACAGCAGCAGAGCGCCGTGTTTTAAATCAGAGCCGCTGTGCTATTTGTAGAATTAACACCAGGCCCCTCCTTCTCAGACGCCGCGTTTGTCTCTCTCCTGTGCGCTCGCTCACTTCGTCTTCTCGAGTTATTAATCATCCCCTTCAAGCTGTTTCCTTGGTAATTCTACCTGGGCGCTCAGACAGTCACTTCTCTGTGAATTATAAGTGAGCCGGCCCTGTGATTGTTAAGTAATTGTATGTTTATTAAATCACCTCCGAACACCTGATGTACTTTTTTTGTTTAGAGAGCTAACTCGTGAAAACTTCCTTCAGAAAAACTGCTGAATACTTTTTATAGTTTTAACAGTTAAACTGGTATTTCAGCAAACATTCCTTCATACTTTACGGCTGTCAGAATAGAATAGCCATTCATTTTCTTTTGATGGACTAATTGATTAATTGTTGCAGCTCTACCTGAAGTTCAGTCTGATGCATTGATCAATAATGAGTACTCATTGAGCTGACATTCTCATTGATTCAGCTGCTACAGTTCAGGTGATCTCTGATGACCATTATAACAAGAAAATACCTTTTGTTTCACATGATAACGGGTTGATTATCACGTTATTGCTTGTAAATTGCATGAACTATTATAAAGTTCATATATAGCCTTTTATGCTTCAAGTATAAAAGGCTATATATCAGGAGGTGAAGGGGATGGAGGTGGAGCTTAGTGAGAAGGCCAAACCAGTGGCCGCAGTTCAAGACTGTGTTTCAACATTTGCGATTGTGAAACCACTGGTTATTTTTAAGGAGGCCTCGGGACAAATTCCAGCCGTGTTAAAGGGATATTCCGGTGTAAGTTTAATCCATGGTCTAACACACCTTGACACCGAGTAAGACTCCCCCTCGAGAGGTCAAGTTAGCTGACCGCTAGCTTAGCTAGTTTTAGCAACCTCAGAAAAGACCGCACGATAACAATACACTGCAGCTTATGTCTCCAACTAGAAACCGCCATCAAAAAGCCACAATTAATGGTGAGAACAGCACCAAACTTCAGCAACAGTACATGTACAGTCCCAGCACACAGTACGAAGCATCAAACATCTGCTAGCTTTGCTGGATTTGTATTAAAAACACAGCACAACTCACCCTCTCCTCCAGCAGCCTGCCTGTGTGGGGAAGCCCTGACGAGTCGATTACCGAGTGCAGTAGATTTCTGCAGCTCAAGGATGAAAATGTCTGATTATTACTCCATGGAATGCTCAGTTCTTATTATCGAGAGCTGAAAGGGAAAAGATCGGAGTAATAATCATAAAAGGCTATATATTCCCCACAGCGAATCTCCAGCTGTGTTTGTGGCGACCAAAGCAGGTATTTTCAGCCAGAACATGATCTTTTCGTAGACTTCCTCTGTGTTGTTTGTGAGAGAATAAGCCCTGCATCGTCACAACATGGAACTGATGCTTGAACCTAAAGAAATGTGGAGTTGCTTGATATTCATTGTTATGGACAGAGACCAGAGATTCACCAAGGTCCTGTTGTGAACAGAGATTTGTCAAGTTCTTGGTCTCAGGTCACCAGAAGCTATTGTGATGTTCACCCTCAGCTGAATGCAATCAGTCAGCTGGGAGACTATGTTAGGGGGTCGCAGTTTCCCCCTGTTCAGTGACTCCCACTTCACCTTTGGTTTTTTGGTCCAATCCTTTTGTTCATCTATCATTTTGATGGAATCAGTGGGTGGCAGTGTGTTTTATTCCCACCGTCACCTTTTAGACATCAAGGGACCAGTTTGCTTTGAGCCTTTTTTGTGATTTGTGCAGTGCTTTGTTAGTTTCCCAACCTGTGACCCTTATCCTAACGTAACATCTTGGTTTGCAGAAACGTACTTTGCCAGCATTTGCTAATTGGCAATAAAAACAAAGTACAGCAGAGGCTGATGGGTGTGGCAGAAGTTTTTGGTCATGAATCAAAGTATTGGACGGATTTAAACTTTGTCAAATGTCAGAGGATCCGGATCACCGGAGCCACATCAAATCATCTGACAGAGGACAGACAAACATCTGAACCAAATTTCATGTCTATCGATCCAACTCTTTCACCGAAAAACCACAAATGTCAGACTCATGTTTGGAGTCGAGGTAAAGTCAGGGCATCGCAGACGTCAGCGTGAGATATTTCAGTCTGGTTCCAAGCGACTAACAAATCAATATCGTTATTCACAGAGCGACACAGACGAAGTCACTAAAAATACACCGAGGGAGGGAGTTTGCTAAACAGGGTGTAATATGTTCCCGAGTCTGTAAAGCATTTAAGACTTAAAACGACGCTTGACTATCAAACACATCCACATATTTAGCTGAAGGGGAGTGTTTCTGAAACCTGAACGTCTGTCGCAGCTGCAAGGATGAAAATCAAACACAAAACATGTTCAACACGGCACGTCGAGTCGAACGGATTACCGTGTGCACGGCGTCGACCGCGGGGTTAAGAAGGTGAACTGAGCAAACAGGAACAAGAGTAAACACACAACACGAGATAATAAATAATGGAAACAATATGGATGGAAGTGGAGCACATGTAATCATTTCATAATGGGGTGCAACATCGGGGTCTTGTAATTTACTGCCTCCTCTCTGTTCTTCAGCCGTGTTCCCTCACGCTAATTCTCCCCCTACACTTTCTTTCCGCTTCTGCTTACGACCTCTGCTCTGGAGTTTGAATAATTAATGGTCCTTATTACTGACCTCTGCAAGTATATCATTGAACCTTGTAGTATCTTTGCTGTGTGTGTGTGTGTGTGTGTGTGTGTGTGCAGCGAGGTGAATCTCTGGCCAGTCCTTCCTCGGGCCCCCTGCCTAGAAACGATACAGAGAGAGGTCTCAGAGTTGTTTTGGCCAGTGCAAATGGTCTATGAGTTAATGAGGTCGATGTGGAGAGGCAGGTGCAGTTTGGATACTCCAAGAGAATACTGAGTATTTTCTGTTTCTCTCTCTCTCTCTCTGCTGACCAAATCCAAACCAGCTCAGGCCCAGCGAACGCTCAGAATGAAAGGCATCGCCTGTGATTTTGAAAATGACACGAGTGGAAGTTGATGAAAACATAAAGACACTGTAACTGATTTTTATCTATCCCACTGTGCGTCATGTTTTCAGAGAACGCCCTCGTGACGTTCGGAAGTGAAACAGACCCGCAGCCGACTCTCGGCCAGTCCAGCACGACGAGCCCCGGCCTCAGCAGCAGCAGCACGAACAGGAGCACCACTTCTCCTCAGGAAACCATCGAGACGATGAGGAACATCCTGGATACGATAATACCAACACAGGTGGGCAGTTTTCTTTCACACAGTCGTACGTACAGCAGGGAAGAGACAATCGTTTGTTTGAGTCATTTCATAGACTTTACGATGAATTGATGAATCGTGAACACAATCTGCAGGATAGTCGAAGCCAAAACTTTAATTAAGGTTCAGTCATGAATCCTTCCCAACATTCATCCATGACAGTGATCTTTTATCGTTCTCTGTAATTATCTAGTGATCTCTGTAAATATTAAGTTTTTTCTCATAATACTTTTTCTTGTTACGGCCGTTCTCGGCTTCTGTACAAACAAAATGAGGAAACATGTTTTATCCGCTTCCAGAAAAAACCTGCAACAATGTCAGATTAGGACTATTATTCAAAATGAATTGCATATGTATGCTACACACCCACACATCCTTTTATCTTTACGCGGAGAGTGGGAAGGGAAAACACAAAACCTTCAACGCCAAGGGACGATTAATGGTTCATAGGTTCACCGTCATAAAAACGTAATTACATACGTAAATACTGCAGTGATTCTCCAAGGTCCAATGTGCAGTTAGCCATGTTTTGCACCCAAGACATGGCGAGTATTTATGACTGATGGACTCCATAACCTCACACCAGCTCATAAGGCAACAGGATAATGTAGTCTGGGGATACTGTGAAAAAACTAGCCTTCTTTTAAGTGATGAGTAATTATGATCACCTGGAGCTCAGAGGGCTCTTTGTACACACACTGTAGACTGTTTTCTCTCTTGTACAATCCAAAAAGTGGCCATAAACTGATCTCTCTGTCTCCTCCTAGGGCCTGGAAAATGAACAACTAGTGGGCCAGCCCACTCTGTCGTCCAGCAGCCTCCCAATCTCCGCCTCACCTCCCAGCCTCGTTCTTCAAGCCGCCGCCGGCTTCCTGTTGATGCTCCTTCATCTGCTCAACAATGGACACTAAAGACTGCAGGGGTGCGTGCTGAGGACCCTCCTACAGATGGGAGGACCAGTGTAGTTCAGAGGAAAATGGACCGCGAGGCGTTACTCCTCCCTTTAAATATGTACAGCGATTACGTTTTTCTATTTTTGTGTCCACGTGGTCCAGTTCTCTCTCAGAGCGCGGGAGGCTTCTGCAGCGGGCCGAAGCCACAGTCTGTACATATGTACATCGTCGTCGCAATCATATCAAGCTGAAATGAAGTCAGAGTGCTGCTTTTGTGGATTAACCCAGCTCTCAGCTATCCAACCGTATCCATTTTCAAGAGTTATAATGAAAATATAGCGCAGATGTGTATGATACAAAGACATGACGTGTGTCGGTACCTGTGAAGATTTGCAGTATCGACACATTGTGAGGGAACGTGGACCGAGTAAACCACAGAACTGTGTCTGCTCTGTTCTCGGCCCACAGACTGATTGGAGTATTGAGGCGCTTCAATGCCACTTTTCTCCAGTGACTTGAAAGAGGACCATTATTTCTGACCAACACTGGAATAGTGGAGCGACGGTCCGACAATAGAGCGACAATTTGCTCAGACACCCTGGACAAACGCCCTGATTCTTTAGATGTCAGCAGCACGATCTGCAAGAGACTGTGTCGAACCAGATTACATAAGATCAACCTTGACGAAACGTCACGACGGCTGCCCTTTGTCAAAACTCCCTCGCACCTCTTTGTTATTGCTAAAGCTACAGTAGCTGTTGCTCCTCGGTCCTTATCAGCGAAGACAAATTCTTGGACTTGAGAAGGAAAATAATCGGAAAACGCAGTAACTCTGTACCTGTAGCTGCTGTAGTGTGTGTTTCGTGAGCGTAATACCCTTTTTATTTGTCACTGTGTACGTGAACGTCGCTATACGAGGCTGTGAGTCGTGCCAGAGAGGGAAGTGAGACGTTTGTTCGACACCGGTCCGCAGCCTGTTTGAGATTAAGACAGTCATGAATGATTCAGTATTTTGTGTTCTGGGAACGTGCCGGTGAGATCCGAACAGGCTCGGAGGTTCTGCAAATAAAACTTCTCAGCTCATTATGTTTACACGTTAGTGTCATTCAACCTTTTCTTTTATTATTAACAAATGCTTAGACTCTCTGTCGAGACTTCTGGGGAGACGGAGGCAAACGAAACTGAATACATGTTTGTCTGAACAAACGCTCGCTCGACTTCCACGAGGACTCCGGAGGGCGTTACGTGAAATGAAAATACGAGAGGAGTTAGAGCGTAATCCAGACATTTGTGATCCAAGATGTGTCAAACTGATCCGTCTCTGTTGAAAAAGCTCACCAGCTGCTTCACTTTAGCCAACACACACACACACACACACACACGCACACACACACACACACACACACACACATGTCGAATAAAAAGACCTTCAAGGCCAACAGAAACAGTTTTCAAGCATTTCACCCTCACGGCATCTCAGTGATTTACAGTTACTGTATGTGTTGAATCATTAATAGATTAATTGTCTGACAACTCACAACAAATTAATTACCCATAATCCTCCTCTTTTTTTTTCGCTGTTTACATTCTTAGTTCGCCGCAAACAGACAATTAACATTGCTCCAGTCACAACCGAGCATAATTAACCCCCTGATTGTGACACAGGGTGATGTAATTATCATCTTGTTATAAATAATTGTTACGTGTTTGACTTCGAACATCACACGAGTTTGCGTTTCTGATGGCATCCCGTCACAGTTTTCAATTAATGTGCATTTTTTTCCCCCTGGAGCTTTAAAACCCCTTTCAGACACAGTGTGAGATATTTTCTGTGAGTTTCTTGTCAATGTAAATATTTGAAATACTGCCGACTAAATACTAAATATAGTCCGTTATAAATCATTAATAGCTATGATGGAGTCATTTTAAGCCTATTTTTAAGCTTTTATTTTTTGAAAATTGGAAAAAAAACATACATACAAGTTTGTATTTTGCAACATTGGAATTATTGTTTAAGCTTGTTATGATACTAAATATTGTAAAATACTTGACAAAGCTACTCCAGATATTCGGGTGACCTTCCTGTGAAGTTGGTGTAGAGGTCAATCGAAAGGAGATTTAATATTACTGACTATAAGATTGTTTGCTCTCTTTTACTGAGTAGACGACAGAACCGAACATGAACCGGAGAGTCCGGCTCGCAGCTCTCTGTAACGTACATAGACTCAACATCAGCATGCTAACACGCTAACAGTGACAGTGTTAAAATGCTACAGTTTAGCTTCGTCAAGTAAGTTCTGGACAATATTAAAAGATTTCACCTGATGATGTCATTGTACGTGAAGTGAAAGTGTCTCCAGTTATTACACTACATCAGGGCAACATGAAGGTCTGGACCAAACTTTGGGAATCCGTCCAGTAGTTGTTGAGTTTGTTTCAGTCCGAGCCAACAATGGTGGATGGACCAACGTTTCCATCCTTTGAGCCACAAGCAAACGAAAAAGCTGTTCAGATTACTCATGCGAGCTGCGAAGGTCGGTCCTATTACACACAACTTACGACGGCTTTTATCCGACTGTTTAAAACCTGACGTGTGTCTGTCAGTTATTTTCAGTGTTATATTCCTGTTTGGTGATGTGAAGCACTGAGATTTTTTTTGTTGTTTTGGCCCATGTTGTCATGATTTTGACCTTGACGCAGTTATTAAACTGATATACATGCAGTTTGGGTTTTACATAATTCACTATTTTTTGTCTCCAATGTCCAGATTGCAACACAATTTTTGTGAGAGCTTCGAAAACTGATCAGCTCTGAGATCCAAGGTGTCTTAAAATTGCTTTACTAAGTACAGAAAAGCAGAAAACCAGCTAATTGTTTCAGCTTTTAAATCCACCATTGCAGCGGTAGCAGCTCGGTGTTTGTATCTGCAGGGTTTCCCCTTCATTCGTTTATTTGTGGAGGCCTGATATCAACTCCGGCCGCCACATATTGATTTTCTATTTTTGGAGCCTCGTCTCTCTCGCATACACATGACATAGCATTTTCCGCTCATACACCTAATTTGGCGAGCTGCCCAGGTGTATAAACATCCACTAAAGTATGTTTGGCGACCCATTTTAGTATTTGTTATTCATATTATATATCCGTGTTGGAGAACAAAGCCATCTGTGATCGGTTAACGAGTGGATAACCTGCCTTCACTCCACCTCCTGTTCCATAGCTGCTCTGCAGAGAAACACAAAGAGACGGAAAGACGTCCTTCAGAATCAGCCTTGGTCTTACACCCTTCCTGTTCAAGGCCTGATTATACCACTGTTTTGTAAAAGCTTGTAAGTCCACCTGGTTTGCTACCATGTTGGTTTGGATCGCATATTTAACAACAAGCCTCCCCTACACCCGGCTCACCTACTGTTGTTAAAATGGGAAAAAATCCAAAATGCAATAAAAGACACAAGAGGTCGAAAGACAACTAAATCAAAAAAGCGAGGTGTGAAGTAAAATTAAAATGCTGGAATCTCCCACCAATCAATAACCTGCCAGGGGTAAGTTCATGTTTTAAATTCTAAGAATGAAACATAAAGTATCACAGCACTTTTTAGTAGAGACAGAGAAGGAAACACTGGCAGAGACTGTGAAATAGAGGCAATCCAGCCCTGCTCAAGGAGAGAAATTAACCGAGTGAATCCAAGTTGCCTGAGGCTCAGCGTTATGACTCCAGAGGAGAGTCCTCGCTCAGCGTGGGAGAAGGTGCAGAATGGGTCTACAGAGCTCTCTATCAAAAAGTAAGTCAGGAATTCAAGACTTTGTTTGAACCGTGATGATATCACTCCACGGGAAACTGACATTAAAATCAGCCGGAGCAGTGGCTTCCAAAATACAGCACCACGGGGAGGAACTGTGCTCGTTATACTCGGAGTGCAGATGAGGAACGGAGCGCCGTGATGAATCCGAACGCTCAGAGTATGATCTGCTTAGCTGATTTACACCAGACTCATCGCTCCATGAGTGATGCCTTTTCATTTCCAGTGTGCAGCGTTCTGTAAAAAACAAACATAGTTTAGACTCATCTCTTATCTCTGATGACCCGTGAGGCAATTTGTCAAACTGGAGGCTCGCTCCCCTAAAATCTTGTCACTCCAATTATAAGCACAGTTTACATGAAGACGAGGCAAAATCCCCCAAAAGGAAAACTTTATGGAGCTCGAGCAATATGCAATAAAAGAAGGAATGTGATGGAAACACTGAAGAAGAATAATAATGACACATTTAACTTATATAGCGCTTTTCAAATACTCAAGGACGCTTCACAAAGAAACCAACAACATGAACAACAACAACAACTCCATGTATGACTCTGTGTACAGTATGTAGAACATCTCGGTGCTGTATCGTAGGCAACTGGACTTCTAGTTTCTTGAAGACGTTCTTCTTCAGTTCTGACTGACTGAAGAGGAGCTGCAGGCTTTTAAACTCTGTGTCCTTGCAGAATCGTTAAGGACATGTGAGCTCTGAGTTTCAGAGGGCTGCTTGTGGATCGTTGGTCCAGTCGGCCTTCATGTGTGTTGCTAAGTGTAGGTGAGCCCAGGTGTGAATGTTTGTTAAGCTGTCTGGGGAGAGAACTCAGTACAGCATTGTAGGTGGGTGATGAGTTATGTCTGAGGCCACCTCCTCTGTTCAAAGACGGTGGTTCCAGTTTGACATAGATGGATTCTTTTACTCCTCTTTCAAACCATCTGTCTTCTCTGGACAACATGTTTACATTGCTGACCTCAAAGGAATGATTGATCTCCTTCAGATGTAAGTGGACAGCAGAGAGACGGAGGTGAAACATCTTCAACAAACTGAAGGTCCAGTTGCCTACGATACAGCACTTAGATTGACCACGAACTGTATGACTGAGGACCTTCAACAGCAGTATGTAGTACACTCTTAGAAATAAGGGTTTTTCTACAAGGGCTGAGGTTCTACCTGGAACCATTTGCTTCTGAAAAACCCTTTCCCAAAGAAACAGTTTTTCAAGGGTTCTTGGTAACACTAACGGTTCCAGTAAGAACCATTTTGATCCAGAGAACCCTTTAAAAACCCTTTCCTGAATAAAGGGTTTTAAAAGGGTTCATGGTAACACTAACGGTTCCAGTAAGAACCATTTTGAACCAGAGAACCCTTTAAAAACCCTTTCCTGAATAAAGGGTTCCAAAAGGGTTCTTGGTAACACTAACGGTTCCAGTAAGAACCATTTTGATCCAGAGAACCCTTTAAAAACCCTTTCCTGAATAAAGGCTTTTAAAAGGGTTCTTGGTAACACTAACGGTTCCAGTAAGAACCATTTTGATCCAGAGAACCCTTTAAAAACCCTTTCCTGAATAAAGGCTTTTAAAAGGGTTCTTGGTAACACTAACGGTTCCAGTAAGAACCATTTTGATCCAGAGAACCCTATAAAAACCCTTTCCTGAATAAAGGGGTTTAAAAGGGTTCTTGGTAACACTAACGGTTCCAGTAAGAACCATTTTGATCCAGAGAACCCTTTAAAAACCTTTTCCTGAATAAAGGGTTTTGAAAGGGTTCTTGGTAACACTAACGGTTCCTGTAAGAACCATTTTGATCCAGAGAACCCTTTAAAAACCCTTTCCTGAATAAAGGGTTTTAAAAGGGTTCTTGGTAACACTAACGGTTCCAGTAAGAACCATTTTGATGCAGAGAACCCTTTTTTGGAGAAAGAGTTCTTCAGGGATTGTTGAAAGCATGGGTATAAGATCCTGTGTGGGTTCTTTGTAGAACCTCTCATGGGGGGTTCTGGGTGGAACCTTACACACACAGTTCTAGGTATAACCCTTTATGTTGGGTTCTAGGTAGAACCCTCCACCTTTATAAAAGGTTCTACCTGGGGCAAAAAAGGGTTCTCCTATGAGGACAAGCCGAAGAACCTTATATGGTTCTACTTAGAACTTTTATTTCTAAGAGTGTACAGCTTGTTGGCAGCTCAGTCCCTTTATAAATGACTGAATGAGGTAGCGAATGAAAAGCGATCATTGAATTGATATCAATAAATGGATCTGAATGTTAATTAAGAGTGACAGTTTTGAAATCTGAGGTGTCACGATTCAATTTGACTTTTGACTTTAGGGCCAAGATTCAATAAAATTCAACAATTCTTTTCAGCACTTATGGTTGTTAATCTTTTTTAGAATATTCTTTAAAAAGGTCGGCCAATTTGACAACAACAATGCTTGAGAAACATTTCGAGAGTTAAAAAAAAACACCAGACACTGAGTTTTGCACCCTTCGGTTTGGTTTAGGCTCCAGAAGCACTTTGGGAAAGATTGTGGTTTCGGTTAGACGTTAATAAATAAACATTCTCTGTCTTAGCAAGACAACAATCTCTCCCTCACCTGAAGCGAGTAACTGCATTGCCTAATCGTGTCCGTAAAAAAATTATACTGTGAGAAAAGAAACGTCTTAAAGTTGATCCATGTCATTTTCCAACAACAGAAATTCTTTTTATGCCAAAATGTGATACACAACTTTCAAAAGTGTGTTTTTCCAGCAGTGTGTCTCCACAGCTCACGTAGGAGTTCTTTAAGTCTGAACTGTAGGCAAGTGTTTTCACAGAAGGCAGCTGATGAGTGAGGTCGTTGTATAATCAAATACGTTTTTTTTTGTTGAGGAAAATAAAAGCCTAGAACATCAGAAACCACAGGGAACAGATCGTATAGTCTTAAAGTCTCATAGACGAGAAGAAACTTTGACATTTAAAGATAAAATAGCAGCAGCCTTTTAAAGATATGAAATGCCCATTCTTGACATTTGGTGTTGAGATGATGTCGTCCTCGCCAAACAAAAACACATAAAGCTACGAATGAAAGTTAAGTTGATGACAAACACCTCCAGATTCAGAACAGAGCTGAATAAATAAAAATGTGTTGGAGGGAAGTTAAGAAACAATGCAGAGGTGGTGTTTGCATCCAGTCATAAAGTAATCTTAAAAATATGAACTCACAAACATTACAAGTACAAGTTATCCAAGCAAGTGTTAGCTAATCAATTCATCAATCACCTTTAATCAACTAGGGGTTTCAAATATGATTTCATAACATGTATCCGGCGGGTGGATGTTCGTGACCTCCACATCTCATTGGATATTTCATGGTACGGTATAGATTGATATAGCGAGCTGTAGGATTATTTTATTTAAATATTTATGACAACAACCTGTGTCGGCTTTGATGGGCTTCATTTCAGATTAATGTGATTCAGTGTCCATGTGGGTTCATCCATGAGCTCGACTGAGGGCAAACAACCGATGTAATTTTAAAGCAAAGATGAGCGAACTGGCTGAAAAGAGACATAATACTCATTTTCAGGTTCATAATTTTACTGAATCTTTTACTAGAATAGGTTTACAAGCATTAGTGGCTCAAAAAACACATCTGTTCTCTCGTACTGTCCAGTGCGGCAGCAGCACTGTTTCCCCCTCTGTCTGTTTTAGCTCCTGTCTCTTTAAGGCCCCTCCCTCCTGAATTCCCAGCCTGCTCTGATTGGTCAGCTCACACACGCCTGAGCCGCTAACAACAGAGCAGTCGTGCTAAATGAATTATTACATGCCAAACATCAAATTATGACAAATGTGTGAAACGATGACTTGGTGTGATGTCAGAAAGTCACAGAGTTAAGGCCCCCACACATCGCCCTTTAGTCCTTATCCGACCACTCCGTCGCCTCCCGTCTGACCCGTTCTGCAGAACAGTTGCATTGAAACACACCACCCCGGCTACACAGCAGCGTATACGTTCTGCGCCTGCGCGAGATGCAATAAGTCTCCTAAACATCGGGTGGCGCTAGTCTCGTGCCAGTCACCCAAAACATAAAAACAGGAAATGACAGAACGGAGTGCGGACCGTAGCTTATCAGAACAAAGCACACACAGTGTTAGCTCGGCATTACTTGCGTGATGTCGTATTACGGTGGTCTCTCTTCCACCAGGGCAGCCAGCTGCTCCTCAAAGTCCTCGGTCCACACAGCCATGGCTTCCAAACATACGCTGGTTTATCCCCAAAATAACGAACGGTGAAGTGTTGTTTGTAACTCTGCGCCGTCTCTGTTTATGTGGTTTGTTTATCATCGTCACTTCCGCCACCCCTCCCACACGCCGCGCTGATTCGCTGGCACACCGCCAATCAGAATGGTCACTGAACAGCTAGCTAACAACCAATCAGAGTATCCGACGGCGTCCAACCTCAGTGGACCGACTTCGCTTGTTCAGTCGTGTGCTTCCGTGCGCCTCCGACACAGCTGAACACACCGAACAGAGCAGCTCCCGAACTCGTCCGACTCTCTCCAAACGCTTCAGACGTCCGACGTTTTAGCCCGTGTGTCGGCCTTTAAAAGGCGGGACTGACGAGGCGTTTAAGGAGCTGTATTCTCTGTGGGAAAGAGGAACTTCTGTTGGTGCAGACTTTGACCTTCTTGAAACTTCCAAGATAAGATCATTAACATGCACAAGAACCTGCAATATAAAACACTGAAGGGAAGGAAAGAAGCATCATAGGTTTCCTTTAAGAACCGGGAAGGTGAGACGTCCCGACACAGAAACAACAAGAAATATGACTCTACCCGTGCTCCTTTCCTGCTTCATTCCCTTCTAATACGCCTTTTCTATAACTTGTCGCTTGGATTCATTCACCCCTATCGTCCTTGCCCCTCCGTGCACCGCGGTGTCTGCCCAATGGTGGCTCTGGATCCAAACACCGATCGATAGCAACAATCAAATGTTGCTCTAGGGTGTCGAAACCTCTCGCCTATTCCACTGGATCATTTTACCTAAATACCAACACACCTTCAGTTCTCCTATTTCCAGATTGCATGTGGTTCCCCTTTTTTTTTTTTTTATCCCCCACGTCTTGTGCTTGCAGGAAGAATTGAAATGGATTCTTCCCACTAATTGCTGTAAAACACTGAAACAAAGTACAGCCAGGGCTCCTGACACATGTCAACTTAATTCTCCTCTCCAACATAATGACTTGTTAGTGGCAGCGATGTGATTTCACTTTCAATAGACGAGCGTGATTAAAAACTCACCGCAATCACACGAAAAAAAACCTCAATATTCACTTGTAGAATATTGTCTGAGCTGGAAAATCAAATATGTGCAAGTAAAATGAGTAACGATAATTATTATTAAATGGCGGAGCGACGGGAATGTTTGAACCAATCACTCCAAGTGTCCTGCTGAGGCAAAACAAATTAATGTTGTCGAGAGAGCTCTTATTAAAATGTCAGTTTTATTAGTTTTTATGTGCAAGATCATGGCATTTTTTTATAAGAATGAAAATAAAGTATGACTGAACAGGTTTTGAGATATATCTACCTCAGCATACGTATTAATAATAAAGGGAACAATGACAGCTGAAATTAGTTTCAGGTTTGTTTTTTTGTTTTTTCAGGATGAAATTAATATGAATGACAATGTTTACGCGAACACACCGCAGGTTGTAAGTGTGGAAGATGAGGTGTAATCCCCAGAAAGGGGCTTGTTTACCCAGAATGATGTTTAATCAGTGTAACTCAGTGCTAATAATCTGTCTGAAGGGCATCACTGTGTTTCCCCCCCAGCAGGAGTCAGATCCCGCTGCTGTCCGGTCGTCACCGCGAGGCAGATCCAACCCAAAGTCATTATTACATTACGGTGTGACATTTATAATCCTTTCTACTAAAAAATGGGGAGAAATGATGCTTTGTGTAAAGAAGACTTCTCTCGGGGTGATGTTTAATTATGGATTTAATAATAATTATGGAGATTTTGTCGTGTTTGATATAATCATGTGACTTTCTTCTTTCCCTGTACGTGTTCAGCAGAGTGTATCAATCCTCGACAAGTGTCTCTTTTTTTTTTGCAGATCTACTCCTCCAGATGTACGAGTACGTCCACGTTTGTCGGCTCACATCTGCGTCTGTGTGTTCATGCGTGTGTGTGTGAAGCATGTAGGCGTATGTCTGCAGACATCTGTTTTTGTGGCTGTAATCTGTGTGTGTCCATGCATATCTGTGTCTTTATGTGTGTTTGCATGAACGCACAGGCGCAGATTTTGTCTTGTGAAAGGTGATTTTTTTCTTTTCCTTACGGTTCGTTTGCTCGGGACTCTGTGTACCTGTACGTATGTTCGTGAATTTTGAGTTTACAGGTGCACATCTGCATGCGAGAAAAGTCTCACAGTGAATGAATTCTTGTTACAGTCGCCAGCAGCTGCACTGTAGAAGATCGCCTTAATGTCCCTGAGCAGGACGGCATCAGAGGGGGAGCAGCTGGACAGTAATGACTGCCCACTATTCACCAATCCTTCACTGGCCTTTTACCCCTGTGGGCCCCAACCGGAGCCTCGTGGGAGCTCGCCAGATTACTCGATACTTGAATTCTCCCTGTGGAGGCCATTTTCTGAGCAAATGTCCCTCCTCCAGAGACACTTCACAATTACTGCCACAGTATTTTATGACGAGCGCGGTGACACTTTGTATACAGTGCCATGACTCAGAGAGTCACAGTAACACGCACAGCTAATTCGCCGCCTCGAGGTGGAGAAAATGTTCTAGCACATGATCCCTGGAAATCACGTTTAATGTTGGACGGTTTTCAAAGAGTCAACTTTATGGTAATTTTTAGAGGCTGCAGTTTGTGGTGACGTTGAGTTGTGATGCTTTACGCTGACGTGTAGCACCAGCGCTGGTGTTTCCAGTGATGCACGATGTACTGCGTATCATGAGAAGACAGCTCTCGGCTAATAACGAGCTGATAAAAAGGGTCAATAATATAAAGACAAAATTGACTTTGACTGAACAGCAACAATGTGCGAAGAAGGAGAAGAAGAAGAAGAAGAAGAAGAAGAAGAAGAAGAAGAAGAAGAAGAAGAAGAAGAAGAAGAAGAAGAAGAAGAAGTAGAAGAAGAAGAAGAAGAAGAAGAAGTAGAAGAAGAAGAAGAAGAAGAAGAAGAAGAAGAAGAAGAAGAAGAAGAAGAAGAAGCAGGAGGCGCTTTGTTTTAACAGAGCAAAACTTATTAGAGCTATGAAATATTAAATTACCCATCCTTGCTCAGTATGTCTTTGCCTTTCTTACCCTCAGGTGCATCATCTACAGGTTAGGACCGTCTTTTTAAAATACAAAAACTTCGAGAGCATCATTCATTTTTAATCATGTCTTTAACCCCCATGTCCAATATCCACTCAGCTTCTAGCTCAGCTTTAGGCTCCACTAACATCTCAGTCTTTAGTTCTTTAATGCTGATGTCGAGTTCGATCAGCATGACGAGACTGAACCAAAGCAAAGTATCCAATGTCACTTCCTGTCGCTGGCTTAAATGATGTGAAGATTTGAGAATTACTTCCTGATAAAAGCTCACGACCGACCTGAAGCCCGGCGTGTTGGAACATAACAAGATCCAAGCTGTAGGAATGTGATGCAGCTGTACTGCAGATCATCACCTCGAAACATCAGGCGGGAGTCGGACTCACACTGACCTCACCTCAACTCACCTGCTGTCCACTCTTCTTCAGTTATTCTGGCTGGATAAAAAGATAGTGCTACTTTTATCTGAATATGCAGTTTCAGCTCAAACGTGGATGAACCAGCACCACCTCCAGCACCACCTCCAAACCCCCATGAAATGAAACGTATCCCCCCCTGATAGTGTGATACCACAGCACCGGGCTGAACAACAGATAAGCCAGCTGGCAGCTCCGCACTTCTCACCCTCTTTGACATTTCAAAAATGCCATCCCCAATCATCCCCTGGCTTAAATCATGTCCCACCACCATGAAGTCACTGCCGCCCTATAATCTCTGCAGGACAGCTGTTTTATAGAAAGGAATTATTGTGTCACAGCTGAATTTCAAATATGTGTGTGGATGTCACATATGGCTATTTTATAAATATAAATATATGTATTAAAGCAGAAAGACAACTGGAGATGTACTGTTCAGAAAGTGAGAACACATTCTTATACTTTTACTACTGAAAAGGTCAGTTGACTCCTGAAACAACATGACTGCAGCAGAGATAAAGGACTTGTAGTCTGGTTAAGTTTAGACAACAAATTTACTTGGTTAGGTTTAGGAAAACACTGCAGTTTGAAATAACTATTCTCTCTGCAACTTTAGTGACAAATTAACAAACATTACATAAGTGAAATAATTTAACTCAGTACGTTGTTGACTTTTGGTCTCACAGCGGAAGTCCATTAATCTTCTGGAGGAAAAGCTTGGACTTGTTTCTACTTCACCCAACCTCCTCCTTTGCTGGCGTAATACTCCCTGGAATGCTCAGTTCTTATTATCGAGAGCTGACAGGGAAAAGAACGGAAGTAATGGAGTAATAATCAGACATTTTCATCCTTGAGCTGCAGAAATCTACTGCACTCGGTAATCGACTCGTCAGGGCTTCCCCACACAGGCAGGCTGCTGGAGGAGAGGGTGAGTTGTGCTGTGTTTTCAATACAAATCCAGCAAAGCTAGCAGATGTTTGATGCTTCGAACTGTGTGCTGGGACTGTACATGTACTGTTGCTGAAGTTTGCTGCTGTTCTCACCATTAATTGTGGCTTTTTGATGGCGGTTTCTAGTTGGAGACATAAGCTGCAGTGTATTGTTATCCTGCGGTCTTTTCTGAGGTTGCTAAAACTAGCTAAGCTAGCGGTCAGCTAACTTGACCTCTCGAGGGGGAGTCTTACTCGGTGTCAAGGTGTGTTAGACCATGGATTAAACTTACACCGGAATATCCCTTTAAGCTTCTTCCACAGTCTACCTAAATGGTAGAGAAGAGACAGGTTGTTAAGAGAAAATATAAATCCAGTACAAGTTAATTATCAGTAAGTAGTCGGTCTGGGCAATATGGCCTTAAAATAATATTGCAATTTTCTTTTCTTTTGTGATACACAGTATGTCTTAGTGTTCTGAAGTCTCCTAAAAGGGGTCCATAGATGCTATCCCGTCTCCTCACACGTTCAAATGTAATTTCCCTTTAAGGATGAACTGTCCTTTGAGTGTTAACCAATTAAAGCAAAGAAAGGCCGAACTGAACACCGCTGTGGTTCTTCTGATTGCTTCCTATTAGAGCTCAATATATTCACACATAGACTTATGTAAATTTGACAGGTGTGTTCAGGTTTTTCAAATTGCAATGGAGAAAGTGAACAAAGATTCTATAAATAGAAAAGCCCAGGTCATGTTTGGGTGCAATAATTAAATGAAACTCTTCACCCGTGGTTATTTCCCGAGGGGGATTATCATGCTTGGGTCAAGGAGTGAGGAATGTGATTGATCGTTGCAGAGCTACACAACATACTGCCACCACACATCATACACATCATGCATACGTTCACAGCTGCATGCAAATTCAAATTTGCCCAATAAAAAAAAACACACACACTCGCAGAGATTTAAAGTCTTGACCTTGGACCGACTCGCTGACAGTAATCTCTCGGAGCGTTTCTGTCTGTATTTCTGCTCTGCTGCTAAATGAGACATTCTGAAGGCAACAGGCTGGTGGGTTGAGTGTGTGTGGATGTCAGTTCACATCCGCCTCCGATACCAGCCGTGCCCTCACTCAGTCACTATCGCTGTAGCAAAGCCGTTCAGACTCCAACAAGCAGCTATTTGCCCCGAAGAGAAAGTCGCCGCCCGGGCAAAGATATGGGCCAGGGGTTGGCATGTTCTCTTCCTGTCTCTCTCGCTCCTGCAGACATCCACCAACTGGTCAACAACATTTCCACAGCTTTAGCTCCAGATGTGAGTGGAAGCAACACCTGCCCATTGGTGGCAAATCACCTGATCCACTCAGCCTTGATAAAACCACCTTTGCGTTCTCCGTCTTTGCCCAAAAGCAACAAGAGGAGTGAATATCAGCGCGAGGCTTTTCTCTCGTACACAATTCTGGAGACGCTGTTTGTTTCATACTTTCTTTATCACATGCCAAGCTGATAAAGTTACAGGTATAACAACTAAGTAATTACAGTTTTATTTTACAATTACATGATTGTTAGCCGTACTTTGAAATGCACAGTAAGTTTCATGCAGTGTTCGTACTTCATTACATTGCAAACAGATGCAAAAAACAAACAGATATGCAGAGTTGTCAGTTTTAGGGCTGCGATTAACCGTTATTGTCATTAATCTGAGGGATGTGGAGCTGAAATGATTAGTACATTAATCAACTGTAAGAAAATGAATCGCAACCTAGTTTGACAAATGACATACTGTCACTTTTTGAGCCATAATGTTGAAACATTTGCTGGTTTTCTTTGTCGTTGATGATGGTAAATGATGAGTGTTTGGGTTTTGGACAGAAAAGTCTTTGAGATTTTTCAAGTTTTTTTAAATATACAGACTAAACAATTTTTTTCAATTATGAAATTTATCAGCAAACTAATCAATAACTAAAATAACTGTTAGTGTCAGCCCTGTAAGGATGCACAGATAATTTAAAATAACAATCTGGCCGATAGCCGATACTGATATTTAATTGTTGTTGTTTATTTATCACCTTGTTTCTGTGCCGGGGAAACATAGAAATGTTGATTATAAAAAACTAGAATTAGAGTCCAAGTGGACGGTTCTCCTCAATTTAAATAAATTCCCTTCAGGAGTTTCAGAGATATTGTGTCCACAGGAATGGGATGCCATGAGGTCAGTGACCTCGACCGTCGACCGCCAAAATCTAAAATCAGTTCATCCTCGAGTCCAAGTGGACGTCTGTTCCAGATTTGAAGAAATTCCCTCAAGGCGTTCTTCAGATGCTACGATCAAAAGAATGGGATGGACGGACAAACCGAAAGCCACGGCTATTAATAACTGGACTGTTTTACTTCATTGAGCCCTTTATTACACTGTGTTTAAAAGATCTGGTCATGTAGATTTATGACACAGTCCTTAAAAACGTCTTTCTCATGAGAAGAGAACGGTTTCCAAAGTCTTCAGGAATAAGAAGGATCGTTTTAATGTTAAGATGAAAATATTCTACTGTTAATATTCTCCATAGACAAAAGCAAACCAAGGTTAAGTGTTGATATGTAAGTATGTTAAGGGATCGATTCACAATCAAACACAGAGCCAAATTGGTCACCATGTGCCAAAACATTCAGTACCACTTAAAGACCTGTCCAGTAATTTGCATATCTTGTTGTTTTTAATCTTCAGTCTAAAACATTACTTAACTCTTCTGCTGTTCAGAAAAAGAACAGAAAAGAGGCGTCTCTGGTTTGTGTTGCCCTCCTGAGAAGAGTTACATGGTTATACTGCCCTCTAATGTTTTAGAGAAGCAGTACAACACTTCTCCAGAATTCAAAAGAGACGGCTGCTTTACTTTAGAATTCATTCTCACATTACAGCCTAATTATTGTTGCCGTCACTGAAATCAAACTAATGCTTTTAGTGCACGGAGCGTAATTCAATGTGTCTCTTTGCACCGGCTGGCAGCCGTCTCCACCGGAGGTCTGTTATCCAGAGCTTTTAAAGCCGCCTGCAGGATCTGAGGCTCTTTGCAGCCTTGACAACCCTGAGGGACTCATACTGAGCGTCGACACAGGTGCTCCAACATACTCACAGTCAAGAAATGTCAAGTTTCACACAGACGACGGGGCGATGCCATTAGAAAATGGCAAATGCAAATGCAATTTATGAAGTTGACCTAATGCGTACATTCAGTCAGACTGCAGAGAGAATGAAATAAAGTTCCTTTTAAAGGACACATAAAGAAAAATTCATTGGTATTAGGGCGACATCGCTCTTTGTGTTGCAGTTAACAAGAAGAAATATTGTGTTCCCGCCACGTTCTTTGATAAGACACAGACACTCGTACTGTGTGAATGTAAATGTCTTAAACTGGGTTTTAAATGTATTTGCAAACACAAAAGTGAAGGTCAGGCCGAGGCTGATGTGATAGAATATATTTTGTAGCAGAAAACATTGATAAACTGACTGATGATAATCAATAATAATAAATTGTTTACCACTATCAGATTCAAGCTTTTAAAATGTGAGGATTTGTTCTTTTGTTTTATATCATTGCACATTAAATATTTGTTACTAAACAAGGAAATTGAAAACTAATACCTGCTCATCAATAGCAATAATTAAAGACTATTAATCAAATTGAACTGGATTAAATTAATAATAATAGCAATAATAATACATTTAATTTAAAAGAGGCACCTTTTCATGACACTCAGGGTCACCTTGCATCATAAAAATATACAGTCAAACAAAAAAGCACCAATAACAGAACACGTAAGACTAGAATATACAATATGTGCCGACGCAGTGAACAACAAAAGTGATGAAACATCAGTCGAGTTCAGATCAAGACTCACAGTAAGACACAGTTCAGTCAATGCTGATAAAAGTGCAATCAGCTGATATATTTGCCTCGGGATAGGAATCATGAACCAAATCTGAAAAACCTGTTCTAAAATCATCCAACACAACGTAATGATACGCCTCTTCACTCCCATCAGTTCCTTTTTAATCACTGTCGGCACGTTTTTCCGTCAGTTGTGCATTTTCAAAACAATGACGCTGAAAACAGAAGGCGTCATGGTGGGGAGGAAGAAGAAGAACAGCCCAAAGTGTGCTTCGTTCCACACAGAAGGGTGACGACAGTGCGAGTTGTATTGTCTGAAGTTAGATCGCTTCAAGTACGAGTGTAAACGAGACGCTGAAACATCCGTCTACGCAACGTTGACTTCCGGGAATGCCATGTACTTGACATTCTACGTTCTAGTTCCTCTGCTTCTCAGCTGAGCAGTATGTCGTTTACCAAGGTGAGTATATCTCATGTTACAATAACATTTGTACCACACGTTCAGGATTAAAGGATTTTTCCATCAGTAAGAAAATAAATGAAAATGAATGTTCTATATTGGTGTTTTCTCTGTAAAAATGGAAAATTGAACATTACAGATGTGGATAACTCAGACAGTCAGCTCGATCTTATCAATAAGGGAATTATTCCCATCCCTACATTTGTCTTTGTATGATACAGACAAAACAATCCCAGTGTTACAAGGCTGGCAGTAACTTCTCCAGAACAGTCAGCCTCACAGCCGAAATTTCTCCCCGTCACCTTATTAGTGCTGCCTCGCTGCCTCAGGCTCGCTCAACCAGAAAATGTGTCACCTATCTGTATCATTATGTACCCATTTTTTTCTGGTGGAAGCTCACAGTTCAGGTCTCCGTCTCTCGCTGTGGTCCATTATCCTGTTTATACCTGACTGCTGGAGACAGAGAGGTAGCATCTTCTCCAGGGTCAACACAACCCAGGGTCACTTATTACCTAATTGTTGCTCATTAACTTCAAACGCACCGGTGACCTCGTCGTAACACCCGTCCTTATCACACAGCCCACAGCTCACATACACACTGCTAACCAAATGCATTCTGGGTTTAAATATTAAAAAAACAAAAAAAAAAGGTGAGGAAACACATTTCATATGATGCCCGTTGCCATGACAACAATTTACAGGCTAAAACAGCTAGTTTAAAAAAAAGGGGGATGACAGTAGGTAATGAAAATACGAACCCGCCGGAGGACAACTCCTCAGCAACGGTTCAGAGGAGCATGTAAAGAAACAAAAGGTGTATCACATTATTGATTAGGGTGCATCATTTCTTCCTTTCCTCACCCACAGGACTGGTCGTCCTCAGTCAGTGCTGCCTCTGGTGGCCGGAAGTCACATAGCAACAACTTCATCCTCTGCTGTACTGGATATTTCAGTGTCAGCGAGCTGTCAGCTACACAACAACATAATAAAAACTGGTATTCAGTAGCTGACTTGTTGAGGAAACACATCTCAAACCCTTGCTGATCGCTCCGACAAAGTAATACAGATTTAAACAATTAATTGTCTCCTCGGGAAATAGTTGTATTTAATGAACATTTGCAACTGGTCTGAGGATTGTGAGCACATAAGATTCTCAACTCACAACAATGACCTTAACATAAAACACAAACTACGGGTGGGCGATCTGACCAAATAATACGATCTGTTTAACTGCAGTCAGGATCCACGATCACCCTTGAAACAGCCTATCTTACTGCAGAAACTGAAGTGTAATAATCTTAGATTAAAAATCTAGCTGCTATTGTATAAATGGATTATCTTGTGCTTTCAAAGGAAGATATGAGGTAATTAAAGGCTATGAACACTTAGCAGAGCTACTTATTTCAAGTTAAATCATCTTACTGCGTGGACAGATAATTTGACTTTTATAATGTATCTTCTCAAGTGAAGCATGTATTTCTTATATTCAGGCAGTTCATTTTTGCAGTGTTCTCTATATGCACCATTAAAACACCATATTGCATTAAAGACAGCTCGTCTGGGCGCCTCAGTAGCTCAGTTGGTGAAGCGCACAACCCACATACAGAGGCTTTGTCCTGACTGCAGCTGCCCAGGGTTCGAGTCCTACCTGTGGACGTTTGCTGCGTGTCATCCCCCCTCCTCGCTCTAATCCCATTTCTCTGTGATCTCTAAGCTGTCCTGCCCCCATAAAGTCATAAAACGGCCAAAGAAAAGAGATAGCTCCTCTTTGGCACAAACTCTTCATCCGAAACTCACATTGCATGACTGATGTCGCCCAAGGATGAGCCGCTTGAAACAATATAGCCGACTACATAGCTCCAGTTATTTGACACATCGGTCTAAATACCCTGATGTGTATGATTTGCCTGGAAAAGTAGATTGTGGACTCAAGATCGATCTTCATCTAAAGTTGTCAGATCGCCCATTCCTGCCACAAACTCTCAAGGACAAGGCAAGGACGGAGTGTACCAGTAAAGATGAAAAAGTCAATGACAGCTAGATAAAGAAAAGTCGGAACGTTTCCAGATATTGTGTCCTCGGTGTCAATCAACTGGGTGTTACTGTTATGAAATACAGACGAGCCGCCTGTACAGTATGATTGCACTTTTATAAGCAACAAGGTGAGGAGGAGAAATAATAAAAGGCCAATAACGGATCTTAGTGATAAAATCTGAGCATACCTTAACCCCAAAATGATTTATTATTCCTCTGAAAACATGCAAAGACACAGACAGAGAAAACAACTTGATCCTTAACTCCATGTCACATATCACGGATCATTTTAAGGCTCCATTTCCTGATGACAAACTATCACCTGCTTGTGCTCTGAAAGGTGCTAATCCACCTGGAACCTGCACTTTCAGGATCTGTTGTCATTGTCTTATCTGTATTTCTTTCCACAACACTGTAAACTGCAGATTCTTGCACACGTGCCAAACGTACCTGCACACAACCTCCGTGGATCCCAGCTGACCTGTGTCACCTATAAACTAGTTGTGATCGTAATAAAGTAACCGCAATTTACTTTTATGGCCACAAATCATCCCAAAAAGTCCAAAGATCATGTCACGTTTTTGTTATGTTTTTCTCCAGCAGATGAGCAGTTTGTCCTCGGTCTGTCTGCATCGCTGCCCATCGCTGCACCTCGCAGGCATCAGAGCAGCAGCTGGTACGGGAACGAGCCCTTTTTTAAACCAGCGAGCACTTGTTGCACGATTTTAAGTAATACTCTCTCGTGTCGGATGTGGCAAACGTAGCGCCACCAGGAAGGTGTGAAGGTCGAAAGGTCTCTGGATGCCATTCTTGCAGCTGGTCCAGGTGCCATCTGGTTGACCAGCATTAATATTCCCTCCTTCGACACTCACGTCATCATGTTGTCTTGTGGTTTGTCGATGACAAACCACAAGACAACATGATGATGTGAGTGTCGAGTAGAAATTAAGAGTATACAGATAACAAAGAGCAAACTGACCACAGAATACATCACACAGCGTTCAGTCCTTCACTACTTTTAGTAGAGCATCTTCTGGTCAGTCACTGCTTCCAGTTGTGTGCAGGTGCATCACATTAAGGATTAGGTGCAAATATACAACCCATTAGTGTGGTTGTCCTCAGTCAGTGCTGCCTCTGGTGTCCGGGAGTCAAATAACAAACAACTTAATCTTCTGCTGTACTGAGACTATTCACAAGCTTGTTACAGAACAGGACTAGTCCCAGCCTAGTCAAGCGAGCAGGAACTGATGAAGCCTCTCGGATGAGAGGTGAAACGTCTTCAAGACAAAAACCAAATCCAGTTGCATTCGATTCAATTTCCTTGAGATAACTATGACCTGGATGAATGAGAATATTCACAAGCTTTTAACCACTAATGTCTTTTTCCTACAAGCACTTTTAGCCACACCGACTCAAACCGAGCTGCGCTGATTTGCTTCTCCAACTGACAAATTGCCTCCAGTGATGTCATCCGTTGGCGAAGGACGAAGAATGCATAAAATAAAAAAGGCAATATCGATTTTTATGATTTGTTTTTAAACTGTTCATAATGAGTCTAACCATTTTGTAGGAGTGTAACGCTGGACCAGTGCTGATTTTTACATTACCCACAATGCAACCTGTCCACTGAGTTGGTGACAACTTCAACACTCTGGCCTCTGATACCTTTTTCATACAAGCTCGGGCATGATTCATCTGTAGTGTTTTCAGAGGAGTCTGTGTTGTATTTTTAATAATTCAGCGTCTTTTGTTGTCCCATTTTCACAAAACACATTTCGCCCTGAGGTGATATAAAAAGTACATCCTGTCACTTTATCAGTGTTGCTGTTCTTGCTATTGCTATGCTAATAGAGAAATGTGACGACTTCGCGTGAAAGACTTCTACAGTTTTCTAGAAGTCACTGAAGCTTCTGCTCGGTGTTCGTCAACTCTGTTCGCACTGGAAATAAAACAGTGATAATTGTAATGAATTGTAAATGAGGAAACGATGCCAACACGTACTTGATTTGCACCAGAAAAGTTGGCGTTGAGCAGAGAAGAGCTATCGTGCGATGGGGAATACATTCGCTCTGATTCATACGAGGCTCGTCTGAGGAAGCTGACACAATAAGTGAGAGATTACACATGAAGGTAGATGATTGCTGTAGCATCTGTGAGAAATTATGTGTTTCATCTCCTGCAGCTTTATCACATACACGGACAGATGTTACCTCGCAATATAAATTAAAACCCAATCTTTCCTACATGTTCTTATAAAGGATTCGAACGGAGGTGATCAATGTCTGGAAGTGACATCGATACATGAGCTCCCTAAAGACAGCGCCATTTTCATCTTTGCATCTTTGATTAACAGCGTTTTATGTACATCTTAAATACCATGCTTGCATTTAAATAACACAACGTCCCACCAACAGCTGATAGAAGACTAAACCTGTGATTTAAGATGGCTTAAAGGGCCACGCCACCAATTTAATGCATGAAAATAGCCCCCCATGTTCTCTGAGACCGACAGACGCCAGTTTGAAGACAGGTGATACAGTACGGATCTGATCAGAACTATGACTTTGGGGACGAGACGACACGGACAGGAGAGACATAAAAAAGAAAGCGAGAAGGTCGTACGTCAGCAGCAGGTGTACACTGGAATATTTTCATCTTACTCTGTGAATTGAGGATTTACTTCAACCAAACCAGAGGTGATTGATGAAAGACAAACAGAGACTGTTTGGGTCAGTCCTGTTTCGTCATGTCTAGTGTGTTTTACGATGAGTATACGAGGTAATAAAGCTGGGATTGGTAAGACTCGGTTTTAAGACTGTTACATAATGTGTGTAAACAAAAGTAAAATATCCATCATGAACATACCTCAGCACGGCTCAGGGGTCGTGTGCTTTGTGAGACCCAGTTAGTCCGACACACACTGCCACTGCTGCTCACTCGTTCTTTGGGTCGGGGTCGGTGTGCTTCGTGCTACTGAGCTGCAAGCTGCACGAGAGGAGGCTCAGTGTCTTTGACCTAATATTGTCATAATGAAGGTAAAAACAAATATGGCTAATGCTAGTACTCACTGCTGTCAAGCTGGTAGCCGTGCACAGTTGTATTTTTCTGTTCAACATGTAAAAACTTCTCCTTTCTTGACAGTTTGATAGTTTATCTTGTTGATTTGTGGTATTACAGGACAGGACGGGCTGAGGCTAGCTGGTTAGCACCCTAACTCCAGAAAATGTCTTTTTTTAAAACGTTTTTAAACTAAAATTGTGGCCACAGCACCAAGTGTGGCTGTCTGGATGCGCTATAAACAGTTATGACTTACAATAAATCTGGACAACAAATAGTAGAACCTAGTTCCTTGCAGGCGTAACACACATTGTAAAACAGATTGTATCAGCCAGTTGTGGTGCCGGCTGTGGCTACTGAATATGCACACACAGTTTTTCTCCTGCTTGACTGACTTCACAAGGAGCGGTTGTGCAATCAAATCGGCCCAGCAGTTCGCTGTATGAGTATATTCATACGATACATGAGTGCAGCTTTAGCTCATGCATTACAAAAGAGGACATGTCAGAGGAAAAGAGCAATTCCTGCAGTGGTCGCTGCCTTTAAGTCGAGTTAATGCATGACTATTTAGAGATCCTTTCAACTGAGCCTGTTGAATAGCATGAATACTGCAATGCATGGCTCTGGTAAACTCTACATTTGGAGACACCGCGGTTGCATTCACGGTTTTACATAACAGTGCAGCGGCAGCGTCTCACAGGAGAGTCACATTAACATATTAAAGAGTCCCTGCTGGGGTTAAAAGTAGGTTTGTCACACCTTCCTCCCCCCTTCGCTCTGTCCCCTCTTTCCCCAAAGTCCACCTTCAGCTTCCACATTATCTTCTGCACATAAAGTTAGCTCCGCTGGGATTGGCAGGGAGGTCATTAAGGTGTTATTCATTGGTAGTGACTCATTTCATCTACCTGGTGGGCCCTTCCTGCTGGAGCACTCATGCTACAGCTCTCTGAGAGGAGCCACGGTTTTTCACACTCTCAGCTCCAGGTAGATCATTTTCATCGCCACGTTCGAGAATCCCGGCGTGATGAAAACCAAAAAGGAAGTAGAGGAGGAATCAGGAGTCACTCTGAATCATTTCGCTGAAGGTAAGGCTCATAAAACTTTAAAACCGGCAGCTCTGAATGATCACCAGGGTTTGTTCTTTGCGACGGGAGGATTGGACCATGTTAGGAAACGTTTGGCTTGTTTGCACACAAATCTATAGTGAAGACTTTAACTTCTTGTCATTGTGAAACTTCTCTGTGATCGACTGGCAAATAAAATGTGACAAAAGTGCAATCTCGACCGAGCATTGATCTGCATGCATAATTTCTTATTGTGCTTTTCTGAGTGATGTGCAGTGAGAAGCGATTTGATGCAGATGCGATGACCTTCGTGGACAAAGGTCACAGTGTGAATACGACGGGGAAACATCAGCTCAAGTACAATTTATTAATTCAAAGACGAGCAGAATCAGTCAGGAGAGCGTCGGACTGTGTCAGATCGCGACAATATTTCCTAAAAAAAAAGCTCCACTTGACTTATCGGCCTCATCAGAGTTATTGATTCAGAAACAAACAGGGACACGGCGTCTAATGTTTTATCCGAGAACTCAGATGAACTCGGATCAGAGAGTCTGTTGATCATAAATCCCTCCTGGCTCTTCAGTGTGAACAGTAATCACACAGTCTGTCCACACATGTGCCCCGTATTTAATATTCAACTGCAGGACAAATCACTGCGAGCGGCTGTTATGCACTCTGTTACACATTTATAGCTTCCAGTCGGTAAAATATTATCAACATTTTCATTCAGTAGCTCTTATGTGTCAACCAGTGCTGACTTATGAAACGGCTCATAATTAGAGGCCTTCCTGCAGATTTTAACGCCGTGTTTGTCACGAAGACACATTCAGGTTTTATAACCAACAACGTGAACGTCGTGCTTGTTGTGCTGCTGCTCTGACGCCCCTCAGGTGTTCTCACGAGTGTGTTTTCCCCCTCAGGTGTGCCTGCAGGCGCTCGCGGAGTTTGATGAATGTTTCACAGTAGACTGAAGAGAAACTCATAGTGAACCTGCGATGAACCCTTTGACCGTAAAACATTAGTTCGTTAATGCAGCGTTTCATTGCCTCCCCGGCAGGATGGTTTGTTACTGTTTCACCTAAAAGTTACAGCAGCGATGAAAGTCCACAATACACACCGCACATACATGTTTCTGTGTGTGAGTGTGTGCAGTTTGTTTAGATGTCAGTATGAATTATAAAGGCCGTGAATCAGCTCAAAGCTCAGAGTCGATCGGTTAACAGCATGCGTTCGGCGTTGGACACTAATTTAAAATGGGTTTGATTATCTCCCGACGTGTGTGCAACGATTTTTCACAAGTTCAAAAAGTTATGTTCTCTAAAACAACATCTAAATTAAATAAAAATAATACATCAGGGTCGTAGCAGGAGCAGGGGAATTAAAAGAATGTTTGCCTTTTGTTAGAAGAAAATAATTAATCACATATTATGTACAATATAGTATTTATAACATCACTGGTGGACTGCAGAGGGAGGAAGTGCCCTCGTGTGACAGATAATACATGACAAAGTGCCGTCCAGTGGACAAAACATGGTGAAGTTCCCTCTCTCCACTATAAATACGACTTTCTGCTGGCGAACATGTGGTGCCTGTTTTATTTTTACTGCCCTCGCCCCTCAAAATCCTGAGTCCGCCTCTGTATAAGATAATAAAAGCATGTGAGACACTTTAAGATGTATATCAGAGTGTATCATAGTAGTATATGAAATGCACACGCTGTTTGGAAGTTATTCACTCAGGTGTCTTGGAATTGCTTGAGGACATGACTTCCGTTTCCTCAGCGGCGGCTCCGAAGCTTTTTCCGATGAAACACAACAACAGGAAGGTGCAGTTTTCCCCCGATGAACCAGGTGCTCTGAGCAGTGAGAGTTTCACTGATTGACCTCTTGGAGAACATCCACCTTTCTCCAGCTGAGACTCTGAGTGTGATGTGACCTTTAAACTGAGCACGAAAAATACAGATTCTTCTTGTTATATCCTCGAACTGAGTCGGGTGCTGGCTGGTGTCGCTCTGTTTTTAGACAATAGCCTGTGCTGCCATCTCATGGCAGACAGGAGGAAAGTCATGCTGCTCTTCTGTGTTTGGCTCTTTAAGTAAAGCTTGGCCTTAAAAGTTGATGCTGACCGAGTGTCCTGATCTTCTAACAGCTATAATCCACATGGAGGAACTTCTCCTATGTTTTGTTTGCATCCAAACTTTCTGAAATAAGAATGTACTGCGCTCCGAAGGTGTGCCCCGTTACTGCCTTTGTTGTCAATTAAAAAGAGCCTGTAAAGTTTTACAAGGTTGTAACGTCTTGAAAATAACAAGCGAATAATTACATCATGCAATTAGGAATTCAAAGGGAGGAAACCACGCAGAGAAAGTCGCAGGTTGCAGGATCTCTGCAGAGGGCGATTTTAATTTATCTTTTTTCTTTTGTTTGGTGTATTTCACATCAACATCCCACCCAGGCGGTTACATTTGTCTCTGAATTTGCCAGATAAAAACATTACACGAGCAGGAGTTTGTTGGTGGAGATGGAGCCGAGCATTCCTCCGGAGTCAAACTTAATGGAAAACATCGCGGCGTGTAAACCGTTGATGGTCGTGTCACACAGCCCGGCTTTATTCAGTCAAATCAACTCTAACCATAACTTTCAGGACGTCCGGTCCGGATGATCCTGAGCCCGTCGTCTGGTCTTTGTGTTTTATCTTCCTTCATGCTGGTGAGAATATTTTGTGCTTCTCGCTTGAAAAGATTAAATCTGGCTAATTAAATCATAGAAACAAAAAGTGCAAAGTAAACTGGAGTGAATAAATAAAGAAGCCACAGCGAGTTAATGATCAGCTCAGCAGTGTCTGACTCGTATCTCACATGTTACCATGAGGAGAATCCATCTAATCACTACTTTATTCTTTATATGTGCGTTTTACTTTCTATTTTGCTTCTCGTTAGGTGGAGAACAAATCTTACTGACTTGTCTTTTCTGCCGGATCGGTATCAGTACAGGTTCAGCTACGTTGCTGTAGCCTCGCTCTCCTCGACGTAGATTTAACACACAGATCTTTGGAAACCCTCGACTGTGTTAAAGAAGGTGTCCAGATGGCCACAAAAATCAGGGACTGTCCCTGTTTTTCACTGTGTGCGGTGAAATAGCCTAAAACTGTCAGCATGTCCGTCCAGCTGACGTCTCAATCGCCTTGTTCTTCTTTTGGACAACAGAGGGGGCTGCTCGGTACGTATCATTCTTCTTCCCCTAAATACTTTGCTTGTGAGAAGACGGCGGAGAAAAAAACTCAGAAGCTATCGAGATCCACAAGCCAAGTAGAGAGGATAGGAAGAGGAGGAGTGAAGGAGATAGAGAAGAAAACACAAAACAATTAAATACAAAAACAAGGCAAGAAACGGGGAATCTGCTCCTCCAACATATCTGATCTACGGAAGGAGAAGAGAGTCAGTTACAGTAGAACTTAAATACACTTTCAAGGTACTTGTACTGTATTTCTATTCCATACTTCTGCTTCTCTACATTCATCTGACAGCTTAGTAACTCGTCATCCCGGCGACTGGGCTGAATTTAATCTCCAGAAAACTTTCAGATCAAAACAAAACTGACTAATAGTTGTGTGTAACTCTCCCTCGTAGGATTCCCTGAACAAATCTTAACATAACTGTCCCCAAAATTAACCAACAAACATGAAACATTTTCACTTTCACTTCAGACGGACACATTTTCCCCCATTTATAATTAAAAGTTTCTTACCTCACCATGAACAAAAGAGCAGCTCTGAAAGTCAGGAAGTCAAAAAGTTTAAAGTGAAATCTTTTAAACCAAAACACCAAACCCCCGGCTCACACACTCATTACTACCAGCTACCTGCATCATATATTCATAGGCACAAGGACCCAGCAGAAACAAACGCCCCTCTCACCCCCAGGCCTCCTCTTCCTGCCCTCCCACTTCCTCCCTCAAACCCATGTGCTGCTAGAGGAGGTGCAGGGAGGTGGTTTCACCTCAGCCTGCCTGCCTGAGTGTGTGTGTGTGTGTGTCTGAGTGTGTGTGAGAGAGAGAGTGTGTGAGAGGGTGTGTGTCATGTAAGAGACCGAGAGGAGATCACGAGCGAGCGCCGGGTGTTTGGGAGCCGAGAGGAGCGATGATGGGTTGACCTCGGGAAAGCGTCTCACCTTTTCTACTTCTAAAAAAAAAAGAAGCCCTGGAGAACATGGAAGCCCAAAAGGTCCTCCATTTTGTGCCATCTGGTGAGTGTTACAGGGGTGGAGTGGGGTGAGAAGGTCTCTCATGGTGCAACCTGAGCCAACTGTGTCAAACACGTGGAGGAAGCCTCTCTGCACTCTGTGTGTGTGTGTGTGTGTGTGTGTGCTGATAGCATCAAGAAAACACTGCAGAAAGTCGTCCTGCAGGTTTCTTTAATGTCCTTTTACCTTCCTGCCGGTCTGAGTGCCGTCTCACACGCTGTACGTCTTGTTTCTTGATGTTAAAACAAGATGCTTTTATTGCCAGGAAGGCCGGAGAGTCAGAAGCAAAGGATGTGGTTCAATATTTACAATATGGGTCATAAATGATTCATGGAAGGTTTTTCTTTTATTACAGCAGACCTGCAAATAATTTTAAGCGTCTGTTTTTAAGGCTCTCGTAGAGAAGTGTATTAAACTGATCTAAAAGTCGGTCGGCTCGGGTTGAACTTTCTGTTTTTAAACGGGGAAGTCTTGCCACATCGTGACACTTGCAAAATTAACGCCGGAGCTAGAAGCAATTACTCAACCAAAGATGTGAAAAAAAACGATGACGATGTGACGATCTGCTGCTTTTCTTTGTCTTGAGTGACTGTGCTCGGGTTTGTGGGCAAAACAAGTGGTTTTAATGGGGATTTTTACTATTTCATCACATCATAAAGACAAAAAAATAGCTAAAAAATGCCAAACGCGACTAGATCCAGCTTCTAAAATGTAATGATTTGCTGCTTTTCTTTGTCATACGTGATAAAAACTGTATTTGCTCGGCCTTGTGGACAAAACAACTGGTGTTAAATGTCATTATAAAGACAAAACAACAAAGAATTTGCTCAAAAAAGCCAAACACGAGTGGATCCAGCTGCCTCAAATGTGAGGATTTGCTGGTTTTCTTTGTGTTATGTGATAGCAAACTGAATGTGCTTCGGTTTTGGGACAAAACAAGTCGCTTTAAAGATATTTTCCACTATTTCATGACAGTATACAGCAAGAAAAGACTAAATAAATTGCTCAGATTTGCCAAACATGAGAGGATCCAGCTCCTCAAATGTGAGGATTTGCTGGTTTTCTTTGTGTTATGTGATAACAAACTGAATGTGCTTCGGTTTTGGGACAAAACAAGTCGCTTTAAAGATATTTTCCACTATTTCATGACAGTATACAGCAAGAAAAGACTAAATAAATTGCTCAGATTTGCCAAACACGAGTGGATCCAGCTGCTCAAGTGTGAAGATTTGCTGGTTTTCTTTGTGTTATGTGATAACAACTGTATTTGCTTGGTCTTGTGGACAAAACAACTGGTATTAAATGTCATTATAAAGACAAAACAACAAAGAATTTGCTCAAAAAAGCCAAACACGAGTGGATCCAGCTCCTCAAATGTGAGGATTTGCTGGTTTTCTTTGTGTTATGTGATAGCAAACTGAATATTCTTCAGTTTTTGGACAAAACAAATCGCTTTAAATACATTTCCACTATTTCATGACAGTATACATCAAGAAAAGACTAAATAAATTGCTCAGATTTGCCAAACATGAGTGGATCCAGCTCCTCAAATGTGAGGATTTGCTGGTTTTCTTTGTGTTATGTGATAGCAAACTGAATGTGCTTCGGTTTTGGGACAAAACAAGTAGCTTTAAAGATATTTTCCACTATTTTATGACAGTATACAGCAAGAAAAGACTAAATAAATTGCTCAGATTTGCCAAACATGAGAGGATCCAGCTGCTCAAGTGTGAAGATTTGCTGGTTTTCTTTGTGTTATGTGATAACAAACTGATTGTGTTGGTGGTTTTGGACAAAATAAGGTGGTGAAGGATGATTTTTATGACCAAACAATGAATCTCGGCTAATGAAAACAGCACTACGACACTCTTTTTTTCTCTCGAGTGCCATTAATGGGTTAAAAAGTCCCACTTGAGGTTTCTCAGGTCGAAGGATAAGAAGATTATCCCGCAGAAAAATGTCTAATCTGGCAAACTTTCTGCTCTTATTTTTCGAATTCTCCGGTTGAAGTTGATGATAACGTGTCAGTTAAGAGTTCAGTCGTTACAATTAATCCGATCAGCCGTATCAAAGCCCGTTATCTCGAGCTTTATGACCATGATTCAGGATTAATCATCCACATAAAGACTCGATGTTTGTCTATTGATGCGAGAACAAAAACTTTCCCTCCACTGTGTACGCCGGCTGCTCAACTCCAACCTGTGTGACTGTGATTACTGTCGGTCCGGCGCTCGTATTCAGCATCCTGGATAAACAAACACCGGCTCGTCTTTATCCTCGGCCTCCGAGGTGTCGATGTGGAATGAGCTGTGGTTCCTCCTTCCTGTTATTTGCCTTATTTCAATGTATGAATGTGTGCGTTGTGACTTACAGAGCACACAGCGTTCACAGCACAGCTGCCGCTCGCAAACACCGCGTCCAACTCGCCGCTGATAATGCTGATTAAGTCTTTTATGGCGGCGTTTTTACAGGTTTGATAACGTGGCGGAGCGTTGTGTTTTACTACAAAGCACAGAATTGAAAAGTAAACCGTCACATTTAAAGGGAATCTGCTGTAACAACACTTCCCCTCCTGTCCTGACGGTTTGACCTTGTAGAGCTCAGTTATCAGCTGTGAAGTCGCTTTCAGAGACCCAACAAGGAGTCTCGTGTTTCCCTTTTCTGCTCAAGGTCATCCTCTGCCCACAGGTAGCAGGACGGCAGCGATAAAGAAAGTCAACACACGGCTGTTAATTTGTCCAGAGAGAGAGACGAATCACAGACTTCAGATCAGCTGTTCGCAGCGTTTAACGTGTTAAAAACCACAAATAACTCTCAGAAACATCAACGGGATTTGAAACGTCAGTCATAACGTCTTTATCTCAAGTAATGTGACAGATTTCTGCCCTGTTTCACTCACACGTGGAGGTGGATTAAAGGATAAGTTCACCCAAAAATGCACCACAAAACATCTCTGGAGCTTCACAGCAAAATCATGTTCCAGCTCCATACAGCTCATCCGTCTCCCTCGGGGCTTTCGGACACTTTATCAAACTTTTTTTACATTTCAAAGCGAGTCCACGTCTACGTCAGCTGTTCAGGAGAAAGCTATGATGCTGTTTGTTTGACTTCTACAAAACACACAAATTTCTACTCAGTTAAAATGATGCAGTTTGACATCTTATATCCAAAAGGTCAAAGGTCAACTTCACTGTGGCATCGTAACATTCAGAACGGGAGACTGTGACGTTACTTCTCGTTTGGTTTGAAGCTGAATTAGTGACGCTAAAGATCGTCTGTGCTGCAGAAGCCTCCATGTTTTTAGAGTTTGCAGCTTCTGATCCACATTTGAACACTGTCGTCGAACGCAGGCTGATTGGTTTCACTGATACTGATCTTCCGGTGATTGCGGTCGCACCGTGTGACGACGCTCTCTGTCAGTCTTCTGTAAAAACAGCAGCAGATATCAGCGCAGGATCGCTGCTTCTTCTTTAACGGAACTACATTAAAAACTGACCACAACCTGATGTGCAGTGGTTCAGAAACAGGGTGTGAAACAGACCGTTTCAAGCAGCGTCGGTTTCAAAGCTGCTGCGGCCGGATTGAAAAACTCCCGACTTACGCTTGTGTCAGTGTCGACGTCTCTGTGTACACGAGGAAGTGAGCGCGCCTGCCGACAGGAAACCCACAGACGGGAGCCGCCGTTACCCACAGAGACACGACAGTGGCATGAAAACACAACAGGTGACTCCCCGATTCCACCGTTCGAACCGACGGGACCGAATGCAAACCCTCACGCTGCTGATAAGACCTAATTGAGAGCATTTACAACAAACTTGACCTTTTATCTTTACGAGACGAGCCTGTAAAAGGTCTCAGTCGGGCGGAGTAACTCGTCCTCCACACGCCCGACTCCGGTACAAACAGCTCGTTTGCATAAGCTGCTCGGCACCCTGCCGACTCCCGTGAAGCGGAGGAGGCCTGGGAACCTTCTTTCTAATCTGCTGTCAGATATACGGCCTTGTTTGGGAGCCTCCGGGGCCGCTCCGCCTGGGGGCGAGGGAAAGCTCATCTGCACCGCCGCCGCAGCGTCTCGCAGATACACGAGCTTCTACACAAACATCAGACACAGCTGGCCTCAGATTTGAGCTGTAACTGAGAGCGATCGAGTTTCTTTTCAGCTTCTCAGCATGTGTCGCTTCTCATTGTCCTCTGAAACACCTCGAGCACCTTTTTTAATGTCTATAATTTCATATCATGTGATGTTTTACGTCTCTTCCGTGTCCGCGTGCTGCCTCTGACATCCAGTTTTAATTCTTCCATGCGATGGCAGCAGTTTAAAGGTTGACATTCCTTCTGCTGGGTGGAAACCAGCTGGTGAATGCAGACTGTTTTTGTCGCCTGCGAAGCGAGAGCTACCGTTGCCCCCGCGGGGAGAATCCAGCTGGGTCGAGCCGTGTCAGTCGACATGGAGTCCAGTTTCACACGGTTTCATCACCATGTGCCGGGCCTGTGTCGAACATCTACATGAAAGCGTGCTAGGTGCGCCCAGCGAGAGGGGTTTTTAGCGCTTTCATCCGCGATTTAATACTTAAGAGGCTGAAAATGGAAATGTATTTTCAGCTCTCCACTTTCTACGAAGGAACAAACTAGAGATTCTTAAAAAATGACCCGACACGACAAAGAAAATCTCTTATATATTCGATTTGAAGCGTAATTTCACTCTCATTTTCAATCTTCCAAAGACTTCTTCACACTTCTGCAAAAAACCTTTGCAGAAATATGAATTCTTATCTTTCATTTTCTGTATTTAAAGGATGAGTCCACCCATTTTCTACTCACCCAAGCAGGGTGAACAAAAATGTTCTGGAGCTTCAAAACAAAACCGTGTTTTATCATTCTCCTAAACAACTGAAGTAGATAGGAACTTGTTTTTAAAAAGTTAAAAACAACATTCTCCAGTTAGATATTTACACCGTCGACATGCAGTCGAGTTCGTGCACCATCTCACCTCTTTTAGCTGAGCAGCTGCAGTGAAGATTTTGGCTTTAGGGTGTAAATAAAGTCTTTTCAAATCAGTCTGGGATCTCAGGAGACTAAATTAAACAAACAGTATGGAGCTGTTTTATTTAATAAATATATAAGTCCCCGTCTACTTTAGTTGTTTAGGAGAAGGCTGGAAAGTTGTTTTGCTGTGAAGCTTCAGAAATGTTTTGTGGATTTCAAACTAGGAAACATCGTCCCACCTGACTTAACTCATCATAACTTATCCTTTAATTTGCCTTAAAAGTAGTAAACGTTATATTAAGTCTATATTGAGTTACATTGAAACATCTCAGGCAGGTTAAAACCCTGCAGACAGACTGGACCTCGGTGTCCTCGGTGGTGACTCCTGTGCTGGTTTCACATTCAATCAAATGGACGACAACAAGGTCAGAAAACAATGAGTTCTGCTTTAAATCTAAGAATATAAAGCCACAATATTTATCACATCGGGTCACATGACCGCATGTTATCAGAAAGAGGTCGCTCGTCGAACTACGATCACGCCGACTGCTGTTTTCCCTCATCTCCATGGAGAAAACTTTACTGTTGTGGTTCACAAACAGAAGTCAGCTGGTTTCCATCTCTGATAAACTATTTGTTTGCCCCAGAATCAAACAGCTGACACAGTCGAGCTTTAAGGAGCCTGACGTTTCCCTCAGGAGTCGTCTCAAACCAAAACAGAGCTAAAAGGAGCGTCAACACTGGACTTCTACTCATCTGGTGGCTGAAATGATGAATCATAATGTCGCTCTGAATCTGGCTGATGCCAAAAAAATGAATCAAAACAGCTTCAACATGAAGCTGATTTACTGTTTAAAATCTGCGTTTCTGTGTTCTGCAGTCAGAACTGTTTATATTTCTAACATTTCCATAATGTGGCTGAAGATTAAAGGCCAAAACAAATAACGAGAGCTTTTAATATAAAATACTTTATGATGAAAATTACCATAAAGTTGTGTAAACATTGTTTGTCTTTCCTCCCACAGACGCCTCGTCCACCGGGAGGTCCAAGAATGGATATGTTTTCCAGGAGATGGGTGCGTATCTGCATAAAAACACATAATATTGCCTTTCTCTGCACGGGTCACGCTTCCATACGATCTGCAAGGCGAGCGCAGACGATATTAGTCAGATTTCTTTAGCTTCGGGACGCAGGGGGAGAGATCAGCAGCTCCTCGCATGTAAATGCATCGCAACAGTTATTTATGCTAATGCCGGCGCTTCCTCGCCGCTCACTGATGACCCATTTAACATGCTGGTGAGCACAGCCAGTCCCTTCTCCAGTGTGTTGTGAGGTTAATTAATGGGTAAATAACGAGGCAGATGATCTCCGAGTCGATGATGGGAAGAGGGAATAATCATCGCTCAGAGCTGTGCTCGTGAAGGGTTAAGGTTAATTCTCTAATTCTCTTGCCTGTTTCTTCCTCCCCTCATAAAACTCGCAATCGAGATGCCATATTTATCTTCTATACAATTAAGGAATTTACGAGGGGCTGCTATTGTTATATTGCTGCATGTCTGGTTTAAGGGGGAGATTTTATTGGGTCTCTCTTTCTGCCTCTTGCTGTGTGCTCGTCAACAGATGGCAGAGATGGTGGGAGGCAAAAGAATAAATTGTCCCTTACTGGAGACTCTGCTAATGTGGCTGCAATAACATCTCGACCTTGTTGCACAGAATAGTTTTATCTCTCTGTCTGGTTGACCTTCGAACGTTTGATTCACTCAGCCGTTAAGTGAATTTTTAAGAAAAGCGGCGCAGCAGAAACAGTTTTTCTTTTCAGCTCAGATTACAGCGCTTGGTTGATACGAAGCCGCCAGAAATAATGTTCACACTTTAGTTTCTGCAAACATCGGATGTGTTGAAGTTTTGCATTTGATTCTTTGGAAGTTGACGCTTCCTTTATGTTCAGATTTAATTTGTATGTCGTGACAACGCGTTGCTTACGGTCCGGTTAGGTTTAGGCTCAGAACAGAACTTGCTGAGGGTTAGAAAAATATCACTTTGGCATTAAAGGTGGAAACAAAATCATCAGAAGAGAAAGATTTTCTTTTGTTTTTCTGCCAAAACAAACTAAATAATTCAACTCTCTTTGTTTTCATGACTCACTAAACCAAATAAACAAACTGCACAACACAAAACAAAACAATTTCATACTGTATGACTTTGTTTACATGTGGCGGACCCTGCCACCTGTTCTGGGACCTTATTTTCCTCTGAGAGCAGCTTGTTTATTTATTTCAGAGTTTGTATTTCTTCTTCTTTTATCCACAGAGCTGCAGGACGGAGAACAGGAGGATTGTGGGAAAGGTTCACCGGTCGCACACAAGGAGCACATCTACGGCAGTCAGATCCAGATCAGTGCTTCAGGTGTGTGTGTGTGTGTGTGTGTGTGAGAGAGCAGATGCTCACTGCGGTGTTGTGCTTTCACTTTGCGTCGGCCTCTTGTGATTTTTATTGTCTGAGAATATTCTGCAGCCTCTGCGATTAGGAAATCACGTGTGCCAACTCTGCTTCCTCGAGTCACAACAACTGAGAGGGAACTGACGGACACGAGTTGGCAGCGAGTGCAGAACGTTAACTATTAATGCTGCACAGGATCAATTCTCAACTTTGTTTATCGACGAGAGAAACTTCAGAAATATAAAAGCCCAGTGTGCAGTGGGGATGGGAGACTGTGCGTATTAAATATGAATCTCCCTCTGTGTTGTATTTACAGATCCCGACCGCCCCGGGTTCGGACTTTTAAACACAACAAGAAAAGTAAGAAGCATCTTTTCTCCTCTGTGTGTGTGTGTGTGTGTCGGGATAACTACAGAAAAACAGCTTTTTATGGATTCTGTTGCATTTTTCCTTCTGAAAATATTATATTTCCAGCGTCAGACAGCCCAAATCCCTAAATTTCTACCCGGCTCACACTTAATAACTAAAGAATAACTCTGAGAGCGTCAGCAGCGAGCAGAGGAGACGTGTGAGGATTTACTCGCTGCTGGGGAGAAAACAAAAAAATCAGAAAACTAACCTTTAAGATCTTCTTGGCACCACGACAGAAGGTAATATTATTCCTCCTGTTCTTGGCTCGCGCCAGTATGTGAAGCCGATGAACTTCCAGGAGGAAGTGCGTGCCCACAGAGACCTGGACGGCTTCCTGGCCCAGGCGAGCATCCTCTTGGACGAGAAGGCCGCCACTCTGGACGAGGTCCTGAGGCGAATGCTGGCTCACGTGGTGGAGGACGGCCACGGGAGCTGCGACGCCGACGAGGTCATGAACTCGCTGTTCACGGACGCCGGAGGGAAAGAGTTCAACGGTGAGAGAAAATAAAACATATGAGCACTTTGAGATGAAGCGTTTGGTTCAGAGACATTAAAGCTGGTTTGGCTCCCACAGTTCACCTCCTGTCAGAGACCATCCAGGGCGTCACCGCCACCTCCACCGGCATCCGCTACCAGCAGTCCTGGCTCTGCATCCTGTGAGTTCATCCACCTAACTGTTGTGTACATCCCACAACAAATCCTTTCACCTGCCAATACAGAACACTGCACAATCAATCATTCATACAGCCGTGATTCAAAATAAGTTATTATTTTTCCATCGCTCCAGCTCCAACGTGAGGAGCCTGCAGAGACGCCATGTGTGCATCGCCCGCCTGGAGAGGCCGCAGAACTGGGGAGTCAACTGCTGCGAGGCTCGATACGTCGTCCTCATCCTGGCGCCGCCGAGAACCGTAAGGTTCCCAGTTCTTCTGTCTGAAGAAGTGTTCGTTGAGCAATCTGGTGACTCGCTCGCTCAGCTGTTGAGCTGCACGATCAGTTGACTAACAGAGAATTTAATCGCCAACTAAAGCCCCGTTTACACGAAGGGAAAACGCAGATATTTCCAGGCGGTTTGGCCTCTCATTTACACGAAAACCCCGTTTTTATCACAGAAAACGATTATTTCTAAAAACTCCGGGCAAAATGGAGAATTTGGAAAACTCCGGTTATGTGTTGTCGTGTCAGCTGGGAGAAACGGGGTTTTAGGTTCTCACGCTCATTAGGCTCTGCGCCAGAAAATGCTTAACGTCATGTGAGCGTTGTTTTGAAAGGAACAGGAAGCCGCTTGTGTTATTCGTTGTTGTTGATTCTGAGGATTCTGATTGGCTTGCATGGCTTCATCCTTCTCCCTACACTGCCGCCCAGAGGTTTGGCAGAGTTAGAACGGCGCTCGAGGCGTATTTATGCGGGTTGATGTAAATGACAACTTTTTTGAAAACGATGTTGTGTGCACGATGTTATTTTTGAAAACGGGGGGGGGAATATTCGTTTCTCTAAATACCCTGCTATGTATAAACGTGGGCTACTACTAATGAAAATGCATGTAGACTGTTAAATGTGAATATTTGCTGGTTTTCATAAATATAATAAGAGTAAAATGATAATCAGGCACATTGGGCTCAGCGAAAAGGTATTTTTCTGACCAAATGATTAATTGAGGAAACATTATTTGATGTTTTCATATCAGTCTCCTTCACATTAACAAACCCTGCTGTGCTGAGTGAACCAAGAGACTATGTTTCCTCTCCAATCCCTCGACACACATCACCTAAAGTAAACCGAAATAAGACTTTAGGAGTAAAAGTTAAAAGTTATTCCCATCGTTTAAACGCAGGCGATCAGGGAGTGGCTGTGTTTGATTCACAACATGTTCTGGTGGGTGGTGCAGGTTTCCCAGCAGAACGCTGCAGAGTAACGAGATGATCAATGTTATTCACACCACCTGTCAGCGCTTTTAATGTTGTGGCTGAAAAAAAACCCGAAAACACATAAAAACGGCTCAATCCAAGTTTTCCAGAAGCCCCGAGATCCCGAACGGATTTCGAGCCTGTTGTTATTTACACTCTCGATGCAGCCGAGCTCGAAGTCCATAAAACTTTTCTGGGGCTGAAAACAGAGTCGGAGCGCAGCTGGGGATTTATTTTAAAGCAAGAAAAACATACAATGGCTTCGTGCAGCTCATTTGAAGCCCGAGATCCCAAACTGATCTGAAGAGACAATATTTACAGCTTCTTTAAAGAAGAAATCTTAAAACTTAAAGCATGAGTGAAACTTTACCGACTCTCTATCAGCACGAGCGAAAGTAGATAACTTTCTAAACTAACTAACTAAATTTTTAAAGTTAAGGACACAGAATTGTCTGCTTTGTCATTGAAAGATTTACATCTAAAAGTTTTAACCGCCTCTTCATCCCTTTCAGAAAAGCACCAAGACGGCCATCGAACTCGCCCGAACCTTCGCCACGATGTTCTCCGACATCTCCTTCAGGCAGAAACTCCTGGAGGCGAAGAGCGAGGAGGAGTTCAAACAGGAGCTGGTCTGCCAGCGCCAGCAGCTCTCCGTCGCCAGCGACAAGCAGGTCGAGGAGGAGGTGGACGACTCGGATCCACGCAAAGGGAAAGCACTGCAGGTGTGAGAGCGCCGGCTGCGACCTGATGAGAAGCACCGTGAGGTCGAGATGTTGTTTAGAGAAATCATCACAAAATAGGAGACGCAACAAACCAACATTTACGTTCCCCACATGTGCAGACCACCCTGGTGTTCTCGCTCCGTCCAGGCGTATAAAGATGTGATGCAGCAAAGAAAAAGTAGTCGAGCCAGATTATCTGATTCTCCTGTTTCCACACTCGATCGGCCGGGCCTGAGGAATGAGCAGCAGCTGGGCAACAGACTGAGAGCGCTGCCATGGATCTGGCAGCAGAATGTGCGCAGCCCTGTGCAACGATAAACTACTTCATTATGTCCAGTGTTTAAATTAAGAGGAAATGTGTGCGCGCAGCAGGAGGCAGGACATGAGGGAACGCCCGAACACCGCCTAGAGAGAAAGCACCGGTTTGTTTTTGCGAAAGGCCAAAGTTAACAGCAGGTTGCGGCTGCACCTGATGTCCTGAACGCCTTCAAAACATCGTTTAAACGCAGCTCTGTTCCTGCCAAGGAACCTTTTAACCTGCGCTGCAATTACAGAACTGTAAAATACAAAAAAGCAACAAATAACGGACACTCAGGTGGGCCAGCGTCTTTGATTTAACACCGGAGGAGCTTCTCAGGCGCCTCGGCACTGAATCTCCTTAATTACAATCACTGAAGTCAATATAGTCAGTTGTGTTTTTTATATGTGACGTGACTCATAAAGAGCTTTTCACTTTAATTTACAGGGACCTCACATTCTCTCGTGAGCCAGAACACGTTCAAAAGACTAATTATCCATCCAGCCGCAAATGCGTGTAAATAATTGTAGCTTTTTTGCGCTAATTAAATATTTTACCGTCTTCTCTTACTCACAAAAAGTCACAATATGCTGTTCTAGCTCTTCTCAGCTTAGCCTCCACGGAACAGTTTGGTTGTTGTGTTCGACAGCATTTAATAAGAAAATGAGTCCAAAATTAGTAAAACTACAGAAAGAGCCACAAAAAAAATAAAAATTAAACAAGTTAATGACATAAATCAGTGTGAACAGGCTCTCACAGCAACGTTATTGTGTGTAATAAAAGATTAAAACACAGCAGTAGTTATGATCTACACGAGCACCGACACTCAAACTAACACAATTTGATAAATCCATAAGTCGTTCACAATAAACCGACCAATACTCTTTTTGTTATTCACCTCTTTGTGCACTGATAACCTTCAGAGCGCACGCCGCCTGCACACATCTGATCCAATATGGTCGCCCTGATTGAATCTTGTACGGTGCAAGCTGTTACCTGCTCTGTTGTAATATTTGGCTTTATGATCGCAGGTGGAACTAAAAAGTCTCCACCATCACCTTGTTTTTCCATCAGTTTCCTAAACAGACGTTACAGTACGTGAGTGTCCACCGTCCACGACTGACTTCCGTCTTTTTCTCCTCAGTGCAAAGATTTCCTGAAAGCCGGTAAAGGTGTTTATGACGACCTCCGCCGCAGACTCCCCCTCTACCCCTCAGACTTCACAGACGGTATTTATACTTTCCTTGCTTCATAAAGACGCGTCCGTTTCCTAAAGCGGCCAAGCATCCTAACTTGTTCTTCTTTAAAAGTCTCGCTCTTTGACTCTTCTGGTTGTGAGATCTTTAATAAGCCTTTAATAATCCATCAAGGTATAACCGGGAAGGACCGCTGTCTGCTGAAGTACACTACCACCGCCATCTTCCTCTACATCGCCATCCTGCTGCCTGCCATCGCCTTCGGTTCTCTGAACGATGAAAGCACGAGAGGAGAGATCGGTGAGAACTTCTGATTCTTAGAGTCTTTGGTCCGCAGCATCCTTTTAATATCCTCGACTATTGGATCTGAAGCGTACAGATGTTCTGACGTGTCGGTTTGTTCGTTTGTCGGCAGATGTTCAGAAGACCATCGTGGGCCAGAGCATCGGAGGAGTCATATATAGTTTGTTTGCCGGCTCGCCGCTCGTCATCCCGCTGACCACCGCGCCGCTGGCCATCTTCATCAGCGGTCTGTATTGTGTCCTACGATTCAAACGACAACACGAGCAGCCACTTTCTTTGTTTTAATCTGTAGACAGAAGGGTCATTCCATGAAATCGGTGCCTTTTCAACTTTGAAAAGTTAAAATTTAAATTATATTTAATTGCTATTTTTTCAGTAGCCAGGAATTAAAGACAGTTTAAAATGACAAGAAATTATATTGTGCCATCTCAGCTATGGAATTTCATATTTTATAACTGTTTTAGTCAAGTCCTGTTACTGGAAAGGTAACAGGGTTGACAGTAACAGGGTTGACCATTTCAAGCTAATTTGCCCATTGCTAGCTAAAACAAATGTTAGCTAAAGCACATGCTATGTGCTTTGAAAGGAAATTACATGGACATATTGATTATATTATGAGAAATAAATAATTGTTTGGATTTATATGTTAAAAAATGGTAACAGTGTTGACGTTGTATGCTTGTCCCCCCTGGTTCAACCTTGAAAAAACATCAAAAATAGCACATCAGAGATGAGCAAAACTTACTTGTCACTGAGCTGTTAGCATCCTGGTTCAGAGATGATGCAACCTCCTGTAAATCATGTCAAATCTAGAATGTACCGTTATTTTGATAGGGTTTTTTGGTTAGGGTAACAGGGTTGACATAAAATTAAGGGACGACGATAAATTGGTAAATATTTATTACAATTAATATATATTTTTACCAAAAACACTGTTTCACAATAAGATCATACTTAAAACAATATGTAAATGTGAACATTTTAACATTTTGCCAACATTTTACAAATTAAAAGTCCTGCTGACGTACAACAACAACAGTGAGGGACAGGCCAAAAACCTCACCCTCATCAGCTTAAAAATCATTTTTATTATTTAAAATAATATTTAATTGATTTTAATTTGATGTTTTATTGAGGAGAGAAGACATGGTAACGTTATATTTTCAAATTACATCTTTGTTTGTTGTTACTGTAATTTTATGACTGATAATTTCTTGGGGACACAAAAGGCACCGATTTCATGGAATGACCCAGAAACACTTTACATGTAACTAGTTACTCGTTGTGGTGAAAATCTTATCAATGAGGTTTTAATGCTGTCAGATGTACGTATGTGTTTGTTCACGTGTGTGTGATTTCTCACTTCTTCTCGTCCTACAGTCATCAGGGGCATCTGCGACGACTACGACCTCGACTTCGACGCCTTCTACGCCTGCATCGGCTTGTGGAACAGCATGTTCCTCATCCTCGGAGGCCTATTCAACGTCAGCCTGCTGATGAAACTCTTCAAACGGTGAATACGCGCGCCGCCGCTCGCAGCAGACATTCGTTACCGTGACAGATCACAAGACAGAAGCCGCGTACTCGTAATATATGTGACCGAGCGTGTGGCCGCGAGGTCGCAGATAAGAGGAGACGCATCTGTTATGACTTCCTGTTTTCAGCCATAATTACTGCTTTTGTTTAATGTGCGCTCTCGCTATCTGGGCCATCACTTAGCCTTGAATGGACTGTTGTGTCTGTGCCTGAATAAACAGCACTTTAATAAAAACATGAATGATAACGCCACGCTTTTTTCTTTATTCCCACTATCTCCCAGCTCGACAGAAGAAGTCATTGCATTGTTCATCTCTATAGCGTTTGTCGGGGACGCGGTGAAAGGCACCATCAAAAGTAAGTCGAGCCAAGGTCGGGCTGAGTTCTGAACGCCTCCGCGGCGGAGCGATCCGTCTGCACCGCGGGGGGAGCGTCTAAACGTGCTGCCCATCGTTTGTTATAGGTAATGTAGCCCATCAAATATACATATCCATCACGGAGTCTTGAGGGGGAAAAGCGAGCATGAAATCAAACGGGGCCCCCCGTGTGCGGCGGAAAAACAGACAACCCTATAATGTGAATATAATGGAGTCTTTCACGTTGCTTCAGTTTATGTCTTTCTCACAAGGGTTTTGTCACAAGACGGCGAGCGAATAGACGAGCATATGGTGGTTTGTTTAGAGGCGCTCCGCTCTCCTCTTCAGGCCTCAGGCTGTCCCGCCTAACGAGAGGAGTTTGCTCGAACGTCCTTGAATACCTGGAAACAGCTAATTATACAGATAGGATGGTACAATATGTGTGAAGAGGACATAAAGTTTATTGTGTTTGATATTCTCTGCCTCGGCTTTTCATACGTTTATTCTGGCTGAGATACAGAATTGGCCTTGGGCTTTTCTTGGACTCAACAGATCCACTAAAAGGAGTCTTTTAGTTTATATGAAAGCATATTGCTGTCCCCCAAAAACACAAAAATATAAATAAGTTATTATATTTTATTTTTCTTCCTTCCTCTAGTGTTTTATGACCTGTGTGTTGAAAAAGGTCAAAGTCCGAATGTTTGCATAGCGGCTAGTTTGGCACAGCTGCTCTGTTGTTGTTAGTGCGGCTGGCTCAGGCGTGTGTGAGCTGACCAATCAGAGGAGAGGCGGGCCTTAAAGAGACAGGAGCGTTTCAGACAGAGGGGGAGCACAGAGCTGCAGCACTGGACAGAATCAGACAACTGATGTGTTTTTAAGCATTAAAGCATGTAAACCTATTCTAGAAGTAACATGAAATATAATCATGAACCTGAAAATACATATTTAAACCAGTCACTCTGGCTGATGAGGGCTAGAATCTCCTTATCTTCTTGTTTCTTGTACTTTACAAAACACAAACACTTGCTTTTAGTTATAAAGTTGTGGTAACGAGAAAAGTTTCTGTAAAAAACAGAATGATTTTGCATCTTGTAATCCGACAGAATGTCATTACATAAAGAATATCTGAATATATATGCTGAACAAATCAAAGCTAATTAACCTGCACACATAGAAAACTATCATACCTTCACTGATTTTGTGTAATTTTACATAAAAGATTGATTTCTGTGGATATGATCTTGTAAAGAAGAGAAAGGTCTCTTGTCAGACGCAGAAGCAGAGCAATTATCGATTGTCCCAACATTTATACCTTCCCTTCTTCTTCCACCCACACCTCCCTAGTTTTTCAGCACTACTACCACCCGCCCACATTCGCGACCACGAACAGCACGGCGGTGCTTCTGCAGATTAATGAGATTCTCGAGAAGGCGAATAACCAGACGGGAACGGCGCCTGGGAATCATAATGGGACCGTGTCACCGACGGAGCACGCGTTAATCTTCCTGCCCGAGTCTCTGGTGTTGTGTACGAGAGAAAGGCCCGTCCTCTGTCTGCTGCTCATGCTGGGGACTCTGTGGCTGGGTTATGCCCTCTACCTCATCAAGAGGAGGTATGTTCACCTGCTGGACCGTTAAAATGTGCAGCACACAACACCACAATACAAGTGAATGTCCTCTTTTAATAATGTTATCAGTGATCTGACGCTTTCTGTGCAGACAGTCATTACTCACAGAACTTTATTTAAACTGTAGTGGAGATATTAAAGGGATATTCCGGTGTAAGTTTAATCCATGGTCTAACACACCTTGACACCGAGTAAGACTCCCCCTCGAGAGGTCAAGTTTGCTGACCGCTAGCTTAGCTAGTTTTAGCAACCTCAGAAAAGACCGCACGATAACAATACACTGCAGCTTATGTCTCCAACTAGAAACCTCCATCAAAAAGCCACAATTAATGGTGAGAACAGCACCAAACTTCAGCAACAGTACATGTACAGTCCCAGCACACAGTACGAAGCATCAAACATCTGCTAGCTTTGCTGGATTTGTATTAAAAACACAGCTCAACTCACCCTCTCCTCCAGCAGCCTGCCTGTGTGGGGAAGCCCTGACGAGTCGATTACCGAGTGCAGTAGATTTCTGCAGCTGAAGGATGAAAATGTCTGATTATTACTCCATTACTTCCCTTATTTTCCCTGTCAGCTCTCGATAATAAGAACTGAGCGTTCCATGGAGTAATAATCAGACATTTTCATCCTTGAGCTGCGGAAATCTACTTCACTCGGTAATCGACTCGTCAGGGCTTCCCCACACAGGCAGGCTGCTGGAGGAGAGGGTGAGTTGTGCTGTGTTTTTAATACAAATCCAGCAAAGCTAGCAGATGTTTGATGCTTCGTACTGTGTGCTGGGACTGTACATGTACTGTTGCTGAAGTTTGGTGCTGTTCTCACCATTAATTGTGGCTTTTTGATGGCGGTTTCTAGTTGGAAGACATAAGCTGCAGTGTATTGTTATCGTGCGGTCTTTTCTGAAGTTGCTAAAACTAGCTAAGCTAGCGGTCAGCTAACTTGACCTCTCGAAGGGGAGTCTTACTCGGTGTCAAGGTGTGTTAGACCATGGATTAAACTTACACCGGAATATCCCTTTAAGTATAGTACTTGAGTAAATCTAATTAGTGACTTTCCACCGCTGCCTGACAGCTTCCTGCAACTTTACATCAAGACAGATTTACATCCCAGGAGTCAGGCAGAAGGTTACAAATCATCAGCGGTGATTTCCCCCCTTCAGGTTTAATCATGTAATACATGAGGCAGATAAATGTAACTCTGCCGTCATGTATTTTCCCACATCTGACTCCGGGGATGTCGCTGTTCTTTCCCCCTCAGCGCCAAACTTTCATTATTTCCCAGGATCAGGCAGTAACTACAGTAAATAGACCCGTAAAACCTGTTGAATTATTACATCAGAGTTGCACAATGTGGAAATGTGTGTCGCTTCTTCTTCCTCTCTCCCCCCCGCAGCCCGTATCTGAATGCTAAAATCAGAGAGGTGGTGTCTGACTGCGCTCTGCCGATCTCCGTGGTGATATTCTCCTTCATCGGCTCCTACCTTTTCATTGACATCCAGCGTGAGTACGGATCTCTCGAATAAAAGGAGTGATACCTTTGAGACGTAAAGTCACAACCTTGGCACAGAACATTTTCCACTGTTCATAAATCAGCTGTCGGAGGGGAAGGAAAGGAAAATATTGGCCTGGTGAGCTTTTTAACTCAGTGTGGGTCCTGAATCAAGGCCAGGTTGAGTGTTGCTCATGAAACAAAGGTCACCATCAGGCATTTCTTTTATTATAATGATCTCATTTTCACCTCGTACATACGATTAAACTCTTTTCTGTGAATCTTGTGCTTCATTAGTTCCTCAGTTCAGCGTCCACGATGGCCCGATCTTCAACTTCCCCCCGTTTGACAAGCTGTCGAGTATGAACACGCTGAGCGCCTTCGGGCTGGGTTTCCTCCTCGCGCTGCTCATCTTCATCGACCAGAACATCGTCATCTCGCTCACACACGTACCGGAGCACAAGTAAGAGCAAACGTAGACGAATCCATCGTATAGATCGTCATGTTTCTCCACCAGCAGCTCATGATAAAAATAAACGTACTGCTGCAGCCTTTCATTGACAAACCACTCAAAACTGGTGTGTGTGTGTGTGTGTGTGTGTGTGTGTGTGACGTCTGTACCAGGTTGCTAAAAGGCACGGCGTTCCACTGGGACTTAATGCTGACTGGCTTCATCAACATCCTCATGTCCTGTCTGGGCCTGCCATGGATGCACGCCGCCTTCCCGCACTCCTCCCTGCACGCCCGTCAGCTGGCCAAAGTGGAACAGCACGTAGAGAACGGACACCTCTACTCGACGTGAGTGAAGTTAGAGCGAGGGAGAGAAAAACACACGAGCTCCGAAAGACATTCAGATCGCGGCTGACTGACAACAGCAGCTCGTCTGAACTCTTCTGTCTTCGGGGGCGTCGGTTCAACGATGTAGAAAGAAAAACATAGTTTGAGATTTCAAAAAGCAATTGTAAAAAATATTTAATGATAAAATGCTTTTCTGCGCCTTTGTGTCGAACAGCATCGTCAGCGTGAAGGAGACGCGTCTGACCTCGCTGGTGGCGAACATCCTGATCGGCCTGTCTGCGTTCATGCTGCCCATCCCTCTGCAGTGGATCCCCAAGCCCGTCCTCTACGGCCTCTTCCTCTACATCGCAGCCACGTCGCTCGATGGAAACCAGATGGTGGACCGCATGGCCCTGCTGCTGAAGGAACAGGTGAGCCGGGAGGAGGGACGCTGTGGTCTGACTGCTCGATCTGTTGGCCCGTTTGTCTTTCCTGTTTATCCATTTACAACAAATGACGTAAAAGTAGACTTGTAGGTGGACTTGTCACGGCCTCGACAGTCTTTGGTCTTGGTCTTGGTCTTGATACTCTCTGGTCTTGGTAGTGTCTTGGTCTCGGTTTAGGCGGTCTTGACTACAAGTCTACTCAAGACATAAATGCATTCATGATGTAGTCTGCCTTTTGTTCTACAGTTTGAATGTATATGTTTATGTATCTGTTCTTTGTGATGTCTGTGTTATATTGTTCTTGTCCCACTGAACTACAGCTACAACTACAACTTGATAAAGTGTGTTATAATTGAGATGCCATTGCACACATCAAGGTGACCAGTTCTTCCTCTTGTTAATGTACAATTTGAAGTACAATTTTGTACTATTTGTACTATAAACTATTTGTATTTTGCATTTAATTTAATGCATTTTTTGGTGCACCTGCGTGCGGGTTCTACAACTCATGCAAAATGGCAAAAAAATAGTCTTTTTTTGGTCTCGGTCTCGGTCTCGAGCTGAACAAGTCTTGGTCTTGACTTGGTCTTGGTCTTGGTCTTGATACTCTCTGGTCTTGGTAGTGTCTTGGTCTCGGTTTAGGCGGTCTTGACTACAAGTCTACGTAAAAGCCAGAAAATCTGGTATGAGGACATTAAAAATGTCTTAAATAACACGAGAAAGATCTGGTGTGAATTAAAACATGGAGGCAGGAAGACCCTAAACATACACACAGGGGAAACTCGCTTCCTTTTCCCCACTGAATTTGTAATTCATGCAGCGACAATCAAACATTGTCTTTACAAATCTAATTAGCAAAAACACACCGTGTCACTGAAAACAGCCTTTTAACCCTTTCCCACCTCTCCGTCTCCGTCTAGACCTCCTACCCTCCCACCCACTACGTCCGCCGTGTGCCTCAGAGGAAGGTCCACTACTTCACAGCGCTGCAGATGATCCAGCTGATCATCCTGTGTGCGTTCGGCATGTATCCTCTGCCCTACATGAAGATGGTCTTCCCCCTCCTGATGATCCTGCTGGTCCCTGTCAGGTAAGACGACAAACAACGTCTGCATAGAAGCAACGTCAGTCGCTGGCGTCTAACCCAGAGTATCTAACCATGAGAAGAACTGGTCTATAAATTCAAAGGAAAGTGGTTCCTTTCTTCTCGCCTTTAGCAAACGATACACTGGACAATGCCGACCCACAATTCCTTGGAGCCCTTTTGTAGTGCTGCATTCCAGACAACTCAGAACTTGTAACATTTCTAGCCGCCTACGAGAAAAAGAACAATACGCGTCACTCAAAGCTGGAATTCCTACTTGTCAGCTCTTGTCTGATGTGACGCGGCGACGGCGGCGCACATTGTGAAGGACGAAGGACGTATTTATAGATAACAGTGTTTGTATTAGGCTAACCTTGTACAAATACTGTCAGTCTACAAACACAGCCGACCTCCTCCCCCACTGTCGAGGGACTGCTCAGAGTAGACGGATGTGTCTTGAGTTTACAAGCAGGAATGGCGTTCGATCGTACTTATTTTAGTAGGAGTAGGAGTTGGATACGTTTCCGAGGATAGTAAGTGCCGTAAAATGAAATGTATGATGTCGTCTCTTGCCTCATGTGTTGTTTCCCTCCACTATTTCATTTATATATCTCAGTTCTCATCTGGTATCTCTCTATATTTCCTCTCAGGACGAGCCTCCTTCCCAGAGTAATCGATGCCAAGTACCTGGACATCATGGACGCCCAGCACATGTAGAACGACGGAGCAACTTTAGGAAAACATTCGTGTTCTTCAGCTGGAAGAGAAACAGACTCAGAATACTAACTACATGAAAAATGCATCTGGGCTGCAAGACTTCGACGTGAGCGCTCTGCCGGTGACCTGAACGCCCGTTCACACCCCTTATTCTGCTTTCTCAACGCTCACCACACATTTACTATCAAACGTAGCCGTCTTTAAAACGTGTTTGACGATATAGCCATGAAGGAGTTTCTTCTGTTGTACTGCCTTTCTTCACACACACACACACACAGCCACATTTGTGTTGAGCATTTTTTTGTGATATTTAAAAGAAAATGTTAATCATTTCATGTAATTGAGGCGTCGTGTTGCTTACTAGAGAGCCACCTAGTCTGTATATGTGAGGTTAGAGTGTGTTGTGGACGAGTCGATGAGGCGATTTCAGTGTTTTACAGCCATGAAAAAATCCTTTAACTGAGCGAGGAGGAATTTCTCACAGCGGAGGGAAATGTTGTTGTTGAAATGTCACAAGATGTTCGAGTTGTAAAGAAGTTGAAAAGAAAAAATGCTATTTTTGTCACAATAATGTTGTCGGTTTAAAGGTAATTTGCTCTGTGCATTGCAATGTCGGTATTAAATCAAACTGTTACACAATTAAAGCCCTTTAAAGGATCTGAGTGAGAACGTCTTTCATTGTGTTGATCCTCTACTGAGGCAAAAAACACTTAACATGCAGCACCGGGCGCTGACGCTGTCGGTGACAGCACCTGCTCAAATACCATCACAGCAGCCTCAGCACTCTGCCAACCTTTATTGAGCCGAGGAGGCTGACGGCTGACGGTCACGTTTGTCCAACAGATGGCAGTAGAGGCTCATCGTCAGGGTGTTTCCAGCTCAGGCTCACCGGTTAAATATGAGCCACGTTCATGTCATCCGGTGAAAGAAACTGGGATAATGAAGTTCTGATTGGACGAAACCACGAACAGTTTCATCAGAGATTTTGTTCACCTTTTTCTTCTTTTAAAGCCACTTTTGTAAGCCAAAGAACCATCTGACCCTCACATTTTAAACACATTTTACCACCTTTGCTGTGCGTAGAATCCATCAGCTGCTTCATCAGGACTGTTTACCTGGCTCGTACTTACCGTCCGCCTTGAATGTGTTTGCAGGAACTGAACACTCGGCTGTTTGTTTGAGCCCCTCCGACAAACAAAAGGCTCCTTTCCACATTGTGCTACAATAAAGCAGCGAACGCAATTATCATCTGCGCCGAAAATATAATCATCATGAATGGCAACGTTCAATAATTTGGAATTGCACAAAGAAGAGAAAACAGTGAACCACACCTCGAAGGCACCGCGTGAATGTTCTCCGATGCATCCTTTCACTGGCGCCATCAGATTCAAATTACCAGTTTAGAAACGCAGCGGATAAGAAATTCGAAACATTAACATTGGCAGCTTCCCATTGATGCTCTCTCTCTCCGCTGTTTCCATGTCCATTTAGGAACTGACAGTGCAATTATGCGCCACCAAATAGGAGCATAATTCAGCACCGGGAGATGTGAAAAATACTTACAAATGGACCTGATTGCTGCATCCATCTCTTGCGTGCACCTCTAATAGACTCCACAGAAAGTAGAAGGAAATATAAGAATTTATTTCGGGTGATTGTACAAAATCAAGACCAGGCAGAGAAAAGAAAGAAAGAAAGGCAGAGAGTTTTGAGGTTGAACGTCGACCCTGATGATGTTCCTGTGTAGCCCTTTAGTCCAGGTCTGCCAGCGCCGGAACCTGTGTGTTCGTATCTAACATCCCTTCCTGATCTGAGATATGTGGTGAATGATTCGTGCTCTCGTCTGAGCCCAGCGTCTCCGTCAGCTGTGGGCTTCCTCCGCGTTTACAGAGCGTCCGTCGTGTGCTTGTGTTGTCTCGTCTACCTGTCGTCTTTTCACACGTCCGAGAGGCGTCACCGACGGAGTCTTATGTGTTCTTGATGCCCTGGAAGCCGCAGAAGTTCCAGCGTTTCTCCAGACTGGCGCCCACCCCCGTCAGCTCCTGTCTGAAGGTGCAGGGCAGCCGGGAGAGAAGAGCCTCCACCTCACCGGGGTTGATCTGCAGAAACATGACACAAAATGTGTGAACTCTCGCACACAAATTAAGACACACATTCTCACACGTCCACTGTATCACACCTCCGCTCCTTTCCTTGTTATTATGCTCACGCTCTGCTCTTACACTTAAACCCAAAGCATCGAGACAATACCAGCTACATGACAGGCTTTGCGCCGGCTAACACCACCCGGGTGGGCTGCAGATAATCACAAAGGTGACAGTGGAGACAAGAAATCCACTGTACGAGCCGCTGTAGACAACCCACGGCGTCTTGCATTAATAACTAGGTTGTTCGAGCCCGGTGCTCACGTCAGGATGCATTAAGGTCCATCACGGAGATACGGCCGGTGTGTCGTCGCAGACAATGGAGCTGTGCGAGCGTGGAGCCGGCAGATAAGCAGAGAGGATCGGGCTTGTTGTCCAGCCCGCGGTGTTGACAAAACTCTGTGGGCTGCTCGTTGTGTTGAAACAACAGATACGCAGACAAACAGCTGCACAAAGACTCTAACAGAAGCACACACACGGTCAGAAAACGTGCCAAACACACACACACACACACACACACACACACACATACAGTACAACATGTCACACACGTGTTCAAAGGAATAGATTGTGTTGTGTCGACGCAGTATCATAATATATTAAACAATGAATTATTGATATCGTGTTTACAAAACACACATGTTAATATCCTGTGAGTTAATCTGCAGACATGTGAGTCTTTGTGAGTTCATCTGGTTTCCTTTTCACGAGTAATTGAGAAGTAACTGTTTACTTTTTCTTGTAGTTAGACACTCCACCTCCTGTCACTCATATTTTGAGGGTCATTTATTTGCCAAAAACTAATAATAATCACTAATTCATATGAATTCATCTGGCCATTATGATCGCGTTGTGAAAATCTGACAGCCCTAAACTCTTGAAGATGAAACCTGAGCTAGCAGATGGTTAGCTTAGCTTAGCATAAAGAGGGAAGCAGCGAGCCTGGTTCTGTCCAAATCTGCCTACCAGCTCATTTTTGAGCTCACTAATTGATATTCTATATCTCATCTGTTTAATCCGTACAAGAACAATAAACAGGAGGAGTTATGGCTTCATGATACGAGACCAAATGTATGTATTTCCTAAATTGTTAAACTATTCCTGAAGACCGACATGTCCTGCTGCTTTACACCTGTCGATGTTTCTGAGTGTATGAAGTATATTAAAGATGTTCAACTGATGGAACAAAAGTAAGTTTCTAAACTTACTAGAATGATTAGAAAAATAATGAATCACTCGGTCGACAGAGAATCGATTTGCAACATTTTTGATAGCTGATTAAAAAGTAACTTAAAGGCACATTACACAGGGTTTGACAGTTGCTGTTTGTAAACAAGAGGACTGTTGAATCTTATTTCCTGGTCGTCAAATACCAGCGCTGTTTCCATCGAGTCACTGAGACCCAGACACGGTGCCAACAGAGAAGTAATAAGAACATAAGACATCACAGGTAGATAGGTAGGTAGGGGCAGGGATACAAACACTGTGGGTCATTAGTGATGATCGAGAGGGATTATTTGTTTATTCGTATTATTTGTCATGAGTCTGTATGTCGGTGCAGCTTTAACACCGGGCTGAAATGTGTTGCGTTGTTCTTGTGGACTGAACATATTAAGAGCGTGGCACTTGTTTCCACACTCAGCAGCGATGTCGGAGTGTGCTGACACACAAGGTGAGAAATTATTTTCACCTGCTGTCAAGTTCTCAAGCGAGAACAAGAACAGGGTTTTCTGGTGTTCTCGGTTATATACGAGTGTAAATAAAATACCTTTACGTTTCTTTGACTGACGGTCAGACAAAACAACAAGCTGAGGACCAAACCTCTGGGCAATCATGATCTTCTGACATTCTACAAACTTCATTTTTGATCAGTTAATCAAAGACAGACAGACGTTTCAATAATGAAAGTGACTGTGACTGTACTTGCTTCTTCTAGACTAGTGGCTTGTGTGTGAATGACATCAGGGTGGTGGAGACCCATCAGATCCACCAGAACAACACAGACGACTGTCTGTATGGAGGCTGACTGAGCTCAGACAAGAAGAGGGATGATTAACAGTCTAAACTGGCAGCAGACAGATGCAGAACATTAATATATGCATCAATACGTTCTGCATATGGAGATGAAATACATATATATTCATAAGTTAAGCTGCCAACTAGATGATCCATTATAAAATCAAGGTCTACATTAAAAAATGAAGACTGTGTCACAGTTAATGTTTTGGGAGGAGAACTGGATGCAAGTGAGAAATAAGAAAATGTGGAGATCCACTTTCTTTTTCACATTTCTGTCCTTCATCTGTGAGGAAGGTTTTTGGAAGGTGAAAGCACAAGGTACATAGTCTTATTGCTAGCAAGCTATTGACAAAAAAGCTACTTTGGCTATTTGCATGCTGTGATGTTCACTCGCTTCAACACCTCGGTTTCCTGTCTACTGTCATTTGCACACTGTGTCAGGCTTCAATATGAGATTCTGAGGTAAAAATAACACCTGCGGACCATAAATCAATATTTATTCCAAAGAGTCATTGAGTTTCACTGAATGTCTGAGTAGATCTGTGCCTTTCTGGACTGCAGCCTCGGTGTTTACATGCATGTGTGTGCATGTAAAGCTGTAAATTGACGTGTGTGTGATCGCCAACCAAAGAGGGAAATCTCACAGTAACTGATGGCTCTCGCCTGCTCTTCAGGCCTGTTTGCGTGCCAGGAGACTAAAATGGCGCAGCAGGCCCATATGTCGACCCTGCGGGGAAACTGAATCCATGTCACTATGTCTGGGATGTGTGTGTGTGTGTGTGTGTTACCTTGGAGTCCAAACGCTGCAGGTAGGAGCAGATGTACTCGATGCTGGCACCAAACGGGTGGACGTTCAGGAAGGTCGAAATGATCCCTGAGGAGGAACGAACAGGTCACGACGACACGTTAATTAAACTGTCAAAACGCAAAGACGAAGCTTATTACGCGGCTCCAGTTCGGAGTTTCTGCATCCTGTCAAACACGACTTTAAACCACAACAGAATATTCAAGACGTCGGCTTGTGTTATTCTCCCTCCTCTCGTCTGACTGAAAAACAAGCGAGGACGCGTCGAGTGGCTCTCCTCAGACTGCCGACTCCGCTAAGAGCCTCTTGTATATTGTGGCTCCAGATTAGAAGGAGTGTTTGATGACGCTTTGATGCCGTTATCTCCCATCAAAGCTGTGTGCTACTCAAACTCTCCGCGAGCTCAACCAAACCATCTGCTCTCAGCCCTCTGATGGGGGCCAGGAGAGAGATAATCCTCCACCTCTGCCTGTTGCGAGAGCACCATGAAGCAACGAATCAGCTGAGATTTGGGTGGCGGGTCCTGAGACGATCTGACCAGGACAACAAGAAGAGCTCCTGTTTTACTGCAGCTTGTGTCTTATTTTGGTAGTTTTGGGCTCATTGTGCTCCACAAAGTAGCTGATAAGACGTGAGAACAAATCAAATCATCTGGTAGTGCAGCGGTGACAAAGGTAGTTTGGATTTCCGGTAAAGGAACAAACGAAATGTGATATTTTCTTTTAATATTCAGAGAAAATGTTTAAAGTTTGGTTGATGACAGGGCAAAACATTTCTTATCCCGGCCTTGAGACTCTTGAGACCTTTGTTTTCAGAATCCTGTTATGATGGATGACAGAAATGATAGAATTACACTTAAACAGTGTAAAACAGATGATTTGAATGCTGTTTCCAGAAGCACAACAACAGTTTGGATCGTACTGAAAAGACACAACTCACCCTGAAAAGACTTTTCCAGCTCTACAACACCAGCAGAAGCTCTTTCATCTTCTATACTTTTGCCTCTCATTTTTCATGAAGGGGAACAGTTCAAAGATTACGCAACTGCGTTCATCTCCATTCACTGTGTGGAGGGAGAGGAAACGCCAAAGAGATTCAACTCTTTGTTTTCCTGATGAAACATTTTCCTTCAGGAGCCGAGAGTGTCCCTTTTTTTTTTTTTTCTCCCGGCGGCGCTCACTTCAACCTCGGGCATCAAACAAGACGTCAAGAAGAGTGATTCTGGCATAAAAAGGTGCCAGGATCTTTAGTCGCGGTCCGTCTCTGATCTCAGGAAACAACCAGAGTGGGCACTAAACGGAGGCCATACACCATTGGCTACCTAACTACCTGTAAGCCAATCACAAAGGCAATCATGACGCAGTGTAAACGCACACACTGGTAGAACAGTCCAAGTGGACCCGGATGGACTGATACAGACGGCGCTATCATATGCTAAACTTTAGCACAATCTGCATTTCCCTTTTCCACTTCCTCCACAAGACGTTTGATCTTTCATGCTTGCGAGCCGGCGGATGTCCTTGACAATTAACATGTGAAAACGCAGCGTGGCGGAAAACAACAAGCAGCGAAATAGGACGAGGCTTTGTTTACTTCTATAAATAATGTAGTTTATTACACGCATGGGAGAGAGATGCCGGCCATCTTTCCCATTATCATAAAGTCACAGTGTGTTGTGTAATCTAATGAGTGAAGTGGGCTCCGGCTCTCTGTCGTCACATCTCCCCCCCTCGCTCGCTCTAATGGCTGTGTAATTATGAAATGTTAATAACTCAAAACGACTGAAGCAAATCAGGAAGATCCAGCTGTGGTGTTGGTTTCACGTGTTGTGGTGACGCTATGCAAAGGGAAGGACAATAAACATACACTGATCTAATGCGACCCAACAGCTGCGTGGGAAGAACTCGCTCTGTGAAACCAGAAGGGTTAATAATATTATTCTCTTTATTCTGGACGGTGGTCTTAGTTTTATGGACATGTCCGGTTAGTGCACTTATTAAGTGTCATTTAAAGGGATAGTTCGGGTTTTTTGAAGTGGGGTCATATAAAGTACATATCTATAGTCGGTCTGTTCCCTACGTAGCTGCCGATCAGTGCAGCCTCAGTTTGGAGAGTAGAGAGCCACTCCAGCCCAGACGCTCAGCTTTGTACTGCAGTGAACAGGGTCCAGATGCAAAGCAGATTTTAACCACCTAAAACAAGGCCCTAGGGCTGGTGAAAAAATCGATTATTGATTAATCGCGATTATAATATTGACGATTATGAGTCAATTATTACATTTCCAAAAATCGATTATTTAATTTTTTTTTATTTTATTTCATTTTTCATTTTTCATTTTTTAAATTGTAATACAAACCGGAGTCCTCCTCTTACTGGCTGTCATACCTGATTTAACCCGGAAGTGCAAGGTATTACACAGCTGTCCTGTGACCACAGAAAGTTCCAAAGCATCTGCAACTTTGTTATAAGGAGAATAAAATAAATAAACAGAATTTGGACATTTATTCACAAGTGTGGACATTTTTTTAACAGTGAAAGACTACATTTAAAACAAAGTAAAAAATAATAATTTGGATATTACTCTATACAATATTGAAGGTGCTGTGAGGTGTTACTCAAAAGAGAAGCAAAATAATTCAGCAGCTGACTGATGTTAAATGGAATATCAATAATCGTTAATAATCGAATCGAGACTTCAATAATCGAATTCGAATTCGAATCGGGAAATTGGGTTGATTAACCACCCCTACAAGGCCCACCTAAAAAAATCTATATCAGTTCAAGTGTACGTTGTATAGAGAAAATTCACACCGCTTTTTTACAACGCCGTCAGACCGACCGTTCTTTTGGCACTACATTTTCTCAACCGTAGAACCTCCGTATCCCTACGTACGGAGGTTAGCTTTGCATCTGGTCTCCGTTGACTGCAGTACAAAGCTGAGCGTCTGGGCTGGAGCGGCTCTCTGCTTCTCTAAACTGAGGCTGCGCTGATCGGCAGCTACGGTAGGGAACAGACCGACTATAGATATGTACTTTATATGACCCCACTTCAATAAGCTCATAAGTATTTACATACTTATGAGCTCCTCGTCCTTGTTGGTTGATGGTGTGTAAATCTGTGGTGTATTATTCAGTCAATTCGATAAAATGGAGCTTATAGCTTAAGCTATTTTCAGTTAGGTTATGTTTCAAATAACATGTGAGGGAGCCGTTAATACCAGAGCACAATCAACATACAGGTCTTTAACGAGATTAAGTAAGTCTACGAACATGCCAGCAACTCTCTGTGTGGCTGAACTGTTATAAATATTGCAGTGCTTTGGCAGAAACAGAACAGAACATTCATAATTATGTTTTTATCACTTTATAATCACCTGAAACCAACAACCGCTGTGTTTTTGTTACATTAGAATGAGACATTTACAGAGTGAGCGAATCCTTTTCCATGAGGAGTCCAACATGTTTCGACAGTAGACGAGAAATTCACACAGAGGTCACAGAGACTTTTGACATGATGGCACTTGAGGTTTAACCTGACTCTCGCCAGATGCATTTCGTTCCGCCTAGCTCCACTCACATACATCTGGGATCGCTCCCGTTGGGAGGGATTTCTGCACCAGATTTTATGGTCGAGCCAATCAGGACCGCCGGGCGGGAGTTTCATAGATGTGACGTAGCGGAGAAGCGACTGTTTTGATTCAGACAACAATGGCGGCTCGCATCGAGGAAGCAAGCGTCAACATTGATGCTGCTGTTTCATCCGTGTTGTCCAATCTACCCAATATTTTTTCGTTAAATGAACGTCGCTCTCATCGACGTCACAGGTTGGTTTCGAGGTGAGTGGTTGAAGTAGCACGTCAATAAAGATGACAGACAAGTGGTTTATCCAATCATATGCAAGGATTTTTGATAAGGCCCAGCCTTCTGAAACACATCTCCAATGGAGCGATCCCAGATGGATGAGTGGAGCGAGGCGGAACGAAATTCATCTGGCGAGAGTCAGGTTACTTGAGGTTGAGAACTACCAGAGAAACACCAAAGTCATTAGAATCCTATGATGGATATTTGTACCAAACTTCGGCCGATCCTTTAGACTTTTGTTGAGATATTTCAATCTAGATCAAAGCAGTGGATCAACCGACTGACTCTAAAACTGCTGACTGCACCTGGAATAAATGACTATAAAACAACTAGAACTCTGGCTGTCAGAGGCAGCCTAAAGCACCTGTCTGAGTTTAAAGTCTCAGACTGAGTGAATAAAAGATGAAAACTGTCAGGATGCTCATACCTTTTTTTTTTAAAAGTCCTGACTGAAGTATAAGTCGCTCGGCTTCATTCTGCAGACTCTCAAACCGAGACGGCTCGAACATGATCAAGGCCGACGCTTTAAATGTTAAGATAAATGTACGTGCAGGCAGCTTTCATGTAATCACCGCTCCGTATTGTGTAGATACGGTCACAAAGACGAACTGACGCCGCCATGAAACAGCTGTGTTGTAGACGTAGCGATGCAACGGAGCATACCGACAAGCAGCGCGTCCCTCTCGGAGTGAACGGGACTGTGAGGTTTCTTCTCCGGAGGACCTTCCTTCTCCTGACTGCAGGACACCACGGACGATGCTGTTACATCCTGGGGAAACACACAAACACAACGCCTTTCGTGATCAAACGCGCTGCATACAGTCGCACCTCAATTAAACCCAGACACCACTGAAGAATCTAAACAGGGCCCTGGGTAGTAACAGTGTCACATTACAATCAATTTACATGGCTGCGCTGCTTCGCAAGTGTGTAATAAGCCCGCAAAAAGTGTTTGAACTGTAAGCGAATGCAAAAAAATAGAAAATAAACACAAAATAATTTCCATAAAAAGGAAAAAGACAATGAGCTAAAAAGATGAAGGAGCGGAAGAATAAAGCCAGCAGCCAGAGTCTTGACGGAGAAGGGTGAAACAAAACAAGGGAGAGAACAAACGGTGCTAATGATCAAGCTGTTGTTTACCGTGAGGGGAGGAAAAATCTGGGTGTGGGTGTTTGACAATAAGACGATACGCGAGTCTTGTGTGAGTGAAGTTTGATCAAGGTGGCCCAGTCTGCTCAGGACACGGCGGCCTCGTCTGAAGCGAGAGCATGTATGTGTCCTGAGTGTTCACATTCCTGCGACACAGGTCCTTCATTTCCTAACCCAGTTGTGTCTAAGAGATTTATTCAGTGACAAGTGCAGTCCCTGTGAAGGTTGGCCTGTAATGATATGTCATGTCAGCGGAAGAGTTAAGGAAGGAGAGGAAAGGGGGAGAAGTAAGTGAAAACAGAGAGGGAGGAGGGAGGAGGCAGAGTTTAGTGTGCAGCGGCGAGAGCTCGGGATTTGTTTCCCCACTTACACTGACTTGATTAGCACTCTGCTCGCTCCCTCTGTCATCTCGCTTTAACGTCTCCAGCTAGAGTCAATTAGAGAAATGAGAGGAAATGTCAATGACGGACAAGTCACACGCTAATGCAACCAGACGCACCCAAAACTCACTCGTGACCCTCAGACACACACACACACGCACTGACACATACGTATAAACACGGTCATCGTCAGCCCGCTTTCAGACGGACTTTTCTCTTCAAGTATCGGGGACGAAGTCAGAAGAGGAAATTCAAACAGTTTGAAATAGTTTGTAGTCCCAGAATAACAAAATAATTGGTCTGTGTTGAAAGTAGAACCCGACCCATAGTCAATTTGTAAGGCTGCCGCGGATACAGACATTATGGAAATGTGGTTATCAAACACTTGTTACAAAGAAATGTAATGAAGGCGGCACATTTGACAGTTTATAAGTGAACTTTACTGCCCGAAATGACAGCAGTGCACTGACATAATAAAATTCCCCAGGAAATTAATGAAAATATATTACCCAAAGCACCTTTTTCTACATTTTTTTCCTGTTAAAACTAGAATTACCGCCTCACAGATGCGATGTGAGCCTCAGTGCTCCCGTCAAGTCTCAGTTTACCTCCATGTCTTCACAGACTCATATAATCTACTGCATGTGGAGAGACTTGAGATGAAATGTAATAAAAGGCATTGAATGTAGTCTTTGGTGAAATTAAATACATCAGCGTATTGGGAAGTTTGATTCAAGTGAATAATAATATCCAGTGAGATATTCTTACAGAGTGCAGAGGACTGATGGAGAGCTTCATCACATGGTGCAACGGCAATAACCTCAAGTATCAGCAAAACCAATGAGCACACTGTAGACTACTGCTGTGTGTCTATTATATATAGTGTGTTCCTTGTATGTGTTCACATGCTTAACCAGTGATTTCTGATTCTGACAGAGCACAAAGCTGTAGCCATGACAGCAGACACAACCTCAAACATCCACGACGCTGCAAATTACCCCAACAATCACCAGTTTGAAGGCACCCGAGATTAGTATCGACTATTCAGTATCCGACCGAATGTGAAATACGGTCATAATCGCCCCTTCTGTTCCATAGTTATGGTGTCGAGTAACGGTGAACGGACTGTGTTTCTAGTCTTAGCAACCACTCAGAGTGCTTCACAACACATGTCAGCAATCACCAGTTCACACAAGGAAAATTCTAGTGTTGGAGGCCACCGTGCGATCCGCCAGCTGCTAATCAGGAGCGATTACACTCATGCAACCACTTGTACACTGATGGAAGAGTATGCAAATTCAGCTTCAGTATCTTGCTCAAGGACAATTCCACATGTAGACCGCCCACCCGCCATCCAATTGACCTATGGCTAAGCCCCGCCCCCTCCACTCACTCGGAGAAACAGTCAACATTCGGTGACAGGTTTTTTTTTTCCAGAAAATATACAGTTCGATGTCTACTATAAGGTAATGCTTATCGCCAAAGAGGTTCGGGTATATCAGGCAGCCACAAGACTACGAGTTCGTGGAATCAGCTGCTAACGTTAGCTGAATCACAGAGCAGACACTTATCTCGGTTGAGATGTGGCTTGGGAAAGGGTAGAAAATACACCGTCGCCCAGCCTCTCAGGATACCTAGTGTCGGAGTTGCATGTACCCCATGCACACCGTTTTGACCATTTTTACGATGGAGTATTAGGGCCAGACTAAGAGAAAAAAAAAATATTTTGGAGGGCAAATTACGAGAATAAAGTCGTAACATTACGAGAAAAAAGTCATAATATTACGAGATTAAAGTCAAAATATTACGAGAAAAAAGTCATAATATTACGAGAATAAAGTCATAATGTTACAGAGAAAAAAGTCATAATATAACGAGATTAAAGTCATAATATTACGAGAATAAAGTCATAATATTACGAGAAAAAAGTCATAATATTACGAGATTAAAGTCAAAATATTACGAGAATAAAGTCAAAATATTATGAGAATAAAGTCATAATATTACAAGAAAAAAGTCAAAATATTACGAGAATAAAGTCAAATTATTATGAGAATAAAGTCATAACATTTTAAACTTAAAATGTCAAAAAAAACAACCATAAAAACGAATGAAAACTGACAAACTCCAATGCATTTCAATGGACGTGGAGGCAGAGAATGTCCGAGTGTATTGGGTCAGCTATGCACACTGTGATTGGCTCATCGCGTTTGGGGGCGTGGCTTAGCCATAGGTCCGACCAGCTGAGCCACATTGTATGAATTCTCGGGTTATGGCCACAGTGTGTGTTGAGCGGTCATGGTGACTCTGACCTTTTCACTTTGGGCCACCAAAATCTAATGAGGTCATGCCAAATCTGAAGAAATTCCATGAAGGCGTCCTTGTGGGAATAACAATATGAGACAACATATACGCTGATACAGAGACATCCAATAGCTCCGGCGTACTGTCACAGATTAATTCAATCAAGGCACAGCACAGAATACATGTGCTCAAAGAAAACCTTCCAAATACATTTCTATAAAAAAATGCTATTAAAGATTACACCCTGACGTACTGTTTAAAATGATTAAAGCGGCTTCGCTTTCATGTCAGGAGGCAGCGATAACATGACAACAGCTCTGACAGGTGTGTGACGAAAGATGACATCTCGAGAGAGGATTTAGGAGACGGTGGGTCTGATAAGGTAACCACATTATTAAACAGACACGCAGGAGATAATGCAGCCCTGACAGCGGCAATCCCGCATGAATGAACACGGTGAATGAATGTTTTTCGTGGTGTGATATGTAATCTACCATCCAATGTAAACACTGAACTAACCTGTCACATCGTATGTGAGGAGCCGAGGCACCGTAAAATGTGTTAATACACTGTACGTCTACGGCGTATACAGGATGTGTTTCTATACCGACTGTATGCCAAGAGCCTATGTATGCCAATTATTCTCCACCAGGTGATGAAATAATCTGAACGGAGGGTTTCAGGGAATAAATCTACACATGTGAGTAGAAACTGACACATTGTATTATCTCCTGGACTGGATTTTATAACACAACTCAAACGTTTTCAGTGTTTTTTGCTGCTTTCTTACACCTATGCTGCTGCAATCATCTTCATTTTTCCAACAGGGGCTGATTTTTATCAGAGGTTTTGATGCATTACATGATGAGACAGGTCAAGTCACAGTGATCTAATGTAGAGCCAAGTGTGATCTCGTGACATAAATGAACTGATGTTGCAATAGCCGAGAGCTGTATGTGACTATCAAAAAGATATAAATGTAGTCGGCCACCTGGGGGCAGCAGAAACAGGCTGTTATGGTGAACATGTTCGCAAACGTCTTGCTTATTTAGACATTATGACTCATTTGTAGTCATGTTTGTGTCTGCATGATGAATCTAGGTCCAATATTTACTCTCTTTAAGTTCTGCTTTTGGTCTCCACCAACTCCTGAGCGTAATATTCCACTGTTTAGCTGCTAAATGCTGCTTTTTGGTGCTGGGCAGGTACAGCAGGTTCTTTAGAGGATCTTTTTAGAGGTTTTAGGGTTTTAACCACCATCTCTGGCTGTTCAAAATGCTTTAAGGGGTTTGTCTCCTCTTCTATAACATCTCTGGTTGTGTTGGAGGTTCTCTGACTTGCGGGGAAAGAAGAGGCGTGGGAGTGTGATGAAGCTGTGGCTCGACAAGCTCCGAAATGAAGCACAACATTTCCCCCTACAGTCTCACGCTGACAACTGACTCTTCGGAAGGTAACGTCTCACTTCTCCCATACAAACATCTCTCTCAGGTTTAGTTAGCATTTGTCTTCAATACACATGAATGGAAATAAAACCTATAAAGTCAGAGTACGCCAACATGTCACTGCATTATTTAAACGTTAAGACTTATAGGTCAGTTATAGCAAACGATCCGAGATAGAGCTTTAACTGTGTTGGCAGCTACATGCATCTTTTATAACCTTCCGTCCTTGCTTCTGATTATCTGGTGGACTGACTTTTTGTCCATTTTTGTTCCAGCTGCTGGCAGGGCTCACAAAGGTCAGTCAAGCATGGGAGCAATGTTTAACAAGTATGAACTTTTGGTGCTATGTTTACCGCGGAGTGTGTCGCACATCAGCACAGGACAGTAGGAAGGAAACACACACACCACATACAGAATAATGATGCAAACAAATGCCACTGTTTGCAATATTGTGAAAGCACCTTAAATCCAGCGGGAGGAAGGCGATCTTTTCTCCAGTGACATAAGCAGCTTGTAACCGTACAATTGTCTCATGAGTGTGTCCAGAAATAGCCCTCCATATGGCACTGTCATCTCCTTAACATCACCTGAGGACAATATCCTCACCGCGGTCCAGATGATGAAGTAACTCAGCGACTATACAGCTCTATATGAAGAGATAATCCTCCAGAGAAAAGGAAGAGATGAAGAAAAAAATCCTCACCAGCAGACCAACAGCTACAGAAGCTGTACCTAAAGTCTTTTGTTCCTGCAGAGAGAAAACCGCCTTTATCCTGTATAACTGTAGTCTAGTCTCCCCTCGGAAATCAAACCTATATGGCGACCGACATACCCTGATATATGACAGAAATATTGGTAATGACAGGTCATTATTTCATTTAATTTCACTGACAGGTCCGTCATTTCTGAAAAAATGTCCTTCAAGTTGTCTAGGAAGGAAATTATGGCAAATAAATAAACTCAAAATTAAACAAAAGTATGCAGGACTGAGGAAGGTTGGGGATTTAAGACACCAGGCCCAGGTGTTTCCAACTCGCCCACAGCTAGCTGCTGCGTCGGCAACAAACAGCTTATTGGAAGGACAGTCAGGGCCCAGACACACTAAACCAAGGTCAGAGAAGTGGAGATGGAGAAAGCCAAAAAGCTGAACTTTCCAGCTTCTCCTCCAGTGCTTAGTGCCAGTTGTTTCCCCAGTAAAGGGGAAAGATAATATGAATCTTGGACTACTTATGGAAAATAAGTTTTTTATTCCACCTCAAGTTGAAATATCCTTATTCTTATGATCTGGTCAGGATTTTGACAAAGGATTACTCAGAAGTACACAGTAAAAGTACTTCATATTATGCATGCAAGTAGTCTATGACGTACTTAGTTCAGTAGTATATGAATCTTAGACTACTTATGGAAAATAAGATTTTTATTCCACCTCAAAGTTGGGCGAAATATCCTTATTCTTGTTCTCTGTTAAGGATTTTGACCAAGGATTACTCTAAAAGTACACAGTCAGAGTACTTCATATTATGCATGCAAGTAGTCTATGAAGTACTTAGTTCAGCAGTACATGAATCTTGGACTACTTATGGAAAAAAAAAAAAAAAAAATTCTCACGTCGTCCTTTACTTTGAAATCCGGAAGGATGCCATCGTGATACCTTCAGCTCACTCCCGGAAATAATTACTGCAAAAGTATCGTATGTTTCATAGGTCTGACTGAAAAGGCTCAGGTGAAAAATAACTAGAAAGCGCGAAATGAATTAAATCATGGTTGCTACAGCGACAGGCTAAAGGGGTTTTCCCTTTGAACAGCCAATCAGAGTCACTGACAGGCTCCGCTGCAGATTCAACATGCTCAATTTGCTGACAACGGCCAACTAGTGCAGGACACACTGTTAAAACTGGGGCCACAGATGCTCTCAGACGCCCCCGACGTTACTGATGGCCGACCGTCGGCCTTGATAAAGGAGCTCCAAAAACCCATCCCGCCAGTCGTCACTGCTTCTTAACAGGAGCCACAGAAGTCAGAGGGAAAAGGCACAGAGAACATGTGCAGCTGAGCGACCTTCCATCAAATCACAGCAGACAAACTTGAGCAGCTCTGAGAATCAAAAAGATGACCCGAGAGCAGAAAGCAGCGCAGCGGAGTCATCAGGCTGCACTTGACAGTACCATTTTAGTATTATCATTATCCAATTACATAGCTGATTGAACTTGAAGCTCATTGTCATGTCAGCCCTCTGCGCTGGTGCCATGCTGAGCCATGGCAGGCCGGCCTGAAATGGAAAAGTGAGCGGTGGCGAAGCATACCTGAACTCGAATAAGATCTTTGTCGTATTTCAATGGGTGACCCGCAGTGAAATGACATCTTTGTTGTATTTTTGATAAATGCGCCTGCCTCTCATGGAGAAGAAAAGGCAGTGAATTACAGTATTTCTACTTCCTGAATGGATCAGGACGGTTTGCTCTCTTCACAGCTTTTGTCTGTGTGAAAATCCAGGGACGGCTCACACACACAGCACCGAGCAACAAACTGCTTCACATGAATACAAACCTTTCAGTCTCCTGTCAACCTGAGCAGCCTCATTACGGTTGTTTACTTGTGTCCGTCGCTCAAGGGCACCGTGATGGTCACTGTTAGGCAAAGAAGATCTATTCCTCAACTTAATCGACCTTACTACTCAACTTTTCAAAGAAACAGTCAGTTACCTTCCAGTCCGACTTTTCTAAAATCCTCATTCCTCCTGAAACAAGTTGTTCCCGTCTCCTATTTTACGGCGTAACATCAGTATGCAGCATTACAAAAAAAGATGAAGTGGAGGACACGGCAGTCGCCGCGATGAACGTACCCGAGGTAATTTTCTCGAGTTTATGCAAACGTTTTCCGCTTTTGAACTGCATACAGTCAAATAAATCTCATCTGGGTGCAAAAGTTCATTCAAGGATTTTTGGTGCCCTCGCAGTGAACAGCTTAAGGCTGTATCTTGATATGAGTCTGAAACGGGGAGATAAATCTCCGTGGAAAGATACTTTTAAGCATTATTATGGCTTTTTCTTTTAGGGCATTTCACTTATATTCATTTGAATCCTTACAGTCTTTATGAAATCAAACCACATATTTAATAAAGGGTAAGTTCTGGTATTTACAGCTTGTGATTCAGTGTTACTGTTTCTGTAACTGGATCAACAACAACAACAGACCTTTGTTATAAAATTACAGTATTTACATTATCATCTCAAGGAAATTGAATCGAACGCAACTGGATTTGGTTTTTGTCTTTGAAGACGTTTCACCTCTCATCCAAGAGGCTTCATCAGTTCCTGCTCGCTTGACTAGGCTGGGACTAGTCCAACTAGCCGGTGTGGAGGTCCAGCTATTTAACCTCTTAGGAGGCAAATTGAAAAACCATCTCTAAACAGAGGAGGGGGTCGGCGACACCACCTATCTCCAATTTACAATGCTGGTCGCGATTCAATAGTCTTAGCCTCTAGGAGATTCAACGACTGTGCACAAAGGGCCTCATGAGAATCCAACGACTGTCGTTACAACACAATAGAGCATTAAGGAAGTTGAAACCAACTTTCCTCCATCCCCAACGACCATACTAACGACTGTCGTTGGCAATAATGGAGCACATACGACCCATAGACATCAGTGGCCTTGTGACCGCCTCCTGAGAGGTTAAACAGCTGGACCTCCACACCGGCTAGTTGGACTAGTCCCAGCCTAGTCAAGCGAGCAGGAACTGATGAAGCCTCTTGGATGAGAGGTGAAACGTCTTCAAAGACAAAAACCAAATCCAGTTGAGTTCGATTCAATTTCCTTGAGATAACTATGACCTGGATGAATGAGAATATTCACAGGCTATTTACATTATCCTGAATGTTTCCAACAACGTTTAAAGCCAGAGAAATCCATAATTTTATTTAAGGTAACAATGCATTTCATGTTGTTGACGCTTTAACTTCTTGTAGAGTGAACAGACATCCAGGAAAATTCAAGCAGCAGACAAAGGATCCTACAATTTATTCTAATATTCGGACATACAGGAAAAGAGTCAGGATTCCAACCATTGCGGTCGGAATCTGTCTCTTTCCTGTATCTGACTCTTTTCCTGTATGTCCCGAATATTAGAATAAACCTGGGTTTATAATAGTTATAGCCTCAGAAAGCATTGAGACTGATGGTTGTGGATCATTCTTCTGGCCACTCGATCGGCTACAGCGAGAACTCCGGTGTGGCTTTTTAAAAAGAAAGAATTATAGCTGTTGCCTCTCTCCCGGAAGCTTTACGTATCAAGGTTGCACACCTGTCAGTCTCATTACTCTGAACGTGATGCAAGGCGGTAATTCTAGGTTTCTAGCTGTGTTAAGTAGCGTAGCAGGCAGGCGGGCCGGCCTGGAGTAATCTGACACGGACAGACAACATGGTCATTACAACTGAAAATAATGAATTTCAGCATTGAGTTTTGACTCGTGTTTTACTCCCCTGTCCTGAATTCGAGTCTTTCTCATCTGGTAACCTGAACTTCCAGAGAAACATCAGATGTTACATCGGGGAGTTAGAAAGAAAGACGGCAAATGTGACTGAAGTAACATGAATAAAACTTTGATACGCTACTTCGCCCTTGAACATATCAGCGTGAGTCACATCAGAGAGATTTTCACTGAGAATGGTGATTGTTTGAGAATCAAGACAACATCTCCCATGATCCAACACTACTTCACAACATCATCAAACTCAGAAATGACATACTGTGTTTCTACAGAGAAACTAGGTCTAATTTAACCTGAGAAGAAAGACATTTATATTCACTGTAGTAGGAAGGCGATCGTTTTATTTTAACTGTAGAAGATGCTACATTGACTCTTTTGACTTGCAGAGGCCAGTTTGTGTTACTTATAAGTTTCAGTCAGACTTCAGATACAAACAGTTGTAGCTGTCTGCAGCCTTTTATGATGCACGTGTACGCTAGTAAAAAAAAAATCAATCGAAAACCCGATCACATGTATACATGGCACAGACATGATCGTCCCCCTGGAGAAATCCAGCTCAGGAGATAAGGGTTCCCAGATCCTCCCCCCCTCGATTACAGTAACCAAGATATTAATCCACTGGAGAAAGTCTTTTGTAACCCGGTAACTTAAGTGCACGTAAACACGTCACGGTTTCTCGTTCCTTCTCTCACGGCTGAATCACAACTGTATTAAGTTACTGCTAATGCAAAGCAAACATTTCCCCCACTGCTCTTAGTTCACATTAAAAGCATTTAACACGGTGTGGATTTTATTATGAAGCAGCGGTTTGCACCGACCGCAATCATTCATTACAAATGCATCTACAGCGATAACAGCCTGACGGGAAAGACGGAATACACTGACTTGTCTTTGTTGGCCTGTAGGATTAAACATCCGCTGACATTTTGATTTAAATCTCTTCATCTTTCCAGCCTGAATCTCAAATGGTGATATTATAGGTACTTCAGATTTTTCTGTCTCCTTTGTAAAGTCAGGTTTCATACCAAAGATCTCGACTCCTTGTTCGTTATGTCCCTTCAGTGCAAACTTCCGTCTTTTTATCGACTGTGCTCGGTTGATTCGGGGATGAATCATTCGACACCACTTTAAATGCACCAACATCGCTGATAAAACGCAGGCGCTGATGTGGTGAATCATTTTCCAAATATGCGAAATTTGTCACGCACTCATTATGAAGTAATTTCCCTCCAACTAGACCAGAAATTAGGCGGATTTTTCTGGAGTTAATATAGACATTTCAAAACCACATGAACATGAACACAACGTTTTTCCTCGACTGTACACATGTGTGTGTTTGTTGTTCTTCTGACCTGGAGCGTGTGTGTCGTCTGCAGGTTGTGCAGTCCCGCCTTGAGGTTGTGTATTTGGTTCTTCAGCTGCTGTTTGTCGTCCGTACTCTTCTCAAGCTCGGCCTCTCGCTCCTTCAAGTCATCCCTCATTCGTAGGAGTTGCTAAACGTAAAGAAAGAATTCATGTTTGCCACGTTTCGTTTTTTCATCTGACACAGGGGTCTCGGCAACAGTAAGACATTAACTCTGATCAATAAGAAGGTAAGAGGAGTCCTGCTGGGAAATATACAAACTGTGGACTCCCTCATGAGCTTCTTCACTTAATGTAATGCTGAACAATTCATCAGTTACAGTGGTGGTGCTGTGCAATGTGCGTCAAGCGAGGTGAAGAATGAGCAGCGGTCCAGAGACGAGGAGCCGGGAGGGTTTGAGCGGGTCAGTGAGGAGGACCTGCACATAACGAGCTCCTCTGCATATCTGGGCCCTCATTCATACTGAGTGTTTAAAATATGTGTTCTGCTCTCACAAGTTAATGAATGATGCAATTACACCCTAATGCTTTTACATTATACATTGTTATGACCTGCACTTTGTCTGCTTCATGTCTTATTTCTATTTACACTTGGCAGGAGGGGTGGGACAAAACTACCAAAGGGGAAATATACTGTATTACCTGCTGCTGCTATACATTATTAATACACTGGAGCCAAGTATCAGGATTTTTTTAAAACATGCAGACACTCCGGATGAACTCTGCTGCCTATTGGTCTGACCAGAGTCACTAGTGGTGCTTTTCAAATGAGTGAGGATGAAATGAGAGGAAGTTAACCAACTTGTGCTAAAGAAGAAGAAACTCACGTAGGGAAAATGGTGGACAGAGTTACACAGAGTGAAAAAAGAGGTTTAGTTGTTTACTTCCTTTAAACATGTTCAGTCTTTATTCATGGTAGCAGTGTGCATGAGTGTTAAGGAGGCACTTAGCTGAGGCTCTTCTTTGAACATTGTTTCATTACTCTTGTTAAATGTGAATAAATACATAAAATAATCATATGCATTACAAAACAATTCCTGCTTTTTGTCTTTTAGGGTTTTTTTTTCTTCTTCTTCAGTTACACAGACTTTGTGATGTATTTTATGATCGTCTTTAAATGTATTAAGTATCCCAGAATTACATCATGAATCACTTTTGACTCCAACCGCTACTCGGCAGTATAAGTAAAAAGACAGTTGGTTGGAAAATAGCCCAAATGTAGTCATCATGTGCAGAACTGGCTGTGTCCAAATCATGGTGAAGTTACTGGGGTTGAAACAGGCGAAGCAAAGTAAAACTCATACACAAGGCAGCAGTGTTTGGATGCAACTAAGTACATTTACAAAAACATTGTGCTTCCATCCATCCATTATCTGAAACCTCTGATCCTTTCTCCTGATCCCAGCTGACACTGGGCGACAGCGGCGGGGGAACACTCTGGATAAGTCGCCAGTTCATCACACGGAGTATTTTTAAATTGATTTAGTAATTCGGATTACTGCTCAGACTGTGTGATTTTTGTTGACTTGTACTTTTGATTCTTGAGCACATTTATGGCCAGAAAACTATTTTTGATACTTAAGTACATTTCATATCTGATTCTTATAGACAGAGTACAATCTTAGTAACCTGACTCTCGCCAGATGCATTTCGTTCCGCCTAGCTCCACTCACATCCATCTGGGATCGCTCCCGTTGGGAGGGATTTCGGCACCAGATTTTCAGGTAGAGCCAATCAGGACCGTCGGGCGGGAGTTTCATAGATGTGACGTAGCGGAGAAGCGACTGTTTTGATTCAGACAACAATGGCGGCTCGCATCGAGGAAGCAAGCGTCAACACTGATGCTGCTATTTCATCCGTGTCGTCCAATCAACCCAATATTTTTTCGTTAAAAGAACATCAGAGAACGGCTCTGAAGGCTTTTGTTGGTGGAAGCGATGTTTTTGCCCTTCTCCTGACCGGATTTGGCAAGAGCTTGATCTACCAAATGGCTCCGACAGACAAGTGGTTTATCCAATCATGTGCAAGGATTTTTGATAAGGCCCAGCCTTCTGAAACACATCTCCAATGGAGCGATCCCAGATGGATGAGTGAAGCTAGGCGGAACGAAATTCATCTGGCGAGAGTCAGGTTACAATCTTAACACAATATCTTTAACTTTTATCGGTAAGTAAGTTTTACTTTTGGGCTCTTTGTATAACACTTGTCAGCAGTTTCAAAGTGCTGTATATTAAAACATTAGCGTGTCGTTGCTGTTTGCTGCACAAAGTCTTAAATTAATGTGAACAGTCTCTGTCACATCGAACCCTTTGAAATCTGAGTGGTACCTTAAAACAGAATAAATAACTGTGCATCCTGATACGATATGTTAACACGAGGACTGTGATGTTTGCTCGCTAACAAGCAGATACCTGAATTATAAAGATGATCAGACGTGATCATCTTTGAACAGTAAGCCTGGTAATTACTTCGGAATATAACTGAACCTAGAATTCAGATGTGTGTTAGTGTGATTTTGTGAAGCAGATGATGTTTGATGCTGTGTTCTCTGCTCACACTGCTGATCCAGTCATGTAAATGTTAGACTCTGAGGTCATAATCTTTAAGAAATGATATCATATGGGGACAAAACTGTAGTTACACCAGGTTGTCACTGAGATGCTGAGGTTTCCTAATGTTCAAAATGGACATGTTTGTTAGAGGAAGTGCAGCTCGGGGACTGAAAAATGGAGCATAAGTGTAAAAGCCTTGTTGCAAGAAGTCACCACTTAACACATCATTAGATGTAAGTCCAAGAGCAAAAAAATTAATTTCGAGGTTTGACTCTAAACACTGAAATCAGAGCTGTGACTGCAGAGCCGGAGCACAATTTGTTATAATCTACACTCGGTGCTGAATAGACTTTTTGGCGAAGCACCAGAGGCGAATCTCACACACACACACACACATGCGTTTCCGGCCCTCAGAGAATGAACCCTGTCACAGTGATAAACAGAAGACTGTGGTTGCACTGTGCAGCTCCCTGATGTAAACTTGTATGTGGGAATGTGTAGCGCCGGAAAAACAACAGATGTGCTCAGCCAACCTTTCGTAGGTAAATATAATCTCACAAACGTCGGCACTTGGGGTTTTGGTGTGATTTAAATGAAGGAAAATTTGGTTAAAGATGCAATCTAACAGCTAAAAGTGTCAACAGAAGGATGCTTTTCGTTTTGTGTGTTGTGTACAGTGACATGTATGTTCTGTCATGTGTAGAAAAGACACTTTATAGGATTTAACTGGGGAACAGGTTAAAATAAAGACGATATATATGTCTTTTTGTTTTCAAGTTAAACATCAATTCTCTCCGCAGGATAATTTCACCTGCTGATAATCTTCAGGCTTTTGAAGGCCGGGCTATATTAAAGACCGGGGAGAAAGCAAAGTGTTCAATTGCGAGAGACACATTTCATAAAGGTGATTACAATGCACTTTGTCAAATGAGATGGAAGAAAAGCGGAGAAAAGCTGCCTCCCCTGAAAACAATATTTTCTCTGACATCTCCTCGCTTAAGGAAAAGTAACTGCAAGCTGGGGCTATTTGACAACACAGCGGGTGATCAGAAAAGTGGATTGCCGCCTGAGGAAGCGTTTTCTTTCTCAAATTGGATTACTAAATGTTCCTGAGGGTAATATTCTATTAAATATGGCCTAAAGCTACACTTCTCAACGCCGGTCCTCAGGACACAAAGACTTGTTCCTTTTTTTTTTTCTCCCCGTGTCGTTTTCCGTATTTAAAGGGTGTCAAACGCTATTATTCAATCAAACAGCAAGAAATTGATTCACATCGTGGCCCCTCCACAAACACACGCCTGCAGCTACACCGGATCAGAATAGAGTCGTTTAACAAGCGCTGCTGTAAGTAAATGCTGCAAAGAACACAGGATTAAATGGACAATACAGTAAAGAAACGAGTATGAAGGATATACTACAAGTGTAAACCACGGGGTGTATATCATGTAGGAGCTTATCAATGACTCTTGATTACTAGAAAAAATCAATACAAATCATCACAATTCCTCTTGTTTTCAGTCCAAACTCAAAACTCAGACAATACGAAGGAGAAAATGTTACAATTTTTCAGTTTTCAACAATCAAAAAGGCAAAAAAGCAGCAAATCCACACGTTAGAGAAACTGGAAGCAAATAATGTCTATTGATCAATAAAACGATTCAGCTTCACAACATCAAATCTGAAAAAGTTGGGACGTTGTGAAAAACATCAATTAAACCAGATGTGATCATCTGCTAATCCTTTTTGACATATATTGTACAAAGACAATATATTTAAGGTTTTCTTTTGTAAATATCTGATTATTTTCATGCCCTCCACTGCTGCCCAGGGTTTTTCTCTTTTCTCTGTGTTCGCTGACCTGATTACCTGAGTGGAGACAGGTGTACTGGACCCGGCCGGAGCCGGTGCAGCTGCATCTGATCCTGTCATCAAGACTCCTTCAAACACTCAGCTCCTCTACATCCACCTCTCGTGACTTTGATTCCCGTTGCTTTTTCGATTCCTCTAATCCCGTTCCCCTCTGTCCTGTCCCCTAATCTACCCTCCACCCTCGTCTTCTATTCCAACTCAACTCAAACAATCCCTAGACTCAGCCCTCACCTGCTCAGCTCCGATTACCTCTGGACCCCTGCCTCAGCTCAGCTTCAATCAATTCACAGTCTCAGCGCGTATTCTGGCAAAATCCAGATTCAGAATCCAGATCCAGATTTTGCCAGAATACACGCTGAATAAACAGTTTGATGGGAGCATTGTCCTTTATTCTTCTCCAAACAGGTGATGGTGTCATGAACGGGTATAAAGAAGGGACATCCTCTAAGGCCACGTTTATACGTAGCAGGGTATTTAGAGAAACGAATATTCCCCCCTCCGTTTTCAAAAAAAGTTGTCATTTACATCAACCCGCATAAATACGCCGTCGAGCGCCATTCTAACTCTGCCAAACCTCTGGGCGGCAGTGTAGGGAGAAGGATAAAGCCATGCAAGCCAATCAGAATCCTCAGAATCAACAACAACGAATAACACGAGCGACTTCCTGTTCCTTTCAAAACAACGCTCACATGACGTTAAGCATTTTCTGGCGCATAGCCTAATGAGCATGAGAACCTAAAACCCTGTTTCTCCCAGCTGACACGACAACACATAACCGGAGTTTTCCAAATTCTCCACTTTGCCCGGAGTTTTTAGAAATAATCGTTTTCTGTGATAAAAACGGGGTTTTCGTGTAAATGAGAGGCCAAACCGCCTGGAAATATCTGCGTTTTCCCTTCGTGTAAACGGGGCTTAAGGTGCAGTCGTTCACAAGCAAGGATGGAAAGACACTTGACTGTATAAAGGAGATTACTACATAATATGCTCAGGAACACTTTTTAAAACTGCTGACACAAGAAACAGTCTGTGAACAAATGATCCGATTGTGTTTTTTGGAATCAGGTTGTAATTAAAACCACCTTTATGCCGTCTTATGAGAGCAGAGAAAGTTACAGAATCTGCACGACACACTTCGGAGCGACAGCCTCCCACATGCAGCCCGACAGCCTCCACAGTCGCCGTCCACCCACACGTCCTTTCACTCACTCCACCTGCTTAAATACACCAGTTTCACTGCTTTATGTAACTTAAGTCCTGACCCGACACTGACCATAATCCTGACCCCTGAAAGCTCTGATATCCTATTATAACAAACTTTGAAACTGCCTACAAAGGGAACATTTTCTTCCTCATCTCTCAGGTTAATACTCCTTATCCCTCCCGTTGCTTGACAGAAAGCTTTAGGAGGTCATTTATTCTTTATGTGAACTGCTTTTATACTAGTTTCCCACTGCACTGACAAATGCTGCAGCTTCTGGTAAATACAGAGTTCTTCCTCCAAATGACTGCTTTCCTCCAAACATTGAAGACATGTCACAGCCCTGAAAATGAATTACTGATCACTGTCAGCTTGTAAAGCTGATTTACACTCAAACCTTCCTTCCACCGCTGTTAGTTTACAATATCACATGCAGCCACTTTAACGGCGATACGAATGCAACTCAGGCGGACTGGAACCAGACAGGAAATGGCTGAGGTTTGTTGTTAAGCCCTGTGAACGTTTCTCCTGTGTGATGCTTTTGCTTCTTATTTTCCAGATAAGATAATTATTATAATAATATGTCATTGTACGATTTGAAGCAGGAAAATGTTACCTGCTTTGAAGAGTGTTTTGGAATCTGAAGCGCGTTGGTCGAGTGATCACCAGTGTTGGGAATATTACTTTGGAAATGTAATTGGTTACAATTACAAGTTACCCTGTTGAAAATGTAATAGTAGTGTAACTATTTCAATTACTTTTTTAAAGTAATGTAACTAATTACATTTGATTACATTTTAATTACTTTTCTTAATTTTGAATGAATGCTCTCAACTGTCAACCATTTTCACGTTTTAAGACCTGATAGTGTTAACCTTTCAGCAGTACTTCAGACTACATAAAGACAATATAATAAAAGACTCCACAAGACTGAACTTCAGTAACTTTTCTTTACTGTTAGAACAGCTGTATACAGTACACTTACTGTAACATTTTTCTCTTTGTTTGGGCCCTTATCTGCTGTCTGTTCGAAGTGGTTTTTAAATTTCCAACTCAGGAACGTATTCTTCGCCTCCGACATTGTTGCTGACTGCCGTTCAGCTAGCAAGTCAGTTGAGTCTAGCAGCAGAATGGCACATGACCAGAGAGAGCCAATCACAAGCGTCGGTATGATTCCTCCTTTAAAGCCACAAGTTAGATACCGATCGGTATCTAACTTGCGGCTTTAGAAGGAGGAAGTTGAAAACGATTTGATAAACCCGAGTTTTTGCGGCGATTTTTCAAATGTAACTAAAATTGTAATCATGGAAATTTCCAAAAGCAACTGTAATTCAATTACACAGTTTCCCTCAGTAATGTAACGGATTACATTTACGTAAATTTTGTAATTAAATTACGTAACGCCGTTACATGTAATTGGTTACTCCCCAACACTGGTGATCACTTATCCTTCAACAACATTCTTAAAAGATTAAATAATACAGGGGAAACATCTGCTTGTTCTGGAGGGAAAAATACTTAACTGCAACACTAAACTGAGTGTTTTTCGAGCTTAGAGATCATGATTGTACAACATATTGATATAACTAATAAAATGTCAGAAACAACTGACTGAAGTCATCTGTTTGTTGGTCGAACTTTTCTTTTCTAATCCAGTCCACACACAGCATCACGAGGTGCTTCCTTACCTTCTGCATGCCTTGCAGGGCCTGCTGCAGGAAGCTGAGCTGCTGAGAGTGCGTGCCGTCCTCCTCGCTGCTGATTGGCTGGTTCTTGCTGCCCTGTTCCTGTTTGAGCAGGTCCACCTCGTTCCTGTAGGCGTCCAGCTGGCAGCGCAGGGAGTCGTTCTCCTCCTTTAAGGCCTCCGCCTGAGAAACACCTACGGATTCAGACGAAAACCAAAACACACGATGACGCATTTTTAGACTCTCTAAGAATGTGGTCTGAATGCCAAAATCTATTGTTCTGTTCGCTCAGGAAGAATCTGCTTCAGTCGTCAACAAGAACACAAACACACTTCTGTTGTTCTCTTGATTCTGTAACCAACCCAACATCTGAATTAATGTTTCCACTATAAACCACGGATTTAAATCTCCTTTTGTTTTCACACTTTACGTTTCTTTAGGTTTAATTTTCACTTTGTGTTTATGCTCTGGTTAGATTTAGACACAAAAGAGACAAAAAAAGATCAAGTTTTGTCTTAAAATACCTGTTTTGGTGGCCACAAACCCAGCTGAAGTCAAACATAACCAACTTCAGCTCAGGTTTTTGGGGTTGAATAGAAGTTGATGGCGAGCCAAGGACTGCTAAACTTGTCCCCCCTTACCCTACAGCGGTAAGGTTACTCATCATAAACTGTAAAAGGTCAGCACTTTGTAGGCAAAGAAGAGTTATTCAGACATCTCTTTGTTTGTTTATTATTTAACTTGTCCGTCACACAACACGCCATCACACGCAACATGTGGGAAACACTGAATATCCAGTGTTGAAACCCGGTCGCAGCCTCCCCGCTTAAAGTCATAAAACTTAACTGTGAACGTGGCAAGTTGTGTCAAAGTGATGGTGATATCATCTTAGTCTTTATACTTTTACCTCATGCAGAGCTATTAAAATAACCATGAAATTTTTCATAAAGCTGACACAAAATTAATTCTGTTTAATCTCCATAACAGAAAAAGTGTAGAAAAGAAAAATCCCCCCGAGGCTTTTAGACAACGAATCATTGTCGTCCTTTTTACATTTTTGAACCGAATGCAGAGTATGAGAGCCTTTAAGAAATTACATTCGCATGCAGCCACTGAAATACAATCCCTTTTGAAAAATGCCAAAAGTGCCTTTTATCTCTAAATAGGCTTTTGACTTCAATAGGATTTCTTCTTTTTCCTGTTTTATTTTTTTTTCTCCTATTAACTTTCATAAAGAAATTTAATTCACACTGACCTGAGTGCAACAGAAAGCAGAACAAAGCAGATTTACTGATTTTGATCTGCAATCTGCTGCTCATATATTAATAAATGCCCAAAATCTGATTTTTCAGTACTCTCACGAATGGAGGCTCGAAAGTCTGATAAGGTGCCAACTCTGCAATAACACCTGACAACTGGCCTTTACAGTGTCTACCGGACAAACGATTAATTTTCAGGTTAGCATGATGCGTCTGATGGCCTGAGTTTAATTAGAGGAATTTACCCTCAGATAACTTTCTGCATATTACGCCTGCTGCTACCTAATTAATAATCATGTCTGCTTCAGGCCATCTTTTACTATTTAGTTATATGGTGCGTGTTGCATTGGTGACCTTCAAGTGCCAAACGAGTATTAAACTTTAATCTAGTTATTCTGTTAATGTTTAAACGCTCCTGATGAAGCCTCAAACTGACCGTCATGCACTGAAAAGTAAGAACAAGCTCAGACTACAACTTTAGAAAGTAAAAGAGTTTGCCTCATCCAAACAGACACGGTCGAAGGATGAGAGAAATATGTAAACTTGTTTATTAAAGTCTTAATCAATAGACCATTTTGGGAAATCCAAATGTTGTACTGCTTCGTCTCAGGGTTGCATAAAAGTAGGAGAATCTGACAAATCATTATTGATCAGCAACTTAAAAGACATTTGAAAATCTGGAGAGACATCGAGCGGTAAATTACAGTTAAACAACGTATTCGATAACCCGCTCGCTCCCGTTAGACAACAGCTAACGATATATTCTTCCTCACTAGCATTACCATTTCAGTGTGACATTATGAGGAATGCGTAAAGTGATTCTGAAACATCAAAACACATTCCCTCTGCTTTTATTTAAGCCTGTAAGTAAGAAAATACTGCACTTAATCATGTGGTAATGTTAGCTAGGAGGTGGTTGAATGCTAATGGTTGCCTTTAACATTTTAATTGAAACATGTTTCGTTTTATTTGGGTTTTTTTTCTGGAGCTGATGATGGAAGAAGCTAACAAGTGAGCCATTTAGCTTCTTTCTCATCGAGTTGCACATCGGGCAGAATGCACAGATCGGGTCGCCTTTCACAAATCAATGGTTTCTCGTGTGACGCAGTTCTGACCACGCTTAGTAGCTCCTCAAAACATCTGGCTATTGAATATCTGTCTGTCAAACCTCAAAACGTCATCTCCAAATGCCAAACTGATGTGTTTTATTTGCAATGAGTGCATGAGTTAACGAGTGACATTTAGAGACGCCGTATTGAAATTGAATCTGACCAGACCAACTTTCCAGAAGAATCACAGGAGAGGGATTTTATTTGCAGTTCTGATGGGGCATATTGGTGAATTCAAGCTTTTGTGAGGAGCTGTAGTTAAAATCAAAGCTATTAAATGAGCTAAAGTCTGAGCCGACCATCTGCTGCTTCGATCAAATCAGCTGCTGGAGACCCAACATCTTCCCCCATTAATTACTTATCAGCTTGTCTGAAAGTTTGCTGGCGCCTTTATGTCCACACGTAACACACAAACTACACTTGAGCTTTTGTTCTTCTATTGTAAAGTAAAGAGTGTTTTTCCTGTTGTCACAAACATTATGTTGTTGTTGGTTTACTTAGATAATTTGTATTTTCTGCTTCGCACACCCCTTAAATCAGCAGACCACTTGTGGGTTTGCGAGGGCGTGAATCAAAATCAGCAGAGAGGCCGAGTTTGTGGGCACACTTCAAAGACGAATCCATATTTCATGAACCCCGGGTTGGTTTGTTTGAGGGCAATTTCCACCCGAGAAGCAGCTGGAAAGGTTTGTGTGGATGAGGCTCATTCTGTCCAGCAGTTCATCCCCTCAGAAGGTCCAGAGAAGGATGCTATATACAGTTAGAGACAGGTAGAGCGATGTCAGAACGACAGCCAATAATAAGATGTTGAACATGTGACCCAAGACGGTGCAAATAACTAACAATCAGACTGCATAGAAGAAGTGTAACATGTCAATCACATTGAGATTGCACACTTATCTTGTAAATGCATGTGTGAAAGAATATGTTATATTATGTTTGTTGACCAGAATAAGATGTTTCTGCAAACCAGAGACACATGAACATTTGCACATGTCATAGGCTACGTACCATCTTGACATTTCTATAAAACGCGTCACGATGAGACTGTCAAGCCAGCAACCTCAGTTCAAGACTGCATTTGAACATTTGTAAGTGAGAAACCACTAAACATCTATAAGAAGACCTCAGGGCCATTTTTAGTCGTGTTTATCGCATTTGACAGGAAGTCAGGACATCTCCAGCTGTGTTTGTGGCGACCAAAACAGGTGTTTTAAGCCAAGAATGATCTTTTCCTTAACCCTAATCAGGTGGTTTCTGAGCTTAAACCTAAGCAGATCAACAGCACAGCATTGTGACAACATGAAACAGGAAACAGAACCTAAAGACGGCTCAAGTTGCAACATGAAGACATGGAAAGTTTCAACATATCCGCCGGATTGTGAAAGAAATACTTTTTTTTCTGCTTAAACTGTGTGTCGAAACAAGATTAAATTACTGGCTTGTGGAGATATAAAGATGGATGCATAAGCGTGTGTGTGCGTGTGTGTGTGTGTTTGTTTTCTCCCAGCAGGACTCGTTGAGGCAGGACGTGGTGAGGATTATATTGATTATCAAGTCTCAAGTCTTATTATCTCGCTGCCCAAGGAACGCCAACGGTATGGACAGATACCGCTCAGCTCCCTCGTGTAACAGCCCTGAATTACCCTGGTGAGGAGAGTCGACGCTAGCAAACACATGGACGTGGACATGTGCTCACACACACACACACACACACACACACGTACACACACACACACGGCGGTAGGAGCTGAATAACAGATTATTCTCCCATTAATTTGTGAGATCCGATATTTCTTTTTCAGCGTTGTGCTTGTGTACCGAGCTACTTAGTTTATCAAAGTATGCCCATAATATGACGTATCTTTATTGGATCAAGCTCCGGCAGTACTACTGTTATTCCCCGTTTAATTTTTCTGTTGGTTTTTTTGGATGCGGCATATCAGATTTATCAGTGCAGAGATTCACCGCAGTAATAATAACAAAGCATAAAGCCTAAAGGCCGCGACTTTTCTGCAGGAGAGAGATTTCGAAAAGATTAGCTCCATTTCCTGTTCTGCACACCTTATTTATCTCTTATTGTGTTGCTGCCTGTTTCTAATATCAGATTACAGGTTATTTTCAGAGGTAAAGCACGCTGCGATTCCGTCGCTCCGTGTTCTGGATCCAATGATTTGTTTTGCTTTCCGGGGGCTTCTGTGTAACAAAGAGTTCTAATTTTCGTGATGTGGCGTACTTTGTCTTCAACTGCCGTAATTACTGGTTTCCTGCGTTTCCCAGAATTACTTTTGTGGGAAAAAATTGCAATAGACCAGTACTGTGCTCAGGAGGGGAATCAAATAAGAGCGCGGGTCGTTTTACCTTCACCCTCTGAGGCAATAACAGCATTTACGACCACGGCGGCACTTATTTTGGGATTTACCAAACTATAAAGCAGCTGAAATTAAATGTATCAAACAGTAGACAATTTGTACTCACTTTGCCCTCTGTGATCCAACCAGGAAAAAAAAAAAACTCTCAAGAGTTTATTAAAAAGTGAAGCCATTTGGCACCTTCACGCTGTTCAGTGTCGGTCCAAAGATGTTTACCTAAATCCTCGGAGTCTTTGCTGTTGGTGGCGGACGAGTCGTCCATGTCGTCGTCAGACATCTCCATCTCCTCTTCTCCCCTGATGCCCATCAGCTGCTCGTTGTGCATGTTTCTAACCTCCTGCAATGCACAAAAACATCGTCTCAACATCTGTCCATCGTCTCTACAACATCATAGTCGAGTCAATTTTATTTATTCCAATTCACAAGAAAAATTATCCCGTGACACTTTTCAGTAAGAGGTGTGGGAACATACAGAGTCCCAGCACTTCCCCCACATGAGCAAGCACTTGGCGACAGTAGCGGGAAAAAACTGCCTTTTAACAGGCAGAAACCTCGGAGCAGACCCGGACTCATGGTGGGCGGCCATCTGCCTGGACTGCAGGCGTCGGGTTGAAACAGAGAAAGAGGGAGAGAGAGGGAAAGAGGGAGAAGAGGTTGAGGGGAGATGAACCAAAACGTCCCAGTCTCGTATGAACGTACGTAGAGTCGTGGTCAAAGTTTACACTTGTAAGAACTGAGTATCACATTTATCAAAAGTGCCTAATTGAGGTAAAAATGGCCGAGAGACATGTAACTGAATATTAGAAATGACTGTATAAATGTTTGACCCAGCAGATTTGGTCACATTTTCAAAAGACCCATAATAAATTAATTATTGAACCAAACGTCATGAATGTTTTTTGTGACAAAGTACTTTGTGTTCCACTAATTCATCACAGAAAAATACATGTTCTTTACAAATTGTATGCAAACTTTTGACCATTTCTGTATTTCACATGTGAAAATGTAAATTTCTTTCATGGAAAGTTTCGTTTATATGCTCATGTGACAGTATTTTATTTTCACAAGCTTAGATTTTAGAAATGAGAAATTATTTTAGAAAGTGTAAAAAAATCAAAATCAAAAGGTAAATGTACCAAAACATCCCAGTCTCGTATGAACGTATGTCGAGTTGTGGTCAAAAGTTTACATACACTTGTGCCTAATTGAGGTGAAAATGGTCGAGAGACATGTAACTGAATATTAGAAATTACTGTATGAATGTTTGACCCAGCAGATTTGGTCACATTTTCAGAAGACCCATAATAAATTAATTATTGAACCAAACATCATGAATGTTTTTGTCATTCCATCACAGAAAAATGAAAGTTGTAGAAGTCAACACTGCCATGATTATACATGTTCTTTACAAAGTGTGTGTAAACGTTTGACCATTTCTGTATTTCACATGTGAAAATGTAAATCTATTTTGTTGAAAGTTTTGTTTATATGCTCATGTGACAGTATTTTATTTTCACAAGCTTAGATTTTAGAAATGAGAAATGATCTTAGAAAGTAAAAAAATCTAAATGTAAGGGAACAAAGGGCAAACCGTAAAGTCCCACAAACACAAACACTCAGTCATCAGTTTAGTGTTTACGAGGTGGCGGCTGAAGGTTAACTGCTGCCACACATGCAGATGTTTAGTATTCTCACAGACGCACACATCTGGACTGCGACCAGTGATCGACAGCACAGTACATCCACACACCATTATGCTGGAGACTAACACGTGACGCCAGCTCTCTCACAATGTGGACGACTGCAGCGTTTGTGTGGTTGATCGTGATAAAATCATTTCGACTAATGTGAAAATACTCTGCCCTTCACTCCGGACACTGTTTGCCTGATACAGTTTGACCTGCGTAGAAATCGTATTATCCTCTCGACCTCCACTCCGACTGTTAGTGCCTGGTAGGCGCACACAAATAATAAAAAATGCGTCTGCTCTATTATCACATTGAAGGGCACGAGGCCTTTCTGCTCTGGTTAATGCAGTGTGAAAGTATATAACAGATGAGAGACAGTGGGATTAAAACAGGCTATTGAGCGTGTTAAAGAACTTGAGATCAAAGAGCAACGTAATCCTTCATGAATCTAACGTCTCAGTGTTAACACGGAGAACCCCCTCAAATGCCATCCTGGAATGTTTCAAAGTAGCTGTGAATAAAACATTACAGCAAAAACAGCCGGTTTAATGTCTGTTTATGAAATATGTGACTCACAACGACCGAAAAAAAATGTTTAAATTCAGATTCAAGCTCGCTCAGGGGTGGAACAGCACAACAAAAAGCACACCCCGTGCAATAACTGCGACGACGGCTGCATTTCTACATTTGTTTTGCTCGGCAGTCTTGCTTTTCAATTTGTCCACTTCAATTTCCCGTGCCATGCCAAAGGGGAGGAAAAAAAATTGGTGTCCCTTAAGAGACATAACAGGTTCCACCTTCGTGAGAGCGAGGAGGGACGTGACATCGTGCCCGCCCGGATGATTTCCTCTGCAGCAGACGCCTGCACACCACAATGAGACTGCAGGCTGATGATTCTCAGTGGTTTCCGCCGCGCTCACTCTTTCAACAAACTCAGAAATGTTGTTTTCAAAAGTACAACAATCACTTGACAAATGTTGATAGATAGAAGAAGAAAAATCAGAGGGGATCCAGGAACAAAATGTGTCGAACAAGGTAGGAAATATCAAAAAAATGCTCATTATAGTAGCATTAATCATTCAAATGCTATATTTCAACCAATATGTAAGTTGTTATCACTTCATCGTGGCATGTTATCTTTTTTAATGATTTAGCCAATGTGATTAAGGCTTTTTTTATTTCCTTCCTCATTTGATACTTTTCCTTTTATCCGGGGTGTCTGGATTGCCTCTAGTTTGTAAGATTTAAATGTCTTTTCTGTTATTAATAAAATAATAATACATAATTTAAATAATAAAGGAGTACTAGGAGCTATATACACACAGCCCAGGAGTACAGCTAAGACTGTATGGGAATACAATTCTCATGTCATTCATGTCTCATGACTCTGAAAGTCATCCCTCTGAAGGACATTTCTACCGGCCATTTCTGCACAAAGCTAACTGAACCTCACTTCATGTTTAAAATATTCAAAGACTATCAAACTTAAAGGAATCAGTCGAGTTTGTCCGAGCTGTTTGTGTCCATCATGTGAGGTTGAAATCAGTCTTGTGATGTTGGGAAGGCGACGTGCTTTCACGCAAAAGCTGATAATCAAACTAAAGTTATGAACCTGTTTTTGAAAATGTAAAGAGTAGAAAGTAAAGACGTTTGTGTTAAAATGTAGAGAGGAAAATGTAAAATGTGTCAGAAAAATAGATACTTAAGTGAAGTACTGATACAGTTATGATGTATTTTTTACTTTGTTACTTGCCACTTGAGCTGTTGAGACATTACAGAGAGTCAAAGCGGTGGACTGACAGATTCCCCATTTCTGTTTCCTAACAGAACAGTTCTGATGAATATTCGTGTTAAACCTCCTGAAAACAGCCTTTACTGTGCTTGTTCTGTGCTTGAGAACTTAATTTGAAGTTATAAATGTTTGATTCGGATAATAAAAACAGTTATCGACAAAAGAGAAAACATAAAGCATCAAAGGATGGATTCTTCTTTTAGAGGAAGGGAATAAAGGAAGAGGAGCAGAAATAAAGAGTGACTTATTAGACTGAGACTTGCGTCATTTAGGCGACTAAAAAACATCAAGTGTAAATCATCCGCGAGGCTGCAGAAGAGTTACGGCTGCACTTCTGCTGCAGTCTGTCTGGTGTACAGATGGCGAGGCAGTTTGTCTTATTATAGACACAGTGATGGAAACAACACCAAGCCTGACTGAAGCAACACGAATAATTCAGGAGCTGATTTACACTTATGCTGAACACAAGAGGCTTTTCAGCAGCGGCGCTAACAAACACGGGGATCTGAACACGCACTCGCCCCGCGCTCTACCACATCTGATGCAAAGGCTGCTGTCGTTACACCGCGGAGTTAACAACGATGTGTCGGGGCGCGGCGCTCCGCCTATAACAACAAATCCATACTCGCGGGTTAAAGTGTAAAGTGTGATTAATGTCTCAACACTCGGATGTGGACAGCTCCCAGCAGTGGCTCTGAACGCTCGTTAATGTCACGGATCTATTTCTGGAAAGTTATTAGCATTTTCATAGTTCTGCAGGGGCTGGAGCAGAATGAACGCTGCTCTCTTTTGATACTGTACATGAATATTCACAAAGACCGGGCCTCATTGACATTCAGCACAGACAATGTTTCAGCAACATGCTGTGACAAAGCTTGATTTGTAATGGCGTGTGTTTTTGAGTTCAACTCGACCTCGCCGGAGCCACACCTGACGCTGCGCTCTCTGTTAACAACAACACAGACTCTATTAAACACATATCTTCACTGTAATTAATGTGGCGTTTGTCTGACAGCGAGACACAATCAGACAGGCAGAGCCCCGTCAGTTTCTTAGAAAGAACGGAGATGGATAACCTCAGTTTCCCACCCACACAAAACACGCAGAAATGCAGCTATTTTTACTGGGAATGTCCACATGAGACAGTTTAGAGGAGCATGAAAGCATCAGAACAACCTGTAAGTTACCTGCTGACTGAGGGAACAAAACTTCATGTAGATTTTAATGACTTTAAGAAACCTTTGGTACACCTGGAATTTAAATGTGATCCTGATATGTAACGTCATACACCTTTTTATTAAGAAACATTAACATGCATAATTGCCAATCCATATGCAAAACACACAAACAGATAATAAGTTAATACTATATGTGTAAATGGGGTAACTAAAATCAGTGCCAGACACAGTGAAGTCATTAAACAGGTACTAACGACTCTGCTAACAGTGTCAGCTTTGGATTTTGCTTCATTTTTGGATACAGACGAGTACGTTGTCGTAACGTTGAGTGTTTATAAGTCTTTGTCGGCCCTCGTGTCCCCTGTATTTCACACATTTTACTGATCATGGTGCATTTTTTACAACTCAACTTTTGTTTGAAACTTTCACTTTTTGTCACTTTTTGCTCAGAATCAGAAAAATAACAACAAACCTGTACTGAGATAATGTTCATACTACAACACCAAACTACATTCTTGAAAGGGAGATCGTAAGAGATGAAACTACAGATGTGTTTTTTCTCTTTCTGGATGCATCAGATGCACCAAAGTATCAGTCAGCAAGTAGATCGAACTCCTCAATGATCCTCAGAGTTCAATTTTAGAACCCTTGCTGTTTTACTACTTGGCTTTAAAAGTCTGTTTTTTAGGATTTAGGAGATGAGATATCGTATATATTAGACATATCATATATATATGAGTTGATATAACCAACCAGAACTAAGAATCCCGCTCGTCCATACAGTCCCACAAACCAAATACTGACTGAGAGGGCCGTTTACCTTTTTTTATTAAGAGTAATGTGTTAAGAAGCCAATAAATCCAACACACTGGACCTTTTAATAAAAACAAAGTAAGGAAAAAGCCATTAACACAGTTTAGCTTTTTTTGTGAACTGTAAAGAGTTCAAAACAGTTTAAAAAACAAACAGTGTTGGTCAAATTACTGCTAAATGTGTCCTTACAAAAACCTCATACAACTACAAACATGCTTCTACTGAAATAAAGGAAGTTAAAATACCAACCTCGACCTGTTTGCGCCACATGTCCAGGTTCTTCCGCTGAGCTTTGGAGAAATGATCCCATGCTTTCTGTTTGGACGCAGCGTGGAACACAGACACGATCTGTTCAACTGTGATGAAGAGAAGAGAGGAAAGAAAGAGGGAAGGAGCAGAGGAGTGAAACAATTAATTAATATCAAGTTAACTGTGATTATCTACAGTTTGTACTGTACATGTTTCAGGCCACATGTCAAACTCCTTTAATCCTCTAAATCCAAAAATATTCTCAGATTCTGTGTGTGTGCTTTTTGATTACATCACCACAGTTCACATGTGAAAAAGTTTTCCGAACAGGTGTGTAGGATCAAAGAAACCTCGACTGTGAACAAACCGTGTGTGGGATTTTTCTTTTTTGGCTTATTGGTGTTACGCAATTTACAGAGGAGAGAGGTTTTTTAATACAGGGAGCGATGTGTTTCCACTGTGTTATGATTCTGTTCTCCACATCATCTGCAGACAAACACAATTAACACTTTGCCAAACAGATTTCTGTAAAAGAAGCAAGTATTGGAATCACAAAAATGAGATGAGAGACCCACAGTTGCGGAGAGAAAAAGGGAAGAACGCTTCGGATAATAAATCACACTGTGGCCTGTGCTGTCTTATATGCTGATTATCAAATCATTGTCGTGTAAATTTCTAAATACTGTGAACTGTAACTTGATGAGACTTTCAATAAACAGTTTAAAAGCATCTGGTAGCCCTCGAGTTATATTAAAAACTTTGTGTCAGTCGAAATTTGCAGTTCTATTGCATGAAAGGAAACTGATTTATGGCATACGATTGGAAATAAGATGTTTTTTTTTTCCGTCAGTGTAAATTCCATTAAGGCTTACAGGGTTTCTGGCAGCAGCAGATGGGAGGTTGACTCAAAACAACATACTATTTTTATTGTCTTTCCCGAAGGCAAAGAGGAAAACTTTTAACTTAAGAAACAACATCTTCTGTGTGACACAAAACAACAGGCGTTATAAGAAATCTGGCTCTAAATTTTTAAATAATATTCAAAAGTTTAATCATGATACCCTCGGGTGCTGTGCATGGGAAGTCTTGCACGTGCAGCTTTGACAAATCTAGTTCATCATAATGTGGCCGACAGAGGAGCGACGGAGGAAAATGCAGATCGGACGGACGAATCGTATCGTGAGACGTTAGCGTAGACGTTGTTTTTAAAGTTTTGAAAGACTTTTTTCACGTCTGATGTCTGATTATCGAATGAAACCCAGGAGGGGTGCACCAAGAGAATTAAAATAAACACCAGCGTCCATACAGTCTGATGCTTTCCAAGAACAATGCAACAAAACTGAAGAAAAAAACCCCTCTTTTATGGATCTTCTGCTGTTTGGCAGCTCGTATGCATTTCGGACGGACGAATCGTATCGTGAGACGTTAGCAAAGACGTTATTTTTGTAGTTTTGAAAGACTTTTTTCACGTCTGATGTCTGATTATCTCATGAAACCCAGAGGGGTACACCGAGAGAATACAAATAAACACCAGCGTCCATACAGTCAGCTGATTTCTTATTATTTCAGTTATTTTAAAGATTGATTCAAACTATTCACCCTAACAGCCCTTTTAAAGAGAAACCCAAGAACAATGCAACAAAACTGAAGAAAAAACCCTCTTTTATGGATCTTCTGCTATTTGGCAGCTCGTTTGGGTTTGGATTTAATCTACTCACCTGTAGCAAATGCCAATACAGACATTAGTGATGGCTGCAGAGGCCAGCAGGCATTCGTTTAGAATCATAAATACTTCAGCATTCATAAGATGCCAGGATAGCGTCTGTATTGGTTCTTGCTGACTGGCTGCCTTCTTCTTCTTCTTCTTCATTGTGTTACTTTTGTTCGACTACAGCAGAGCACGGTGAACTCTGCATCTCACTTCTTGTCATTATCACATCCTGCATCTCGTCTACTGTCGATGTGCTCAGGGTTCAGGCTGCATCCTCCCTCCGAAGGGGCCTGCCTTTGTGTTATGGTTGTATATGGAGGCTTTTATATTGGACACTTAAGCCTATGAAAAATGTATGTATGGACTCTGGTTGTATGTGTGTAAATATAACGTCTGGGTATTAATAATACATTCTCCTTGATTACTTCAGTTTCATTGGTCAGTAGGGACTGTAGGAAACGAGCGAGGCTGTGGTAGCAAGTACACACAATCTACTGTTGTCTTTACCAGCAGTTTGTCGTCCACATTAAAAGGAGGCACTGTTACTTACACCATGAGATGGAGAACAAAACCCCCGAGAGTCCTAAAAGAGGTTCGTACCATCAAGTATTTATGTTTAAATGTGGAAACACAATTGAAAATAGCAAAAATATCAAGGTAGCAACAAGGTGACGTGTCATTTATACGCCTATTATACAACACAGAGATGCATAACGAACTGAAACATAGACCATATGTGCAGTTATGTATTTATATACATATGTACATAAACCAGCGTACACCCAGAAACATGATTGTATGCTGAGTTATTCTAATTTGTCCTCCATTACAGCTTCTATCACGAAGCATCAATAACTCTCGTTTCCTTTTCCGGAGCTGATAAATGTATTTCTGCAGTACGTTATACGTGTTCCACAAATAAAGACGGAAAAAATAACAGATTAAAAACAAGGTTTAAAGGAGCTACCGGCCGCAGAGTTTGTTATCCCTCCGGTGGACTGTGTTTTACATTATTGATGCTCGCTGTGTGTTTCCGTGTGGACACCTGAGGTAAAGGTTGTGTAAATATTGTATTGTAAATGTAAGTATGTATCTTTTGTTTTGACAAAGGCTTTGCTCACACTTCACTGCTCTGAGGCTCAATAACAATATAAATAAATAATAATATAAATAAGAGTGTCCAGCTATGGCCTATGGTGATGCTTGATATACAGCTGAATATCACTTTTAAACACGAGGATGCATGTCTCTCTGATCCGAGTAGGTTGTTAAGATAGAAGAAGGAATATAAACCAATTTCGCTCAAGATAAAAGTACTTAAATTGAATTAATCATACAACATTTCAATGTCCAAGGACAGACTGAATTGGTGAGAAGAAATCTAACTCCCACATTGTCAAACCCACAGTAAATTAACGACCAACTATGGTAAGAGAAAAGGAGGATTTGCTCATCAAAATGGTCCATTTTCATTAAATTAGAATAGACAAAACTACTCAAAAATGACTCTTACCTATCCGTAAGAGGCTTCTATCAGCTGGAGGAGACATCCATTAGAATAATCTCAATTGAGAACCTTAAGTGGTCAAAATATTGGCAGTTCCCAGTGGATTTATTCAGTACAAACACCCAAACTGGTGGAATTGGTCTTGGCTCCAGCCAGAAGGGGGCACACAGGCCAAACCCAACGCAGAGCACCACCTCTTCACCGGCAGAAGGGTGGGTGGATTCTTAGACAACAGAGGAAGAAGACGCTTTAAGTGGGATTTTTCCTCCTCCTCCTCCTCTCTGGAAGCACTGAGTGGTGAAACAATCCCTCTGGTGTTGGCGAAGCACCCAGGAGATCTCCCCTGTGTTTTTGATGAAAGGCAGCCAAGCCTAGCAAGACATGTCAGGAACGAACTGTGGTTAGGGACACGACACCGCCCGTGGCGGTAGCAGCAACACTCCCGGTCAGGTTTTTTCATTTTCCCCGCTAACAGGGACACAACCATATAGTCTCGTATTCCCAGACCAGTTAGCGGAAACAGGTGTGAAATGGGCAGTCAGCACTAAATCAAAAGGGGGAACGGCTTAGGAGCAGTGGCAGGTCCGGGGCAGCTAATACATGGAACTGCTCTGATGGTGGTGATTCGGGGGAAAGAAATGTTTCGTACTAATCGAGTTATGCTACTTTTCCAACAACAACTCATCCAAGATTGTCCAAGTCATCCAAGTCCAGCTGCCTACGAAACAGCACTTAGATTCAACATGCCCTGGATGACTGAAAACCCTCATCAACATTAGAATAAAGTAGTTTTTACAACCTCGTCTAAAGGCAAAAGTGTGCATAAGTGTTCTGAAAAACACTGGAAGGCTGGCTGAAAAACAAGCAACCACAGAGAGGGCAGAGCTAGAAATTGCGTGCCATTTTATCTCTACTTGAGAGAGTTTTCTAACAGCCTCCACTCCGAGAAAACATTCATAGTGTTGCACACATTTGCTCACAAAGTGGCTGGAATGAAAAAAAAAAAGAAAGCTTGAGAGAGAAATTTCAACTCCGCTTACGTCTCACCTGCACACAGCCAGAGCTGCGCTTCTCGGATCCTCAGGTTTATGGAATTAGATTTGTGCCAAAAGTAACAAACAAAACTTCTTAAATGTCAAACAAAAATAGGAATTTGATGGGCCCAATGTGATGGGCCGGTCAACCTTCGTCGTCATCCCGGGTGTGACAGCGAGCCAGTCATCTTAAATGCAGCTCTTTGAGGATTAACCGCTGGCTGGTTAAACTATTTTTGTTAGATAAACATTGGTATCATTAAGGAAATCTAACGATGTGGTTAGACCGGCCCATCACATCAGGAGACGGGCTGCTGTCTCTGAGACCTCCCGGAGCGCTGGTCCCACAGGTGGCTCTTCACATCTCCGAAAACGTCGGAACAAATTTACAAACAGGCGTCATTTGGATAAACTAATCGCATATTAAGGATCTAAATAGGTACTTTCTCGTATAAATATATATTAAAACTTAAGAAAGTGATGTATTAACAGCGCTAAAGCGAGAATTAAAACAGCTTTTAGCAGCTCTACCGCTGCCGGTTGCAGCGAAATGCACTCTGGGAAACTTGCATACCGTATACTGCGGACGTCGAGCTGTGTCAGTCAAAAACTAATTAGCCAATGGGGACGCTCTGCTGAAAAAGCCCGCCCACCCGAGACGTTTGTGCCAAAACTGCAAACAAAAAATCAGGGAGCGCAAACGAGAAAGAGCTGCAGCGAGACCGCAAAGCTGAGAGTCAGCGCAAAAGTCTGAGCGGAGAGAGAGAAGCAGAGGGAACCGTAAACAAAATAATGCATTATTAGAAGAGTAAAAGACCAATACTTTACACTATTTGACAAATTATTTGATTGCAAGTTATAAGTTTTATTTTTGAAATTAGTTTTTTGTTCTCTCAAATTCCTATTTTTGTTTGACATTTAAGAAGTTTTGTTTGTTACTTTTGGCACAAATCTAATTCCATACAGGTTTGGAAAGTTCAAAAATGTTCCAGCACAAATGGCACTTTGGCTGAAGCACACGGGACCTTATAATTGTTTCTGCAGACATGATGTTAGCATGAATATGTACGAGGGTAAGTCAGCGACAAAGGAAATGCATCACTGATTAATAGTTTCACGATGATTATCACTCATCTACCCCAACCTCCTCCACCTGTGGACTTGAGCTCTGCTCCATCCCCCTGACATCCACCTTCGCTGTCATCATAATTACCACGGCTGCCTAATGATCAACATAACTACAGGTATTACTAATCTCTTCGCACAGCGTAAGACAGAAAACTGTGAAAAACCTTAAAGCTGGGCAGCAATCTGACTGAATCACACGTTTCTTTATTATAGCGTTTGTTAAATTGACTAATTAAAAAAAAGCTTTTCAATGCAGGTACAATCTATTCGAGGGGACGGACGTGTGAATGGCGGTAATGAGTGCCCTTGGATGGCAGTCAGCAGCTCTGACAAAAGCAGAACCTGGTAAATATGGATGTGTCTTTTGTTCACAGGTGTGGTGTGTACAACCGCCTCGTGGGAGACCAATCTCGGTGTTGACATTTGCATGGGTTGAACCGCGGCGCGAAAAAGACAAACTCATGAATAGAAATAAGTGTTTGTATGGATTATTGTGTTGGATGTGGATGGCCTTTAATGAGAGAGAAGCAGAAAGGAGGAGAGTGACGGAGAGAAAAAGGAGACAAACAATGAGCGAGCGGAAAAGAAAGGAGGAAGTCCTGGGAGGTTGTAACCTACTTCAATCTGCCCTTTTGAAACCAATACAACATACGTAGATTTCAATACAGGCGAGCTTATTAAATATGCATCGAACGGAGCGGCACAGTGACGGCGTGATCGCCGCTATTGTTGCTTTCTCTGCTGTTCAGCCAACCATTAAAGGTTTGTTGTTGCCGTTTTCATGTCATACATGTTGAACACATTGTGTAAGATAAAAAGGAGAATGTTTACAGCAGCATCGAGACTGAACCTTTCCTACAGGGAGACAGAAATGAAATGACTATTTTTATAACATGAAAAGTTATGAAAAATCTTCTATTCACTTCAAAGATGCATCTGAATTCATCTAAAAGTACTCAACTTGTGGAGACGGTGAAGTATCAGAAGAAACGGATTATCAGTCGACTAACATAATGTGTCAAGAGATAGAAAAACAATATTGTGTGATTCATTTTTATTGATCTGTAAAATTACCCGGTGACCAATCAATTCTTTGCTCATATAGCTCCTTTCCTTTCCTTCACACATGCAGTCTGAAGTGTTCGAGAACATTACTTCTGCACGGGTTAAATGCAAAAAGGCAGCAGGGATCGATATTCTGGGAAATCTGTGTGGCCTTTTTTCCACCTCAAGACCCGAATAGCATCGGAACATGACCGTCAGATGTTCTGCAGGGACGAGTACGTACGTTACGTCCGTCTGATGAGAGATGCTTTAAAGTGGAGCGAGCGAGGATGACGTGTTCTCTTCTTCTGTCCACTTCAACATCCAAGGCTCTTCAAATTTTCCTTTTTAAATGAAGCTCTGTGTTCAATCTTAGTGCTCGTTCATTCAGGATTCTCTCTGTCTTCCCCCGCCCCTCCCCACTTCTTACTCATCTCACTGTGGGCGTTCACTCTCTCAGTTTAACCAACCAAAGCAGCTGTTCCGACCCTCCTCCAACCCACGCACCCCCACCTCATCACATCCACATCTTCAGCCATTCATCTTCATCTCGTCACCACCACCAGCACCAGCAGCGTCTAGACTCAGTCGGAGGGGTTTGCTCTACTACTCACAGCTTCACCTCCCCTCTTAAAATAAAATCAGTCACCAGTAAAGACTCACTATTCTCATCTAACGTGCACATGGCAATAAAAATATTATTTATTCACTCAGAACAAAGTCTCTCCTGAATAAGAAATATATCAAATGAGAGTTTTCTTAATCAAGTAGATCATGAAAAAACATTTCTTGTCTTGCTGAATATTAAATATATCACAAGAACATTGGCACTGGATGAAAAAAAAAACAAACAGCTCCTCACTCGTCTCCTTTGCATGCGAGATACGTACGTAGCAAACTATGTAGAAAGACAACACCGCGATTCTTAATCCTGCCCACCGAGGGAAGCAGCTGTCAGCCGGCCAACACCACATCTAAATGAAACGCTAAATAAAGCTGATGTTTGGCTGGTGATTCAACAGATATCCAACCAGGCTAACGACGCACTATCAGAGGAAATTCATGATGAATTAATTACTTTAGTTCCTTTTGTACAGCTGGAAATATCAGCAGGCTTGAGACATTATAATCATTTTATGGATCATATTTCATCTTACGTCACAAGAATAGAATCTGCGTCACGTATATTTCTTTCTCATGGTTGGAATTTACAGGTTTAGTTGCTCCTGGAACAAAATCTTAAGATATTTATTGTTACGTGTTGAACAGTTTTTGTGTACGTGACGGGGGGAGAAAGCCCTCGTGTGTGCTGGTGACCATATGTGTGAAAATGTGTGGGTTAGAGCGTTATTTATGTCATGGTATTTCTCTCTGGGTGTTTGAGCATTTGATATGCCGTGTATGGAGCGGTGACCTGTGATAAAACGGCAGACTGCAGTGTCATGGGAATTACTGCGGCGTAGCGCGGTTGATTGCACCTGTTACCCGCGTATAACACTAACTGAGAGGTGGATTCTGTAGGATGGCGGCGCTATTCTCAGGGGGATGTGACGCTGGATAAATTGTTTGCCGAGTGCATGTATGTGTGATCTGGAGATGCACATGCCAACTCTTCCATGTTAAGACACACATGTGTCCACTCAGGACCACAGAAGATCTTGGTCAAGACCTCGTCACAAGTCAAGTAGTTGTTGACTGGACGAGTAGACTGGAGAAACAGTAAAATCTAATACAAGACATCTCCCTTTGAATCTTCCTCCCTATTTATCCATCGAGTTATTTTGTGTTTTGATTTTTGTGTATTGGAGATATCGGCTATCGTCTGCCTTCTCTAAAATATAACAGAAAGAGGTGGTGTTATGTTTCCGCTGCTCAAAATGCAAAAAAAAACATGACCTGGCTAATTGAAACTAACCTGACTCTCGCCAGATGAATTTCGTTCCGCCTCGCTCCACTCATCCATCTGGGATCGCTCCATTGGAGATGTGTTTATCAAAAATCCTTGCATATGATTGGATAAACCACTTGTCTGTCATCTTTATTGACATGCTACTTCAACCACTCGCATCGAAACCAACCTGCGACGTTGATGAGAGCGACGTTCTTTTAACGATAAAATATTGGGTAGATTGGACGACACGGATGAAACAGCAGCATCAATGTTGACGCTTGCTTCCTCGATGCGAGCCGCCATTGTTGTCTGAATCAAAACAGTCGCTTCTCCGCTACGTCACATCTATGAAACTCCTGATTGGCTCGACCATAAAATCTGGTGCCGAAATCCCTCCCAACGGGAGCGATCCCAGATGGATGTGAGTGGAGCTAGGCGGAACGAAATGCATCTGGCGAGAGTCAGGTTAAATTGAAACTGCCCATGACAAGGTCTGTGGATTTTTTCTTGAGTAACCGGATCATGATTCCTGCAAAGAGACATCTGCCGTTGAGGTTTTCAAATGTATTTTTTGGGACTTTGAGCACCACAAGCCGAGTGTCGTCTAGTTCCATTACATTTAAGAGAAAGCAGACATCTTGATGGGCAACACACACAAAAACAATCTAGATGGATAAACAGCACAACACATGAGAGGGAAAACATGTTTTTTGATTTCGGGGAGGATCCTCACTTAGAAATTATCACAATTTATTTCTGTAAAAATCTAAATCCAATATGTTTGTGTCTACAAATCAAAAATGCTTCTATTTGTTCGCCAAGACTCAAATCTACTCAAAGGCTTGTTTACTAATATTAAGCAAATCCCCAGTAATTTCAGTGTGATTTTTAATTTCAGTCAGTTTTTTGAAGGTCTAATGGTGCATCAGTTGTGCAATAATTGCATCTCCAGTTGAGGAACATGGTCAACATCAAATCCTTTTTGTGTTTTCATGACCTTGGAAGAAAAATATCAGCTTTTCTTTTGTTTTTTTGTCCCTGCTTGACAAGCAGTTCTCTCTATTGACTCAGACAACCCGTCTCCTTTTGATTATCATAAGAAGTAAAACTGTGAAACTAAATCTAACATTTGTATTCTTCTGAACTGGACGTCTGTGAGAATTTGATTGCTTTTTTTCAATACAAATATGACTGAGTGAGGCTTTAAAACCACTTCTTAAAAATCCCTATTATTCAAACCATGTTTTGTTGTATTTATATTTATCTCTCATTCATATATTTCATCATTTGTTGCCTTTTTTAAAAGGTGTTTCATTTCAGGAGGAAACTTAAGATGCTGTTCTTTGCATTAATTTGAATCGTGTTGGTGATCTTACATGAGCTGCATCTACATGAATGAGCAGAGGACTCACACTGAGCCAATATGGCGGCCATGGCGGTCTTGAACTTGTCCCTGGCCTCCTCCATCTCCTTCTCGTGCTGACTCTTCTCGCTCATCAGCCGGCGGATGTGGCTGTTGGAGGACTGGATCATGGAGTAGAAGTTGTTGGCGTTCCTGCGGTTGACTTCGCCTCGTTCCAGCCAGGTCAGGAGCACGCGCACCGATTCAGGAAACTTATTGTCATCTGGGAAACGGTGTGGAGAGAGCAAGAAGAGTCTGGGTCAATATAAGCATGGTAGGATGAGAAGAATATTTTAAATAAAGCATATTTACTGTCATCTGGGCAGGAGCAGGGTGGAAGAGAAAAGAGTCTACATTAGAAAGGTTAAAAGAGTGCAGCCTTTACAAACTCTGTCATTTGACAAACATGGGAGGAAAAGAGAGAAAGACATGAGGGCAAAATCAATACCAGAGGAGTAAAATAACCCAACAGCCTCTGCCAACTAAAGTTTTGTTCAGCCAGAAGGTGACAGAAGGAAAGAGTAAGGGCCATATAGGACCAAGAGAAGCTGCCTCTGCAGATCTGCTTTGAACCTTTTGATGATCGTGAGGAAACAAGTTCAACAGTAACGCTAATGAGATAAACATTCACAACGTACAAAAGTAGCACAAACCGTCTCAGTTTCCAGCTCAAATCCAAGCGCTGTGTTTATATAAAGCTAAAATTACACTTAATTAATGTTTGAGCAGTATTTTAACGTTCAGACGAGCCGTCATCGCAAGTTCTTTGCCAGTCTGCGCTGGGTCGTCTGCAGGTCGCATGCAAAAGGTGTCTGGGAGGAAAGAATGAGGACGCGGAGATGACGAGATGAAAATAACTTCAAGGACTCGTTCTCATCCTGGGAGGAACAGAGCAGAACGGATAAAACAAATGATTGAGGAGGGAAATTATCATATCCATACGCTGAACACAAATGAGCAGGAGGTTAAATTACAGGAACACGTTTTCAGGCAAAATCAATCTTTCCTATAAATATCTGTACATCTAATATACCTCGCCGAACGTCTTCAGAAGAGGTGAGCGGCGTGTTACAGAGGCGCAGGTTGTTTAGCAGCGCTCCTGCTTTGTCTGGTGAATAATCAGATGATGTCAGGAGACTTTATTGATTTCTATTGTTGTTATTCTGCTGTGGTCGTCCCGTCCTCCTCGCTGCCTCGCTGCTCGCGAGTCAGAGGAGCACAGAGGAGAGAGAATACGCTCCCACACACAGACGTCAGCCGCCTCAGACCTCCGCCTGCCGTGCACGACACACGCGGATACAGAGCGCCGCACATACATCATGTGCACACACATAAACATTACTTAACGTCTGTGCAGATGGAGCAGCCGGGGAGGTTTATATTTGTTTAAGCCGGTGCTCTGCAGGTGCTCTCGATTTCTCTGCGTCGCTCTCGACCACACACACACTTTACCATTAACACACACACACACACACACACACACGGTGGGGTCCGTCAGATGGCTTGCATGAATGATGATCTATCACAGCTACAGATATTGAATCAAGGTGTTAGCTCTTGAATCCCCGAGGTGTTCCTGTTTGTTTATAGGCACACTCGCTCTCACAACACACGGCCCCCCGCGGTGCTGTTATTAATAGACAATCTGGAGGAATATTACTGGTGTTCAATCACTGACAGTGGCCCGAGGCCAGAAAGATTAGGACTCTCATTCAGTGGGCCTTCAGCTGTGGCATTACCTGAACATGAATACACAAAGTGAAATATGACGATGCATTACACTGGTTTAGGAGAAATAAATCCCCAATTAGAAAACTTTTTCTCTTTGTTTCTCTGCTCTTTTTCTTTTTATCCATAACTCAGAGCTATTCTGACGAGGGAACAGATGGGACCGTCACTGTAAACTCGCAGAAAACGGTGCAGAACATCACAGTTTTAGCAGAAAATAAGATGCTATTTTAGAGAAAGACACCTGCTGTAGGTCTGTGAAACATCCCCGTACAGTGAATGATGCTCCATTTTAGCAATATTCATCCACCGACTTCTCAAATTAATTTTGTTCCGCCATGCTTTCATTTCTTTCTTCAAACAGATTTCTAAATGTGTGAATCGTACAATGAAATCAAAGTTGGCCCGATCACCAAAAAAGAAGAAAATTTACCTTTTTCTCCTCAAATCTGACAGATAGATGAGAATGATGAACATTAAGTGGTCAATTAGCAGATAATAATAATGATAATGATAATTAGCGATATGAATTAAAAGGCAGGGCATCTACATACCAAATAATTACCAGCACTCCACATGTAGCGCGTCTCTTGTGCTATTTCCCAGCTGTAACGTCGCAGGGTAAGGACAGAAGTGTCACTGGGGATCAACAAGGAATCTCCAGCCACAGATGTTTGATTGCGTTAAAAATCCACAAGGCTCAACAAGATATTCTCACATCCCAGAGGCCCCTTCAGCCCACCCTCTCCGTATATGTGCTCTGAATACTGATGGGAACTATACTCAACCACAGAGAGCATTTAAATATTTCAAATTATAGCACACATCCTCGCAGTCAAGGAAAATGATTAACGAGTGTCACGTCACTTTGAATTGCTGTAACAATCAAACGTATAAAACACTTAAATGAGGAAGACGGGAGAACACTTGATGAAATGTCAAATGTGTTTAGATTACAGTCACCGCTGGCATTAAAATAACTGACAATCAACTTAAACATCTGTTCGTCCCTGAATGTTCTGTACAAGGTGACATTATCAACTGGTACATGTTTGTCTAAATTATACAAAGGATCCGTTCATGATACAATTAGTCAAATTTGAGTCAAAGGGAGCCTGAGAAGTACCTGAAACAATGGATTTTTATAAAACCGTTTCTCAGTCAGTCTGACTGTCTGTCATCAAATCACCAAACATCAAGACCAACACACTGTCTACACTGGAGACGCAGAGAAAGCAGCACGTTAGCAGGTGTCTACACACGATGCATTCAGGTACAGTGTTGCATGTTGTGTTCTGGTAAAGCTTAGAGCCTTAGAGAGCATCGTAATTTAGCATGATGTGAATGTTCACTGGCTTTTCAAGGATTTGGTCATAAAACAAAGTGATGGACAGACTGAAATCTGACCTGATGGTGGAACAGTACATCAACTCTGGGCAAAGAAATGACCTGTATGATACTTTTACTTGTATACTTGTTTCAGCCAAGAATATCCACAATCATGATGAAGATTAAATCTCGATTGAGTTTATTTTCACATGTATAAAAAACGTCTCTGAATAGTTCTCTTACTGTTGTGATCAAAACATTCAGTTCTGAGACTGTTCCATGAATAGTTTTCTAATAAAAAATAAACATAACAACCTCTGATCCACTTATATCATTTCAAGACTTAAGTTAACAAACTTCTGCTCAGTCTCGCCCACTTCCAGTTTAATCTCTGCCCATTACTGGCGCAGATACGGATGTAAAACATTTGCTGGTTGAATAGATGCAGCGACAGGAAATGGTGTTCTAGCTCATCCTTAGTTATTACGATTCATCCTGAGGGAGATACGGGTGTCAGAACCAAATTTCACGGCAATCCGTTCACTGGCTGTCTTAAAATGTCACTCAAAACCGCAAAATGTGCGGAAGAGGAGAAGTCAAAGGATTACCGAATTGTATTGGGATTCGTCTGCTGAGCACCGTGGACGTCTGCAGGCTACCAGCTTTCAATAACGGTGAAAGACACTGAGACTCACTGTTCACTTCAAATAGTGAGAGCTTTTCCATGTTTGCACCCTCAGCTGACCGCCGTCACAGGCTCACAAGTGCACTCAGTCTGCGGACATGCTTCATGTTTGTCTACCAACCTTTGATCTTGTCTCCCAGCTCGCTACACTCGTGCTCCGAGTAGTGGACGATGGGAGGAGGCGAGGGCGGCCGCAGGCGGTCCTCCTCCATCTTGCGCCGGTGCCTCTCCTCCCTGGCCAGCATGCGCTGCCGACACTCCCACTCGTAGAGGTCGTCCCGGGCCTCGGCGAAGTCCACGTGGAGACGCCCCGAGTCTTTCTTGTCCGTGCTGGAGCCCACGCGAACACGGTAACCTGTGGACAGGAGGGAGAGGTTTGACCGGAGATGAGACCAATTAGGGAAAGAAGGTGAGGTCTCGGGGAGAAGACGGACTGTGGAACACGGAGGATAGCTGAGACGTTTTATCGATTGGATGAGAGTGCTAGCGGGGTGAAATATCAATTTCTATCAACATCTTCTCTGAAGTACAGTAGATAGACGGAATAACAAGCACGGATCGGCAGACCAAAGGGTGCCGCCGCACACAAACAACGCCTGACACGGCTGAATTGATCAACTTGTTCCCATTTGCCTCCGGAAGGCAACGAACAACCTGATCTACACATTCTCTTTGTTCTCCCTGCGTGTCCCGCTGTTGCAGCTACACACTCCAGGTGTGCAGACAGACAAAAGCCGAGCGAGTCACTTGAGCTTTTTACTCCGTATGTACAAGAGTGTGAGACACTAATTACAGTGATAGCCCCGGATCACCCCGCCGCCTCCTACGTGACACTCAAAGCTCATCTCACTGCCTGCGTGTGGGCGTGAAGAGCAATCACACTCGTCCTGCTAATTGATTGGTCTGAGTGATCTGCGAGAGGCCGGGGTGTTTACAGTACAGCGAGCAGTCCGGAAAAACAGATAACAAGCTGGGCGAACGCCCCGGTCGGCCGACCTGCCCTCGGGAACACACACGAACACACACACACGCACGCTCTCATCAGAGGAAATGGGGGATAAAGTTGAATGGCAGAAGTAGTGTGAGTTTTGTGTAGTTTCTCTCCGCGCTGCAGGCTCTCCATTTGCTTCAATATTTAATAGAGGGAGACCTCAGTGTGCCGAGGCTGCTGTAATGTGTGTGTGTGTGTGTGTGTGTGTGTGTGTGTGTGTGTGTGTGTGTGTGTGTGTTTTGGGAGAAGAGGCCACAGTGTTCTGAAAGAACTATTTATGAGAAAGCTACACAGGTCTGTCATCTGGCTAATATATGGACTTATAGCTGCTTTCTGACTGTAGGGGAGAGGTGGATGGAATCACACACACACACACACACACACACACACACACACATTAAATAATGCAGAAGGTATTATTGCAGTGGCTGGTGTTTTAAATGAGCTTTGTGAGGAGGGAATATACGGCCGGCAATTCACAGGCAGAGATTTAAGGCGTCTGGTGCAGGAGAAGCTGCCGGATGGAGATAAAATAAATAAAAAAGGGAATCGTAAGCCGGTGTCACAGAACGAATGGAGCGACTTCTTCTTCTTCTCGAAGCGGCAGCTACAGTCCGGCAGCAGACCGAATTATTTTAAATGAGAGCATATTAATTTGTCTGGTGCTGCGACCCTGTTAGCCGGTGATACTGGCTGTCAGGAGGCGCAAAGAAGGAAATTGTCAGACTACTTCGCTGTCTGGTAAAGACACTGATTTTGACTGCATGTAGGTCGGATACGATAAAATAAGGTAAAATAAGGTAAAAAGGTTCAAACATCAGCTGTGGTTCCATTTGTTTACATGGATGAAAAAACAAGGTGTTTTCCGATAAGATCTTCAACGCATTTAATTAAACACATTCATTCAGTCAGCTGCTAATGTGAGTTTCAGGATGGACGCATTATTTGTGTTAGTGTTCAACAGTCTGTAAATCTTTCAAGATTTATAATCGGCGAAAGACCATTCCTGTTTAATTAGCGGCATGTTTGTGTCTCTCCTGGAAGCAACGTCACCTGATGACTCACACAGGAGGCGAACAGATGCAGAGGGAACAGAGAGTAGATCAGCGTTTATATTAGGCGCTTTTCCTTTTGAGTGGATTATCAAAGGTTTTCACCATCGCTCTCGCTCTGATTGAATATGTTTGCGTCTAAACTTAAAGACACACTGTGGAATTATTTCTCCCATCTAGTGGTTAAATTTTATTCTGCATTCAAACGAATGCTGCTCTCTCAGCGCCTCGCGTTTTCAAAATGTGCGTTGCAGCCTGTTGGAACTACGGCAGGCGGGATGTGTCAAGATTCAAGAAGCTGTGACAACAACATGTCTTCAAACAGCACTTCATCAAGTTTAGTTTCGGGTGATGAGGTACGTTATTTCAAACAGACTTCAAACTGCAGCTGACGAGCGCGTCTGGCTAAGCTCCTTCTCCGTTCCACAGTCACGCTGGCTCTGAGTGAAAACGCCTTTAGCCTTATCTGTACCACGTAGAGCTTTTTGTCCCTCTCACCAGCTCATCGTTTTTTATAGAGCGGAAGGACATGGAAGCCTCCGTAGAGCTCGCCCGTCCTATGGAAATACAGAGAAGTGATTCTTCCCTCAGGAGGAGAAGTCAGATTGTTGGCAGAGATCATTTTACACCAGTGAGGACTTATTTATGAATGAAGACGCTGATTTGAGGTAATAAATTACTTAAAACACTACACAGTGGACCTTTAACCAAAGTGCAACCGTTTGACATCATATAACAGTCCAAAATGTTTGTCAGCGAGCTTTATTTTGAAAATCTAACTGGACGTAGCATAAAGTTTTATTGCTAACCTCAGCACAGAAGAGAAGGGTAGGTAGACGAGTAGGTAGAGCGTCATAGTTTGAAGTTTAAGGGCACTGATCAAGTCTTTTTTCATCTGTATTTGACGAGTGTGGAGTGAGAACAGATGTACTAAACTAAACACACATGATAAACGCACATCTAAAGAAAAAGAGAGAGTCTATTATTTTGTCCTGTTTTGTCGTCCAGAGTTTGTTTTTCCTTCAACTGTATATCGAGTGATGTTCACTTCCAAACAATCTGTGTGGAGAGCGGCGGCAGCAAACTTTCCATCTACCTGTACATCTGTGCCTCGATCTATTTATCCATCTGCCAAATGGTCCCGAGTGAACGTGTGATGCTGGAGAATTGTAGTGCTGAGTGATAGATATCAGCCCTTTCATTTCCATCAGAGTAAAGGTTAACAGCTCATCATTCTTCCTCCACCTGAGGTGAAGGATTGCCGGGGTGCCGGGAGAGGGCCGGGTGCACTGATATCAGCGGCCTGACAATACAAGCCGTCTCTGCAGATTCAATATTATCCAGGCGAGTAAGAAAGAAAGCTGTTATCCTCTGACCTTTAAGCCCAATGTAAACCAATACTTGCCTAAAAACAAGGTTGGAGGGTTGTTGGGGGGATTTCATTGCACAGCGGTGAGGAACAATACGTGTCGAAGATGGTTTATCAGATGTAAAACATTTCTATTAAGAGACGCAGGATTGAATATTTCACAGAAGGACTGGTAGAAACTGAGCTTACCAGAGAGGAGGAGAGCCTTGTCCACGGTGAACTCCTCAGCAAACCGGATGTGACAGAAGTTCTTCTTGCTCTTTCGGATGGCGGCGATCTCCCCACACTGCCCAAAGACCTCCACGATGAGCTGCTCGGTGGCGTTCTCGGGAAGACCCCCGACAAACACCGTCTTACAGCCCGGGGGGCGTTCCCGCATGGCTGGAGGCGGAAGGTCTGTCAAACATGCAGCAGAAAAAAAAAAGAGAAGAGACAAATTATTATTTCAAAGGGAGGCACAAGTTCAGCTGCAACCTCGCGTTGGGTAAATTGAGCTCCAGGGAATCCAACATAGACGTTCATATTGCAGTTGGCTGTTTGGTCTTTGATCGCGGATTGTGTTTTAATCAAGTTTGAATCAAGTAAGATCAAATGCAAATTGAGTGATAAAGGGGACTCAGGGGTGGATGGACCGGACGGTTTCATCCCCATCAACAGTTTCAGGCCCCGTCCACACGTACCAAAACAATCTTTTTTTTATCCGTCTTCCTCGGCATCGTTTCAAGAATATTTGCGTCCACACGGATCCACTGTAAACGACTCAATACGCTGTAGTTCATATGCCAGGCCTATAGGTGGCGCTGGAAATTCACCAAAAACGGAGAAGAAGAGACGGAGCATGCACATAAAGCTTTAGCGCTGTATACAAACAGACAGCCGAAGGAGAAACCGAACATAACAAGAAGAAGAAGAAAATAGCTAGTCGGTGGTCCATAATCCTTTTTTTTGCTCAGCATCGTGGCAGAGGAGCAGAATATTTTGCCCAAGTAACCCTGATAGGCTCAATATCGTCTGCAGCACGAACACAAGCATGTAGTCTGGTGGGGCGATGACGTCATCGTATCGAAAAGTATGCGGATTCACCGTCCAGACGAAAACGGAGGGGCTGCGTTTTCAAACTTCTCCACCCTGAGACCCGTTTTCAAAAAAGTGCGTTACAGATCTGTAGACGATCGCCGAACGATGCAAAACATGTGCGTTTACACAAAACAGCGTTTTCGTCGCCTCAGGATCTGCTATGACAATAACGTCATGACTGTGATGAATGTTTTAGTGCAATAACATACAGTTAAATAGCTCAACGTGTGCCCATAGCACTGGAGTTAACGTGTACTACCTACTGTTTTTCTCGCGAACGCCTACTTCAGTTAACACAAACGTGGACCGTTTCTCAGTTGTTGTCTGCAAGAACCAACAAAAAAAGTCTTCATCTGCTCCCACTATCCGAGGAAGTGACGTCACAGCGGATTAAACGTCCCTGGTAACTCTTCTTGCGGGGGTTAGCACTATCGCCTCATAATAACGAGGTCCTGGGTTCAAATCTCAGCTGGGGCAGGGCCTTTCATTGTGGAATTTGCATGTTCTACTCATACTCGTGTGGGTTTTCTCTGGCATCTGGTTGTCACAGGTCAGTGACCTTGACCAAGGCGATGGTTAAGACCCTGAGTTGGTCCCACGAAGCTGCCCACAGGCTGCCCACTGCTCCTCTGGGATGGTTTAATGCAGACAGAGAAAAAGTTTCCCTATTGTCTGAGTGTATGTGATAAATAAAGATTATTCTTCTTCCTGCCGAGTTCAAACTTTTAAAAATCTTTCGAAGACGTTGCCTTACATAGCAAACAGAGTGGAAAGAGGTAGAACTATTGAGTGGAATATCCCTTTTATCTTTGTAGTACTGTGATATAAAACCATCGCTGTTAAAAACTTTCCAGCTCTTCTGAGACGAGGCAATGAGCTCAGTATTCAATCTGGCTTCAAAGAGCTTCTGTATGTGTGGCGTGTTTTTTTTGTTTTGCTTTTCATTAATTGATTCGAGCTCAATCTCGGTCCACTTGGCGCCGTCAAAGCAATCAACAGAGAAAAGAGGTAGCATTCAAGATAGGATGGCTGCTACCTCAGCACTGTAGATCATATAAGTAAAAGAAAAAACAACATTTGAACTTAATTCATCTCTTTCTCTTCAACCGACAATTCTCCGTTCAATCTTGGCACTTTGACACTTCAAACAATTTCAGGTTTCACGTCGGCACTTCCACTTTTCAGACACAATTTACTGCTTTCAGGGTTCACAGTCGGACTGAAATTTCAACTGCTTCAGTGTCTCGACCGGAAAAATGTTGCTTTTTCCCGTAAATATAAACTGGAGAAAAGAGTGACGATGCCTTGCGAAGAATATATAAATGTTTTAGTATATAAAACAACAGAGGTTATCGTGAATGTGTCTCCTCTCTCCCTCAGCCAGTCAGACATGTGTGTTCATGGTATGACAGCACAACATGGCTTTCAAATGTGTTAAACTGAGCGCTTGAAACACTCAAGCCACATCATACAAAAGAACATCGGATGCTATAAAAAATGTAACAGGAGAGATTCAAAGTGACGAATACAAACGGCATCTACAGCTTCTGCCTCTGAAAGTGTTTCCTCTCGGCGTCTGATGTACATTTAGTTCCACATCTCTTCACACGTGATGTTTGCTTCCAGGCAGAGAGGAAAACAGAATGGTTACTTAAAGGTTACACAAGAACGTTAAGTCGAGTTGATTTATTTTATTTATGTTATCATCACAAATCACAAATTTACCTTAAGGGTTTTTTTCCACAGTCGTCTTACTGTCTGAGAGAAAGAAAGCTCAGGAAGAGCAACAGAGGACGGACCATCAGAGGATGTCCATCGTAGAGAAATTACAATGTGGACAATCAGGCATTCTCAAAGCGGAGAGCATGAAATGGGAAATAAAGTCGAAGGTGATCAGACGGGAATGGATGGCCGTGCCCATCTCGATGAGATGAACAATAGCGGTGAGAATTGATGGAAACGCAAATTGACAAGCTATAACGTGGAACAATACGCTTGAATCATTTTTATATCGGAGATAATCACGTCACGCCATCCCTGGCATGAAGATCAAATCCTTCCGGCCTGAGAGAGGTTGATCCCGTCGTGTCGAGGGTCCAAAACTAACTGAACGGACTGAACAAATATAAATGTTGATATAATCCCGGAGAGAACAGGCCTGCCATGGATGATATGAGCGACTGGTTTAATCTGTACAGAGGAAACTTGGACAGGAAATTGATGGATGCTAAACCACCTCTGCTTTGACGTTAGCGCTGTTATCCAGGAAAGAAAATATGGAATAAAGCTGAAGTCAAGTTTGGTGTTAACGTGGTTGGTTTCTGTTTATTGGTTGAACATTTAACGGTGCACTGTGCAGTTTTGGAAAACTTCATGACTGAAGAAACGTGCTGTCCTCAGAGGGGAAGCTAGCTAAGCCAGAAAGATGGTCCAGCAAATATAAATTGAGTAAAACAGTATGAAACTGTGTTTATTCAGTTTATTCAGTCATTGAAAATCAATCAGGGAAATGAAGTAGAAATGAGGTTTGCGCTATTGGTTTCCTCCCTCTGGGTCCAGATGCTAATGATGCTAAATGAGATCACCAAAAGTGTCCAAACCCATCAGTACCATTTACATCTCTTGGTTCATTTGAATAGATCATTGGTTAGGTCAACAACAAATATCTTTATTCTGGACAAGAGTTGTTTAGTCGTTTCTACCCTCAGTCGCTAGTTTGCACTCGCTAAACATAACTGGGAGGTGTTGATTAAACTTCACTGTCATTTGGAGGCACCGTTTGTGTTGCTGTTGAATTGTATTGATTTTTACTGAGAGGTGTTTCAATATGAAGTGTCCCCTCATTGAAATAAATATTATCAATAAACAACTCTCAACGAAATACAATTCAACCTCCAAAGGTACCTTAAAGTCAACATATCTCAGACAAAATGATCTAATCCTGCTTTTCCATCAAATTTAGCGGGTCTACGCTGGTTTTTTAAACGCAGGTCAACCCGCTAAACCACCTCTGCTTTGATGTTAGCGCTGTTGTTCAGGAAAGAAAATATGGAATAAAGCTGAAGTCAAGTTTGGTGTTATTTTGAGTGTCACAACCTCCGTGAAATGACTCGTTTCACTGTCATAATTTCAGCCATTTGGTCCATCAACATTTGGAAAGTCTAGAAGAGCTGCATGATTAAATTATTTTATCCCCATTCAAGTTAGCCTGGCGCTTAACCGGAAGTTAGCCGGCTTTTATAGGAATGAACGGGGCTCCACCTCCAACACTGTGTCCAATTCTTTCTTTATTAACGCGTCATCACTTCGCACGGCGGAATTTAATTCACCCAGGTCTTATGTTTAGATCAAAGTCGAGCCGAGCCGAGGTGAGAAAAACCTGGTTCTACTGCAGAGTCAAAGAGTTTACACATTCGCCTGATCTAAACGGGTTTAAGTGGGATTTTTGACCAGTGGAAAAGGATTAAATACAAAGAATTCAAAGTGATAAAAAGTGAAAAGTTTGAGTTTAAGACTTGGAACAGCATGTATAACCTGTTACAGTCTGGCAAAGTGAACTCAACGACAGCGACTAAAGAATAAGGCTGGAGATGTTTCTTATGTAAATGTTCAAATAAATGGTGCCCATATGTTCTGGAGCAGCTGTCATAAAAGCACAGTGACATTTGCTGACTGACACGCAGAATAAATTGGACCCAGCAGTTATGTGAAAAGTATCTCAGGCGGAGCTGAAATGTAGGACTCATTCATGTACACTTAGAGGACTGAAATCACTTTCCCATGGCTATAAATCAGACGACTTTCCATCAATCATCTCCCAAATGAGAAAAAATACAGTGTATTTTTCATTCGGTGCTCAAAAGGTTGGACATGAAATTTTAAATTATGGGCCCAAGAGGAGCTATTATCCCGTCCTGTGGCTTTAGTGCCGGAGAGCCTGTAGCAAAGTTATGGTAAAACACATCAAAGGTACTTTATGGCTTTGTCCTCCTCATGTCACAGCTTGCTCTGGCACGTGGCCCAAATGCCTTCATCCCCTGACCTTGGCCATGATGATGGCACTAAAACTGGAGCACGCACATACTCACGGCCGCTCCCTCGCTTGGCATACTCAACGCCAGAAAACACACGCATGCACACACACCAGCTCGAGGACAAAAGCAAGGTGATAGCTTCCCCTGCCCGTTACTTTGCAGTCAGCTGAAACACGCTGCGGTTCATCGCTCGATTCAGCATTAAATTACAATTTCTGACAAGTTCGGCTGATGAGCGAGGAAGGACAATATAAAAGGACAACAAGGCAACAATCTGACATTTAGCTGACGTCCTTTTCTTCGTAAAAGCCTGCCTTTAGAAATCAACTGTTTTTTTTTTTAGTCCAGACACACTAGAGATGTGACTGCATTACCAAATGTTTGGCTTTGAAAGGAGGATGAAATCCATACTGGGGACGTTTTAGAAACGTAGGCACGTAGACAGGAGGGTTCTGAAGGGCATCTTTGGTCTTCTACTTGAGGGTAATTACAGACAGACAAGCTTGACACCGATGAAAAAGCGTTTGAAAAAAAAAAGAAGAGCCGGAGGAAGTGATGACCATTAAAGACACTCGCAGAGTTATTCCCTGAAGCAGCAAATGAAATGTAGGTCTCGAGCATTAAAGGGCTGAGAGGCGGAAATGGGTTTGTGTCCGAGTGTGTGGTGGTCGTGGAATATGAGAAAGAGACAGGAAACAAAGTTAAATCACTGTGATGAGAGAAGAAGTCCAAACCCTGCATGGAAAAGAAAACCAGGGCTCCTGATGGAACTGCATAACGACAGATTGTGCTACATTAATTAACAGTCATGACTGTCGAGATAAGTCTAATGACAGTGAAAGCGAAAGGGAAAGGCAGAAGCCATGCGACTCTTTCTTGTTTATGCATCATTATACATCTCTAAATCATCTCAATTATGTTGAGGTACTGCTGGACAAGACCGTTTGAGCTCACGTCATAATATCCGTATTATGTTAATATTTTGATCTTGCTTTATCGACAGGTATGCATCAGAGCTGACGTGCCAACTCTTACACGATAGATGACCTTTACAATCATGTAACGCTCCAGGAGGCTTATTATATCGGAGGAATCTGAAGAATCTCGCGAAAGTTAACATTTTCAGATCAATTTTGATTCTTGGAAATATTATGAAACTGTTTTAAAAAGACAGGAAAATGCGGAGTTAAAAAAAATGTGGAGATAGTTATGATGCAGATATGAAGGAATTCTGAGCGGCAGCTGGTGAGTGTCGGTGCTGTTCGGTTAAAGGTCAACGAGGAGGAAGCTGTGCGTGATGTCCGAGGCGGAGTCGCTGGGGGTCCTGCTTCCTGTGATCGGCGCCATATGTAACCCGCTGCCCTCTATCGCCGTCATCGCCCGCTGGACCCCATCATTAGTACCTCAGGAAATGGAGCACTGACTCACAAACATCCTCTGACTTCAGACACGGCAACATTCCTGCCCATTTTTGTTCCCTCACACACTCATATTCTAGACAAACGCCCCATGATGCTCCTTTAAAGAATAAAAAATAGAAATCAAGGAAAGACGCCTGTCAGCTTCCACTGTGACCCCCTGTGTTGTCCCCTGTGGTGGAGCTTTATCCTGCTGCGAGCCCCTCAGAAGAACCCCAGAGGCTTCAATTACAGCACAAACCCTACAAGCGAGCCTTAAAAAAATCTGCTCACTGGCTCTGTTCGGTTCTGATGTCTTGCCATCAGCACAAAAAAAAAAAAAAAAAAAGATAGCTGCGTTAGATTCCAACCTGAAATGCTTTTATTTATATGGCATTTCGCCTTTTTCTCTTTGGAGAATGTCTGCCGCTGAGAAATGTCTTCTTATTGCTTTCAAAGGACAGTTTGACACCCTCTTGGTCTATTGTGGGAGGCAACAGTGGCATCTTTCAGAAGGGGGAAAAATAGTGCTACTCTTTCATGTTGGGAGTAAATTGGCTTCCTCTGAAGAGTAACTTTCCGACCCGCTCTCGTCTCGGCGCACCTCTCGCCTTAAAGGTGACATAAAAGGACGGAAATGAATAGAAGGAGACAAATGGTACGAGGGAAAAAGGTGAGTGAAAATGAAATTGTGGCGGCAAATATCCTGAAGATGTGTGGAGAAGACTGTGGTGGGGGAAGAGAAGGAGGAAAGGATTGAACCGTTGGCTTTCGTTCAAGCGGTTTAATGGGCGCCCAACATTATATCTTAACACACCACTGGCTGGATGCTTTTATCCAAAGTGCTTTACAAGAAGCATGAGTGCTTAAATTTTGTGTGTGAGTGGCCCGAAGGAAATGGAGTCCTTAACCTCAGCAGTGCCATCTGTACCCAATGAGCTGCGTCTGAATCCCTGCTCATGATTTTTAAAATCTCTCTTAAGATTTCGGGCCGTTTCTTTTTATGTCTTGTCGTAGACACAATGAAAAAAGACTCAGGCGGAGAGGTGAAGGCCTGAATTCAAGAATCTGAAGGATTTAAGGGCGCCAGTCTGCGCATGCATGACGAGACAAAAATGAAATGCGAAAGTGCCCACGCTGGGATAGAAAGCAACCTGAGGTCATACAGTGAGTGTTCATGACAGGTTCCTGTGTTTTAACGTTGAGCCGGTAACAGCACGGCTCCCCATTCAGCCTCAGGATTGGAGTGAACTTCGCAGAAGGTGCACCGCTTTTCATCCGTCTCTAATCACCGAGCTCATGTAAAGGTCTAAAGGTACGAGGGGGAAGTGTTTATTAATTAATTTATAGCGTGTGATACATTTTTCTTCGTGCCTTAAACCGGTGACAGAGGGCTTTCGAGTACACGTGAACACTGAACTCAAAACCACACTCGGTATCAAAGGCAGACTCCCACGCTGGTTGTAGTGAGCAGCCCTCACTGGTAGTCTAGGTTGAAACTGACGTGTTCTTCATCTGACGTGTGAAGCTGCCTTGAAAAAGCCCCGAGACAGAGCGTTTCTTTCTCTAACAGAAGGGATACGGAGTCGTCGCAGTGGGAGTGAACACTAGGATCACGTTTAATTATTTACAGAATATCTAAGTGTGAAGGAAAAGTGCGACTGCAGACTCGCTCACGAGGAAATGTTCTATTTTTCAGGTTGTTTTTTATGTCTATACCCTAATATCAATATACATGCCGACGACAAAGTTTTGACTAATAAAAATGCTAAGATGCCATCAACCAAGACAGTGAAAAAAAACTAATTATCCAACAACTATTTCTCCAGCTGGCTAATAAAAGTTGTTGATGCCTCGTCAATCATGTAAAACAGCTCTCCACAAGCGAGCTGCAGGTGTGATAATGTCAGCTGCTTGCAGGATCAAACACAGCACACTCAACTTTTAGATTTAAATCTTATTGTTTGACCAGGTGTTTCCTCAGGTAAGACGTGCTGCCCCGGTCACCTTTTGTATTTTATGCCGTTTTTCCACCGACAGTACCAGCTCGCCTCGCCTCGACTTAGCTCGCCTTTTTGCGTTCCCATTACTGAAATCTGGTACCTGGTACCTGCTAAAGTGGTGCTTTTTTAGTATCACCTCCGTATAAGTTCCAACCGAGCTGAGCTGATACTTCTGTGTGACGTAAGCTGGCAGCCGGCCACTGATTGGACAGAGAGCGACGCCACTTGATGACTCATGACGAGCGCGACGTCCGAGCCTGACACCCGCTACCTTTAAAAACTAGCATCTGCGTTCAGTCAACACAGCGATTACATGGAAGGAACAACGCGCAGGAACACGGCGTGGACCGTGGCAGAGGTGGAGACGCTCCTGAGTGTTGTCGCTGAAGACGCATCCAGAACGAGCTTGATGGTGCGACAAGAAATGAAAAGGTGGACGTGTTTAGTGTAGCCCACAGCTAGCCCTGTTTATGTGTCGCGTGGATAAGTACGTCACTGATGACGACCCGCCCACGTTGATGACGACCCGCCCACATTGAAGAGATACTAATTCTAGATGGAAACTCAACACGTCTGAAACCAAACCAAGTAGAGCCACGCTAAGCCGAGGCCGAGGCGAGCTGGTACTGTTGGTGGAAAAACGGCATTACATTCCAAATATTTAAGCAAGTGTTGCCCTGACTCGGGGCGACGCCTCGCTCTCTCTCCGTCTTCTACAACGTTACTCTAAATATGCGCTCTCAAGTACAGAACTGTCATTCAGTCTGTACCACGTTTGGTGCCCAACTCTAATGCTGTGACATGAGAAAACCAAGATTATAAAGCAGAGATTAAATTCCTTTTAAAATAAGCTTTGCAGGACTTTGGGTATGATGTCATAAAAACCAAGTAAGAAAGAGAGGTTCTTAGTTATGACCCCAGTAAATGATTGAATCTGCTTTAAAGACTGACTGTCTGATTGAGTAGGAGTGAATTTGTGCCCTGAAATGATTTGGAAAAGTTCCTGCCTTGAGTTTTATATCATACAAAAGTAACATTTGTATTGGAAAACATTCAGATTTTGCAAAATACTATAAATCCCATACTGTCATTAATAATGTCTTTGCAGCATTAGCCACAACATCTCCATACAACCAGCGGTGGTATAGAGAAACTGTCTTAGACTGAAGTGCTAGAGGGGCAAATGTACTGAAATATGAAATCACATATTCGCCCTGCAGCTTGGCGTATATTGCAGTGGCATTTTATGGAGCCTATAAGGGGGGCTGGACTTGTTGTCACAGAGGCAACAGCCCCTTTGGGAGCCATTGGAGAACCGCCACTGAATGAAACAGTGGACACAGAAATGCTTTTCAGTCCCTTTCTCCACGCCTCTGTTGCTCAGTTTCATATAATATTGGCCGTTTAACTTTTGTTGACCTGCTATTACGTATGGTCAACACGTGCTGCCGACACTTTCTCGAGGTTCAGGCGTAGAGCCAGCTTGGTTCCCAGTAATGAGGGGGAAATAAATAATTGTCTTCCTTCAGAACACAATGGGAGCATTAACCTAATTACCATGATTCACCTACAGTGGCACACAAACGTACAGACAAAGGTCCTGCAGCTATAAGTAATAATGTCAACGAAACAATTTACCCTCATGAGAACAGAGACTCTTTGACCCTTCATCCTTCATCTTCATAATCCTTTTTGTTAAGGTTGTAGAAGAAAATGGTGTCAATTTATTGTCTTTTTTGCTGTTATATTGTCTTCGTATCATTATTTCAGTCTCTCCTTTTGGTCGTTCATCATTACAATGGCAATCTAAATAACACTGAAGTGTAATCAATTTTTTTTCCAGGAAGACCAGAGTTCAATTCACCTTTTGCTATGAAACAATTGAGTAATGAGCATCTGATCAGATAGACGTGTGTGTTGGGTCTCCAAGGCACCCTCTGTTCCATTGTCTTTTTCCCTTCATCAGAGAGTTATCTCAGCTCAGCCAGCACGTTTGTTTTGCTCGTTGTTTCGTGTAACCCTGCATATAATCCTGCCCAGAAACTCATTTTGGTCAGAGAGAATTCTTCTGGCCTTGATGTGAACTCTGAGTCTCCACCACACAGTGAAATAAACTCTCCTGAACCAGCATCATCAGCTAGCTGATGTTATTACTGACATTTCTAACATCTCACTCTCGCAGGAAACTGTTCCCACCTGTCTCGAGACAGCCGCCATCGCCGCTGTACCTAGAAAGTCTGCTGCGTCTCGTCTTAACGACAGTCGCCCTGTGGCACTCACCCCCATCATGATGTTGAAGTGTTTTGAGAAACTGGTCCTCCAGCATATCAAAGAAAACATCCTTGCCAGCCCTGGCCTTCTTCAGTATGCTTTCAGAAGCATGGGCGGAAGTTTGCATAGGGACGACACGGACAAGTCACAACCACAGTTTGGGAGGGAGGGAGTTGTCCCTACCAATATTTTGATATATTTTAATATAATCATTTTTATTTTGTTTTTTACATAATGCATTGAATATAATGTTCTTTGTTCCAGTAGTATATGAATCTTGGACTATTTATGGAAAATAAAGTTTTTATTCGACCTCAAAGTTGGGCGAAATATCCTTATTCTTGTGATCTGTTAAGGATTTTGACAAAGAATTACTCTAAAAGTACACAGTAAGAGTACTTCTTATTATACATGCAAGTAGTCTATGAAGTACTTAGTTCAGCAGTACATGAATCTTGGACTACTTATGGAAAATACGTTTTTTATTGCACATCAAATTTGGGCGTAATATCCTTATTCTTGTGATCTGGTCAGGATTTTGACCCAGGATTACTGTAAAAGTACACAGTGAGAGTATTTCATATTATACATGCAAGTAGTCTATGAAGTACTTAGTTCAGTAGTATATGAATCTTGGACTACTTATGGAAAATAAGTTTTTTATTCAACCTCAAAGTTGGGCGAAATATTATTATTCTAGGTTGCTGGGCAGTGTCCCTACCAAAGCTGAGACCAAAGCTGAGACCAAACTTAAGCCCTTGTTCAGAAGTAACAGACCCACAGAGGATGTCATATCCATTGTCCTCCACACATCATGTTAGATCTTGATGCACAAAACACCCAGATATATTTGTGTCGAGGTCTGTGAGTGCAAAAGAGAGTGCGCTTTGTCTTTTACATATGCATATGTAACGGACATGACCTGACAGAGACCCTTTGACCTGGAACTAGCAGCTGGAAGACTCAGAGGTGATCAGGTAATTAAGTGGATTTGACCCCTTTAACTCGAGGTGGGAGGAGAGGAGATGCAGTGTACGATAGAGAGAGAGAGAGAGAGAGAGAGAGAGAGAGGGAGCACCATGTATATATGTATATGTACCATGTATAGTACAGTAGAACAAGCAGGTGAAGAGAGATTAAGAGAAGATACGGCGATAAGCATAAGCTGAGCTGAGTAAGAAGACACCTCTTTGGCCTGGCATATTGTCGACAGCAGCACTGCGTTATGTGCTCACAGAGGTCAATCCTCCAATTAGACATTCGCAAAAATCACACGAGTGCACGCCCGCATGCATACACACACCTTCTTTAATTCCTCCCCTGCCTCCCTCCCTCCCTCCCTCCCTCCCTTCCTCCCTCCCTCCCTTCCTGATCAAACGTGAATGCAAATCAGCTTCGCTCCGCTGGGTAGCCGTACTAAGAGGTATTAAAGGTGACATCAGGGAGGAATTTCTCCGTTGTCACGCAATCTGGAAGAAGATATCTGGAATGTATCCACAGCCCGAACGTGAGAAAGAGGACAGCGATAAGTCATAGATAATGCACACGGCTGCGTGGATAAATAAAACATGCGTGCTGAAGATGGGTCAGCTCAGCTCGCAGCTCGCAGCGCTTCCGTGATGCTTATATCTGTTACAACGGCAGCGATAACTACTGTGACACTTACTGGGGTTGGGAGGAAACAGCGTGCAGCTCTTGCAGTGGATGATCTCCTTGACGACTGGTGCATCTTGGGAGACGGGCGGGGGAGCCAGGCCCAGGCCGGGCATCATGGGATTTATGGGGGCAATGCCAGTCATCAGCGCGAGACCGGGGTCAAAGTCTGGAGTCAGGAGAGAAACATGGATGAGAATACATAGCGAGCAACGCGGCAGCTGCTCGGGAAAGCGGCGGTGACACGCCGTGCACACACATTAAGGAATTAGCTCCCGTCTCCAAACCGGTTATCAGTCACGGCTAACCTTTGCCGCGGCGTCATTTGAGCGCACGCTGGCTGTTTCATGTTCCATTTTACATTGTGTTCTTCCTCCAGGAACACAGAGCAACACTTCTGTCAACAGTGGTGACACACAAGCAGTTTATAAATAACTGAATATGTCAGCCGCTCATGAATAAATCATCTGACGAAAAAACATGAATATTTAAACTATTTTTACTTAGTCTCTTGTCTTTTTTCTCATTCTGTCTCTCTCTCTCTCTCTCTGCTGGTGAGTTTCCTTTCTGGAATCTCTCTCTGTCACACACACAACACTCTCATCAACTATAACATGCCATCTTTGTTGCTCTCCGTCTCCCCCTCTCTTCCTCTTTATTCTCTGAATGATGACCTGTAACATCACAGAGAAAAATTTTGGAAATCAGACGCTGCAGTCACAAGGTTCTGCACCTGGGCACACACACAACACACACACACACACACACACACACACACACACACACACACGCATTCATATTCTCTCTACGGCTTTTTTTGAAATGGAAATGCATTGCCCTCTCCCATGAGTCTCCACTGCACCTGCAGGAGACAGCGGCAGAGAAAGGAGGCCATTGTGTTCATGTGTCGTGTGTAATGAAATGCTGTGCATGCCAAGTTTCCCCCGTGAGTGACAGAAACTTGACTGAGACAAAACTGAAATGAAAGCACAACAAAACACTGATGCAATGCTCGCTGGAGAGGAGTTTTTTTTTGTGTCCTGGAGGAGTCGACGGAGGAAGAGTAATCTAGTTCGATGAGCCATTATGCAGGAGAGTAGTGGGAGGGACGGACAAAGTTATCAGTGACACGATGCATCCGAACTAAACACCATAAAGATGAAGAGCTGCGATACCGCGGAGGTTCGGCCGGCGCTCTCTGTCTCCTGCTGATGACCCTGACATCCGTCTTTAGCCAGGTGACAGAGGGAGAGGAGGCGGGTGATAATGAAAACACTGCCGGGTTGCCAGAGCGATGAATGACTTGTTCTGGTGAGCTGGAGGAGAGGAAGATGGATAACACGGAGGGGGGAGAGATAAGTGATGCAGGAGTGAAGCATCAAAAGGGAAACAGAGCCATAAAATCTGATCCAATTATTACCACAGCACACCAGGATGTAGTGTTTTCCATTAAATCTGTATCTCTGGATCTGTCTGGGGTGGTCATAGATGTCACTAATTGTATTCTTATCTGTATTTGTTGAGACAGAAAAACAATAGCTGCCTGATGAATAACGGGCGCTGTTATGGAAAGTATCTTTTTCACGATATCCAGGCTTGTTATTGTGTCGGGGCTGATTCTGTTGGACAGCCTCCTCTCGTATTTTACAATCAGAGTGGTAAATCAGCACGAGCAGGGAACATAAGGAAAAGGGGGATTTTTCAGGAGTCAGTCCTTCCAGCACCAAATGTAACATAACTGATCTGCACTTTAAGATTATTTATAGCTATAATAAGTGAGCATCTTTTAATATTACACTGGAATTAAGAGAGAAACCAATCAATGCCTTGAAGTTACGTAAATTCACTGCTGCATGGTTGCATAGCAGCTACCCAACAATAAGCTCCGATCCTAAATGTCAAGTCTAAAGGCTCAGAACTCATGTTTTAGGCATAGACTGTATATAACATGGACATGGTCACAGTCACAGACAAAAAGAGGGTGTTCTGGTTAAAGTTCAGCCTCTTCTGCATGGCAGCTGACGTCCCTGTCAGCCAAAGTGGAAAACACGCCAGACGGCAAAAGATGAAGGGTTGCGAGCATCTGCTTCACAAGCGCTTTAGCCAACTTCTCCATCATTCATCACCAAGCGAGGGTGAAGAAAGGTCATGCATCGCACCAGTGTGCCCTCGGAAACACTCTGCAGGGCTCCCACAGATTTTCCATGACCCTTCTCTATTTTTATGAAATTTAGGACAAGTTATTTAGAGGAAAGACGATGTTCTATAAGTATATGCATCACAGATTCAAAGATCTAGACTGAAAACCAGGAGAAATCAGGCCCTTGCTATCAGGTCGAATAGAAAATTGATTGTTTTATCATTTGAATGTCTTGTTGTATACTTTATTTTAGTTTTTTCTCTTGTATTTTATTGTATGATTTGTTGTTTTCAAAAGGCAAACAGATTCCTAACACATGGCCTCATTTTAGTTCCAATCTGGCTCCTGAGTAAGTGTTAAAAATCAAACCTGTCCGCTGACTCAGATCTGACATCACTACCATGACAAGAAGTCAGTTTTACGTCAGTAACCTGATACTGTTATTGCACTTGTTGCTGGTCATTTGCAGTTCTGGCAGGAGGAAGAGTTAGTTTGAGGACTGAAGACATAAAAAAAAATATTCAGTCGAAGCTTGAAGGCTCATTCCATCGAATCGAGTGGGAGAAGAGTCGGATGGAGAACGGACGTGGATGCAATTGTTACTCTGCACACGCATGACTTTTCACCATCACTGGCAGCACATACTGATGGGGGAGACGGCTGACGTCCTGAATGGATATGAACAGCCGTCTGAAAATGTGACATATGAGCAGCTTTCACAAACTGAGCCTGCAGACCTGCTGGGTCGATGTCAGATCCAGCTGCACGTCGTGTCTGTTAAAAAAAAATCCATTCATGCAAAAAGATCAGCATTAATGTATTTTTTTCTGTCAGTCAAGATGAGTTTGTGTTAATGTTCCTGGTTTTATGTTCTGCTCTCTGTACAGAGGATTAAATGAGGCTCTGTCTGACCTGGAATCAGACAAAAAGTCGTCTCCAGGGTTACATTTCGGCCTCACCTGCTTCCAGCACGATGAACTCAGGTCAGCACTCTACCTTCAACAGACATGTTCTGACTGCTCAGGGCTGAGTTTCTCTCTCTGTGTGTGTGTGTGTGAGCATCTGCTTCCCTCTACGCCTGCACATTTCTGTATTGTTGGTTTGTTTATCTGTTTTGCCTCGTCTCCTTTGCCACCGTAATCCTTTAAGGCTGCGATCTGATATTTCTTTACTTCGCGCGCACACAAACGCCTGAAGAATTTCATTTTCATGTTCAGCTGTGTTCACAACTTAAACGCTGATTGGGGGCAAATTAAGATCACATTTAGAGTGAGAACTAATCTGATTAGAAGCGTGGACGCCTCACCTCGAATGACTGCCTCGTGTGTTATTTGTTTTAGCATATTTTAAAAATATCACACATTCTGTTTAACCCCTTAATCCAATAACAGAATGCAAAAGTTCACCGAAATGTCATGAAAACAAGACTAAAATAAGATGTTCCATCAGTACAATTGAACCCAGATTCAATTGGAAGCAGCAGATTGGATTCCTTGGCATATTTTTGTTGGTTTCTTATTTGTGAGGATTAAAAAAGAGACACAGTGACTTCTTGTTGACATCTCCAGCGGAGCAGCGGTGACGTTTAACAGAGAGACAAACGATCCAGCAATATGAACCATCGCGCTAAATGTCATGTTTTGCTCCAAGTCCAACAGAATCAGAGGGGGGGGGGGCTCTTTCTTTGGTACCAGCACTCAGCAATCACACTGTCAAATCATACAATCAAAATCCACAAAAGAAGACAAATAGATACACATTCTTCCTCCACTTGCAGCCGTCTCGGTTGAATGTAACAGACTGGAGAGACTGCATTAGCAGCCTTTTCTTTCTCGACGTCTCGGCCTCTTGAGGAGCTTTTACACTGAGTGATTTCGGGCTATCTTACTTCAAAGTCGACAATTGTGAAAGAGAAATGGGAAAACTTTAGTCGACGATCAAAATACGGTGGACGTACTGACACCCTCTGTGGAGACCTGACAACGCGTTGCCATGGTGATGTCTTTTATCGTTTACAAAGAACGGGATGAAATATAGTAAATACAATTATTCTGTGTTTATCTTTACAGTTAATTATTCTGGTAATCCATGTATAAAAAAGGCTTTCTTTTAATATTCTATCGCAAACTTGAATGAATAGCAAATTCCCTCCGTAACGTAAGGGCACGCATTCATTAACAACACGGATCGTGTAAAAGAAGAAATGGAAAATAAAAACATTAGCTTCCTGTTGTCCACATCAACTATGTTTTCTCCTTGCGTGAGAGAGAAATGACACAATTGTAAATTGGCGAAGGAGTTAAAATGTGAGGGGGCGGAGGGGTGCGCCTGTCAATCAAACCCCATCCCTGAGCATGAAGTCCACTTTACAACACCGACCAGAACCGACAGTCTGCACACATACACCCCATGTAAGAGTGTGTGCGTGTGCAGGAAGCAGCAGCAGCAGCAGCAGCAGAGACGTGCGTGATGAGATAATATGTGCTGTCTCCTCTTCCAAGGGGAGCTGATCCGGCCCTCTCATCGCTATGGCAACGACGGCGCTTCAGTCCGGAAGCCACGTTTCATGTTTCATCACTAACAGCACGATGACCCAGTATTTGAGTGGTTTCAGTGCAAAAAAAAAGGGGGGTCTGTGCTGAGAAACTCCTCCGAGACCCAGAGATCACCAAAGTGCCCTTAAACAAAAACATCAAGAGAAACCTTCTGGTTCTCTGACCGCCCACACAAGGCCGCTAGTCTCTGTGTCGGTTTATCTCTGATCTCTTTTTCTCTCGCTTACTGTTCCGACTCCTGCTTTCTTTCTTTTTTTTCCGTTTCTCTGTGTGCTCCTTCATTACTGTACATGGCACCGCTCTGAAGCATTTACACATACAGTGCCTCCTCGTCCTGGCACTTTATTTCTAATGTGGAATCTTTCCCGGAGGTTTGTTTAATGTAACTGCATTTCGGGCCGCCTGAGCACAGACGTGAAATTAAATTTGAGAAATATAAATTTGACTACAACAAGCTCCTGGCTATCACTGTTGTACTCCCGTCTCTGCCTCGACACGAGCTCTCCTCCCCTTTCCTTTCCTCTTCAAACTGCGATTTCCACAGTAAATGTTCCCTCTCAGCAGAGTCAGCCATGGGTGGCGGTCGGGGGGACAGAGGCAGCCGCTGTGAGGCATGCTGGGTAATATGGGTAATATTTTCTGGTGAACAGACAGGCCCAGGCCTCCTGGAACTTGGCCTTTTACTCACCCTGCCAACTGCCCCCATCTGCATCTCAATCTCCCTCCTAATCGTCATCAGATATCTCTCGGAAAAAATCCATCAATTCATATTAACCACGATGAATTCTTCATTTAATTGTCTGTATTGTGACAGATATACCTTTATCGCATTTGTTCTGCATAGACTGAGCCTCTTAAACCTTCTGAAACTTTTATGAACCACAATTTCCCTCGTTAATTCTTATTCCTATTCATTCTGCTCTGACTCTCTATAGCGCATTAACCTCAGTCAGTCAGTTAAACCAGTCACTCGCTGATCGCCGCAGTAGATCAGTTCACAGAGTATGTGAATGTGCCGAGCGAACGCAGCGGAGAGAGCCACGGGAAACTCGCCTCCCTTTTTCTTCATTCAAAAACACTAATAACTGAGTTTTTGTGTGTGAATCAGGGGAGAAAGAAACAGCAAATTAATCCACACGTCTTCCTCGGTCTCAGTAGAAGCTGCCTTGTGGCCTCCATCCAGCAACATTTCTAATAAGAGCCCCGACCATCCAATCAATGCCATTATAGCTTCTAATAGAAACATCTATTTCTATAATGGGAGCCTATCATAAATGCTGTTGTTGTCCTGGAGTGCTGTAAGTTAATAGAACTGCCGTCTCACAGTGAATACGAATGAAGACATTCACTGACTATTCATTATTATTTACTAAAAGGCAGCTAGTGGTTTCAGTCTCACAGCTGCGGCACCATGAAAAACACTTAATCCCTTCAAGGCGACTCCGACCGCTAACCTCCAAATGTAGCAGGGCAAGTGATCATTGGATTGGAGTCAATACGTCCTGTGCTTTGGTATAAAAGCGACTGTGCTGTGCCCACGAAGTATATAACAGATATTCTGAATGGCACTACGCAATATAAAATAACATCTCATAACCTCCAGGAAGCCGCAATAAAAAAAAACCTTTCAAGGCCTTTTTAATGCTTTGTGGAATTTAATTTAAGGCCGAGTAAAGGGACGGAATTAACAAGGCTGGAAAACCGGCCTATTACTGATACTGCATAACTAATTACAGTGGCGATACCTCTGAATGAGCCGCGCGAGGAAACAAAAGACACCGAAGAAAACAAATGTTGTGAGGCATGAAATCAAATTGGGTTCAGGCTTAAAGCTGGCAGCGAGCATATTGTTTAACAAGCGCCTTTACTCTTCATGAAAACGTAACTCCGGGGTAAATAATCACTAATTAGCCGACAGTTTAATATTTCTGTTCAGCCACTGGCGGTTGGTTTCAGTTGAACATACTGTTGCTAGCAGCAACCACTGCTGGCAACGATCCAGCTCCGGCGTTTACGGTTTAAACTCCGAGGTCGGACGGAATTAGCATGACGGGAATTAAATATGTACGAAATGTGAAGGTTAAAGGTGCGCTACGCAGGATTAGCTAATAGAGAATACCAGTATAGTGAACTGCAGCTAACATTACGAAGTCCTTCTCTCCTGATGGCTTCAGTGTTGTTTCCATTGCTGAACTGGTCTTCAAATATGCCTATAGGCCAAGTTTATATCTGCCAGATTAGCATAAAAAAATAAGTTTGACCTCCATTTTCACACGAGCCAAATGTTACACTGAGCTGATTAATAAGTAAATAAAGCAGAAGGAAAACAAATAACAAACTCTGAGAGCGAATTAAAAAACAGGAACATGGTTCCAGACGGGATTTAAACTGCAGGAGAAGCAGCGAGGTTGTGACTGCTGCTTGGAAAAAATATTTTCTATTAAATGTCTCTGTTTATGAATGTAAATAATCCGTCGCTGGGACTGATTGTTTGGTCAACAGAAGTTGGTTTCAGCGGAACATTACGTTGCTATAGCAACCACTACTGAACAGGATTGCAGCAGTTTACCAGTTTTAAGGTACGAGACTGACAGTTACAGTGTTGCGTCGTGCACTTTTGATTATATCCACAAGTTTCCTGGGGAGGCTACTGAGGAAACGATTCTGGTTGACACCTCCGGTGCTTTGCATTAGCATAAGTAACATACACTGAAAAAAGTGAATATAAGAATATGTATTTGTAACATAATTAAGCCTGTGATAATAACAATGTAAAACAAAGTTTGTCTCTTGACATTAATATATCAAGTTGTGAATTAAAGCTGCAAGCAGCGATGAACGGGCCCTCGCAGGCCGCGCGTGTCAGCGAGTACTGCTGCCGCGGCGTGCAGAAATTGTGGCCTGTTGCATGCAGTGTGCTGAACTACATGAGAGGACTATATTGTGTTCCCCTGAGCACTGTTAAACAGAGATTTGTGTCCATTAGCAACGCAGCATTTTTGGGCATTTAGCAATAAAAGCGCCACCTATTGGCCGATCTGCACCAAATTTTGCACACACCCTCATGCAGCCATGGAACACATTTAACCAAAGTTTCGTTGTATTCGGACTGTATTTAGTCAAGATATGCAAGACTGTCTGTTTTCACTACAATGTGCAGGAAATTGTTGTTTTATATTTTGGACGTGTTTTGCACAATCACAACTATTTTGATAAGTTTTTGTCAGGACATTCCACAGATGCTGCATGCAAAGTTTGGTGCAAATCGGTGATATCGTGTAGGAGGAGTTCGAAAAAGTAGGTTTTGGATATACAGTGACTTAGCCATGGAAATGTGCAGCAGAAGTGGGCGTGGCCTATGTCAGAAAACTCAGCTGTATTCAGGGAATACAGGGATATAATTGTTTTGAATGTGTCATAAAAACTGTGGAACTTACGGGCAAAAACGCGTTTTCGTCTGTTATAGCGCCCCCTAGTGGCCAACATTCGTGAAATTGAATTCTTAGGCCCCCAGTCACATGTCAACCAAGGATCTGAAGTTTGGTGTTAATAACATAGACTTTGAAAAAAATTTGCAATAGGCCACGCCCACATTGAGCAGTCACAACCACCTTCCAGATTCGGGCTCAGGAGTGCGCCTACATCATACTGACTGAATTTCGATGAAATCCGTCCAGCCATTTCAGAGAAACAAACTTCCCATATTTGTAGCGCCCCCTAGTGGCCAACATTCGCCAAATTGAATTGGTAGCCCCACAGTCACATGCCAACCAAGGATCTGAAGTTTGGTGTTAATAGAATTTACTTTGACAAAGATATGCAACAGTTCGCATTTTTATAGCTAGCTACAGAAAGTATTTCGTTAATAATTAGCGCATTTTTGAAACTAATCACCGGGTTCGCACAACTTTAGATGAGCTCTATCAGAAGAGTGTACCTGCCAAGTTTCACGCAGATCGGACAAAATCCCAAGGAGGAGTTCGAAAAAGTAGGTTTTACAGTTTTCGCGATGTAGCACGAAAAAATTATAGGCGGACGTGGGCATATCCAATTCCAAAGTGATTCATCGGTATTCAGGGAATCAGTGGATGTACAAAGTTTTTGAATTTGCGACGTGCCGTAATTCACCTATTGCGGAAAGACCAAAAAAACAGTGTAGGGGGCGCTATTGCGCCATCTTGCGTCGACCATGTGCGAGCTGGTCAAAATATCGAATTTCGGATCCGGCCGAAGAACTTTGCAAAGTTTGGTGAGTTTTTGAGCACGGGAAAGGGGCCAAATTGGGGTTTGAAAAAGGTCAAGAATAAGAATAATAAACATTACAATTACAATAGGGTCCTCGCAGCTTCGCTGCTCGGGCCCTAATTAGTCTACATTTGTTCAAAACACAAGTCATTTGGATTTTTTTCCCTAACAAGCTGTATGTAAGTGGCTCAACATGTTTTCTTACGCAGATCCACACAACACACTATTTGCTTGTTGTATTTACTCTGCTCCAACTACGCCCCGCCCCGTGTGGTGCATTCTGGGTACTTCTGGGTATTATGCCTTATTATAACCTTTCCTCTAGTGCAACTCTCACACAATTTGCTGAGTGTACTTATGGTTTCCAGGGAATTCACCCTCTTAATTTTGTTGTTGTCATTTTTTTTCTAGCACCATGAGACAAAAATGTCATGTAATGTTTATATTGGACAGATTGACCAACATGTAGGTCACATACTCGATTTAAGTGGCTCACCGTGACAAAAATATAATGTGTTTTATCTACTGAGAAAAAGTAAGGCAACTTTTTGCATCACTTTATCATGTAGATCAAACAAGAGTTGTCTTTGTATGTACAACATTAATCTTGCAAGTCATGTTAACTTACTTTTGCTAAAGTCAACTTACATTTACAAGTTAAGGCAACTTACTTTTGCAAGTAAATTCAACTTAACACACCCGAGTTGACTTTGTTTGCAAAAGTAAGTTGACTTTAAAATTAATGTTGAACAAACAAAGACTACTCTTGTTTGATCTACGGGATAAAATGATGCAAAAAGTTGCCTTACTTTTTTTAAGTAGATCAAGCCCTGTATTTTTATCAGTGTATCATCATAATAACTGAAGCACTGGCAGCACTTCAGGCTTTAGAAGCATCAGCTAAGTCAGCTTAGCAATAATAATAGTAAGAGCAGTTTTCACCCAATAAAGTTGGCTACTACCCGTTCCAGTTAAGCACCAGATGTCACTCCTATAACTCGTACAATGTATTGACAAACGACTTTCATAGTAGTACGAGCCTGCAATCAGTCAAGCCAAGGCTAACCAAACTAGCCTGTATGCTCGCTGTCTGCATTGCTAATAGAACATTCTAGGTAACTGTACATTTCTGTTGGGCAAACTATATATTTCACACTTTTTATTTTTATAAGTGTGGACTTGTGTGTATATTTTCTAGATTAATCATTTTCAATTAAATCCCTATACTACTTAATATTGATCATCTAAAGTCAATCATCCAAATGCACTTTTAGTACATTTTTAGCCATGCTCAGGCGACGGCGATGTCAGTCAGTCGGATACTTTGGACCAGAATCTCAACAACTATTGGACGGATTGCCATGAAATTCTGTAAAGACGTTGGCAAAGCTAGCATATGTAACATATTATCATAATTTCTCCCAGAAAATAGGTCCTAATGATTTTGGTGATCAGATTGCGCATTTCTTTCATCATAGTTTTTTGATTATTAAGACTAAACTGTTGGCAGGTTTTCCAGAAGATTATAAGATATAATCTGTACAAGGAAGTAAAAAAAAAAGGGTTAAACTGCCTCAATCATCAAACAGGACAATGTTAGAATAATGATTCATAAAGTCTCTTCAAAACTCTCGGAAAAGTGAAGTTATATCCCTGAGATAAAGTTCCTTAGACATAGCTGCCACAGTGAATAAATCCTGCCAGATTTAGAGATGAGAGTGTCTGTGTGTCTGCGATAATAAGAAGTAGCTTGTAAGGTTGTAAGGTCAGAGGGAGAGCGGGGAGGAAGACAGAGAGGAAGACCAAAACAGAACGGCAGACGTAATCATTTCTGACAGAGAGGGGAGAGATAGAGGAGAACCATTTTTCTGGCTATTCTACGGTATTCTGCTGTCATCACAGTGTGGGTGTGTGACTCAGTGATACAACAGCCTCCATTCAATATCCCAATAATAACACCGCTCCAACCTATACAACCTCTATTCACCGAGCCCGACCGTAAAGATATCTATCACGTATCGATCAATAGGCTTCTCATCTTTATGGTCAACACAACTCAAACTGAACACGAGTTTACCTGCCTGGAATTCAACAACTTGAAGCTGTGCCGAACACAATAGGAACTCTACTGTGGCCACGAGGACTAAAAGAAGTTTAGACGTGTTTATTAAGTTTTTTTTAGGATTTCACATATCTAACATGACAGAGTAAGGCTGCACAATCTGATTAAAACAATCATAGTGCGATTATTTTTGTGTGGTTATATTTCATTAATTTTCACTTAATCAAACCATCAAAATCATGATGATGTGATTTTTGTTGGGCTCTGCACCAAACAAACATGTTTTCTTTGAGCTGAAGATCAAAATTTGTACGCCAGAGCGTCTCTGCAGCACAACAGAGTCGTATTTTGTCGCACATTTTACTTTTAAACACGCAAAACTAGAACTTCTTACAATTTGGATATTGCACTAAGCCGTACTGGATTTATTTAGCTATAACTTAGAATAAATAAATGAAAAATTAATGAGGGAGAAACTACGTTGACACTAAATCTGCCATCCTGCGCATATAAACGACAAATAAACTGATATTTAAAAGGCACAAGGGAACTACAGCCTATAAATCATTAAGTCGTGTGTATATAACGACAGCTGACTGAGCAGCACTTTGTGGGACAGTTGGTAACATTGCATTTCTTCAGTTTTTTCATCGAAGGGTTGAAAGACAAGTCACACATCATTCTGTGTTTATTAATTCCTGACACTTCTGTAATCAGCTCTAAAAATCAGCCATAATTCATGTAGGATCTGAACTGCTGTAGTCAACGCAGAGCCGGCTGCAAGGTGACACCAAGAAAGTGTTTCCCAAGGATCAATATTTCATGTTTTATTAGGCCATTATTAATCAAAACTCTGGTTTAGTGTAATTTTTTGGACTATTAGGACAGGATTTGGGATTTGGGACGACTGCTGTAACATGTGATCGCCCTAAATAGAGTAAACAGGAGCGTCTACATGGTTAACTTGAGAGTCACACGTGCAGGATTTATGTCTTTGTGCGTTCACTGATCTTTTTGTTCATGTCATGAGTAGTTTTGCGTGAGCTGAGCTGATTGTTCAGTTGCCATAATGGGGCTGATGACAGCTCACACTGTTTGAAAGGCGAACGTCTTAATATAACTCCTCTTCTGAACCGATAAGTGACGAGTATGTTGTGTGTGATGTTCGCTCCGACCTTTACTTGTTATGCCACTGACAAATCGATAAAGATGATTGCAGTGTTGAGATGTATCGTTTTTGTAAGCTTCATCAAATTCAGATGACGTGCGTGACGGACAAACAAACTAATTCCGCCTGACGCCGAGCCTGCCTCACGCCTCCAAAAACAGAAAAGAAAACAGCGTTACTTCTAAAAATAAAGCGGCCCGGTTACAGAATGACAAATGACTCTTGGAAAGTGACAGATAGGATCAAATTAAATCAAATTAAAGCACTTTTTTCCGGCTGAAAAGTGACACTTTTGCAAAAGGACATCTTCATTCACACTGTCATATCATCTGTCCACACCATTAATACTTTAATAACACTTAATACAGCACTTATCTAAAGGCAGGACTGACAAAGTGCTCGACAGTCTGTTAGTGCAGCTGTCCGGACAATACCAATATAATAATCGAGGATGAAATGCAGGAACTCTTAAGTTAAAGGAAATCTGTCATTTTTTGGATATTAAACTTGTTTTCTAACCAGCAGTAAGAAGAGAAATATCGATATCAATTTCATGTGTCAGTTTAGTGCAGAGTAACATCTCCAAAGGCTGTCGTACGTACGACGTGTACGGTACATTGTGTATTTTGCATGTATAGCACTGAGAAAGGCACGCTGTGACATAATGACCAGTTAGCAGTGTGCAACTTCTTAAATGCTTGTCAGTGTCGGTGGGTTTAAAGGCCGTTGCACAGCCATGGTACACCCACACAGGTGTTAATTACTGTGCCTGTTCAGACGTTTTCTCTGGACTGTGTGGGCGCGAGCAGACTGTGCTTGATTGACGTCTCCCTCGTTCTCATGTAAGCTTCGTTTCAGCTGCCATTGCGAGTAAAAAAATTACAGCTATATTAATTATTATTGGAACAAAGAGCCAGGGGACGTTGTTCAAACATTACATGACCACCACCTTCAATTGGAACAGAGGTCGAATAACAACTGTTCAAGTGTGCAGAGGCATTAAACTCTTTCAGCCAACTAACTTCTGACTACAACCCAACTGACACTGGAAATTTTAGGCTGCTAGTGAAAGTCATTTTTTCTTTTTGTGTATGCGCATAAACTTAAACAAACTATCTTTAATTCAGATCCCTTTAACAAAAGAATTGTGACCAAGACATAAATTTTGGGGGGTAAACTTGCCCGTGCTCTTTGGTGTTCAGGCTAAATTATGGGGACATAAACCTAAACTACTTGTTACCACCAATACCAAAATATCTGTGATAATCTTATCAAGTCTATCCAGAATACAGTGTTAGGACTCCAAAATTTCAGTTATGATTGTGCGTGAATTTTCAAGCTTTTATAGAGAGGGGAGGGGGATAGTAGATACAACATCAGTTATCTTACGTCCCTCAAACCTGCTGTAATTGTGTCTAGACGAGCCAGTGATGAACTGCTGTGAGTGCTTCGGCCTTCATCATCAGAAGAACGACCATGTAGGTCGACTGTGAGAACATTAAAGTTTACTGTTAGGCAGCGACCTCTAGTGGCGGTAGTAATTATTACAGCAGCAAAGGAGGAAATTAAGCAAAGTAGTGTAAAGAGTGACAAGTCAGGGAGGTCGAGGATGGACCGTGGGGACAAATATCAGGGTGTCCAACGCTGAGTCTAATGAAGTTAAGTCCGTACAGTCAGTCGTAGGCTAAGATGTTCTGGTACACTTGTTGCTGGTACATTGCAATGGTCATATTGTTTTGGGAACAGCGATATATGTCATGTTGGGATTCACTGACAGTCACCCTATTCAGTTGTTTAGGCATGAGGACAGGTTCATGTGCATGAGGAGCAGAAATGCTTCCACACAAAGACTGTTCTGTGCACTTGTATGTTAATGTGACTGTTTTTTTCATTTGTGCAGATTTTCAGCTGATTCATGTCATAAATGAACTCCATTTATCGTTCTTTACCAGTGGTTTGCCTCTTTACTGGTGCACCCGATGGAAGGTATTAGATGTTTTCATGGGTCTGCTTAGTTTCTAGAAACAGAAACAGAGTGAGGACCTTTATCTTTGATGTAATGACGGCTAACTTACCAGCTAACAGGATGCAACAAGACAGTTTTGGAGCTTTATTTTTTCTCTTTTGACTTTTAAACTTTCTTGTATGAGCGCCGAGAGACTGATATTAATCTTCCCACCTAAATTCGAGTCTGACAGCAAACAAGCCTGTTTTTTTTTTACCAAATGTTTGGGCATTCATTAAAAAAATATGAACAACCTGCACATTAATCTTACACACACTGTTCAGGCGGAAGGCGACCTGGTGACCTTCTCCTAGTTTAGAGTCAAAACAGAGCAGCATTCTTTGAGTCACGACCGAGAGTCGTAATTAATCTACCTGGATCAGTTCAAAGACAATAAAACACAACACAGAACCGAGAGCGTGCGCCTGCATCTTTTATGGCTCGCCTTAAGTTATGCTCTTTGCCTCGCGTGTGTGTGTGGGAGGCTCCAGGGGGATGGGATGCATTTGCGTGCGCTACGTGCAGAGTGGTTCAGTAGGTTCGGAGCTAACAGACTGGAAGCTTGACCATGCATCTCTCTGCTAAGTCTAGTGAACATATGGATTATGGATGGAGTGCCGTGAAGGTCAGGCGTACTGCTGGAAGGCCTCCTTTCAGCCGTCTGTTTAAGTGCAGGCAGAGGAGCGAGCGTGGACGCACAGTCATAACTCAGACAGCACTTAGCAGCCAACTTTGATTGACCTGAGATTTCCTCTTCATAAATGGTTAAACGGAGAGACAGATAGAGATGGTCGGAGTTGAGGAAAAGAAAATGAGCTGGTAGGAGTACTTCAAACTGAATTATTCCATTCTGGCTGACGAAGTGTCGGCTTGTCTGTCTGCAGATGGATAATACCGAGCTCCGCTGAGACAGAAGTACCTCACTGATTTCCTTATGAGCGTGGAGATTATATAATACAGCTCTATGCAGAGGGTAGGAAATAACCAACGCTCTCACCGAATGACTAATAATGTTTAAACGAAGGGTGTTTAAAGAAGATGTGATCTAAACTATAGATTTAAAGGATTAAAAGAAAGATATCTTAGGTTTTACCTCATTATTTCACTGAATTGACGCGTACTGCAGCAGAACCCGGTACGTCACGTGTGTTTGTGTTTGAGTTTTTCAGTGTGACGGGCTAAAACCGTGAAAGTGCTCGGCTCTCCGAAACACCAAACGAGCAGCGTGTGCTCTAATGTGGCTGTGGGTTATAGTGGCTGACTCAGCTGTAATGAGACATTAATGAAGATGTTGGGTAATTTGCGCTGGCGAGGGAGAAAGAGAAAAGAGGGAGGGGGACTGGAGGAAGAGAGAGGAGGAAGGAGGAGGAGGCAAAAGGTAGGGAAGCACCAGCTGCTTTTCCAGATGATCCATGCGGGGACACGCAGCTGTCCTCTTCGCCCGACCGTCCTCCCTCTCCATCTCTTTCTCCGCCCCTCTCCCCTCTCAACGCCGCCCTTCAGGAAGTGCTTCAGCAAAACGACTTTAATGGAGATATACTACCGCAACTAAGGCTTGATCCTTTGTATGCCACACAGATCAAATCCCCTCCACACAGCTCCAGCTCGGTGCGTGGGTAAGAGTGTTTCCCTCCTATCTCCATCACGCCGGACAGCTCCGCACTCTGTCGGTAATGTTTATGATACTCTTGAAAGGAGAGCTGGCAGAGGCCGTTCTGAGTGCGAGAGCAGTAAACACCACAAATGAAATTCAATATGGGGAACCGGTACAGAAGGGCAGCGACGTGCACATACACTTAAATATGGACCCGGAGACATTCACAGTATGTGAGGACGAATATGAAAAGCACATGTTAAGTGCCATTAATAACAGGGCTGGAGCGAATGGTGGATAAAGATAAGCTACGCTAATATTATTATTATTTTACTGCTTGTGTGAGCCAAACTTTTTCAACAGCTCCAGTCCACACGCCAAAAAGAAAGATGTAATTGTTTTCCAAATTCACAATATGTTTTTATCCAACAAAATATTCAGCTAAATCCGTACTCGTGGCGTGAAGCCTTTCCAACAGAACACTGCCAACATCTATTTTAGATCCAACACTGTTATAAAAGGTAGTTCATATTATAGTTTAAACTAGCAATAGACAGATTTTGCCACCTAATCATTCTGAAGTTAATACTGATTGCTAGACTTGTAGTTCTCGAGACCGGTCTCGGTCTCAAGACCACTTTTCCGTGGTCTTGGTCTTGTCACGGCCTCGACAGTCTTTGGTCTTGGTCTTGATACTCTCTGGTCTTGGTAGTGTCTTGGTCTCGGTTTAGGCGGTCTTGACTACAAGTCTACTCAAGACATAAATGCATTCATGATGTAGTATGCCTTTTGTTCTACAGTTTGAATGTATATGTTTATGTATCTGTTCTTTGTGATGTCTGTGTTATATTGTTCTTGTCCCACTGAACTACAGCTACAACTACAACTTGATAAAGTGTGTTATAATTGAGATGCCATTGCACACATCAAGGTGACCAGTTCTTCCTCTTGTTAATGTACAATTTGAAGTACAATTTTGTACTATTTGTACTATAAACTATTTGGATTTTGCATTTAATTTAATGCATTTTTTGGTGCACCTGCCTGCGGGTTCTACAACTCATGCAAAATGGCAAAAAAATAGTCTTTTTTTGGTCTCGGTATCGGTCTCGGTCTCGAGCTGAACAAGTCTTGGTCTTGACTTGGTCTTGGTCTTGATACTCTCTGGTCTTGGTAGTGTCTTGGTCTCAGTTTAGGCGGTCTTGACTACAAGTCTACTGATTGCACAGTGCAATGGCTATAGAAAAAATGACACCATTTGCGTACAGATTGGCCCTATGAACCTTACGTTCACTGTGCTATTTGGGCAAGAAGGAAGTAAAAATAGCATTTGCTCTATCAAACACAGGAAAAACATCCCACCAAAGAGAGAATAAAGATTGAGAGTGAAACAGTGGAGCCTTTCTTTAAGTCATACATGGAAAAGGCTGAATGTAGTGTTTTCATTCAACAGTGAGCTGCTCTCTGAGGTTGTGATGACATCGGGAAATAATAAACAAATGGGCACCAAAGCTTCATTTATCTTAAAGCTCTTGGTTCCAAAAAATATTTGTCAAGTGATCTTGAAAGTAATGTTAATAAAGTGTTGATGGAAAACTCGGCATTAAACGTGACCCTTTTCTTTGAACTTCTGTCAGAGAATTAGATGCAAATTTTACACAATTAAAATATTTAAAGTCACTGTTTCAGTCAGTCAGAGTAAGTGTGGCTTGTATCATATCATCTTTATAAAGCCAAATTTAGAGCCTCGTGTGCTCGACCCAAACAAGAAGCTGCCTCTTGACGACTTATACGACTGAGCCACCGTTCTGTGTATTTTCCCTTGCAGGTTTGCAGGTGTTGCATACTGTTTACGAGTGTTTCTACGAGTGCTTTTCCTCAGACAGAATGGAGTCATAACTCTATCTTGCTGAGTCAGCTGGATGCATCCTTGGTTAAATCCCAATTGCCAACAAAACCAACATGAAACCTGGGCAGGGATACAGGTCCATCAACTTCACAACGGTAAAGCAGCAGCTATACTACAATATTAAATGGAAGTTCACATTCACAGAAGAGAAGCACAGAGGTATTTCGCAGCGATACTACCGGCAATCTTTCTTCGTCAGAGCAATTAACATTTCTGTATTATTTTAAACTACGGCACAGGTCGGAAGCAATGGCCCTTAGATTAATGTAAAGGCTGCAGCAGCACGAGCAGAGAGAGATTAAATGCACACCTCGTAATGTTACCACCTTCCAAGATCACTTTAACACATTTATTAACTCGATCTCTTATCTGTTATGCACAAAGAAAAAAAAATCTATTGAATAACCTGCAGTAACAGAGCGGTTGAGGAGATTGTTTTCATATCAGATGAGTCTATAAAAACCGCTCTTGCTGTGCGACGGGGGCAAGAGGTTAAAAAACCCTTGTACAACCACAGTTATAACGAGAAAACCAATAGTATCTCGTTATAGGATATTTTCACTTTCCATTCACGGCAACTTGTGTTTGAATAACTGAACGGCGTATCAGGTAACACTCAACCTAAAGAGGGCAGATGTGAGATGAGGGTGTCCCGATACTTGTTGGGATAGTTAGGATGAAGAGATTCTCTGTCACTTCAATGTATTTTGATCCTTTTCTTTATAATAGGTATAAAAACGTTGCTAGCCGTCTGACGTCTCTGAAGCTATTCCCCCCTTTGTTGCCATATGACGCCCAAATTCTTAGATATAAAGTCCAGCTGCAAAATTGCTTCACTTGGCAATGTTAGCCTGTAAAACACAAAGCAAAGTGTTGTTTTTTATTGGATGAATTGATGTTGTGAAAGTGGTTGTGATCGTTCGTGCTTTTCTGTCTCCATCTAATAAATGGCAAGTGGCGCTGTGATAATATTGGAATCGCCATAGAGACGCAAGATAAAATCACCACAGCTGAGGACGGCATATTGAAAATGTCTGGTTGCGTCAAGTAGTGATGACGTATGAGGGTCTTGAAAGATTGAGGGGCAAGAGGACTTGAGGTAAACATTATGAAATGGGATTGAGGTACGTTATATCATACAGTGCAACATTTGTGCACTGTAGGCATTACTTTAACAGATTAATAATGCATAAAGATGAATAACGGTAATATAACTCAGTGTGGGTGTTTTGAAACCTTCCTAACACCTGATAAAATCCAAAATTAACACGGTTGCAGACGGCGGATGTGACTCTGCCTGGGCTCAGATGTTAGAAATTACCTCTTCCACTCGTTTGACCTTTAAAAACGTCTCGTCTACTGTGACCGGTGCTTTAGTTCTGTGGGAAGTTCTAACTCCTTGTACTTGAAGTACTTTATCGTGTCAATGTGGTGTCATAATGAGACCTTTGCTTTTTAGAAGTTTTAGTTTATTCACAGTCTCCTTTTATTCTGATTTTCCTTTCGAACGATACAGTTCCGAATAAAAGCAACACACTTATTCTGTGACACAAATTAACTAGTTTAAAGTGAAGTTTTGTAAAAGCAATCTGAGAGACTTATTTCTTACACAGTTATTTATCTCACACTAATTAAGACTGGCAGAAAGTATCAGTTGCTCTAAATGAAATGCTGTAAAAATACCTCATTAGAGAGAATTCATTTTTTATTTTTTATCTGGTGAAGTGCACACCCAGTTCAGCTGTGATATATAACCTGGTGTTAGTATTAATCCGCATGCAAAACACAAACCCTAATAACTTTTTATTTAATCACTACATTAAAAAAAGCTCTTTTTTTATTAGCACTCACAACGTTACAGCATGTTAATAAACAGGGGGACTGTCATTTGATTTTTTGTTTATGCATCACTGTCTATGAAGAACTTACACAACCATCCTGTGTCTTCACGTTTATGATTTTTGTGTAAATAATTTATTTTATTGTTGCCTGTGTTGGTATTACTGCACTGTAACTGTGGAATGTGTGTTTTCAGGGCATGGCCGTGCCCGCTGAATCACACTGTTCAACAACAGAAGTCTGCTCATGTCTCAGTCGGGGTTGTGAACCGCAGTTTAAGGAAGCGAGCCTTGGAGGGATTATAGGGATGTTGATGTGTTTACATATCTCGACTTTAAGCGAGCTAGTTTATTCAGAGGGGATCAGCGTGCAGAAACATTATCCTCTCCTTAACCCCGTTGTTGTAAACTTGGCACATTTGATATGCCAACACACACGTACCGCTACATGCTGGCATATTTTCAGCTGCTGACCCAGAGCGACCTGAAAGCAGGCACTACATCAGAACTCTAGTTCTTTGAACAACGGCCGAGCTCTGGAAGAGTTGGACATTTTGGGAAGGATGATTTCCTTGTCGTAAGTTAGATGAGAAGATAAATACGAGTCTCTGCTCGGTTGTATGAAGCTCCAGCCAGCAGCTGGTTAGTTTAGTTAAGCATCAACAGTGGAAACAGGTGGACAGTGTGGTTTAACTACCATCGTTACAGACTCCATAAAGCCGCTGTGATTGTCCAAGAAACAGTCCTGCAATGAGCTTTACAGGTGCCAGTAGATGGATTTTGTTGCCTGTGGACAGAGCCAGGCCAGCTAGCCTTATGCTACACATAACCACCCAACAATGGTGCCATCTGGAAAAGCAGAATATACTCGGCTAGGGACGAGTATCGTCAGGATTTTATGGATACTACGACTCTCACTGATCAGTTTGGTTCTTTGTTGATACTCTAATAGGTTCTTTTTCATTATGAAATAATAATTAAAAAGAAGACCTCATTCAAAACAAGAATTTAATTGAATGTTTTAAACATAGCTATATTATTTCTAGAGCAGCAACAGTAATATTTACACATCAAATTCACTATAAACTCAAAAATATCTCAAAACAAGCAATGTCAATAAAATAAATAATATTGTGATGCACTGCCTGCAGGTACAGCTGGTAGATGGAGGAGGGGCTGGATTGTCTCAGCCAGCAGCTAAGTTACAAGAATTTGCCAAATTTAAAGATACATGTATGAGGCAAACTAAGCTAAACAGTCAGACTACATACAGATAGCTTTCATTTTATCAAACAGCTAGCTTTTCTGTAACAATTTGCTTGTGTAAAACATAGTGGCAGTGGATGAGAAGCTGTCGACAGGTGTTTAGATGTTCAGGCTGTCGTATATAATATAAGTATTGGCGTTGTTCTCGCAAAGGTTTCATAGTATGTATCGTGACCTGACTCGTAATCTGACTTTACTCTGCTGCGACAACAAGCGAGTAAATGAACACCAAAAAGAACCACTAATGTCAGAACTTCTCAATCTATGGTATTTAATCATTTAACCCCGGGGCCAGTCTAACACCAGGTTTCAGTACCCGTCCCTATACTCCTCTATAACCTCTTCAGGAGCTGCAGTTGTTGTTTTTTCAAATGAAGAGTCCCTTCTCTTGCTGGTCGTCACATCACACGCCTGCAGCTAGGATCATTTGACGCTGATTGGTTGAGCCACTGTGTGTTTGGCCACAAGCACCTGGCTAATCCAGCTGCCATGCAAGGTGAGCCGGCTGTAGCTGGATTTCATGTACAGACACGAGCGAGGTGTCAGTCTTCTCTTCCAATTCTTGGCGAGAAATCGAATAATTTAAAAAAAAATCCATAAATCTTTTCTCTGCATATAAACTTGCATATACTGTATGTGCTCAGACAACCAGGAGTGAACCGAGTCAACCCCACGGGGGCTGGATGAGGATTACTAACTCTTCTGTGACTTGTGAAACAGCAAGCAAACTCCTTAAAGGGGTTACAAGATATACTGTAAACACCCTGAGCACCGGCTGGACTTTGTACAGTCAGACAAGGATGACTTACCGCCCCCACGGGCCCCACACAGGTATAAAAACACAACACAAGTCATTGTCCTCTGGACACATTTGGCATTTTAAAACCTTTGCTTAAGCAGGAAAATGATCTAACAGCATATCCTTAATTATAACCGCCTGGGGGAGGAGATGCAGAGGCTCCAGACATTCAAACGTTGACGCATCGGGAGCTGCCCAGCGCGATGAGTACAACTGCTTCACTGCTGGTGCGAACTGATTTGCTCAAGGGCACTTTGAGGGCAGCAGAGGGGGAGGAAACACGGTTACTCATCTGTCCTCCCACACACAGTTTTTTCCAGCCAGTCTGTGAATTCAAGTCAACAACCAAAAGCTGTTCTGTAGGTTTAAGGCGGCTCTTTCTCCCGCCTCGAAACACGTAGGCAGCTATACCTTGCTTATCCTCAAACTACCTGAAGTGTCAACATAAATCCCAGCAAATTCAGATTTTATATGAGCTCTGGGATAGAAATTCCCACACCAATATACGCTGTGCAGTACAATGTACTTTTGTGTGGCACTTTGTGACCTGTTTGGCAGAATGTACTGTAGCGCGGTACCTGGCACCAGCTGCTGTCCAGTCATGCTGATCGGAGGCATCCCCAGGTTGCTCATGGCTGTTGCCCAGGCGCTGGGGTCTGACATGGGCATTGTCATGGAGTTAGAGGCCATGGTCATGTTACGGTTCCCGTCTGGAGAGAGACACACAAAAAGGAATGTGAAAGTGAGATTTAAAATTCCCTTTTCCTCGGGATCGTTATTCAAGTGCTGCAAAAAAGATGTGCATTTATTTGGACAGGTTAAAGGAAAGTCCAAGGTCAAAACCAGAATTACATTTCAGAGGCGTCAGATCTTTGGCTTGCTTTTATGACAAAATCCCTGAACCTTATTGACACGAGTGCTTTGTGATCTCCAACCTCATTTTAATTCTGCCTCGTGCCACAGGAGAGCGAGCAGGAGAGGCCGGTGCGACCCCGCATTCGGTTTGACTCTGCATCGACTTTTACAACACTCTTCATCAAGTCGTCTGTTCAACTTCCGCTCCGAGGTTCAACAGCACCGGCCTCTCGGCACTTCCTGTCTCCCTGACCCATCAACTCGGCTCAAAAGGTAGCAGCTGTCTCGGCTTTAAAATGCTGACACACACGTGTACAGACACACAGTGCACAGACACTGAATCACACTGAGTCTTTGTGGTCTGAGCAACATCTGGCCTCAGATCGCTGAGAAACTGAAAAACAAAGCTCGTAACTATCAGAACTGCTGAGAGTCAAATTTTGGATGTACAGTTTAGGGTTAAATAAAACTAGAAAGCCTTAACTTTAAGTCATTAAAATCAAAGAAACACTCAAATTCAAGAAAACTCAAGACATCTGAGCCGTCTTGTGGTTCAAAATTAAACTTTTTATGACGGCTAAACTTTACTTCATGAAGCAAAATATTAATTTAGCAACAAGATATAACTAAGTACCCAGGCCAACATTAAAATGTTTCTTCACAAGCTTGATATTCTGATGCAATCTGGCAAAACAGAAGTATCTGTACCACCAGACAACAGAGCCATGAGACTCCATAATTCATCCTCGGCACTCCATCATAACAATAATAGTTTAAATTGTATGCTTATTGTTGCGGAGGGTTGAACCTGAAAGCTATGAAGAAATGATGGTCTTGTTTGCTAAGTTTACTCTGATAGATACTTCACTCTAAGTTTAAGTATGTGGATGGATAAATGTGTGTTATTTCTCACACTCGAGACCTTTTCTTTACTCCCGAGGCCCCTTTACAGTTTTCTGTGGTGTTTTGCTCGAAGCTTTGATGAATACAAGCTCTGACCACAGTTCAACTGACGCAGAAGACATAAAGGCACGTAGCTGTGTTCTGTACATATAACATAACCTACGAGCAAAGTACAAAGCTATAAATTCCCAGGCATAGAAACACTGACGATCCTCCAACCTACCACAACAAACACACACTTCAGCTGCCACACAAAACCTGAGGCTCATGGTTCTCTGCCAATTCCTGACTCCTGCATGGAAAAGCAAACGTATTTAGATCCCCACGGATAAAAAGGCCCGCAGTAAAGTCAACAGGAACGCATCGTACATCCAGCAGCGGTTCGTTCCCCTCATCTGGAGTTCATTTCACAGCTCTAAGTGCTCTTACAACACTCGAAGACCCGTAAATTACTGAGCGGCAGCAGCTGCTGGCTGAGCCACAAGCCCGTCCTCCTCCTGCTCCGACACCAAGTTTAACCGTGGTAACACAAACTAAAAGTGAACAGCAGTGGGATTTTACACCTCAGAAGTTTCTCTCGATGCCTGGTTTACATCTCGTCAACAGTCCCGGGGCTGTGTGTGGACTGGCCTAAGCAATTACACCGACAGAGCAACACCAACCAGCTTCTTGTGCTACGTGTCCAAAAATACTTTGGAGAGATGTTTTTCCATTAGAACCGACTATAAATATGACATTAGTGCAATTATGGCATTTCAACCAGAACCATTTGTTACAGCCTGGCCTCAGCTTGACTGTTTATATCTTAATTCCAATGATTAAGGCTCTGCTAGCTTTGCATTTTCAGAACAGGCTCTGACGAACCATCCCACCATATAGCGCTCGTCATATAGCGCCAGTGTTACATCTCCTTTCATCCCGCTAATTAATATTCCTCTTAAAATTCCACTAACACGACGACAGCATCCCCGCTCAGACCCACTTATTAAAAGTTGTCCGCATGTTGCCATGGCGAGGCCCGATAACGCATTCATTGTTTGTGGTGTTGCTACGTTAATGTTCCCGACAAGAGCCTCGCAGCCCCGTTAACTGCTTACAACCCCCATTAGCCGTCCTGCTGACTGGGTGGCAGCACACTCAGAGGAGAGATAATACGGTGGGAGGAGAGGAATGGCGCAACATAAAGCTTTACTACGCGGCCGTGATCATTTTAAAGCAGGTTTACAACACAATGAGTGATAAGAGGATATATGAAAGCTAATGCGGGGTTTAACAATAGACTCTCGTCTGTCCAGCTGGCAGTACGATGCTGATTTGGACGGGAATACAGGTCAGAAATTTGGCCTAGTTGGGCATGTGCCCAGAAATAGTTCCCCGACTACTATTTCTCACCCGGTGACGCTTTCATCCCTCCACTGCAATCAGCCCACTCTCCACTTTCTTGCGTCTTTTTAACAAATCGGTCTGTGTGCCAGCTCAGAGTAAGTCAGAGCATAGTGTGGTGCATTCGCGGGGGCGGCTGCTTTGAATTACAAAGCAAGGGAAAAGCATCAGTCGCCCATTAGTTGAAAATGATGAATCAGTCTTGACAAGTTCTGTAGCGTTTGTCAGCAATAAGGCTGCACAGAGCCGGCTGAAGTTTCTGCACCAGCGTTTGTCACGTACACGTGACACTGATGGCAACAAATGCCACCAAATGTAGAAAGTAACACCTGCAGAAGCTACAGGAGTTACTGGAAAGTGACTAGTTGTGACTATCTTCAGTCATGAATAATGTGTCAGCAAGATGATCATCCAATGCCATTTTTACCTCCGCAAATAACGTTTTCACCCGTGTTCTTTTGTTTGTTGGACGGTTTGTCAGCAGGATTACACGTAAACTGCTGAACAGATTTCCACTAAACTAAAATAGACCCCGTTAACTTGTGATGTGGATCCGAATAAAGGCACATTTTTTCTCACTTTCTTAAACATTGTTTTATTTTTCAGTTTCTCAGTGCAGATCCTGGATATGGTGGGCTTGAATTGTGGTTAAGCAGTTACGGGTGGTTTAAACTTTAGACTGATGCAGGACTATCGAGTTTGATGTTGGATTTGACTTCACTGAATTAAAGGGGACCGTTGGACCTCGACTTGTGGTCAGTCAAGCGGGAAAGTTGATAATTCTTGACCTAGGAGAGATTAGCTGTAGCCAGATTAGCCGGTGAATCCACCCGTTCTTGGATTCACACATACACATAACCTCACAAACTCTTGACTGGTTTGGTCATCGTTACAAGTCATCAGTTTAGAAGTTATGAGCCGTTTTCTTATAGGCCACACTCTCTTTTTGCAGCTTGGCACAAACAGTGACTGCACTAACACATTTTCTAGGGTGTCCTCAGGTTCAAATCTGTCCATTGGCCCTTTGCTGCATGTCTTTCCTCACTATCTGTCCCCTGTTTCCTTCAAAAAGACAAAAGGAATCTGTGGCCAGACTGTGGGTGTTGAGCTTTTTGCAGACCGACAGACAGAGCGACCTATAGAGCTGCTGATCGCTCATTTCCATAACTGTTCCTGGAACTTTTAACTCCCATCTCCCATATTATCTGTCAAACTCGTCAGTGTGGTGTGAATTATCTCCGCTCTGATGCACAACTGTGAAGGGAACATTTGCCTTCCAGCCCATTAAATCAGTCAATTAATGTTGCACATGTGGCCTCAGAGAATATAAGAAGGTCTATCTCCTATAAAGTCATTTGTTTTCAGAGATTGCCTCCTCTTTATTCCTCTTAGCCACATCTCATTTGATTGATGAACACTGACTCTTCCATAAAAAAAGTTCATAATAGTTCTCACAAAGCTCAAACAAAGTGGATCCATATGTTTCATTGTGTTTGGATTTGGTGAGTGCATTTTTCAGTCACAACACAAGTCGATCAATTACTGTGTTTATGAGAGATCGTCTCTGATTGGTTAACTATCGATGAAGCACAGCAGTGTGTTTTCTATCAATAGAAATACCAAACAATGCACACGGCATGTGCAGCTCAATTAAACAGAGAAAAACAAACTGGCAGCTTAAACTTTACAATGCTGCAAAAAAACTTTAATATTACACCAGCAACTTTCATCCCTTAAAGGGTTTATCTGAATCTGTTTGATGTTATTTGATTTGTCAGATATTTGCTTTTCATTTCATCATTCGCATATCCAGCTCACATCATCTTTCAGAAGCAGAAACGTAGTGTGCAAAAAGCCCCGTTCTCCAAATGAGCCACCGTAGCTCTGTGAGGCTAAGTGTCTGGTCAAGTTGAAAGTCCTCAGTTTAACGCTGGTGATGTCAGGGGAGACGGTAATCAGGGGGTCAAGGTCACGGCGAAGTCTGATAGCCGCTGATAATGAGTCAGAACACATACATGAGACAAATCTGGGACAACTCTTATCTGATTAGTCTCAGCTGGTTGCCACTGGTTGACTTTGTCCAAAGGCCAATTCAACATGTGGTACCACGCTGTTCCACACAATTATTCCCGTGAGTCACGAGCGGTTCTGTATTAAGTTGTGGCTCAGACACAGAACAAGTCATTACAGAAGATGAAATCATGTCATGTTAACTCAACTCAGCTGGAGCGACACAGTAGCTGATTGAATTTGGATAAAACTTTAAATGAATGAAGATAACGGTAAAACAATTCTTTTGCCCTCCACACCCGATTGTTCGTCCTTGTGATTTTGTGCCATTATTTTGCATAAACCAAAATGTTTTGTTTTCCACAGGAATGAGTCCTAAGACCCGGAACTAATTTAGTAATTTGGGGGTTTTTGGTTTTGAATTTTCATTCGTGTTCATTTGTGAAGAACTTGTGTTTGCCACAGAGCTTATTTTCTGCAGTAATCCAAAATAAAAGGGGCTCAGAGTGATGCTAACTTCACAAAAGTCTGTCATCTACTCTTTATCTGCTTACAGCAACAAACTATCGGTGGCATTTTTGGGGGGAGGAAGTATTTGCTTCCGGGCCAAGAGTGACAATTTCTAGCGCTCTCATGTCTGTGCAGCGAATATGAAGTTACACCCGGCCTGGTTTCTGTCCAAAGACAAAAGTAAAACCCACCCAGCAGCTCCCCTTAAGCTCACTGATTAACATGTTCAGATAAAAAAAAACAAACAAACAAAAGAATATTAACATGACATAATAACCTCAATGTGTAAAATTATTGGGGGCACCCTCTTTATGCTAACAGCTATGCTAATCATCTGCCAGCTGTAGCTTCATTTTACTGGTTTAACTAATCTGTTAAAGGGGAATCCCACCAATTTTACACAACAACGTCTGCTTCCAGGTGTTTGTAAGTATTAGGGCGAATGTGAAAAAAACTTCTGTGGCTCCAGAGGCCGTCAGCGTCGGCTGAATACTGCTCCTCATCTCTGCTTAAGGCTAGCAGCTCAAAGCTACAAGAATCTCTGAGCCAACTATTGGCAACGTTGCATTGTGGGTAATGTATGCGCCAGGGCTTTGACAGGAAGAAGAAGAGCGTCTTCTCTCCTTCCTCTGCCTAAAAAGAACGACTTTTTCTCACTGTGACTCAACAGTTTGTCTCCAGAAGTGAACATGAACACAGACGTACGGCGCTAAGCGGTTCGGAGAAAACCGTACATTTTCAGTAATTGTTACACATCTAATAATGAATGAGGATTCATCCCTGCGCCTGTAGTGCCAGTTTTCATTGAAAATTTAATTAGTCGGAGACACATTCTCCAGTGCATGTCATTATCTTTGTTCTTTCTTTATGACTTACATTTCCTGCTGTGTCAGAAATTGTAAAATGTCAACTCATGGGCTGAGTCTAATTGCTCGCATTCACCGATCTTCTGAGCAAATTCAGCAGTAACTCAGCCCACTGTCACCATTATGGAGTAAATATTGTTTTGTTAATAAACGAAGCGCAGGAACTGAGTGAGAAATACAAATTATTCCCTTTCGCACTGAATTTGGGGTCTAATAAATCAATTTGCGGGCTGCCTGAGGTGGTGGGAGATTTTCCTAAACTATACCTCATTTGACTTCTCCGCCTCAGATCAAAAAATGTAATTTCCATTTTCGAGCCGGATTGTACCGTCTGCTACACAATACTTTCTGTCAGGTTGGTCTGAAGCCCACAGCCAAGTGCTTTGGATCTACTGACATCCTCTTTGTACTGCGGCAGCCAGCAGCCGGTGGAAGCTGCATTAATGATTCAACATACAGTTAAAGCAACAGGTGGGAGCCTTCAGATACAGTAGTCCTTTATTTTTCATCTTACGTCTTGAAGTGCTTTGAACTTATGTCCTTAACAAAGCCAAAATGAAGGTATCAAATGAAGGTAATTATCTCTAAATGAAGCTGCTGCTCACATTTCAACAGTTAAATCTCTTTCTTCTCCTGTGATTGGCACATTTAATACGGCAAATGAATGCAGGATCGTGGATTTTAACACCAAGTCCCTCATACTTTGCACATGTGGGTTAGTATGTCATGTCCCTTTTGAATAAGTGATATTGACAGGCTTTGGTCCCTCTGAAAAACCCTGATTGAACTGAATTTGCCGATGGGAAGCTGATTCCCCCTGTGCCCCAGAGTCATGAGCTCCCGGACTCCGAGGATTGATTTCAGACCAAGGCATAGCTGATCCCCTGGACTCTCCTGATTGGCCTTTAGCTCCACTAAACGCTCCCTCAGGGAGGGAGGGGCTGATGGGAAATGAAGCCATTTTTAAAGCCGCGAGAAAAAGCTGGAGAAAAGCCATTTTGTTCACAATGAGCTATCCTACAGCGAGAGATGGAGAAGATTGGAAAGTTGGACTGAGATTGAGAGAGAGAAAGAAATGAGGAAGCTGATGGTAGAAATGAGAACATGTAAAGTGTAAAGCAATATCAATCTTCACTGTAAAACTGTCATCAACTAATATTTTCTCATGAATTTAACCTGTATGTATACGTTAAGGTTAGTTAGAGTAAATTAAACAAATATCTCGTTCTTAGGAAACACATAAACAGACTTCCCAGCATGCACTATTATCAAGACTGTGTCACAATTTAAGATAAAATATGTGATGGATACTTGCTGTGTTAACACATTTTGAGATGAGTGATGGTCGTCTGTTTTCACACCTTCTCACTCGACTTTCATAACGAAGTTACGTAAACAAGATATTTTTGGGAATGCCAGTTGAAAGAAAGATTGTCATGACTCAGCTAGAGAAATGTGATTAAGTTATGTCAACTACAAAATAATATCGAGTTTCTATGACTGGAAAGCTTTGTTTGTTTTGAATCATGACCTCAACTCTCAATATTCAGTTTGAGAACTTCATTGAAAACTTCAGGCGGTGTTGGTTGTCTTTTTGAATGCACATGTCATTATATATTGGCTAGTTGCATATGAGAAACACACACACAACATTTGTATGACTTAAAACATCATATATAACATACATATTAAAATGTATTTGCATAATTAGCACTTCATTCAGTATTACGATGTCTGTAAAGTGACGTCTGATCATTGACATGGAAGCAGAAACCTCTCAGGCTGTTTGTACAAATTCATCCTTACTCATGAAAAACACAGTAGGCACAATAAAATGCATGGAGTGCAAAACTGCCTTCTAGTAGTGGATGGCTTTTTGACCTTGTGTGTGCGTGTGTGTGTGTGTGTGTGTGTGTGTGTGTGTGTGTGTGTGTGTGTCTTTATCCATCCCCCTCACCTACCGACAACATCAGCACAACCAGGCAAGTGAAACTACATCAGCACAAAAAATTTGGATCATCCAAAGCGAGAGCAATCTATCATAAATTTAACTGGAGCAAAAAACCGGAGGGTGTCTGTGTGAAAACAACTGTAGAGAGAGTGAACACAGATCCGAGTAAAGTACGAGACGTTTATCGTCATATGTGGAGTGGATTCTGTGTGATTGACAGCTGCTAACGCCATGTTAACAGCGGGGCTGACCACACAGCTAAGGACAAGCGTAGGGTGACGAGTACAACAGTCACCAGCAACATTCAGTGTACAGACAGATTGCTCCTACAAATGGTGTGTCCAACAGGCTTTACCTTCATTTTCTGGATAACAAGGGCAGCGGTTGATGTGTCCCGATCGACTGAATATATGATTGGTTGCCTGAAAAAAAAACTCACCGGTGATGCCACCAGCGCCTTTCTGAAAAGCCGAGCGATTTCCGACTTTCAACAACTTTATGCAGTCTGGTTTTCAGTTTGCAGATTTTATTGTTTAAAAATCAGTTTAAGTTTTTTTTTTTCTTTTCTAATATGGGGTGTATTTGCTTCGGGCAAGAATTAAGAAGCTCACAATATATATAACAAAACAAACGAAATACTTTGTGAAGGCAATTTCAAATTTAAGGCTGTGAAAAAGAGGGAAAAATCAGCAAAAGGCTTACCAACAACGCCACTGCTCCCATTCACATAAGCATGTGAAAGTAAAATTACATTTAAGCAGTCTGAAATTCACAGCTCACATAAAAAAGTAAGAGAGAAAAGAAAGAAGGGAGGTCCAGCGGCACTCTGATCACTTTAAATCTGGTCGTTTGTCCGTGGCTCGCCTTCGCCTCGGGATCGGGCTGCCAGGTACCATGACACATATCCCGCATAGAAGCTGGGAAACACCCATTTCATCTGTATCACTATGATATTAGGAGGTTAAAGGGAGAAATTATAAAGCACAGTATGCAGCTGTTAACAGCAGTTAACATATGCACAGATGCCTCCTATTTCTATTAGTCTTTGTTTTATTTAAAGTGTAGTTCTTATTTTTATCTCAGCTGACTGTTTTGGTTTTCAGTTTGGTTTTGGTACAATAGCCTTTATAAGAACACTGCAATCTGTTTTGATATATTACTGCACTCACACACACACACACACAGAGGAATAGTATAGAACGATAGGAACGGTTGCTCTTACAAATCTTTCTATATATCCTTGTTAATCAAACACTCAGGGTTCGTCCCCGGCCACCAGATGCACACAAACATTGTTAATATTTTATATGTCCTCCTCGTCTCCGCTGCTTCGATGTGGTACTTACAGTACAATAAAACCAGTGGGGGTCAAATAATTCGAGCTGTGTTGTGCAAGACGTCCAGTTTATCTTCACATATACAGTGTGGCTCTGCAAAAGCAAGCAAAAACAGAAAAACTAGGGCCAGAAGCAGCCAAAGAGCATCAAGACAATGAGTCTAAAACCATGCAAACTAAAACCCCTGCTAATGGTTTCATCGCAATTAAAGGCTGCGTCTGACTGAGTGATGTAAAGAGTGCGTGTGCTGTAGCATCACAACCAGCAGATGTGCACAAAGCGGGACTGAATCCGGTGGCTCAACATGCAAAACTGTTCCAAATTCAAAACGTCAACACGGAGAAAACGCCGACACAAATACGAGCTGTCTGTGTGAGATATCTGGATCTGTGTTGATCACCGACACATCTGTGTGTGCACACAGACTCTGCCACCGACCAGTTTTAGAAACAGCTAAATCTCATAATGCTTACAGCCGTTTTGACGCAGTTCAAACCCACACTCATATAAAAGGAGGTTGGACAAAATATTAAAGACGCCTTCCACCTTACAGGCCTCAAAAATCTGAAGATACTCTGCGAGGCTGCATTGGATTGCACTATATGTAGTTTATAAGTTTATAATTCCAGTTCTTCTAAATAGTTTTTGCAGGTGATTATTTTGCATGCTTTTTATTGTAAAGTTCAAATGATGTAAGCTCTGCTTCCTGTTCCACATCTCTTTCTCAATTAGAAGAGTTATTAGAGTTATGAAGTGGCTGACAAAGGAAGTTTTTGAGTGTGTTGAAACAGACTTCCTGTCTCGTGGCTGTAAACAACTCTATTTTTTTATATCGGGACATTTTTGGATGAGTGGGGAGCAAATTCTCTCTCTCAAGTTGTCTTCTCATTGGCCTGAAGAGGCAGAGAGGGGTGTGTGTGTGTGTGTGTGTGTGTGTGTGTGTGTGTGTGTGTGAGTAGAGAGAGAGAGAGATAATAGAGACAGGAATAAAAAAAAAAAAAGCCTGGGTTCTCTTACATCCATATAAATCTCCTCTGCACTCGGAACAATCAGCAGTGCATTATGTGGTCTGAGATGGACACGATTGATTGATCCTTTCTCCTTCTACCCTTGAGGGTCCGTTGCCAGCAAATGTGTCTTCATCCCCTACAATTAATCTAATCAGCCTTAATAAAAGCATCCATTACGGAGGCAGCATCGACAGGCGCTGGCAGAATGTTTACTGATGCGTAATCAAACACAGGAAACTACCGATTGGTCCGCTGATCCAAACAACCTCCGGAGCTGCCACATTACTGACCATAAATTCTGCCGATGAGCTTATTAGTTTTCTGTGGAGTGAGTGAGACTTGTAATCCAGCTTGATCTCAATAATCTACGACCAGCCGACGGTTAGCAAAAGTATTTATAAGCAGAGAGAACGACAACACTTGATTTCTCGTCATACAGCGCAAGTAAATATTTATACGAGACCACGGTGACTCACATTCTACCCCTGAATTTCCAGGGCTGCTTTGCAACGCTAAAATTGCCGCGGCTTATACTTCCCCGCCGCCTCAGATAAGACAAAACATAACTTCAGGCAACGTGAACACTGGGGAGCAAGTAATTCTGATGTATTCATTCTGTGTTGCCTTTGATGAGTTACACCACTCAGTACAGTAGCATCTCAGCTGAGTTTTGTTCTGAGACCTTAAGGAATGCGGCAAGAAAAACAGGAGTTCGGAGACGCCACCTACGACTGCCTTAAACTGTGAATATGCCACCGACACGACTGTCTTTTTGTTTAAACAGACAGAGTAAATAAGAGGAGAACTTTCGAAAGGGTAATTCAAGAATCTTTAAGTATCTGTGTTCTGGGACTAACTTTGTGTTATTTTGGAGTTTCACTTTCCAGTATTTCTTCCTGCCAGAAACAAGGTCGCTTTTTTTCCAGGATACCTGATGCCCATGTTGTCTTGTACAGTCCAACCACCCGAAGTATACAAGACAAGCACCGCGGTGAGGACGAATTTGTTGGAGCTGACATAAAACATGTCCGGGGCAGCAGGAGCCTGGAGATCAGAGAGGAGGACTTGTGACCAAAAGCCACTTTCTTTGAGTTTCCAGCTCAACGGGGGAAAAGATGTGGGGGTTGAGAACAAACGACTGACACTCTTTCCTCCCTCAAATATCATCAGTTAGGCCTTGATGAAGGAACTTTATCACGAGCCGCTGCAGAGAAGAAAAGTAGAATCTGGAGGATTTGGCTGCTCGGGGTACATTTCAGGTTAAATCAAATGATTAAGATAAGTAAGGTAAGTTAATAAACCGTTGATATCCTGTGATTCTCATTTTCCTGTTCACTTCAAGGCCCAGCGAAGAAACAGTCAAAGCACCTTGAGCCCCCTGTAATCTGACATATTTCTTACTGAAACAGCACATGTGGATGGGCTCATCATCTCAAAGGGATTTCATCAGATCGCTCAGGGATTTGATTTGATCGCACGGAGGTGGGCGAGCACGAGACTCTGGAGAATCACAGTAATGTGGATTTGTAGAGGACCTATTGCCTCTGCCTTCCTCTCCGGTGAGAGCAATGGCTGGAGGCCAAGGGACTTTGTCTGCTAGCTACTAAAACCCACAAGCTAACAATCAAAGGACGTCCCAAACCATTTGATTGGACACATTTAGTTACACGCTCTTTTCTGGCTGCACAATGTGAACATTTTCACAGCTAATTAGAGAAATAAACAGACGAAAAAGTTTGTACTGGAAGCACTTGTTAAATTGTGAAAACAGTATTGGACAGCGAATTCAGTTATAAATTAGAAAAAGATGAGATTCGGTAAACAAGAGTATGACCAAAGTTATTGAAAAATGAATTAGTTAGAGGATCGAGAAAAGGGGATTCACAAAAGTATAGATTAGCTGTCGGATTAACAACACTATGCTTCATGCCAAGAACACAATACAGTTCCACCAACAAGACAAACATTAAGTCCCCACAGGAAGTGTTACAGTGATTTATCTATTGAACAGTCCAACAGTAACAGTAACAGAGTGGTGGCTAATTCTTTAGCTTGGTTAGCACCAATGTGATTGCAGAGCAGAGTACCAACAGACAATATTTTAACAATTTGGACAGTAAATAAAAGATGTATGTCAACATTTGCTTGTTCACAGATCTGACGATGGATGCAACAGTGTCAGTAGAACGAGGACTTAGTCAAGCAGTAGAGTCTAGACCTGCTCAATTTGGAAAGTGTCATGAGATGACTTTTGTTCTGAATTGGGACTATACAAATAAAGATTGACGGATTGATTGATTGAAGCCAACTGTGAGTGACAGGATGCTAATGCAACGATGCTGATTCCAAAATGTCCATAAGCAGCTTGAGTCATAGATCAAGTGAGATTAGGTATGGTGATAGTTTTTACTTTCAAAACTTGGTGTCCTCACTTCCCAAAGGCTTGCTAAAAGAAAAAGTAGCATAACACAGTGGTAGACGTGGACCTGAGATAATTTTGTGCTCAAAAATGACGTATGACTACAGTGGAATCTGAAAGTCACACCTCACTCTCCAAGCTCGGCTTATAAGAGGAGCGTGACTCGATGAGGAGAGGTAGCTCTGGTGGTTGATTTACAGAGCAGAGTGATGTTAGCTACCGGAGCAGAGGGAAAGTTGTCTAGTGGCAGTAAATGTACAGTAGAGGTTACAGTTTGACTATAAATAAACTCTGCAGCTCCTCGTAAAAACATATGTTCTGTGACAGCTTTCACTATCCCTGCTAACATTCATGCTGCTGATGTTGATCTTGTTAGAACGGCAGTCTGGTTGCGTTGGTAAAGGGTCACGTATGACTATCAACCACGCCCCCATTCTCTGTTTGAGAGAGAGTGTTAGACAGAAAAGAAAAACTGACTAGAGTCGGGTGTTTTTGTTCTGTATTCAGTTGAATATTGGCTGAAAAGCAGTTGCAAATCAATGGATTTTGTTTTCATTTACATATTAAACAGCGTCCAAACTATTTTGGCTGCTGGGTTGTGTATATGTGTGTAAGTACTGTGTGTATATGTGTGGACTGACACCAGGTTTCTCAGAACTACTCATCTCCGATTCCACCTACGGACCCCTCAGATCTGGTGACCACACGCTGTTCTCCATCCACACATGCAGCTAAACACCAAAGGTATTTCAGCTGTTGGCCCTAATGCTGTTTTATAATTCTATCCATCACTGTGTTTACTTAAGTCTTGTGATTTTATTCTTTGCACGTTGGTCAAACGTTTGTTGCTTCTGAATGCGCTCTATAAATAAACTTGACTTAACTTGACTGAAGAAGAAAAGATGGACGTCATGAACATACTGTACCAGGTGTATTTCTTCCAATTAATTTTTGAGCTAAGAGCTGAAGGCTGTGAACCCCTTCGTGATTTCACAAGTTAAATCTATTCGAATCCTGAGTGGGGAGATGAAGATGATGGTGTTAAGAGAGGTGCTGAGCCCTCTTCTCGATCGAGACACGGGGTGAGCACAACCGGGTGCAATTCCACAGTGGGAAGAAATTGATATGTTGCACATTGCATTGCAAGCTGCGCGAGGCAGATGGAGAAGTAAAAAATCTTAATTATCTCATAAGATTTGTAAGTCTGTCTTCAATTAAATACTCCATCTCCGCTGAGTACCAGTGAAGGAGAGACAGTGAGGTACACGTCCGTGCACGGCGGCCTATTCACCGGCTTGGAGGGGATTATTGGGGCACACAGGTGTTTTCTGAGGTCCTGGTCAGCATCCAGCCTGACTGACACATGACACCCAGCAGCAGCGGCAGCAGCAGGAAAGGAAAAGCAGGCCGGTTAACCAAGACAATCACGTCCTCCCTCGTGTCACTCAGGGCTCGCTCGCCCTCCTGTCCTCAGATTCCCCCTGAGACGAACTGGGATTATGAGCTGTTCCTGCCGACTGACCACGGCGGCTCAGCGTCGGCCTCTGGAAGCGACTGCGTGTGATATCATAATTGAAGTAACAGGGACCGTTGAAGAAAACATGCTTGTCACATTTGAATACAGTACACCTTATTTTCTCCACAGAGTCATCAATCATTGAATCGGACATCCACACAGCGCTCTGCCCCTTGCACACACACACACACACACACACACACACACACACGGATATCTTTATTTTATTCCTGATTTAGCTTGTTTGACTTGGCTTGAACCCTCCGAGCGGGTGCTCCCTTTGTTTTCTTTTCATTTTCCCGATATAAAGATGATGGACAAGCGAAAATGGATTTATTTACAGTCAATAAAAAACCCCTTCAACTCATCTCTCAAGAACCGACTCCAAGCATATGGTACATCAAATACTAATCTAATCCTGCAGGAGAGCAATAAAATTGGTTTTACTATACCTATTAAATATGTCACAGCGCAGTATGAGAAGATATTGGATGAACAATGATAGGCACACCGGTAATTACAATAGCAATGGCTAGAAAGGCCTCCCTGAGAAAAAGTAATTGGAAAAAGTTCCTGTTGTGTTTTCATAATCAGGATGAAATATTCAGAGGCAGAAAGGCAGCAGGAAGTAAGGCTTATATTTGATATTAAAAAAACATCAAGTGCCATGGGAAGTGGACTTTTCAGGTAAAGTTATAGGTTAATTAAAGCCTTATGTGACTCACTGACTCGTCTATTATGCAGTGAGTCAGAATATGACTTGAGGATCCATCAGAGTGGTGTGATGTGCGCTGGCCGGCGCATTCAATGACATTCAGCGATGCCGCTCGGCAGCCAGCCAGTCAGTCACGAAGACAAAATGGATTCGAGCAGACAAAGAAAACCCCTTATGGCGAGGGGAAAAAAAAAGGGAGCCTGAAAGGCACAAAACAAACTTTTAACAGCCACAATAAAGATAAAGTCAAAAGAACAAGGGCTGTCAAAAAATCTGCCGTAGAGGGCTGTCACTCAAGACAATCCCTCAGAGACGTGCAACAGAGAAAATACTCCGCCGCTGTCTTGTCGCTCCGACACGTACAATCCTTCAGAGGGAAAAACAAAAGGACACAAAGACTGAATAAATTGTTTATTCTGGGTTATGTGGGAAACATAACAGCAGGTAGGCTGTGGTCAAAGCCCCGGGTGTAAAATGAATTTGGAATTTTGCAATAAAATGAAGAAAAAGACGTTTTCTTGTTTCAGTGCTTTTCATTTTTAACGCCTTCAAACCGTCCTTAAGAAATACAAAATGAAAGGAGGGTTTTCCCCCGAACTTCTCGAGGCTTTAGTGCTTCATCTTCCCAGACTGAAAAACAATAAGGATTGTATATGTGAGATACGAACAGGGAGACATTTTGTTGTGTCTGTGGCTGCTCTGTAAGATCACTGGATTGACGATAAAAAAGAAAACTGGAGCTCGGGCAGGAGTGACTTAAACCTGCAGTCGATACAACAGCCAGAAGGAGGAAAGAAGTCTGACTGTATGTAAGCTTATGAGAAAATGATCCTTCTTCTCACTTGATTTAATGCCCCAGTAAACAGTTTCTTCATCAGTTTATGGTTTCAGACACTTTTTTCAAGCTTAAATAGATGAGAGCAGCCCATCTGGGTCCTTGTGACTGCTGGTAATACTGAGCTCTTTGCTTATTTTAAACTTCTTTCTAACTATTAATTAGTCCAAATCACATGCAAACAATAATGTTATGGTATTGTTGATCTACGTTCAGTGTCATTATATAGAAAAATTAAAGAAATAGGTGTTAGATAGTGTCCTTCACAATGTATTTTCAAAAGATGTTTTCATCCAAAAGCAGGGTTTGCTTTAGGACATCACTACCTTGTGATTGACAGGTCACGAGCAGGGTGTGTCAGCCGGTTCATAGTTAGTTAGGTAGGTTCAAACTTGGATTCACATTCATTTCTAGCGGGAAAATTGAACAGCAGGAGGCACAGACATCATTTCAAATATCTCTTCAGCCTAGTTAAGGCACTATTTAATGAAGGAAAGAGTCTATTCCCATACTCTACCTGCTCTGACCTAATTTCAAAGCATGCCCGATCTTTTGATTATGAGAAATTGTGAAGACCAAAAGGCTCCACACTGACCAGGAGAGGTGTCCTCACTAGTGGCTGTCTGGGGAGTGGAGCTGTGGCTGAGATGTGGGCGTGTGGCGAGAGATATTCCTCCACACCCTCTCTCTTTGTTTCCCTCGCCACCTCTCTCGCCCTCGCCGGCTCCCCTTTGAAGACGTGAAGATGCTCTCTTCAAAGTCATGTGTTATTGGATTCAGAAAGGCCAGTGCTTTTAACGTCTGGCAATTACAGCAGCTCTCTCACTCCTGTGTCCGAAAATAAACAGCGGGAGCTTTCAAAGAGCTCCAAATAAACATGTGTGCAAGTACATGATGGAGCGTGATATCAAACATGTACTGCATGCAGCGAGCACACACACACACACACACACACACACACCTCCCAACGCTGCACAATTTCATTGAGTGCATCATTAGAGCTTTCTGAAGTGCGTGTTATTATTTTTCTTTCAGTGGGTAAGTGTGTTCATGGGTAATTGTAGCGTGGCCTTCAGTTACAAACTCAAAGCTTACTATCACTTTTTAAATCCCAAATCTAAACCACGCTGCTGCAGGGGAGAGCCAAATGTGCCGTAAGATCAGAGCCAGATCTAACATTAATACTCTCCTCCGCACATCCATCTTTGTATCAGTCGGACTCGTCTCTCTCTGAAAACCGACTCCCTGCGTCAGTCGTCATTAAGGTGAAAGACTGTTAACAGCTCCTTCCAGAACGAAACAGCGGTACGGAAGCTGTGCAGCATTTATTCTCCTGCACTCTCTCCTCTAAATTAACTTTGATTAAACAACACAGTTTTACTTTAATTGCCTAACTGAACAAGCAAACTTTATTAGCATAGCGCTTTTCAAAACAAAGGTGAGCGAGTGCTTCGGCGAATGAAGAAGAGGTGAAACGGGATTTACAAGAGACGGATAAAGAATATGTAAAACAGGGAGTAGGTTTGGGTTTTTTGGTTCCTCAGTTCCTGTTTTATTTTAGTAGGTATAACCTCACGTCACGTTACTTTCCACTTCCTGTCTTTGTCTTTTTCGCTCCCTTTCTTACACCTGTGCTTCATTTGTTTATAAGCCCTTGTGTATTAAAGTTTGTGTTTGTTATTAACTCTTCATTGGTTTGTCTGGTCTCTAAGCGTAAAAGCCTTTATTTGATCCTTGTTTTTAAAGCAAAATTCTGCAGTATCCTTATTCTCATTGACTATCTGTTAACCAGCTGTGGTCGTGAATTTTAAGGTACTGAAATTCTTAGTTCTACTTTTTAAGCATCACCCATCTGTTACAGCAACAATTTATGACATGATTTGGGATTTTGGTTGAGTTATTTCCTGTTTTATTTTGTCCTCTTGTCATGACTTTCCACTTCCTGTCTTTGTCTCTTTCCCTCCTACTTTCTGTCCTTACCTTGTTTTATTTACGCCTGTGTTTTCCCCTCACTTCATCTGTTTTCCTTCTGTTTCCCCACGTCAGTTCTTTGTCTCCTGCGCTCTCTGTTCTCTGCTCCTGTTTTGCTTCTGGTGTCTCTGTTTTTGTTCCTCATGCTCTCTGGCCTTGTGTCTGTTGCAGCCCTGCCTGTGTTCCCCTGAGTTTCCTCCTGGTTTGTACTTTAGTTTTAGTATTTCTCGTTAGTCTTTTGGATTTTCCGCAGCCTGTTTTGTCAGCGTTGCTGTCTGCCCTTTTCGTTGCCTGGATTTTGATTTTTGGACGACGGCACACATCATTCTCAAGCTCACTTTTTGTTTCTCGACCTGACTGAAGCTGACTCCACCTGTGATTCTCTAAAGAACACAATTGGGTAGAACAGGATCTATGACCACGGTGAGATGGCACCCAGACAGACTCATCATTTATCATTGTTATCATCATCGCTGTAAAGTTGTACTTTGGGAAACACGTCTGATGTCTGTTTTGTTACCACATTAAAAATAAGTAGCATGTAAATGTCAGCAGAGCGGTTTTCCTAATTTCACAGATCACGGGTATCCTTAGATGGAAATCTGCTCGAGCAATAAACTTATGTTTATTTCTCCATCATTAACATTGAGTTTTTTTTTTTTTAAAATTATTTCCACGTGGATTCCTTTCAGGAAGGTTTGCCTTTCAAAAGAAGGGGGAGCCCCTTTCATCAGAACCATTCAACAGTTTAATCAAACACTGGGGAGACTGAGCAAACAAAAAGAAAGTCATTATTTTACACAGTGTTGTTGAATTCACTGAATTAACAGACATCAAAAAACGCAAAATCAATTCTCAAGATAAATATGACCATTTCTGCAAAAGAGTTGTGCAGAGAGACTCATTTTTAGAGGGTGAAATCTTTGTCTCCAGTTTTCAACAACAACAACAGATTAAAGTCGGGTACAATTTATAACAAAACTGAGCAGTCGTTTGTCTTTTAACAAACTGTTTTCTGCCAGCGCTGTCTCTCTGTTGTGTTTCATCATTCACATGTCGGCTACTTCACGCCACTAGGGACGCTGAGGTAAGGCAGGTAATCGTTGAGACGCTGTTTATAGAGAGTAAGAGGGTCAAGAAATCTACTCCTGAATTTATGATACTACGTCGCTGCTGAAAACTATGAATTACCTCGAGCAAACCACACTCGGGAAAGACTTGGGCGTCTATTCACGAGCCCCCATCGTCTCCCTCTGTCGCGCTCACAGTTGTCGCCTCTCAACGCTCACGACTCCAGCAGAAACCCGCAATGTGTTTTTACGAGCATATGTCACTATGCTAATTGTCTGAATTTCGAGCACTCCTCCATCACTTCTTCGCTTGCACATACGCTTGACATAAGGGCTTCTTCCCCGCGGTGCTGTCTGAGTGATGTCTGACAGTAAAGTGCGGCATTAGAATAAAGTAAACACGAACGACAGACACAGCTAACATGAGGCAACAAGAAGAGGAAATACATACACAGACGCTACAAAGCTCAGTTTCCAGAGTGCAAAAAGGCAGGGAACAACTTCTGCCTTCAAGGGCGAGAAAACCTGTTATGAGCGTGCACATGCATCTATGGTTCAGTGGTTGCTGATAGGCTCTTGCAAGACTCTAACTGTGCAGAGGAAGACTTTCTGTCTCTTAGTTATCAGCACTGTAGACAGACTTACTGAGAGAGCAGACTGAGCTGACAAGTTATGGCTTCCCATACCGGGCTGGAAAACAAAAGCTCATGTTCAATTAAGCTTCAGCAAAACCAGCCATTTTCACTTTTGCGCGGTGATTCGGTGTCGTATCTCCTGAAACCCTAACCCCTTGTCAGCAGGGTGGCTTAGTGAGTAGGAACACAACACTACAATGCAGCTGGAGGTACAAGGTTCAAGACGTTATGTCAGCAAGAGCAATTCTGCTTCACTGTCCATGAAGATGACAGCGAATCTTACACCTCTATAGAGCTAGAAAAAGTATTTTTCCCATGGGACTCATGCTGTCTGACATGATCTGTGCTGTAGTTTTATTTTCTGGGAAGATTTCAGGTGATATCCCTGACTGGTTCAGACATTTAGGGGAATTTCCACAGTGACATAGTTAAAAAAGAAAAAAAAAAGCATCATTCTCAATAGATTTGGGGTGTCCACAAAGTCAGACTCTGCACTGACAGTCTTTGTGAGAAGCCTTCGTCAATTTAGTGTCATATTGCTTCATCAAAGCTGAGAGCAATATAATTCATCTTTTATCAGTTGTCAATGGATAAAGGTACGATACCTTGGAGAAGTGAAATCAGCTGGAGTATTCCCCATCTTTTAATGTCAGACTTGAAGGTAACGATGCTGATTGATGTCGAAACAGTGTGCAAGACCTTGGGAAAAGTTACTCTAACTTTGGTGTTCATCGTGTTTCACGGAGCAACTTTACAAGGAAACACGGCAACGCTACAGACTGAGTGTCTATTTGAGCCGTTCGCCACTGTCTATCTCTGGATTTTTCCAGTTCCTGGGAGATTGCGAGGAAAGACAAAAACAGACAAGAGAAATGAGATCCTGCCAAAGATATCGATTCACTACAACACGAGAGTCCACTGGAGCCTCGCATCCGGAGCTCCCACACACTGTATGTGTTAAAACACGATGGGTGGGTGCTCGATAAGCAGTCGTGGAACTGCATCTTCTCCCTGTCAAATAAAGAGCGGGAAAGCCAGATGGATTTTTACAGACACTTCCATCAGTTAAGAGGGTGTAGCCATGTAATAGATCTGTCTCGCACCCTTATGGCTCCTCTGCGATCTATTTACCAATAAAAGGAATCGCAGGTCCATCACCAGACCAATTAACTCATTATACAGTCATCTCCTGCAACAGATGAGATTTCACCAAGTAATCTGCGGTGCAAAGTTTCTTTGTGTAGCAAACAAGATTACATTTAGATGACAGGGGTGGAAACTGTGTTATTGAGAAGGCAACAAACCTTAAGCTTTTGTCTAAACACGCAACATTTGGATCTATTTTCTGAAGTCTTAAAGTCTTTAAAACCAGTAGAATAGGGGGAGAAACACTCAGTTTCAGCAGGCAGCCAGATGGAGAAACTCAAAATGGGTCACGGTAAAGGAATGATTCCCTGGGAAATAGCTCAACGCCCTGAGGGACACAATATACCATAATATAATGACACAGAGACCAGGGATTTAAGCAGCCACATGAGGGCAAAAGTGAGGGCGTGTTGCAGCGAGTCTCGTGTTAGGAGGCCTTTTTTATAACCTGAATGCCAAATGCTTTCCAGAAGGAAAAAAGAAGCATTCAGAGGTTTTCATTGTGTGTCTGTTCGGGTTAGCTGTGATTATCCGACTCTTCTGCTTCAGCACTTCCGCCTAATTACAGCGCATGAATCAACCAATTAGAAGAAGTCGGGGAAATACTGTGTGAGAATATGTCAACAGCTCAAGTAATCCAAACAGACCTCTTATCTTGCCACACCTCTCCTCCGAATCCATTGTCACAATAACTGCAGCTGATGGGGCGCCGTGACGGAGGAGGGTGGAGGTGTTGGCTGTCTTCATCAGTGAAAATCTCTCTGGCTATTCTTTTTTTTTATAAACTTTGAAAAAGCTGCAAATATTTCTGAACTCTCACACTTGTCTGCTTATCTATATTTGATAGGACGCAGCTTTTTTGTTATGAAACATTAAACAGGACGAATCATCACTTTTTGACAAATTTCCACATATTTTAGCAGGTTTTTGTCAAAGGTGAGTTTTACTTTTGCTCAAATAATGTGAAAGAAAGTCCAGGTGAAATGTTTTTTCAAGGTCAGTTTGTCAATACGGAGGGATATCCTTGATTTTATTTTTTTATTAAGTACTACGTCCAGTGTTTAGGTCCAGTTGTGTTTGGATATTCATGGATTCTGGATTTTTGAATGAGTGAGAAAGACAAAACTGACACCAAACCAGATTACAGTTATATGTTTTATCACATGTCAGTCCTACCTCAGCCTCATTACTCGCCTCATTAACTCGTCTCTAATTCATAAAGGCAGAGTATTTTGCTAATTGGCAGCTGTCACTTTAAAACACAAAGATAGTTTCAGAGCAACTGCCCAAGGTGTCCATTTCTCTCGCATGCTACATTGACCAAACCAAGGTTGGACAGAGAGAGTGAGTGGCACTTTATGGTCCCTGAAGACAACCTCGGCACACATGGCCACACACAAATGTTCATCAGCAGAGACAGGCGTGTCACAGACTGCCACGTGTCATCAGGCATGATGGAGGAACCCGACAGCCTGACCTGAACACAGAAGCTCCTGCAAGATGGAAGAAAAATACAACAACCTTCAGCAGCCGGCCTCTCGGAGAGTACCAGTGCATTTATCTCACCAGTCCATTACCATCAGTCAGCAACCACCTGGACCCACCATGAGCAGAGGCAGGAATCATTAAGTATGTGGGTCAGCCATTAAAACAGTCAGAATCTGAGTTGTTGTTGTGGTGGTAATGGTTGACCTTTCTTCTCCTGGTGGGATGGTTGACTGGAGCTCTGACGCACAGACTGTTATATCAAATAGCAACCAATGCACCAAATCTGGCCCTTTAACTCAAATATTTTTCCTCCTGTTGAAGTCTTGCCTGTCATAGTTTACATTAAAACTGTTGCTTGGTCTTTAACTACTGTAGATAACAGGTGTAACAGTGCTGTGGGTATGTTTGTGTGTGTGGGTGTTGTCCTCCCAATCCTTTACTAAGGTGAGTGGTGGATCACTCCTGATCCCCCTCATCAATCTAAGCCAGGGACTAGAGCTTCATATCGGGCAGTGGCAGCATTTGACCTGCACGCTGATTGCAACCTTGTGCGTGTCTGATCAGTAGGTACTCTGATCTTCCTTCAATCTCGAGTTCCGGCTCGAATTTAATTCGGCTATGTCTGTTGTGTCTGGTACAGGTCCTCTGGGAATACTTTTTTGCTGTTTATATTGAAAATAACTTCTTTATTTTTGGTCCCTACATTTGTTTCTGTCTTCTTTTTAGGGAGGTAGCACAGGGTAAGGGTTTTATGTAAATCCCAGTGAACATGACCTTGTAACATCTACAAACCGCAATTACAGACGACTTTGGCACTGTGTAAAACAAATGTAATCGTTTCTTCAATCCTTTCTGACAAATACTCAATTGAAAACAGTACAAAGATCAACTTGTTTCGAACAAACTGGGACAAAAAGCCCTGCTTGTAAGTTGGTAGCAGATGTTAGTATCATCACTGGGTATGACGGGGCACCCTCGAAAGGCTCAGTCGTTCACAAGCAAGGACGGGGCGATGTTCACTTCTTTGTGAAACACAAGGAGGTTATTACATTGTCTCAGGAACACTTCATTTGTAAATAATTGCATTGTGTTTGTGTTTACATTGCTCACAGTGTCCCACCTTTTCTGGAACCAAGGTTGTAACACTTCCCCCATTTAAACAGAGTTACGCTAATGAACGAGGTGCACGGTTCTGAAATGAAGATCATGTTTTCGTGGATATCATCGGAAAGCAGACGAAACATTTCGTCCCTGAACATCCTGCAGATTAGTTCAGCAGCGTAAATAAACACTTGCTCATGATGCTGATAATGCATTTCCTGCTGCGAGATTACAAAGCATCATTTCTATGAGATAAGGTCGGTTATATTCACCTCGATAATTAATGTAATTCATCTAAAACACAGATTGTTCTCTGCCATTTGGATATTAGCCTGTTAAACCCCAGTCAACACTCTACCAACCAATGCACCAGCCTTTTAGAGTTAACAGTCCAATCATTTGCTGTAGTAAACTGAGATTAAGTGAACAACACCTCCTTATTATACAAGAACCTCAGGGGGGAACGGAAGCTGTAGCAGAAGCCTCTTTATGAAGTGACTGTACAACACCCTCGTATACCCTCGTAACATATAGAAACTGACACCTCAAAGAGACGAGACTTGTTGTCGCTGCCAAGTTCCCCGAGAGATTAGCCGAAGGGACGACTTTACGCCTTGATTATCTGTGTACTGTACACAAGACAATGGGCAGGAGTTGACTGTAATTGGTACACTTGTTATTGAGAGATTGGGCCAAATAAAATGAGACGGCATTACAGGCTTCTGCATAACAATATATATCAATTTAGTGCGTTGCAAATGCGTTTATCTCTAAAACAACCATACCAGAGTCCTGCGAGAAAAAACTAATCATGTCTGCAAATTTACTTTAGGAAACTCAGGAAACGATAATAAGTTTGAGTACATTGTCTTCAGGTGAGGACGGATTTAAAAGGAGCAACACAGGCCAGGAAGAACAGGAGAAGACGCTGCACTCCTTCTTTTGGAGGAATTACTTTCACATTGAGGGCTTCTTCATGCGGATGATTAAATTGTCTCAGCACAGTGAATATCTGTTGTTCCAAAGGGTCAAGGATGGAAAGTGACAGAGCCAAAATAAGCATCAAGGAACGAGCGGATTCTCTGAATTAAATCCACAAGAATTGCAGAACATCCGCATCGAAACATCAATTTTGTTTGTTAGGAACCATTTTAGAGCCGACGATAAATATTTCAGGAGAGTAGGGAGAGGATTGTGAGTCTCAGACAACAGCTTTAACGACGACAGTTTCTTTATGAATAACCTTTACCCGATCATAGAGCCGCTGTATATCAATATCAGAAAGAATTCAGGCTCGGAGGTTGAGCGGGGTTTCACCGACGACGACAAAAAAAGACGTAGCACAGAGGATATGCAAATATGTTGGCTTATTCCCAACAGAGCGAGACACACAGTAATAACGAGAGGGGCAGAGAGAGACAAGTAGAGCCATGGGCCAAGAGCCGGCTGCCAAACAACAATAAAAAGCACTTGTGTGTGATAGATCAAGCTGTGAGAGGAAGATGAAGGGCATGCCGGGGTCAGATAGATAGAAATCCTCTGTGATCTCCCCCATCTTTCACAAAGACCGTCTGTGGCATTACAGGGGACACTAAGGGGAGATGGCTGGCACAGAGGGAAGATAGTATATAGAAAGAAAGAGGAGAAACCAAGAAAGAAACAAAGAAAGAAGGAACCAGACATAGATGGATGATGAGACGATGGGCCTCTGGGTACAGACATGTAAAAGACCGCCCACCCCTCCTACATTAGAGCAAAACAGCCAGACTGAAAGACACAAAATGACTACAAACTAGGGTTTGGCGATATGGTGAAATTTTCTAAGATTAGTCCAACAACCATAATGTTTCCAATATATTCATGCAGGTGTGTTGTCAGAGTGTGCCGACAGGAGACAGTCGCCCTGATTGGAAGTCGTTTAAAGGCAGGAGAAGGGCTCAGAGTTTGTTTGTTCTAACGTGTTAACTTGCTGAACGAGTCTGTTGCTGAGCAGCTTTCACCCGGTCGTTGAAGGTGAACCATTAAAGGTCCACATTGTAAGAAAGTAGATTTTTGAGTATTGACTTTGACTTTGGGATTATTGAAAGGGTCGGTCCCCATCCCAAAGTGTCAGTATCTGAGGTGTTTTTTGTCTTCGTATCATTGCTTGGTGTTTCGTAATAATTGAGCGTCTCTTTGTGATCGCTTGGCATCTCATTGTAGTCGTTACGTGTCTTTGCAACGACTTTGCGTCTCTATGTAATCATTTTGAGTGTCTTTGTAGCCATTTTGCAATTCTTCGACGTTATGTTGCATCACTCCGTAGTCGCTTTGTTGTTATTACGTGTGACAATGAAGTCACTTTGTGTGTCTTTGTGGTAATTTTGTGTCTCATTGTTGGTTTTTGTGCAACACTGTCATCATTTTGATCACTCCGAGTCTCTTGTGGTCTTGAGCGTCTTTGAAGGTAGCCATTTGGCAATTCTTTCCCGTCATGTCGAATCCCTCTGCGGACATTTTGTGTCCACTTGTACTTCTACATCTCTTTGTTTCTCATAGTCTCTGGTCCCCTTCTTGACCCTTTGGGCTCCTGGGCCTGAGCTCGGCGGGGCCATTCAGCAATCCATCCATGGAACTAGAGGTTCTTACAGGACATCTGGGATATGGCTAGTTGACCTCTCGAGCTTCTGCCCTGCACGGCTGGCTGAACACACTGCATCCTACCAATTGTGAGAGGGGCTGGAGGTGATGGGAAGGAGTTAGACGGGGTGGGGAAGCCCCGTGCTTGGTGTGAAGCAGGCCTTTCTCACATTAATCATGGCCGGATGGAACACTGAATGAACCAGAGCAGTCGCCCCTCCCCGCTCTTCAAGATGATGGAACGCCACAAACCACTGGGGGCTTGCTAGGTGAACACTGTAGGACTGTAGACGCCGCTGATTACTCGGGAAAGAGTGCAAAGCAATATGTGAGGGAATTTTATTTTGGATTAACCCACCAATACTTTGAACTGTTTCACTTGTCTACCGAAGCTCGCTGGATTTTACCTTCTCCTAAAAATCAATTAGAGAACAGATTTACCAAACCTTATAAGAGTGTGACGACTGATGAGTATTTAAAAATCTCTCCGCCTCTCCCTGTGTCTCCCTTGCTATGGATCAATAACTCTTTTATACTGTCTATAATTGAAATGCAGGGAGCCTGAGGTGATTTACTCGGCTTTAATTTCCTTGTTCGTTATGAATACAAATATAAGCCCAAGGACATCAGATCTCCATTCATCTGCAATCACACGCAAACACAGACAAGAAGCCCTGCTCGGATTAACTAGATATACTTCAGTTGTACACATTCCACATACGCCTTCATCCATAAAGCACATAAATCTGTTTTAATCTATTGTTTATGATCAAAAGTTTTGTCTAACAGTATAATAATTGTTTAATCTGTAAAATATTATAAAAACTGTGTGCAGGTTTACATATTTAAATGCACAGGAACATTTGTAAAAGGTGCCATTCTTCCTTTAAATAAAGAATACAACGATTAATCGGTTGTTGCACATACATTTTCTTTGAATTAAACGAATGACTAATTGATTAGTTGTAAGGAACATGACGCATTGTATTTGAGAGACTTGTAAGCTTTTAAATTTAGGACTAAACTCAAATATTACATTCTCGATCAGTATGTTTCTGTGCTGACGCAAATTCAAATCCGGAAGAAGCTTTTACTAAGGCTGAGAAATGTGCAGGGTCCTATTTAATAATAGGCATAAAGGCACCACCGACTTCCCGTCTCCCCCCTCACTATAGTCGTGCACCTGTACACTTTACCCTCAGAGAAAAGGCGAAATTACAGGGGGAAAGAGCGGAAAGTGGCGACAGCATGGTAAAATGAGGAGGAAAGAGCAAAGGGAGTGCAGGACCTTGTTAAAAGCGCCTGTGTGACAGCCAAGGAAAGGCTGCAGCTCAGAGTCATTAAATGTGGCTGAAGTTGGAGAGAGTGACTCAGAAAAAAAAGAGACGCACAGAGAAAAGAAAGGGTTTCAGATGTGGGTTCTGCAAAATGAGAGAGAGTATTGGCCCGGAAACTGATGAAAAAGTGCAAAGGTAACTGATATTGCAAAAAGCGTAGGAGATACGTGAATGAATAAACGTATGGGGGGAGAATGTCTACAGCTCACATCACGGCTTCGACATGTTTTGTTATGTATGTTCAGGGACAATGCACATTAATCATGCTCACTGTAAATGTGCCGGTGATAGCCAGAAGGCTAACTTTCAACTGTTGTCATTTTGGCCAGATGTTAAATTAGCCGGTGAAACAACGATACACAACATGGAAATATAGGGAAAGAAATGTGAAAGCAAAATATGAAGCAAGGGAACAGGATAAAATGCTTAGAGCAAGACAAGCATCACGCTAAGTCAGACAGATGTTGAGCAGACAATCGGCACAGGCGGTTAAAATACAGCAACATAAAATCGACCAGCCAAAACCAAGTTGATCCAGTGCACTCTGGTTGTTGTATGTTTTCTACCTTTTGAGCAGAAGAGAATCACACAGGCCCTTTCCTCTGTTTCTCTGCTCAAGTAGCTAAAAATTCAACATCATATTTGCATCGTTCTACTGCTTAGACGGCCATGTTTTATTGTTTTATGCAGGGGCCTTAAGGGGCAGTTAGATATGTTTGTAATGTTCATTTTGCATTAGCAGTAACTTTGAGCTCTGACACAGAGACACTGTGATCAACTAAATGAATTTATGATGAAGGACATTCATCATTTCCTGTTAATCTCTCAAGCTTGTGAGGGCAGTGTGAATCTTGCCCAGGAATGTGGGATTATAACTTTAACATGTCACGATAAATCTTCTGAACCCATAATCGCGGTAGCTTCACGAGTGTTTATCGTTTCCTCATTCAGCTCCTCCAGAGGAGGCTAGTTCTCCACAAAGAACCACTGAGTTAAACACTGTGAGGTCTGTAACGTTCACACTACAGTATGTACAGTATATAATATGCATTTCAGTTTATGTTCAGTTCATATTGTAAAATGTAACAAAAAAACGGTGTCAACGGAAATCTGTTGTTTTTCACTCTGTCGGGCTTCACAGTAAACTCACAGGACTTTTTGACCTCTATAACATCACAAATATTTTACCTCATTGAGTCTTCAATCATTCAGCTCAGTCACGGACACTGAGTCTGGCAAATAGCACAAATGAATAATTCAACAGTTGAGGCAGCCTATCAGAGAAACTAACTCCTCTGGTGTTTGGAGGCCATCTCAGATAGCGGCGTAAATCCAACAGTCGCCCCACGTTTAATGAATAAGAGTCGAGATAAAATAGCTCGACAGCCTTTACATTTGGAAATAAGCTTTCTGATCCTTTGAATCTCCAGGCACGACTCGGGGTTCAAGAAAACGTCCGGTTTGATTTCAATGCAGAGGAGTAGCACCGATACAATTCACAAAACATTCAGCTCTCAAAGAGCTTTCTCACACCGTGACACATTAAAAAACATTCCCCAGACACCAAGCGTACTCCTCCGCCGCTTTTTTTTGTGGTGTCAATCAGGTGGGAATTCAGTATTCATTTTCTATTTTGGTTTTCAATGTGTCACTTAATGAACTTCAAATAACTCCTCAACTTGAGGTGTCCCACATTTACCCATCCTCCCTCATATGACTTCACAAAGCCTTAAAATCTTCCTCCACGCCGCTGAAATAAAAGAGGAGAAAATGAAAAATGATCTGGGAGCAGAAAAGATGCAGTGTTACAGTTGAGGATTTTAATGGTACGAATAGCTTAATACAAGATGTACTTTGAAATGAATCGCAGCTCAGGTTCAGCGCTTCTACTTTGCCAGGCAATTTTGGTAGAAAGGTAAAGAAGCGTCTCCGCTCGCTCTTTCCGACGCTAAAAACACTGCGTTTAAAAAAAAGAAACCCTCTTTTAATCCGTGAGCACCCTGACAAAGATTGAGTTGCCTTCGCGAGATTTTGAGCGTTTCAAAGTCGTACTATCAAATGGAAATCTAAAACCGAGTGTCTGGGGAGCAGAAACACTGCAGGGAGAGGACTCTCATTTGGCTTCAGTTCTCCGATGGCAGCCATGTTCCCCAGGCTGATGGATGAAGGCAGAAACTCATCTCATGACTAATTATTTATCTTCCCTCCAGAACTGTTGTGTCTGGGGGTTGGAAATAACACAACCCTCTGCTCTGACCAAGTCATAAACAAACCAGAATGATGGAGGTGACCGAGCCTCCTCTTTTTGCTCCCGTTCCCTCACAACACTGTCGAGCACGGCGTCCACACATACAGCCCACAGACACAACCTGGTACGTTACATTTTCTCTTCCTTTACGATGGTTGAGCGTTTTTCCGACATGATTTCTGTTTGATAAATGGTGATATTGTCTTGACTGTCAATTTTAATACGTGCACTGCAGAGCTTCTGCATTCAAAAACATCATTAATGCCAATTAGCGCTGTCACTTGTGATGCGATGAACACACATCAAAGTGCTACTAACATTAGTAAAATGTAAATGTATTAATTATGTTCATAATAACATGACTAGGAATGGGACAATATAAGATTTTATCATAGCTCGCAATAAAAAAAATACTCCAGATGAGTTTATTCCAGTGAATTTAATCAGGATGAGTGACTTGAAAAAGATGCCTGGCTCATAGGTTATTATGGGAGGCGCTTTATGTTTAACAAATAACGTCTGATTGATTGATTTATTGATTGATGTAACCCCATCTCCATGACCATCCAGCTCAGTTCACTGAACGGTTTGTTTTTCATTAAGAAGCAAGCTCACCAGCAAAAGATGTTTTCTATCTGTGATGCAGTAAAAATATTTGTCTTGTTATGGCCTCAACAAATCACACAGTTGGCTCACAAGTTTGCCAAAAGAAATGATTTTCATTTACAAATACCGTAATTACCCAGAGCGATGGGAGTCTGGAGGAAGGGGTAGAGCGATTATCTGACTATTAGCCGATGGAATCCCTCTTTTTCATTTGACATAAAAAACTATGCTATTCTGGAGCTCACTTGGTCATGTTGAAACAGTGATGTGTCTTGCCCAAACTGTTGCCTCACTATCTTAATAAGAGCTGCTACAATAAGTCAATCAACAAACACAAGATTGGTAACCATTCAAGTCCTTTTTCTAGTAAAAAAAAATGGCAAACTTCCCAGCTTCTCAAACCACAATCACAGTCATGCGTGGAGTTTTTAGAGTTCTCACAACAGCGACGGTGCTGTACGTGATGTGTGTGGGAGGACTGTGAGGTACTGTGGTAACACTACAAACCTTGTTAAGCATCTGAGATTTAATCACGATACAGAATATGATGAAGTTATGCAAAGTCCTGAGTCCTGTGGCGGTGGCAGGTACAGAGAGAGGGAGAGATCGGAGCTATTGGGAATGTTTGTCACTGTCAGCTGATCTAACCCTCGAATGTGAAAGTGAGGGGTTAGTTCAGTTCGTGTGTTGATGTTCCTCACGTTCGTAAAACTCCAGAACGCTGTTTTATTGAGCTTCGGTATTGAAGTATCATCGACACCAGCCTGGGTTTTACTTGGCATCTGATCAGAGAGGAATTCAATATGAAACTACACTGTACAGAAATGCGTGAGAAAATCTACGGTCTTTCTCTTCATGCAAAAATACAGAGTTTCAGCATCCTGAGTCAAATAAAGGGGCATCTCTTCACATCGGCAGTGTTTTCTCGGTGTGGCGGAGGTGTGTATGTCTGGAAGTCACATGTTTGTTCGCAGGTCTGTTGCTGTAATAAATCACCCGCAATAAACCAACACATGACTGCCGGGACGTAGATCTACAATTCAATTTGTCTGACTGTTGAAGCCTTACATTAGCTCCACAAGACGTTCTCATTGCACTCTTGCACATGAGAAGGATGTAGTCTATTCTATTACAGTGCAGTCGCTCTATAGGTATCACTTTACAGGCAGTTTGGGAAGGGGGAATGAGTACAGAAATCAATAACTCTTTAAAAGAACACATGGCTGGTGAGTTGCGTTCAAACTGACTCCTTTAGGAATTTCTTTAAAGGTTTTTCCTGTGTAGTTTCGGACTTAAGAGCGGTTTTAGTCCTACCATTGGTGTCACACTATGCAACTGCCCAACAGGTGGCGGTAACACTTCAAGCTCTGCAGTAATGAGCCAGCAAAGGATGAGGAAAAGAAGACTTCTAGCAAGTAAACATGGATACAAACAATGGTGGATTTAACTTTTTTTTTTATCTGTGCAAATGTTTAATGAGGAAAAAAATGCACACAGGTTTTGGTGAGAAACTCTGGATTTAAGAAAACATTATAAGCCACCTGTAATCAAGAGGATCACAACCTCAGTATGTTGACAAATGATAATGATCCAGTCACACAGTTTAGCCCGAAGTCCACCGCTCTGAGCGCGGTACAGGTTATCTCTCAGACCACAGGGTGCGCTACAGAGACCAGGACTTACTGCGGACTTACACTCTGTTTAAAATTAAGCAGACACCTAGCAGGAGGCATTCCATTCTAATAGAGGGAGGTCTGTGTCCTCCAGCACTTTGAGCTCCCCTAATCTCTTATTCATTTATTCAAGGTGAGAGGAGAGAGGAGCGGCTATAAGCGAGAGTCCAGCGGGTCAGAGGAACAGGGTTGAAGGGGGGAAGAAAGCTCTGGTTAAAAGAAGGGAAAGAAAGATGGTGGGAGAAAAGCCCCGACTCTCCCCTCTCATCCTCCGATGAATCTATCAGTGGATCCGGCGGAGGAGAAGAAAGGCTCTGGTCCTGGAGCTCCACGCAGACCCCGATCAAAGGGAATCCCTATCTGATCCAAATGTCGTTTGAATGTTTAATGGTAGCCAAGACGTTGAGGTGAGGCTCGAATAAGATGTGGCTCAAGAGAGCTCTGATCAGAGGTGGCCTGTCATTTTTCAGATCAGAACGTCACATCGGAGAGAGAACATAAACTGTAAAAATGTATAATTCAAAATACAGAGCATATATATATATATTTATATATCTTAGTGGCGTATGATTGGATCTTCAAAGTCCCACTCCCTTTACGTTATGTCTTGATATTGTCAGTCGCTGAATTAATAAACAGCTGCACCATCTATTCACATTTACACAGTAAAGACGACAGCAAACACATGACTGTTGAATAACGGAGCGCTGGAATAATGAGATCCGATGCATACAGCGTACGCCTACATGCATATATTTACAGACACAGTGTAACTGACATCCAAAACTACAGTGAGGCTAATTAATTTGGTTCACTGAAAGGTTAAGTACAATGTATAGCTGTATCTTTTTTTTTTTCAATTTATCAACCATTATCCAATTTCCATATGCTCACACCTACATTCCTGCTAGAATACCCACATGTGGAAATACAACCAATCGCATACGGATGCTGCTAACACACAGAAACCTACACGGATTATTTCAGCTCTGACAAAAGCCCTTCACGAATTCAAGGAAGCTTTTGTGTCCCGAGCCTTGTTCCCTCAGCGGAGAGCGCACAGGACGAGTGTATTTATAGTTTCTATTATGCAGATGCCATCGCCGAGCACTCTCGTGTGATGCAAATGCGCACACGCACACGAACATGCGTGCACAATACTCTCATTTAAGAATTTAGCGTGTTGTGCTGTCTCAGAGCTTTCATTTCATTTTCCGCATAATGCTGTACATGAAAGGGATTTCTGGTGCATTAACGTTGTGGATACATCAACAAGCACGTAAAAACTGAGTGCAAAGAATAATATGAATAATGCACACCTGAAAGAAATATCTGCCCTTATGGCTCTATATGAGTCTTTGATGTCAAGATGGGGGGACATATTTTATAGCTCTAACTAAGCCCCGGTGGATTTGGAAGAAGAGAAAGGCTCTGAACCTGGGTCACTCGTGATCTGAGCCTCTAATGGGTTAACTTGTCCCTGCTAAAGGAGGAAGTGGGAGGGGATTTCCTCCCAGACGTCACTGGTGAAAGAGAAACTAAAAGTAGCGGAGTACAGAACCACATGTTCTAACTTTTCTTCACAGATCTGACAGATTTCAAAAACCTACAAATCAGGTAAAGTTGCCATTCCTCATGTTTGCAGCCTTGCCTTTAGTGTTTATTAGTGCTTCTCAGTGATTTTAAACACAGCCAAACATGAATCTGCATTCACTTTATACTAGGGGTGTAACGATACATGTATTTGTATTGAACAGCTTCGGTACAGGACGTTCGGTTCGGTACAGGGCTGTGCACGGGTGAGTTCACGGAACAGAAGTTGCGTGTGTTTATTTTCCGCGTGCAGCTACACGTGCAGCTCGATTACGTCATGGCTAACGCTAGCGAGAAACCGGAGCTTAAAGACCCTCACGTGTCGCTAAAGTCTCCTGCTTGGGAACACTTCGGCTTGCTAGTGAAATAATGCGACGGAGAAAGACAAGTAGATAAAACGAGGGCAGTGTGCCGACATTGTTCAGCTGAGATCGGGTATGTTTCCGGTGTGACAGTTTGACTCGGTGTTAATTTTAACTGGTGAGGGTCCCAGGTGTGCTGGAGGTGTGGTTTGAGAATCCCGTCAGGAGAGGGGTCCTCGGCCATGTCCGCTAACCAGGAAAAACATTCCGATCGCCCTGCTCATCGATCCAAGTCATGTATATGTATATTCATTTTGACGTGGCTTGAACACTACTATTTTACACGGAGATGTCGGGGTCTGCGACCTGCAAACCACTGTTCGACGAGCGCTACACAGCACACAGTGACAGTGTAGGTGACTGTGCTGATGCCTGTCCAAAAAAACGCGACTGTCAATAAATCGTCCAAAAGTGCATATTGTCGTCCTTATATCTTCTTAATGAAAGCCTGTACTCACAAATAACTCATGGGTGGAGTCAATGTGGACAAGTTAATCTTTCTGGCAAAAATTATGAAGGTTGAGTAAAACTGAACAGGGCTACATGCTGAAACTGTTAGTGCTGCACTTTACTTGTGGAAAAGTTTTGTTAAAAGCCTTTAACAAGCTGTGAGGAATTTATTTTTATAATGTTTCATATATTTTTTGTTTGAGAATATTTTATTTATTGGAAAGCTTATTTTTTATATTTTGTTTATTTGAGAATAATTTATTTAACTTATTATCAGGCAGCACTTTATGTTTGCATTTTGTTCCCATACTGTACCGAAAATTAACCGAACCGTGACCTCAAAACCGAGGTACGTATTCGAACCGTGATTTTTGTGTATCGTTACACCCCTACTTTATACTGCTCTAACTTCTTTCATTATTTCACTTTGACTTTCTAGGCATGGCTAGAAGATCTAATCCAGACATACGCCTTGATTTTTCTTGTTCCATCTGTCTGGATGTGTTCACTAAACCTGTGTCGACTCCCTGTGGGCACAACTTCTGTCTGGCTTGCATCACAAAGCACTGGGACAACAGCCCTGTAGTAAAATGCCCACTGTGCACAGAGTTATTCAACTTCAGACCAGAGCTCCGGGTTAACACATTACTTGATGAAGTGGTCACAAAGTTTAAGGATTCTGCTCAAGAAAACCCTCGTGGTCCCCCCGAAGAAGCAGGAAATGGGAGTGTGCTCTGTGATAAGTGTGAACACGCAGCGGCCATGTCCTGCTTAGTGTGTTTGCAGTCTTACTGTGAAAAACATCTGCAGCCTCATCGGACAAAGTCCGCCTTGATGAAACACAAGCTGATCCACCCGGTCGAGGACCTAGAGAGCAGGTTATGCAAGAAGCATGACGAGCCTTTGGAGCTGTTTTGCAGGGTGGATCAATTGTTTATATGCACTTCCTGTAAAGACAGCGACCATAAAAAGCATACGATAGTCAGCCTGGAGGAGGAGGCTCAGATTAGGAAGGACAAGCTGGGGAAACAAAGGGCAGACATGGATCAGTTGATCGAGGCACGTCAGCAGAAAATTCAGGAAGTTGAACACGCAATGGATGCCAGTGGAAAAAATGCAGCAAAGGCTCTGACATACAGCGTGCGTGTGATGACTGCCGTGGTGGATTACATCAATAGAAGCAAAGCTGAGCTGAACGAGGTGATCAAGACGAAGCAGGCAGAAACTAAAGCAGAAGCGGAAGGCATCATTAAAGAACTGAAGGGAGAAATTGAGCAAATAAAGCAGACCAACGTCGCAGCTTAATCAGGTCTCACTCAACAGCGACGCCTTCACATTCCTTGAGAAAGTCGTCTCTCTGACCATCAACCTGCCCGAGGTTAAGGACTGGTCCGGCCAGACTCTTAACAGCGACCAGTTTACCGTGCAGGAAGTCCTGACCAAGCTGGAACAAACAGTGATGAGAGAAATAAGAATGCTGTGTGATCCCGAGTTGAAAGAAATGCAGCGTCATGCCGTGGATGTGACTCTGGATCCTGACACAGCGTACCCGTCTCTCATCGTTTCTGAGGACGGTAAACAAGTCACGCACGGAGACAGAAAGAGGGTTCTCCCAAACAAACCACAGAGGTTTGATCATGTCCTGAATGTCCTTGCAAAGGAGGGTTTCTCCTCAGGAAAGTTTTACTACGAGGTCCAGGTTAAAGACAAAACAGAGTGGGATTTAGGAGTCGCACACCAGTCCATCAACCGGAAGGGCGATATAAGAATCAGCCCCAACAATGGATACTGGACTATTTGGCTGAGAAACGGAAATGAGATCACAGCAAATGCGGGCCCTGCCATTAGGCTCGATGTGAGGGAGATGCCTCAGAAGGTTGGGGTGTATGTCGATTATGAGGAGGGTCAAGTTTCCTTCTACGACGCCGACGCCCGGGCTCTCGTCTTCTCCTTCACCGGATGTAAATTCACCGAGGCGCTCTTTCCCTTCTTCAGCCCCGGCGCTAATGACGGCGGCAAAAACTCAGCCCCCATGATCATCACACCAGTCAAATACAACGTTTGATTTTTTTGTTTTTGTTTGTGCGAGGGGGAAACAAGACAGGATGAGGAACTTGGAGAGAGATCACAACAGTGGAAGGCTGTTTGTATCTGTGAGACTCCGGCGTGTAATTCTGTTTCTCCCCATCCATCAGTGTCAGCGCTTTTGTGTCACTGCGCGTCGCCTGTCACAGATCTCAGAAGCTCCGTGCTGCCATTGGGACATCACCACACACACACACACACACACACACACACACACACACACTTTAAATCTTTAAGTTCAGGCCATTAATTTTAATACTTGAACGCTATTCTTGCCTGCCAACATGGCCGGACCGATACCGAAGGTGGGTCACATAGGATTTACAAATATTTTATAGCGTTTCTTTGGCGCTGCTTGGAGTGACTGATACTGTACATCAGGTCTGTTTGCTTCTGACATGATGGATGGATCTGATCGCTGTAGCAGGTAGAAATAACTACTACCGTGTTTAAAAAATAATATTTAACCTACATGCGATACGCCTCAGGATCTCAATTCGACCTCCACTACACAACCAGCAACGGAAAATAATTCAGCACAAAACTTAACAGCACATATGAAATATTAATTAACGTACGCTTATTATTCAGCACTGGATTAGAATCGTTTGCTCCATAATTAATGTTATTTGTCAGTTAAAAGTGTAGTTGTTGACTGGATGAGTGACGATGCTGGAACCTGTGGGCAAATAATGCTATGTACTGTAATTAAAATAAGCCAAACCTGCATCATTCAGGCTTTACAAGTTCAAATGCAGCAAAGTCTGTGTGATTAAGAGAGGCTTAACCAAGTGTTTACTAAGAAGAGCCAATTAAGGCCTTTCTGTCAGTTCATGTGTTGTTGTTTTTTTATAGAGATGTATATGTTTTTTTGTTTTTGGGAGACGGTCAACATGAATGGTGTCAGTAAGTGCCTCAAATTGACACATCTTTATGTTCAAGTGTCAGAGATTTCTCGCAGTCGTAGTGATTCTGATGGGAAGAAGTCAGGTAGCGTTGACAAAGTCCACATACAGACGAGGTCTGGAAACACAGGACGTTGTTGTTTTTGTCCCGTTTCCAACTGACTTTGAGCTGTGATTTTTTTAAAACATGACTATGATGATTTATAAACCTTAATCACATGGTTATTGTTATAAATGAACCACCACATCTTACCAGTCTGAACCCAAACCATGAACCTGAGTGCTGTGATTTCATGAAATGGATGTATTTTTCAAACAAATGATGTCCTGCTGATGGCAGTGTAACTACAGGAGACGCCTCTATGTGCCTTTTTAGAAAGAAAAGCAAACATTTTGTCGAATTTGGAGGACTTTGTTATGAGATTGTTATAAAATATAATATATGTTATATGTGACAGAAACACATTAAGGAGACAGGAAGACTAGAACTTGTAGTAAAAATTAGATGCCTGGTAAATAAGTGTGTGGAGCTATTGGTAAAGAAACTTTGTACTGTATCTCCGTTATATCTACTAATAACAAACGGTTGTTTTCCTCTGATTATTGTCTTTTTTTAAAAGACGATCAGGTAAACTGAAGATGGAAGACATAATTTTAAAGAGGGTTTTAGTTGTTCAAATGTGAAGATTGACTGCCGTTGTCTCTTTTTAATTATCTCACTGCTTATAATTTATTTCATTGCTGTGTTGGATGATTGGTAGTAAAAGTATTAGACAAATTATTTGATTAGGAAATCATAGTTCTTCTTCTGTACACTTACAGTGTTGGATTTACTGAGAAGTACCTGATGTTCACCGTCTGATGTTCGTCTGAAATGCAATAAAGTTGATTTTGGATTGCAAACAGCAATCTGCTTGATTTCTTAATCTTGCTCACATGCCTGATAAACTCTCAGAACATTCTAAGAAATCCTGCGACAAGAAAAAGACATTGAGCGATGAATTACTTCAATATGCAATTAAAGTGCATCTGTCACGTCTGTCTGCGGAATAAAAGCAGAAATTAGAGCCTCTCCTGACAGCCTGAGATGCCCACAACATACACTTAGCAATTTTGTAGCCTCCACTCGCAAAATAATCCATTACGTTTTTCTCTCCAGGGTAATTTGAAAAATAATACTAATTCTGCCTTTCACAAACGGGGGGATGAGGTTTTAATGATTTGACGTAGATAATTACATGCCATGTCTAAAAACAGGTTATCTGCAAAATGGGGTTAGAAATGTGCAGGTGTGGAATGAATAGAAAGCTTGGGCTCATGTCACACAAACACAGGTTTGTTTTACTGCTCACAGTCGGTGGTGGAAAATCTATTTACATTTTACTTAAGTAAAACACGCTACGTGAGTGGATGAAGCAAGAATGTAGAATTACTACCATCTCTAATGTACAGTATCAAACAGCATATTACTGATATTATCAGTTATTACTGGGGGATTAGTGTGTAAGCAGCCTTTTCAGGGTGGAGCTGAAACACGATATTAGTGAAATAAATATAGTAGACACTTCAGTAAACTTACTTATAGTAGTTTCTAGGGGTTGACCAATGTGGCTTTTTAGGGCAGATACCGATTATTAGAAATCAAGGAGACTGAAAACCGATATTTGAGACCGACAATCATTAGCAGTAAACATTCAACTCTTTCTGTCAAAATGTAGAACAACCAATGATGAATAAACACAAGTACAATCTACTCAAGTGCTTTGTGTAACTCTGCCTGAGTATTTCAATTTTCTGCCACTTTATGCTTCATCTCCTCCAAATCTATTTGAATGATCTGAATCTGCAAAGTAGCTATTAACTACGGTTATCAGTGTTTTTAGTCTATTAATTGTGACGTGTGACCAATCAGATATTGTATGCGGGACATTGTGTGAGAGGATACTGCATCAGAGCCAAAGTAGCACATTTTTAACTTTATTCTAGTTTATTTTGTCGCCAATCTGACAGAAAAATCGGTCGAGTCATAGCAGCTACATTTCATCACGGCTCGTAGTAACAGGTTTGATCTGTGTTTTGTTTGCTACCTGACAAAGCAGTTGCAATTTAAGTTATTTGATCTCACAGCAAAAAAAATAATAAATGATACTCCGATATCATTTGGAATAATACTGACATGCTATATTTGCTATATAGTGGCCAGAAAAACAACAAAAAAGAGAGAGACAAAGAGAACAGCAGTGGTCGAGAGAGATTGGAGGCAGCGCAAATAAAGCAGCGAGTTACCAACATAAAACATTTTCTACGTTACGTTCTAAAGCACAAAAATAATCCTACGTGAAGGTACCTGCAGGACTTGCAGCTCTAAAGCTTCCCCGACGACAGGCACACCGTCAACAGGCTGAAACTTACGTCATGTGATGGTGACTTTGACCACAATTTGACTTTTTGGATTTGAATACGTAGGAAATGCCACTGGGAAGCAGCAGAATGATTTTTCTTTTTGGGTTCTTAATGGACCAGCTCTTTAGATCTACCCAAAATAGTGAACGGTTCAAGTCAGCCTTCCGTAAAATGCTTTTAAGTGGTCTGACAAAGGTCAATGTGCCTGAGACAACTTTTTCAGTTTCCAAATGGCACTGAAAGTCGAGTTTCCTGCTAAATCATCCAGCACTGGATGAATAAACTGCTGTAAGACGCCTCAAAATGTGGTTTAAACGAATAGCAGTATTTGAAAGGTGGCTGCAATTTAAAACTTTCATGGAAACTCATTATAAAGTGTGCTTGTTTACACATTTTTCACCACTTTAAATGTTCTGTCAAGCAACCTTCCCAGACTGAAAGCGGTCCTTGAGTGTGCTCTGTGTTGTTCTGGTGCATTAAGAAAGGTGCTGATTTGTGAAGCTAAGCAGGAACACATCACATGTTACCACTATTGATCCAGTCGATGAGTGAAGTCATGCTCCTCCGACACACCGGCAGCTCTTTTAGCGCTCATTCTGCTCACCTTCTATTGTTTAACCACAACAGACCTGCAGAGAGAAGGCCGTCCCGGACTGCTGTGAAATGCTGATACCAAATAAAAAAAAGGATAATTCAGGCGGTTTGTGAGGGAACCCTTAGGCAGTCTTTGTCATGCATTGTTTGAAAAGAGACGCTGTGAGGAGAAGTGCGAGAGTGAATAATGAGAAGTGTAGTATCCACCTTCTGCATAAATGAACCACAAAGTGTTTGCAGCTGAACAGGTGACAATGTGTGAGGCGTGAACCCAACGACACAAAGCTTTCCATTTAAGTGTCTGTGGCACTTTTGCTAATTACTTTACAGCTATTACAGTGTTTACAATTCAAACTATTTTCTTCTTTAATACAAAGGATGATTTACACTTGATGTCGCCTGGTTAAAATAAACTCCTGGAGACAATTATGTCTTCATTCAGCTGATTTCACTACAGTAGCCTTTATTACCTGCACTCTGCTAATCAGCAGCTTTATAGGTCGCATATTCTTTCCCGCCTTGAAGTTAAGCCCTGATATATGCAGACAGCATAACATGAAATTAACATATATATTAGATATTCTTTTAAATATATTGCTTGATACGTTTTAAGCCATGCTAGCAGCGAGGCTCAAGGGATGGCATTGTCAGCCAATCAGTCCGCTGCTTGGTCGAAGCAGATTGCCTTGACATTTTATAATAACGGCTCCTTGAGGGTAAATCCTGATGACTTCGGTGATCAACTGATTTCTTCTCCAGCAACACCATGAAATGGACACTTGTTGATGACAACTGTTGGATAAATTGGATGAACTTCAGTGATCTTGTACCTCTTCATCCAGCACCATCATCACTTTATGACCAATTATCTCCAAAACTAATGACATTCCCATCATACTTATGTTATTTTGTTGTTGGAGCTAATTAGCAAATGTTAGCATGCTAATATACTGAAATAAGGTGGCAAATACAGTGTACAATACCTGCTAAACATCAGCTTGTTAGCATTGTCACTGTGAGGATATTAGCATGCAAACATTAGCATTTAACTGAAATGTTCATCCACAAATGAAAATTCTGTCATTGTCTGTGTACTTGTTATAAAATAACTTGTTACTTGTTATAAAATTTTTAAAAAACAACATAAAATGTCCCCACACAAGCTCCTGAAAGCCCCAAGATCCCAAAGTAATTCACAAAGATGTTTGTTTACACCATTTCGTAAGCCAAAATCATGACTGTAGCTGCTCAGCTGGAGGCGTCAGTGTGCACGGTGTCTGAATCTTGAACGTGCATCAAGGGTGTGAATAACTTTTAAAAATACATTTGTGATCTCACGGCAGGTTGACTTGTATGGAGCTGGTTCATGTTGTTGTTGTTGTTGTTGTTGTTAAAACGAGTCCCCATCTACTTCAGTTGTTCAGGACAATGCCGCAAAGCTGTTTTGCTGTGAAGCTCCAGACATGTTTTGTGGACTGGACAGATAGTGACTAGATAATGATTGAATTTTCATTTTTGGGTAAACTGCCATTCAACACCCCCTGGTGTAACAGCAATTTTTGAACCTCTCAGGCAAGAAGAGCAGTTTATAAACTCTAAGTCTGTATTACTTTTATCCCAAAAAGGATGTTTGGATGATTGTGCCGCTGAGACTGAGGGTCATAAATACAGCCTCTGAGTACACCGGTCTGGGTAGTTCGACTGCCTTAATGAATGACAGTATGTGGAAAATACAAGTACCTCATGTGGTGTGTGTGAGTGTGTGTGAGTCTGTGTTTCTGCAGGCGCACATGCCTTTTGTCCTACAGTATGTGTATCTAATGAAGTGCCAAATGTAATGAGATAAATCTATCCATTAGGGTCCCTTAACGAGACTAAATCCACATGGCTGCTAATGAGTCGGTGCTCCATCAGTCGTCCTCGGAGAGCCAGAGGACCTGACTGAAGCTGGAGACGACCCGAAGCCAGACAGAACCAGACCCTCTAAGCCAGTAAATCCACAGCTCCAGCTGTTGAAGACCTTCATCATTTAGCTACTGGCCCTTCAGGGAATGACTTGGAGTTAGCGAGCAGCCACAACTGATAGACACCAGAGTCATAGCCGGCACAGGGAAACACTACTCATCTGTAATCATTGATCTGCCATTACTGGGCCACACTCATTAGCCTGACGGAACAATGCTCAGTAGATTTCTGTTGTTACTGGGCTATTATTAGTTTTCCAGCTACTGCTGTGCTAAACATGTGTTCTCTACACAGGCGCTACATGCTGTGCAACAACATGTGGCTAATGTAGCAGCACAGGGCTGAAAGAAGTACTCAAGGAACTGGAGTTATGCAAATAATAAAAGCACTCAATTCTTTGCTTCAAAAGCTTCGTTTCGTCAAGGGAAGTATTATGCAGTGAACGAGTTCATGTACATTTATCACTGTCTGACAAGAGCTGATGCTGTGTGTTGACCTTGCGAGTTCGAAACTGAGGAACGAGAAAAGGGAAAAGCAGATTCAGGCAGTAAAAACACCAGAAACCATTTATGTACTGGGAGCGTTTCAGTATGAAAGCTGCTGTAGTGAACTGGTAGCAAAGTACAAGCACAGCACAGCACAGCAGCGTAAAGGGATACTGGATATTAAAATAAGACAAGCTCTGGTAGCTCGTCTACAAGGATTGACAACTACCAGTGCAACACCAGCTTGAAAACACAACTGCCAGTGTTGTATGATAGCAGTCAGTCCGACGAGGGCGTCATGTTGTGAATAATCAATACTCATGGGTTCCACCAATGAATTCAGTCTTGAGCCACATTCCTATAGGTCTGTTTTTATGATGGTGTTTTCATTAGTTTAATTACAGTGCAATTATTAACAACACCACCATCTGGCCTCCTTCATTTTTAATCATGTTTATTCTTGCTTTTTAAACAAGACAGGAGTCTGTGGCCATGCTAGAGGCAAGTACAGCTGTGCTTTGGACTGAGGTTGGGAAAATAACTCAAACTGGTTTGATATACGACCTCAGACTCCACCAGACCAGCGATACTGAATGTCACCACTAGATGTCGCCTGAGTCTCAGCCTCTCCCGAGAGGAACATAATGAGAGCCCGTGATTTAGAGCGTAGCGGCAGTACAGTCCATCAGGGCAACTGCAACACGTTTTCATGTCTCGGTACGATTCTACTTCACTTGTCTTCTCCTAAAGTCGGACATCGAAATGAGTGAAACTGAAGAAAAGATGGCAGCAGTGTCAGTTCAAGTAGTTGTGACTCTTACAAATTAACGGGTTTTCTGCAACACATTCCTGGAAACATTTCACAATGAAAATCTTGTTAAGAAATGGGTTTCTGTCCACGGAAATGCTGGAGGGCCTTTCATTTGAGACAGACAGGAAGAGTCGAGTTTGCAGTAGCAGCGTAACGCAGTAACTTAGCAAGGTCGATTAATTGGCAGTAAAATGAGCAGTAGAATATTTGAATATGAACAATACCGATTATTGCAGCCTAGCAAAAAAAGCATAAACACAACAACCTTCTAATCCAGATTTTACAATAGAAAAAAAGGTTGGTTATTGTGCATCGAAGTCAACCAGGAGCACAGCAGGATCACATGTATGATATGATTGAGTTGCAATTTGGGTGAAAATCAAACATAAATCTAATAGCGCTGCTCAATATTTGCATTCGGAGGGTTGTTTTATTTTCATGGTCATGAAGCACAGACCTGGAGCAGAGAGAGGTCTGTGATTCTGGCCATTTTCTTCTATACAGAACTCCATTATAGGTCAACTACACATGAAATCCAATTCTTTGATGTTGTGTTTCACAAAATCAAATTTACGGCCAGCTGTTTCAAGACTCACACACACACACATGAATCTTAATAGAAAGACATCAAACCATCTCAACACTTAAAGGTTTTCCCTCAAAGCTGTGAGTAACTGTAGCAGGCGGTGCCATCATGATAATAGTGCTCTTATGCCGTATTAATGGCACCTTTATTGTCATAGTGTTCATAACTTGACGGAGAGAAAAAATAATGGATTGCTGACTTCGCTCTCTATCTCTAAGATGGAAGGAGAAAAAAAAAAGTGGGTGGCTTTTCCAGTGACAGATCAGATTTGTGCTCCACAAAGGCTTTGATCTTAAGGCTTTCTGACAGGCTTTAATCTGAGCAGACCACACACACACACACACACACACACACACACACACGTATTTCCATTGAAGCCACAATATACAAAATGGACTTCATTTACTTCCAGCTGTCTGTTTGTGGTTTTGAGAGTACAGCGGCGGTGCTGAAGTGAATTCTGACACTGTGGTTGATGCATAATAAGAAAGTGTCATCAAAAAAGGGGAAATAAAATGTGAAAACCATGCTACGCTCATCTGTTTTCCGACAAATTGTGGTGAGTCACACGGTACTGTAACTCCGGGACTCGGCTTTCTATGCCCATTGAGGCTGTTGTCGCGAAGATTGCTTTTATAAATGCCGCTTACGCACCTATTCGTTTAGTTATTCTCACTGGGTTTGTTGCGGCAGGTGTACGTCTCCTCCAATTTATATTTCTGAACAAAGGAGGGACAGAATGAAGAAAGAGGAGGACCTTAAAAGTAAAGAGAAAATGGTAAAAATACTCATCTTCAAGCACTCGTGGTTGTATTATCTGAGTGTGGCGAAGAGAAAATAGCAGCACCTGAATGGAGGAAAGCAACCTCAGTGTGGGAAGAATTGATTCAAGACCGACAACTATAACTCACCTCTGCCAGGAACATGTAATGTAAACATGGTGTTATCTTGCTTCATATTATTAGACGGGGTTTGCTGTGTTGTTCACATGCCCACTTCCTGTGAACCCATTCTAAAAAAAACGCCCCATGACTCCGAACATACTTACGTAACTCATGACTCCAGTTACATTTATGTATCGTCCTCCCCTCTGTTAGCTCAGTTATGTTTCTGTGAGTAAACAATCTGTTGTAAAAGCCTCTGCATTACGCTACGTATGGCTTCCCCTGCTGCAGCATAATGAACAAGATGAGATCTTCTCGACGTGAGATCTGCCTCAGACTCTAATTGGCATTTCTATCGCACCAGCTGATTCAACTAAACGACAAAATTGGCTTTTTACACAAAACACAAAGCGCCACACACAGTGAGCAGGAGAGGTAATACAGACGACACGTTTGAACGAAAGAGTGTTGATGTATGAAAAGTCTTTAAAGCTTTTCACATCACCTTATCGTCTTCATAATTGTACTACTGAAGACATTGTGCTCTGATTAAAGTTGCCTTGATGGTATTTTTGAAGGTTTTATTTTCAAATGTTTAAGTTTACATTGCTGATTTGCTTTGTTAGTGGAAGTTTTAATGACAGCTGGATTTGCTAAATCACCACTTCGAAATGAGCTGGTAGCAGCTGCACGGAGAGCTTTATACACAAACTTAGCAACGGATTTGGAGTCAATTTCCTGAGTTAAAAAATGGTTTGACCTAACAGATTTAGAAATGTTTATTTGATACTTGACGAGGCTTGATTGAATTAAAGGGGAGTGTTGGGCCTTGGCAGAGGAATGCACTCGACTGAGTACTGAGTTTTCTGTTTATTTATTTCAATTAATACAGGTATGCAGTAGGATGATTAAGCTGACATAAATCACAACCTGTCTTTTAACGAGAGCCGGGCCGACACTCGACTTTCAGGGCCGATACTGATAAAGGGGAGTAAACAATTCAAATATCAATATATCAGCTGGCACATTTTTTTAATGATCTGTCAAATATGATTATCAAACACTTGTGTCAAAGATATGTTAGATATTTTACAGTTTAACAATAAACTTTGTCCACATGGGGTTCTCAGGTGGCTTGGGTAAATCCCAGCATGCACTGGGCAGGAGGCACAGCCTAGACAGGCATAGTAATATTTAGTAGCTGTGTTGTCTAGAGATTATTGTTGTGATTTATTCTTTACTATCATTATGGAAAAGAAGATATATTTTAGGCAGCCGCTCAGCTGCTTACAACAGTGAACCTTTGTTCGAGATTTAAAGGGATTGCACTGAGGTCCACACTTTTGTTGACTGTGGAGAAACACTGTTTACCTTACATAATTGGTAACACTAGCCAGCAGCGAGACTGAAAGAAAGGCGGTTCATATGCCACTTCTCCCCGTGTAGACCGCCTTATCTCTACCTCTGGGAAGAAAATCTGAAACAGCACAGCGACCACACAGATATCGTCTTTGATGGAGTTGTTGATGACCGTCTCTGGCAGGAGAAAAATGAGCCATTTAGCCGGCCGGTGCGAGTTTTCACAGGCCATGTTCGACCAGAAGCTCCGTCAGTGACTTAGTGCCGTCCTGCAAGTGCTGATATTAGTTAATTTGGCGCCCCTGTGTATCTGTGCCAGATTGTAAATCCAGACCAATTAGTGTCACCCCGACAGATGAGGACATGAAGCAACACCTTTCTGTCTTAAGGGCCCTCTTCTTTCTACTACTCATAATGCAATTAATTAGATAGCCCGTCTTTAATTAGACAGCACACTGGACCTGATTAAAATTAGGCTTATTGAGTGAGCGTTTGTACGTACACACACACACACTCACAGGCAGTCCGAGCATGAGGACACAAAGACAAACACCACAGTATTTTGGGGCAGTGTGCATGAGAGAGCTGAGGGCAGATGAGTTTTTTGATTGGCGGGACTGTTGGCATGGTGAGAAGCAGGCGGATGTGAAATCTCCACTGTGCAGCTTCCTGGTTTTTTCGCCGTGTGACCTCCAAACAGTCCAGACAAGCAGAGCCGCGGGCTACAGCGAGCTAATCAAAAAACAGCAAAGACCAAACAAGGCTACCTCTTTCAGACTGTCTCAAAATAACAGGATTATAGTTTATCTCTCACCAGCAGTTATTTGATGCCGGTAGCATTTAAATTACATTCCACCAGGAAACATCCAGCCAGACAAAGTGAGCAACTGTAATTCCAGGTAGTGCCTCTGTAGCACAACACACAATAGCACTGGAGCATTACTCCAAACCGAGAGAGCGGAGCGTCTCTTCATTCTCTGTCATACTGTAGCGAGATGGTATTGTCAGTACCTGGAGGCAGAGCGATTCTTTTCCTCTTCTTGGCATTTTCAGCAGAGTTTTCCAGGGAAGGATGCTCGCTCACCAGCGGCCCGTTCGAGCCGCTGAAGAGGAGAGGGTCGCTGTTGGTCGTTGGGTCGAAGGGCAGAGCGTTGAGCCCTAGAAAATTACAGCAGGAGCCGGGTCAGACGAGACAACACAGCAGTATGTAGATTTACATAATGTAAATGTTTCACTTTAATATAGCTGCTTCAAAGTAATTTTGATGGTACAGTGTAATGGGGGAGAATGGTGCCCTTGTTATTCCGCCTCATCTTGCACTATGCAGCTGGTGTGAACACTTTGTGTCAGTCGATCTGAATCATATTTATGGAGATAATGGCTTCTGGGTGCTGTTTCTAATGATTGGTCACTTTACTTTTGTCTGACGTGGCGGCTAACTGTAGCTGCCATTAGCTTCTTAGCTCAGTTAGCAGTGCAGCTCGCGTGTTGCGATGACATTCGAGTATTTATGTATTTTTTTGCCATGTGATGCTAGAGGTCACACATATAACAAAACACATTCTTTGCTTACTGTTATCTCTTAAAATTAATGTTACTGAAAGAACTCGCAAATATCTGATCAAAAGGTCAACATTCAGCTTACAGTAATGTCCCCCCAAAAAAAAAAATCCTATAAACATGAAAGAAATGATGAATAAAACAGAAAAGAACAGCTTGAAATCTGAAAAAACGCCAAAGAGGCTCTGAATCTCACTAAAGTATTTCTATCCTGGGACGCTGCGCCTGAGCCTCTAGATCTTACCTCAAATGTATTATTAATGTGGGCAGACCGTCTACACACACACACACACACACACACACACACACGCACGCACACACGCACACACGCACACGGACGCATTATGACTCATCAAAATATAAAAGAGTCTGGACTTTAATGCAAATCAACCAAATCTGCCTAATGGTTCAGAGGCTGTCTTCTGTCTTATTATCCTGAGTTCCCTTAACAGACTGAAGAGTCAGACACAGAATGCAGCTATTACTGAAGTCACATCCTCGACTTATCAACAAGAGAAGTAAATATGATCCAAAACATCTGCTCTTATTGAGTACATTTATGAAATATATGCTTGTTTGTTTTTATACAGACAACAGTCCCATACTAATGTGAAATATACATTGAACTCAGAAACACCTGATTCTGCACGTCTTTGTTTTCTGATGATACAATAAATCGGGGTGATGGCGAGTAAATCCTCCTCTCTCAGGTCCTGTCGGCTTTATTGATCCCTCGCAGGGGGATGAGACGCAGTTTCATGTATCAAACTCAGTCCTGTTAATCTCAAATCGTGCTTTTCGTTGTTTTTTTTTTTTTTTTTTATCCTTTACCTCCGTGTTTGTGAATATTGTCCCTGACAGACTTCAGACATTACAATGTGGGCAATTATTAGACGGATGATGTATCATTGCATTTTCAATTTAAGAATTTACATAATTGATTTGATTGTGGCATTGTCACGAAAGGTCAAAATTATCTATTCAAATGTGATCTCTCAGTTTCCTTCTGACATCTCAGGGCTCATTATGTTCTGTGATTGTTGTTGATAACATCAAAATACAGGTGAAACAACATTTGCAGCATTTACGTTTAGCTGACCTGTTTCAATGTGAAATGTTCAGCAGCTAATTTGCTCTTTCCTCCCAATTTTTCCTCTTAACTGTCTCAACAAACTCACTTCCAGAGCTTGTAATTGTCTGAATAGAAGCTGTCAACTGTCAACAGTAGTTCCTTGGAGGACACATCCGGTTGGACACGCTAACTTTCACCTCTTGTGTTGAATGACGCTGGCTTGTTTATACTTTGCCATCGCTCAGTCTCCGCTGAGTTTAAAAGAGACCTGAGTGAAAGACTTTGAAGAAGTAACCACCTCATCCTGATCAGTATGGGGCTTTTTATCCCACCTGTTTTTGTTATCAAGTTTGGATCATGGTTGGTTCCACGTTCAAGACTTTTCTTCTGGAGCCTTTTATACATTTATGTTTTGTTTCAATTCATTCTTCATCCATGCTGCATGCATCCACAGTTCCATTTGTACAATTATGAACAGAAATAAATGCTAAAATCGTGCTCCGCAGTAATCAGCCTAAAGGCATGTTTTAGTCTTCATGTTTATGTCCCCTGTTCTGTTCGTGCTCTGTTCAGTCCTCGTTCTTTTCTTTCCCGTCGTCGGTGTAACTAATGCACATCAGGATGCACAGATAGTTGCCTGCAGATGCTGACATGAGATTGGCTTCATGCATTTATGGATGCAGCCCAGCCTCTAAATCACTGTTATGTCTCATTCCATATATTGGACAAGACCAGGCCTATAATGTGTTTACAAGAGATTTTAATAGCCGCCTTCATTCAGCTGAGTCTCTTCCCCATTCACTATTAGACAAGGACAGATGGAGCCTCTCTCTGCACGCTCGCTCACCAGTCTGTCCCTCGGTTTCACTGTGTTCTTGTGGCTTTCTCCTGGATGCATTTTGCAGCATGTTTTAATGTAGACCTATCTATCTATCTATCTATCTATCTATCTATCTATCTATCTATCTATCTATCTATCTATCTATCCTTCTATCTATCTATCTATCTATCTATCTATCTATCTATCTATCTATCTATCTATCTATCTATCTATCTATCCATCTATGCATCCACCTACCTATCTATCTATCTATCTATCTATCTATCTATCTATCTATCTATCTATCTATCTATGCATCCACCTACCTATCTATCTATCTATCTATCTATCTATCTATCTATCTATCTATCTATCTATCTATCTATCTATCTATCTATCTATCTATCCATCTATGCATCCACCTATCTATCTATCCATGCATCCACCTATCTATCTATCCATGCATCCACCTATCTATCTATCTATGCATCCACCTATCTATCTATCTATCTATCTATCTATCTATCTATCTATCTATCTATCTATCTACCTACCTATCTACCTATCCATCTATCTATCTATGTGCATGTTCTGCTGGGAGACTTTCTGAATAGTTTCAGAAACAGTAGTAAAGATAGTATTAGTAGGTCCTAAATCACAAAGCCACACAACCTAAAATATGCATGCAAGACACTTAAAAAATGTCCCTCTTTAAGATGAAATTACTAACTTAACTCTCACATAATGTTATAATGTACTCTAAAGTTATTGTGTTTTCTGTTCCCTGGTAAGCCTTGTTGTTGTTCTGACTGTTTTTTTGTTTACATAAACATACATAGATACATGTGGGGATTATATTATTCAACATGAGTTATCCAACTATGTAACTCAATACAAATTTCGGCTTTAATTCTGTTAACATTTTTATTGTGATGTTTATGTTACAGTTGTACTTCATCGAAGGTTTTAGGGCAAATAATGTTATTATCTGTGAATGTTTAGATTATTTTCTTAAAGGGGCTCTGTGGAACGTCTGTGTTGTGCTGGAAGCTGGCTGTATGTTTATGTTAGCGGAGTCCATTTCTAAACTAACGTTAGCTACTGTTGCTCTTTGTTAGCGGAGCGAAGAGAGGCACGGAGACGAGGCACTCAAGAATGTGCATCGAGTCTCATCCTTGAATCTCTTATGAGTCCTTCGATCAAAGATAGTCCAAAGTCTAGCAGCATTGAACAAAGCATCCACAGAAGGAGAGGCCAGAAAAAGTGATTAATACACGTCCACTGCTTCAAAAATGTTACTTAGAGGCCCTTTAATGAATTGTAATGTGTCGTGTTGACTTTTCCTGGAGCCAGGATTTAAAGGATGAAAATCAATACAGCAGAGACATTGTCTTTTTCATTCGACACATTGCCCTTCCTTGTCACACCCTGGTGCCTACATTACCCACAATGCAACTTGACTGCTGACAGTCTGACTGGTGAGTCAAAGATTCAGGTGTGTTTTGCAAGTAGCACATAGTGTAGCCTCGAGCAGAGATGAGGTCCGCGACGCTGAACACCATGATTCATTTTCATTTTCAGCCTTGTAGTCTTTCTGCCGCATTCAACTTATTGATCAGTTTATCAGATTTCACACAGCTCCCTCCAGAGCCACAAACTGCTTTAATCAACTTCTTTCACATATGCAGTAGAGCTGCCCAAGACCTATGAGCAGACTTTGATGTGTGAAAATAGTGAGTTCCCCTTTAATTACTGCTGATTATTTTCCTGTTGACAAACTTAATGTTTTCTGTGAGTGTATACGCTAAAACTTTTTATAAAAGGGGGACAGGAAACAGGAAAGAGAAGGGATTTGGTGAATTGAAGACATCCATATGTGCTCCTCCTCTAACTCAAGCCACAAAACAAACAAAAAACACTTTTTTTGGATCTGAGATAAGCGGTAGTCTCAGCAGACAGGCAAGTTAATTTTTCTGCCAAAATGATGAACCACAATTGTAGCACGCCACCTGATGCATATTAACACCATCCAAGCTGCGTCGCTTCAGTCCGCGTTCAATGCATAAATGTACAAATTATTAGAAAATGAGTAAATGAAATTGCATCACCTTCACCGTCACCTTACGAGTCTGTGACGCCAAAACATGTTTACCGTCAGCCCTCCTCCTGTAAACACAGCTCTTCAAATTGACTCTGTTGCTTCCCTTTTTAGAATACAAAGTCCTTATCAAAACCTTCCTCTGACAGTACATGTGAATACTAATGCAAATATTCACGCATGATGGGCCCGCAGCTGTATTTCTCCCCAAAAAGTCCTCTAGCACTCTGCTGTCTGTGTAACGCAACTGTCTGGGGTTACATCAAACACACCTACGCACACCCTTTGACACACCGCATCAGTCTGTCTTCCCCGAGATGTCTGCAGCCCATCAACATCCATCTGTCTGGGATTTCTCGCTCTCGCTCTCTTTCTCTATCTCTGGTGCCGCATGACAGACCGAGCAAAGTGTCAGTTCATCTCCCGTTGCTGATTTGATATTGCTACTGTCAGTCAACAGGCTGATCTTTGTCAACTTTTTATCCGAAAACATAAAAAGCATAAAAAAAGGGAAACACAAGGGCCAAAAGATCACAGTTTGTGAAGGAGAGGAAGGAAGACGTAGTCAGCTTGCACACCGGGATGCTGCAAGAGATGTAGGGGCCTCAAAACAAGCCTCATCCTGATGTGACTGACATCAAATACAACCCCACGCTTCTCTAAACTATCTATGGAAAGTTGTGATTGTTTATTTAACCCATCGGCTGTAAACTCCAGCGTGTTTATGCACTTTTTTGGTGCATTGTGCGGATGTCTTCGCTACCCTAAGCTACGATCTGTATCTCTTCCCTCCATCTGTGTCCATGCAGATGGATGTGTGTGTTTTTTCTCCAAATGCCTTAATCTGAGTTGCCAACAGTGCAAGGCAGCGCCACTATGATTACAACTAGTCTGAAAGGAGGGGGGAGATGAAGTTACGATGGTATACAGCCAGGCCCAACAGAATAAGCAGTTTTTAGCAGCGTTGGTTCCATTCCAAGTATTTTAAAACACCACATAAAGTATTATGAACGAAGTTATATTGCCGACTACAAAAGACAAGCTGACAGTGAATATTGCTTTCACATCCAAAAATGGCAACACTCATTTTTTGCTCACTTAAAGCTGCTCTGATCGATACCTTGATATAAATAATGGATCGAATGTGAAATGGGTTGCTCACAGTGGCAAACCCACAAAGAGTTTTAGCATATTGTGGCTAATTGTTCTGGTTTTTCCTGGTCTGCAGCTTGACTTTTGTGGCTTACTCCCTCTGGTTTCAGCAGCTTAGCTTCCAGCTGCAACAGGCAGCTGTGTTTTCAGCCAATAAACAAGGTAGAATCCCACTACACTACCTGCTCAACACCGACAAGCTGACAGACAGACCAACATAAGTCAGCGACTAGCTGGGGAAGAAACTGGAGCATTAAGAAATGCAGATAATGTTCCTCAGGAGCTGGAGACCAAAACAGAGAGTGAATATTGGAACGCATTTGCCTCCATTATTATCTTAGCAAGGATAAGTCAATATTGTGTTTTAATTAATGTAGATTTAACCAAACCACTTTAGTTTGAAGAAAATAAAATCATGTTAAATTAGAATTTAGGACAATCTGCCAGTTTGAGAGTGAGGGGGTGGGAATCTCTGCTGCTATTGTTACTGTTATGTGATCATCTTATTCTGTTGAAGAAGTTGTACAGTATTTGCTTTAAAACCAATAAAAAAGTATGTGGAGAAAAGAGAATAGAGTTCAGAAAATAATCACCATCTTTTTTGCCATTTTCAGTTCAACACCCAGAGTGACAACAAACTGTGGGAGCGAAAATGAAGTGTGAAATGTTCCTGTGGCCAGGATTTGAAACAAGGGGGTGACGCCAGTGAGATACTGCGATGCCTCATAACGGGTCATTTTTAGCATTATTCTTATCTGTATAATGATTTTTATGAAAAATAATTTCATGGAAATCTGAAGACAAAATCACAATCTGAAGAAAAGAGAACTATCAAATGAAAGTCTGACAATGTGGAACGAACATTTCGGGATATTAAATGAAACCAGAAAAAAAAAGGAAACCAGAATCTTACGAGACAAAATGGAAAGTATTCAGCGAGAAATTACGTCCTTGAGTCTATATGCACGAGTCCATATCAGCTTTGCACATCTGGACGCTGAATTCCCATCTGCACTCTTTTTTATCTTTTTGCCAGACTGCTCCAACTCTATCAGAGCTACCGTTCTGCATGCAAACAGAAGCAGACACGATGGAGACAAACTAAACTTAAAGAAAACCGCTTTAACCACCAATCATTCACAAACACCATGTACTAATAATGGGCCTAAACTGGCTAATGGCTATGACAGATCCATGGAACTACACAGTGTCTGGTCTGCTGAATCTGATAACCAGTCAGATGAGTCAAAGCCAGAGTCAATCAACAGCACATTCATCTGCAGATACTTTTATAATCATTCGAGGTACCATTCATCTGTTGCAACCACTAATCTGAGTCTAACTGATGGTGGCTGCAGGATAGAAAAAGGCAGCCCAGACATCCATCTCCCTAACCTGCTCCTCCTGGGAGACCCCTCGTCTTTCCACGGCCAGATGGGATAAGTAATCCCTCAAGCGTGCTCTGGGACTGCCCCAGGGCCTCTGCCCAGTTGGACAGACCTCTAAAGGGAGGTGTCCAGCAGGCATCCTTATCCGACGCCTGACCCAGCTCAAGTGACTCCTTTCAACTTGGAGGAGCATCCAAACTGGGGCCCCGTTTCAGCTGCCTCAGCTCCTTTGAGCCCAGCCACGGCACAAAGGAAGCTCACTTCAACTGCCTGTATGAGCAGCCTCATTCTTCCGGTCACTGCCTAAAGCTTGAGACCATAAGTAACTCAACATCTTTGGCTTCAAGCTCGGCTCTCTCTCTCTCTCTGCACACAGAGGGACACTCCTGTACAGTCCGAAACAACCACCTCAAGACTCAGAGATACTTGAACTCCTTCACAACTATCTCGGTGAGGAGTCCAGGGTTTTTCCTTTTTGGCAGAGTATAACTGCCTCAGACTTGATGGTGCAGAGGACTCTTATCGCAGCTGCTTCACACTCAGCTGCAAACCATCCCAGTGTTGGCTCATCACAAGTCAATGAAGCCAGAGGAGCCACATCATCCACAAAAAGCAGGAGCCACCCGCCTCACCACCTGCCTGTGCTCTTTTCAGCTATTTTTCAGGCAAAAATACCGAACACTATATTAGCACCAGTTTCATAATTCTAGTATATTCTGCTTTTCCCTCTTTCATACCGCTGAAAACATATTATCTTTTGCTATCTTTTGGACAGTTGTTGGCGACACAAATACCCACCGTACGGCTCTCGGAAAATTGTGACATAATAATCCATAATTTTAGAATCAGAAGCTGCAGCCTTGGTAAGAAATACTTCAGTCCAAACAAAGTTATATCTGGTATCTGGGATGCCATCATGATGAACTGAATATTTTTATTACTCTAGCGGTTAATTTGGGACACAATATCCCACTGTACTCATTTCAGGGATCTGCAACTCATTCCAATCAGTAGCTTTTCCAAAACTGGGAACCGAGTGTTGTTTAACGAGGCGGCACTGCAACATGCCGAAGGAGCCGGTGTCAGTTCATTAAAGTAATACATTAGGTTTCTCTTTCTTCCGTTCTCCCTGTTAAAATAATCTATAATCCTACGGTGTACCATTTCTTTTGGAGTAAATTAGCTGTAGATAGTTGAATCTTTTTATGAACACATGAGCGTGTTTAACAGCAGAAAATTGGCACCAGGTGAACTCATGCATCTGGAAGTTCGAGAGAGAGAGAGAGTTGGTTGGTGGTGATAAGCGGTTTAGCCAGCCATGAAAAAACACAGGTAGACTACTGTGTGTTCATCCATCTGAAGCAGATAAAGGTCCACTCCCAGAGACATAAAATATTTACACACAATTGAGCGCCTTTGATTTGTTTTTTTTTACATAACTTTCCGTAGAACCGCTATTCTCATTTGGCCGTGCAGCTGCGAGGATTTGACTTCTATGACGTCGAGAAATATCAAGGACAGATGGGGGAATTTTGAATTAATGCATGAACTAGGACTTCTCTGCGCTGGCATTTAAATATATGAGATAGAACATGCTTTTATGCTGCCCCGATCCTCATAAATATCCAACACGAATCCATTTAAATCTAGTTCAGGCACTACATACATTCCGGTGGTGATGTAGGCCCCAAAGATAATTACATGTTTAGCCACGGAGGCACATATCAGGAAGGGATGCGAGGAGAAAAGAGCTGTCAACATAAACCGCTTCAACGGATGATTTTACAGTATTTCCCTGGTGAAAATAATGAATAATGCACGGCAGTGGGCGCATATCCTCTCAAATCAACTAAGCGTTCTCCCGCTACTTTTATCCTCAAAGGAGTCATTTGTATATGCAAGGTTAAAGCTCGTAGTTGGCCTTCATAGTGCGGTTAATGCGTGCTATTTATTGTTTGAAAGTCTTGTCAGTCTATGTTCTATTCACACACTTTACCATTATACTCTAAAACAGTACCCAGTGTGAACTCTCATCTACTTGCTAACATACAATACAATAATACAATAAAGTTGACAGTAAAGATCACAACAACAATCACACAACTTTAAAACTTGTTAATTAGAAGTTAATTCTATTGTATATCTTTAGAGGCAGATATGTTTATTTGTATTTCATAAAAGAAGGATATAATAAAAGCGTATAACCTTTAGACTCCCTAAGCACGGGAACATAACACTTAATTTCAGTCCTATATTCGGAAAATACATTAACATGCTTTAGGTTATCTTTTATGAGCACATCGTCTGAAGGCTACTATTTGCAATTAGTCCCTCTGAGGGGTCATAACCTTTAATAGAGAGGCAGAAATGAATCTCAGCCGTCTGTGACCTTTCTGTCATCAGTTGAATTAGCTGCTTCCTGCCCACTGAACAAAGATATCCGGGCATAGGGTGACAGAGCCAATGACAGTCATGCTTTTTACAGAAATTATATCGGTCATCGAGGCCGTAAGTCACACTCGGTCTCAGCTGAGGGTTCAGGGTGCGACACGACCACTCACATTAATCTGCTGGTTGATAACCCATTTCCAGGTTGGCTGCTATTGGTCATCTTCAAGTGACACATTTCTGGTTGCGTCACGCACGGCCGATAGCTTCGAGATTAGCTTCCTGTCACCAGCAGCAGCAGCTTTGTTCCCATATCTGGAAGTCTGCCCATGAAACTGAGTCATAAGACCTCTAAGAGTCTCGAGGTGAGAAGGCCTACTGATATAAGTCAACCACTTGACTTCTATTCATAGCCCGGAGTGTCCGGCACGACAGCACAACATTGTTTTGCAAGTGCTTGGCTGTAAAACAGGAGATGCTGAGCGATAGATGATAATGTGTCTGACTGATTCGGCTTAGCAATAGCTGGTTCGGCACACTGGACACGAGAGGCATTCTCATAAGGATATTAACCAGGCTTTTCACCCGGCGTCTGAGTATTTTTAGCAGCAGAAACAATAACGAGGGCAAATTTATACAGTAAACAAAGCAAAAACATTGTTATTATCTTGGACCCGTTTCTAGAAATTTAAAATCGCAGTAATGACCTGGCCAAAAAAACATCCTGCACTTCCAAAACAAAGTCGAGGGTTTCTTTAATGCCTCATGAATTTATGTCCTCACAGACCCTCAGTCCGCCAATGTGCTGTGTTTAAAAAAAGAAAAACCCACCTCTAATGAATCTATGTGTCGTTTAGGCTCCAGATGTACGAACGCAACCAGATGGACAGCTTTCATCCAGGGGATCTCAGCACAGCAGGCTACTTACTGCGTGCCACAACCAATGAGGACATGTGAAAGAATATTTATCAATAGTTTCTCACTCTGCCCACACAACATCTGCCTGCAGTGAAGACATGAAAGCCTCGTACACTCAGCAAACGCACACATTCAACAAATAAACAGGGTGGAGAAACGGAGTTACAGCGAATATGGCTGAAAAAGCCATAAAGCACCAACTATAAACCTGCCTGTCTTTTTTTACTTTTAGGAGAGATTTACAGCCACGACTGCGGAAAAGAAAGTGGAGTTTGTGACGCGGTGGAATGAGCTGACTTTGAGATTAGTACCACAGCTTCTCCAGGTGATTTCTGACCTTCATCATTACTGCTTATAGAGGCTGTGCCAGTAACCCAGTGGCACAATGTACTCACCCAATTTAAACATACAGTTCCCTGTTGTTCCCTCGGGGAAACAACGTACTCAGCCCACAATTTGTCACAGCGAAGTTGTTTAAAAACTGAAGGCTGCTGCAGCACTATCTTTATCTTAACAATGGACCAAATGACTATGTGTAATGTGAAAGGGTCAGATCATAGAGATGAAACCGCTGATAATCATAAATTATCTTTCTTTTTCAGGTGTTACTGCCCACAACATAGTTGTTTGGTCGGGTTTCCCACTCACCGTTTTCATCAGGATTGATTTCAGAAGCTGCAGGCAGCTGAACCAGAGTCAATATCAGAGAGGAGACAAACCACTTAGAGCATTTTGAATAGAAAAAGTCTGTCAGATGACGGTTGTATGACACATATCCAGCCTCCGTCCCCCTAAAAGCCAATCATGCACTTCATCACAGCTGAACTGGTAAACATACTGTGTCTGTCTCTCATATCTAAAAGGCACTGGACAGGAGGATATCACGTTAATGCACAGGATTACTAAGAAAGGTGAGGTTATTTTAACATTAAATATTAAACTCGCCATAAAGCCATAAATTAGGTTGATGTCATGAAACTGTGCATACAAGTAGCAGAAGTATAACCTGTGGGGAAAAAGCCTTTGAAACTTTATTTTTGTCCGGTCTTGTTAGCCCAAAATAGTAAATGTCCCTGTGCGTTGCCAAGGTGGTTGACGAGTGGCGAGACTTTCCTAGAAGGACATTGGCTGTTAATACGGATGCAGATTAAAGCAGTTTTAAGTGTAGAACTCGCTAAAAATGTTGTATTTTACCCGGACGCAGCATGTTATGTCCTGTGAGCTGGTCAAAGCATGAACTGCTACGTCCTGCAGAACCACACCCATCCAGGCAAATACCTGATTTTTACCTGCAATTCTTTTGGGTCAAAAGTTGTCAAACTGATTTATGTAAAAGCTGAAAAACCCTTTTAAATTTGTATCGTTAAACTTTTTAATTTTCATGCAGTTTGGGGGCTTTTTTCCCCTTTATCAGACAGAGGACAGTATGGAGGTGACAGGAAATGAGCGGAGAGTAAAATGGCGGGATGACAGGGAAGGTGACTCCCTGAGTGGACCTGAACCAGGATGATGCCCCCTCATGGCTACAGTCCTAAATACCACGACACCAGGATGCCACAGCTCACCTGCAAACATCCTCAGCCTTAACATAAATGAGTTCATATGTAGAGTAACATACGTTGTCATACTTTGCAAATATTTTTTGAGGTTAGCTTAACAGCACCAGGTGTACACCGTGCCATGACGGCTCAAAGAACTGGCGATGCAGAGTAGGGTATCCATGGTGACACCGTAACCCGTGGTGATAGGTTTCTGTTCACAATTGTACCAGCTGCTGTTGTTCAGTTTGACTGTTTCCAGAGAGATCTGGATGCAGAAAAACTGGAGATCGCGGCTGCGCCAGCTGTCAATTCTATGCTGTACACACACAGCGAGGCTGCATGAGAGACATTACACACACAGTTGCTCTCGTACACAGAGACCTACACACACTTGAGCATGCAACAAAGCACGCTGAGCCACACAAGTGCACGCAGGCATACATAAACACATGCGCACACCTACGGGCTCTCTTTGTTGCGTCTGTATCACACTCGGCCACATGCACTTCTGCATGCAACAGTGAAAACAGCCACAGTAGTGACGACTTATCAAATCGACACCTTCGTGTAAATAATAGGCTTAAAGGCGACAGTGAAACCACTCTGCCTGCTTTCCTATAAACTGAGCTTTGTGTGGGCTGTTTGTTAACATTCTTGTACAAAGAGGCCAGTTGCAGATTTTATGGTATCGGGTCGTTTATTGAGACAGCAAGAGCTGTGTGAATGAGATTGCTGGTGTGAGACTGTCTCATTTGTACAGCTTTAGCAGAAGTAAAGAGAGCAGAGAGAACGAGACAATTCTGAAAACGCTTCTGTTTTCATCGACAATATAACCTGGAACCTGCTCACTCTTCTGTGCTACGGAGATACTGAACGTAAATAGGACGGAAAAACACAGGAAGGAGGCATTATCTTATCAACGAAGAGGTAAAAACTGAAAATAGATGTCTAATGATTTAATCCAACACCGCATGGAATTCTTATGAATCTTTCATAAACTCATTAATGAAGGTTAATGAAAATGCAAGCTGCCGAGAAAACGAAACATAGTTTTAGTGTCAGGTCTTGGCATAATGTAATAAATTCCCAGCTGAGAGAGTGACATTTAAAATTGAGGCTTCTTTCACAAAATATCACTACGTGTCCTATTCAGAGAATATGATTTTTAACTTGAAGTGTTACCCAGATAAAAATATTTTTGGCTACTCATTCCACTTCCCTACTGACATTTCACATTAATAAGGCCACTCTCTGTTTGATATTTTACATAACGCATGCAGGTTTTCAAATGTCTTGGTACTTCATTCTCATGCTCTGGACACACTTTGCCTATTTACCTCAAGCTTTTGTTGTGAATTCACAATGAGTCCACTTCAGATAACGTCTCTCTATTCACAGCTCTACCACACGCTCCGCTTGGTTCGTGTGAAGTAAACGATGCATGCAAACACGCCAAACAAATGTGGAATATACCCTTAAACTACACAACTTCCTGAAAAATATCAAAGTTCATCTGATTTATATCCTATCGCCCCATCATCATTAGGTATCTCCTGTCCGTCCACATGAGCTCATGTTTACTTATAGGTTGAACAAGAGCGCAGTGCATTCGGGCCAGAATCATGTCATCAGTATTCATTACATCGGTGACAAGGAGAAAATTCCTTCTCACCCCCCTTCTGTCATTCCCCCAGGCCTCAGGGAATCCACTGAAGGTTAATTTATTTAAATCCTCCATCCACTCATCTCTATTCCATTAAACTCTACTAATAAATCTTTGGTTTGCCATGTAATCTGTTTTCTACTGTCAGAGGCCCAAGCCTCAGCTGTATTTTGCACACACGCTTGTGGATGTGCGCTCAAAGATAACATGGCAGCAGATAAGGTCATGTTAAAATCAGTAGATGTCATGTTCTTTCTAGTGTCTGTGCGTGAGAGAGTGTGTGGAGACGTGTGAAACTGTTCACAGACGTCTGCCCTTTGAATGTGGCCAAAAAGCCTGGTTTAATTAATCTGAGTGCAGCTCATGGTGGGGGGCAATAAAATCAAGAGCCCTCTCACAGCCATGTGCTGCTCTGGTGTCCCAAAGGTCCTGTAAAGTCTACGCCTATGGTCTGAAACACAATTTCCCATCTGCCCTCTCCTGTTTTTATCCTATAATAAAGAATATGGTCATACCTCTCTGGTCATGATGGCAACTATTAGTCTCAGGTACAAGGGGACCTTGGCTATATGGACAAGCACTGTATCATTATTACAGCGTGTCATGTCAGCGTTACAACAGATGCTGTTATGATAATGACTGTTAAAAGGCTCAGCTGTTGGTTTAATAGCGGGTGAAGCCATTTGCAGTCTGTTGGAGAGGACGTCTCATTGAAGTCAATGTGGTTTTTGTGTTCAAGAGGGTTCGTTAATGAGAGGCTCAGAAGAGCAGAGGAGTTACGACCAGAAAACTGGCTCCGAAGGGACTCAACCTTGGTCGAGAGGGTCACTGCACGTCCTGATGTGTCTCAGTGTACACATGTAATGCCAAGTTCAGACTGTACAGTGTCGGCATGATAATGTCCCGACTGCTGACTCTTAAACAGGTCTAACACTTTACATTTTCTACAAAACTGCACCAGGTTTTCTCTCACTTCAACAAGTCTTGAAATGTAATGCTATTACTAGACAGAGCTTTTTTTTGTACAAATAACATCCAACTGAAACTGGATTGCAGTATATACCACTTTATTTAACATGTAAGCTATTTCATTGAGTGGCACGTCAGTGAATTTAAGTTCCCTCGACAAGCATTTTCGCAGAGTATACTAAACTAAAAACAGCTGCCCTGATCCAGACAACAGAGATTCCCTGTTGTTACTTTGCATGTATAACCCCTCCGACATAATGTTTTACTTGTCTAAAAGAAAACAAGTGCAAACCATCCATCGAGCAACACACCTTGTTGTCACATCAACATCAATGTCTCTGCTCCACTTCGAGTCTGTCTGGACCAGCAGTGAAACACACAGACAGGCAGCCCAGGAGCAGAGAAAGGTGTTAGAAACACACATATACTGTATATAGAGGTAAATAACATAAAATATTCAGATTCTCTCGTTCAGTCTGAGCTGTCAGAACCGTTGGGGGCTGGGCGGCATGTGTGTAAATATGAATAGCACAGAATTGGACATATCCGTCACTGACCGTCCGGTTGCCTGGCCGTTTCCGATCCCTGGCCAGTCGATCAGTACATATCGAATTTTGACTTCATGGGAACGTTTAGACATAAAATATTCTGTACCTTAGTTTTCCTAGTTTTACTTTAAAGTGAGTTAATTTTCAGTTTTCTTCTGTCACTCTACATATACTATGTTGGATTGATGCTCTGACACTTCTGAAAAGTGATTTCTTGTCACTTGACACCTTCTCACCAAGAGTATAAATGTAATTCTATTCAAAGGAACAGAGCTATGTCCTCTTCTAAGATATTTTCTTAAGTTTCTAGTCATTAAGAAGTGATGTGTGAGTGTCCACAATGTTTTATCCTCATATTAACACAGTGAGTACAGACAGAGACGGAGGTCAAAGCTGCTACTGACCCGATGGACCCTGCTGACACACGTTTGATTGGACAACAGGTGTCCTGGAAACTTAGCAGACATTGGGTTTGGGTTCAAATCTATTTCTAGGTGACACCTGAAGTCTTTCTCTTCTGTTTTACAGTCCATGCTTTTGAACTATGCTCCAAGCGTGTTTTTTTAAAATGCTGGGCTCAGTCGCAGTACTTTCCAGTCCAGCAAAAATGTCACCCAAACACGTCAAATATCCGCTTTGAAGCCTAGCTTCAGAGACCACAAAAGCTAAGCTAGCACAAAATACTAGAATTACCATGTCTCTCATATTACACACTATACATGTAACACTACCTCTGAGTTTTCTTTTTTTTCTATCTCATTCTTCTTTTGTTGCTGTGTTAACTGTTTTCTCATGCATCAGTTTCTCGCACATCAGCTGTACAACATCGACGCCTTCTTCATCATCTGGAAACATCAGTGTAATTTAAAATATAATCGTATTTCTTATGCTGACATTAGACACTTGATAAAAATCGAAAATTACTTCCACATAGTGTCACTAAGATCTGGTAGATTTTATTTTTAGATAAATATGAATCCTGCAACTGTGGCTGCACATTATATTGTGTCTGCATCGACGCCGCAATGCACACATGCACAACGGTCACATCACAGGTAGTGCAGGTTCTAGTGAGGCAGTCTTGGCCTTTTTATATGTGTTATAACACAGTAAAGCTGTTTGCGGCAAGCGGCTAGGCTTACGTTGAAAACTGAAAGGTATGGTCTCATCTGGAAGTGGAGCGTCTGCATATAAACTCTACGTATTATGATCCACTAAAGTCAGACATGATCCAAGCCAAGATGAATAAATTCACTGTTTCTGTCTAACGGGGGAGTCGGGAAGGATGGCATTCAAGTGAGTCACGAAATTGCTTTTGTTGTCCAAAACTCAAAGAAATCCGATGTAGAAGATTAGAGACTTTTGAGAATTCCCCTGACAAAATTATTAATCTGTTATCAAATGTGTTCCGGTTGACTTTCTGTCGGTCTGAACGATTTATCGACCCATTGTTTTGGTTATAAGAAACACAAATTTGCTTAAATCAAAGATACGTGACCAAGATCTTTAATAACTGGTATATTTTATGGTTGAAAAATAAATCAGTCAGGACTTTCTGCTGAAGAAAACTGGTAAAAGCAACTGGTTACTGATATATATGAAATAAAATAATACCTCATAATCTATCTTCATAATAAATCTAATGAGTCAGTTTGTTCTCAACTCAATAAATCATTTTCCGAATATGTGTGACGCTCGGTTTTTTGCTCGACTAACCCTGTGTATGAAGGGAAAAGCCTGCATAATATGACTAACAATTTCGACAGCGTTGCCAAAATCACCACACAGCCAAGAACGATTCCTGTGAGCTTGACCAGCCCGCCCTGCAGCCTGCCACCAGCAGTTTGCCTTTACCAAAGTACTAATCCCCCTCTTTAGCATCTCTCCCTCTCTGGACCCTTCATAACATTTCTTTTCAATCACGCTGGAAGCACAATAAGCTTAAGTTCTTTTTTTTTTTCCATATGAGTGTGATGATTACGTATGATGGAATCTGAATCAGAATGAATTATAACCTTGGAGCGATGACACAAGGGAGAGCTTTAGTGCCAAAAGCCTTCTTTCAAAAGAAGAGGCTTTCTCCTTTAAAGCTATTCCAGTGAGGAGTTAGTGAATAAGCCAGGGGAGAAGGATAGCCAGATGGCTGCTTGTCATTCTCCAGGAGTCTTGGAGCTTTCAGTTCTGCAAACTTGGAGGTGCTGTGACATTTTAAATTCAGGGCTTTTACTATTTCATGCCACCTCTTGACTTTGCATTTTGATAAAGAGAATCACATTGTGACTTAAGACAATAAAAACAAAAGAGAAAACAAATGAAATGTCAGGAAATTGTGTTGTTTTTTTGTTTAAACTCACAACAGACACGTTTCTTACTCACAGACTAGCTGTGGACCTGTGGCACATTTCTTCAGAATCACTTTGTTACATAGTGCTGCTTTAATTGTCCATTTTAATCCACGCACACTGAATTAATTACCTGCTTTCTGTTACAGCAGTAAGTTTGATAAAGTTGACCAGAAAACAAACCTCGCGTTGAGGTTTTGTCACCCACACTTCTGTTCTCATGACAGCAGTTTAGCCGCGTGTGGTGGAAGATTCTTGTTGATTATGTAGCAAATCACAGCACACAGTTTTATATTTACACCTACAAGTTTGTACAACACAGCAGCATGAGTATGGCCCACATTAAATAGGAGGGGTCGCATCGCAATCAGTGCCTTTACAGGAGGATATAATACCAACGAGCGTCTCTCCCTGCAAAGCGTGTCTGATTGAAAGCAGACGGGAGGTGAAGAGCGAGGGGAGACTGTCCACGACTTAATCAATCACGGATGGCATCGCTCAGACAATAACCACGGTAAAGTAAAACATTCTGAAATGAGTCACCGAATACACTCGGGCAGCTGATATTAATCCCGGGCGGTCCGCCCAAGTAAAGTCTACATGTGGGAAACACTGCATAATGATGAAGACACTGTTGATTACACAATGTGATGGTTATATAATAATGACACCGTCAGTGTTCAGATTGGTTCTCTCTAAACCTCACTTTCACTTTGCAATTTTGTCTTCCACCGAGCACAAAATCCAGAAAAATTACAGCTCAGTGATCAGTCAGGCTGGCAGCCTGGCACCATTTCTATCTGCTTTTACGTCTCCATTGTAGACTAAATGAATGAATCAACTCATGCTTCACCTTGTGTTGTTGGTTGTTACTACTCTGAGGATAAGTGAAAGCGATTCAGTCGTCTTTGAGAACGCAATGGCAAAAATGAAACCACTTGGAAACGACGCGTTTTGAGAAATTAATCAAGGTATTAATTTCAAGGTGATTCTTCTTTGATAAGAAATTGACTGTGGCTGAAAAAATTAAAAAGGAACTGCAGCATGTTTAACGTGATGACTTTCTTCTTTTGTGTTTATTATGGCTGTAATATTTAACATGTTTGGAAGCTGGACTGTCGCTGAGATAGATCTAGATGTTTAAAGATGCTGCTTGGGCTCTGGGAAACGGTGATGGACTTTTTTCCACAGTTTTCTGACGTCTTCACGAATGATCACTTGGTTAATTGAGAAAATATTCAGCAGTTTAATTGACAATGAAAACAGTCATTAATGTCAACTCTAATCTGTTGAATAAATTAAGGAACCAAGTTTCCAGACATGACATTCTTGCAATTTAAACATTAATGCCTCTTCTTCAGCATTAATTCAGCAGCTCTTGTTTATAAGCTATCTGATGATGTATTAGCGTTGAACTCATCAGGAACTCAGTAGCCGACCCAGCAGTGAGTGCAGTTTCCTCTGCTTGGAGATGTGTGGACAGACTGAGAAGCACACTCATTTATTTGATTTATTCAGATGCCCTGAATTTTCAAGAATACATGCAGAAGCGGAGCAGTGAGTCATTTTATGACAGGAAGAACAGAAGGCAGGCTGAATCATTATTAAAGCCGCTCTGCAACAAAGAGAAATAAACCAAGTGGCGTGTTTTACAGTGAGTAAGAACGGCTGCAGGACAAACAGATGGCTTCCTTACTGAATGCTTATCCAATTTGTTCTCAGATTTTCTGTGATCAATTTTTAAAAATTTCAAACAAGAAAAAAGTTGGACACTAAAGGCTACGGTAATGGGGACAGACTACAAAGTCTCGGGGTTCTTGTTCTGACAAGCAGAATAATCCTTTGTCAACTTTCTGGCCTCAGATGAAGTCCAAAAACCAACACAAGCTCCCTGTGTCGCTCTAGCGAACACCTCTCACGGCAAACAGATGATGAATTTGATGAATTTCGGTTCTCAACAACTTTTGACTTCCCCAGTTCCCAATCTTCTCCTCCACTGTGAAGTGTTTCTTTCCTCTGCTATCCCACATTTGCTCCTGTTGTCATTTTGACCCATTGGAGGAAATGAATGGTATAAATGTAGTGTGGTAGCTAAGGAAAAAACACCCGTTGAAGCCAGAATTCAAAGCCGTTTTCATTATTTCTTGCTTTGGGAAAAGAGGATAAAGATGAATGGCAAGGGGAGGAGATTAAAACAGACCTCACTGTGGAAATGTATTACAATTTTGCCACGAGCTAGACAAACGTCATTTGAATTGATGGCAGAGTGGCAAGAAGAGAATCAGCCTTTCATGACGGGAAATGACCTCGGCCACAGACACCATTACCGCAGTAAAGGAGAAGGATAATCTGCCAGTCCATACATTACAATTTAACTGCTGAGGGAAAAAAGCAACCAGGTCTGTCAAAGCTAATTCAGCTAACGTTATAAAAGCCTTGCAGGACCAACATTTTGCACCTTCAGTATCCCAAACTAGATCGAAGGGTTCACACCCAGTGACTGAGCTGACTGAAATGATAATAGCTGTCATCGAGGCTCGTCTGACATTTCACACCTGCATAATTTGATTTTTGGATACAACAGAGTGCTTCAAACAGGCCGAGGATCAGGAGTTGAAAGTAGGGGTAATTTCACTCGAGTGGTATTCAGATTAATATTTCAGCTCAAGGATACAGTTTGTACAAATTGTAGACCGCGAGCAAAAACCTTTTAAAAAAATAATTTAGAGTCTTTTGATAATGGAGAAACCGAGCGTGAAAGCTCAACAAAGGCTTCTTTGCTGTGGGGCTGAGACAATGTACATCAGTGCTGTGTGGCTGATTTGTGGAGACATTGCAGAGAGATTAGCGAGGACTTTTTATTATGAGCGACTGACCCTTCTGACACGCAGACATGTCCAGCCTTCTAAATACGCTCCTGTAACCCACCTGTCCAACAGCAGCTGGCGAAAAAGCGTGGGCTATTTCAGTGTGTTGACCCGAAGACGACCTTTCACTCTGTCTACATTACAAGACCACCTCCCATATAGCCGAGCTGACCTCCAGCCACAGGAACTGAAAAGGGTCACAGCGGAATCACCGTCAAGTGCAACAGACGCCATGTGTTTTTCTCCCCGAGACATTCTGTGACCTTAATTACTAAATATGTGCCCTAAGAAATATTTGCTGACATCAAAAACTATTAAAAAAAAACGCACACACACACACACAAGGACATCACAAACGCTAACAGTGAACGGAAAAGAAAAAAAAGTTCTTCCTCAATCAAAAACAACAGACAGAGGTATACGGAGAGTGTATTTACTGAATAAACGTGAAGGTGTTTGCAGTGGCAAATGAATGTAAACAATTAAAGATCAAAGCAGGATGTTCGACATAATGGGGTACACAATGTTTTTGATGTAGCAAGATTAAAACCAGATTGAAAACTGCTGCGATGTTCATGAGGGAAAACATTTGTATATCTGTTACACATCATTCTAATTTATTTCAAACATGATGCACCGACTTTTTCTTTACATTGTTCTTATGTGACATAACATGAAGCTTGTGATTGCTGTTGCACTAAAGCCTGGCAGCGGGTACATTTTGATATTTGCTCCACATCCATCCCTGTTGAGTTTTGGTTCTAGTGGTATAAAAATGTTCCATGTTATCTAGCCGTGGTGGAAGTGTTTTAACTGTGGCGGTCCAACACAGCACTGTTCTTGGAGACTTATCAGAGGGATCAGACTCTCAAAAACAAAGAAAAACTATACTGTAAATAAAAACAATAGTCAATATTAAAGTAAAGTAATATGTGTGTCATGTGGGACACATGCACATGTGTGCACAAGAACAAGATGGAACCAACTCTGCCTCATTTTGAGCCAGGAAAAACTCCCCCGCTTAGCCTTGTACTGCTATAACATTGTCAGACCAGCGATGAACAGTTTTAATAACATGATCAAAATCGATGCAGCAGAACAACAGATGTTGTGCATTCTTCTCTCTTGTCAAAGCTTTGCACATAAGCAACCCACAACTCAACTCGCCTGCCAGCAGTTCAGTTGGAGATTTCAGGTGATGTAGCCTAAAAGCACCAGCCTCAAGCAGCAGGCAGCAAAGGTCTGGTAACCCAATTTCTTTCTAACCTCCCACCCCCAGATCTTTTTCATTTTCAAACATGTGGCTCCTTCCTCGAACCACAAAAAGCTTAATACAACTTTTGTCGTATACACAATCCTACTTTCCAACACCTGTAAACAAAACTTGACGTGTAAAATCAGTGGAGTCCTTTTTAATCAAGTCAGTATTGGCGACGATACCAATCCAGCAAATCGGATCGGTGCGTCTCCATTGGGCTCATGATTAATCCAAACTTTTAAGGCACATAATAATTGTTTTCTGGATAAAACCTCAAGCATTACAAGAGGGGATTTTCAGTGACATTGTCATAAACAACGCTGGACTAAATAAAATCTTTGGATCTAATCCCTGCAATGCAGATGGAGGCATTTCTGTCTTATAATACAATTTGTCATTAAAACTGCATTTACAGTAATACGTTAATGCTTTTGGCTTCTTGAAAGTCACACTACTTCAACCCAGGAATCTGAGCTGTACAGTTTTAATTATTCCCGGGATTACTTGGGCCTGTTTCTCATCTTATCCAAACTATAACAATAGAAGAGTGTTGATATAAAAAGAGGGCTTAAGCAGCTTAACCTCTTTTCACTCAGAAAAGATCATGCAGGGACATGCGAATCATGCACGATGATTATTTAAGTAAGGACGGAAATAAAATGACAACACCCTCAAAAAGAAAAAATTTCAGGAAAAGCCAAAGCCACAGATTTATATTTGTCGAGAGTTCGACGGAGAGCTTGAACAGGGAATTGATCCTCTGAACTGTAATATAAAGTACCTTCCAGCTCATTCCCGGTAGCAAAGCTCTGAAATGGCCCTGCAAGAGTTATGATGGTCAATGCAAATTAATGTAGCAGTGATTCATGGGAAAGCCCTCCATTGGTGCCCTGTGTGCCATTTTATGGCCGTTACAGACCACAGCCTCCATCCGCCTTAAAGATGCAGGCCTGAAGAGACAGAACCAGATGTGGACGAGAGAAATACAAAAGAGAACAATGATATTGAGGTGGTAAAAAACGCAAGGGGACAAGCCAAACAATCTGTGATTAATCCACCGATCCTGCACTTCCATAAGCATCCACTGTTCACAAGACATCTCTGCCACCTGAGCCCTACTTTCACACCCCATATAGAGGACAACACCATGTCCTCTGTGATATGGTGTATTAATAATCTTATCCGGTCTCAGGATTATTCAGCTGAAGGGTGTTACACTGTATTTTTCTCATTGGTTGTTCCGGTGCAACGCTAGTATTCCACCACACTAATCCAACGTGGGTGGCATAGCAGATTTGTTAACAGTAGGAGAAAAATACAATTTAAAACAAATGAAATGAAGACGCTGGGAGCTAAATGATTCATGGCATGGGCTAATGAAGCGGTGGTTTTTCACCAGCTTGACGATTCATTTTCACGTAGTTAATAGCATCAAATTGAGAGGCAGAAGTGAACACAGAAGCGAAGGAGTTCTGCCAACACGAATGGCAAACAGCCTAAATGAAGCCCTCCATAGTGGCACAGCAAGGGAGGTGAAGTTTATTGTGCTGTTGCTGAATGAAGCCAAACCAAAATGTTTCTTATGTCTAAATTTGTAGAGTCTGTGATGTGTTTGCTTAACACTGGACTGAGAGGAAAAATAACGTCTTGTTGTTTCAGCTCCTTAGAGGCAGTCACAGTACATTGACCTGTTTTTCTCTGAAACTGTTCATTTGAGTAACCACAGCGGAGGAAAAAAAAGGGCTCTGGGCACTTCAGGCTGTCTTGAGCAAAAAATAGAAGAGCAGCAGTTGGCATCAAACCCCTGCTTCTTTATTTCGCAGCAGCACTGCAGCAAAGAAGCAAAAATAATTAACAGTGACAAAAAGCCATCTAAATAAGGAGATGGCATGGAGGCTTGTCAGGTTTGAGCTTACGTGCCTTACAGACTCTTCTTCTTTCCAACCCATCACATCAAGCCAACGCCAGAGGCGGCGCAGTGCGAATTCCCCTGACCAGCGCCAACATAGCACATTTAAAATGAGTGAAAAAGAGGCAAATGTCTCAGCCAATTAACGAGAGGACTGATGCTGCCAGGCACAAGCTACAACAAAGCAACATAAAAGCAGTGATAAAGTGATAAAGTGACACCACCTGACTTGGCACAGCCCAGAACATCCTGCAGCAGGGAGCCAGGGAGCCCATTACTTAGAAGTTGCCATTACAGATTTTCACTGAAAAAATATATATTTCTTTTTTTTCTTACAGCAACATTAAGTAAAAAAATATAACAGCTTCAAAATCACTTTGATGGTACAGTGTCTTATAAGAGCGTGAATGGTGTCTCTCAGCCACTCCGCCTCCCGATTACTTGTTTCTGCACTCACGATCAGTGAGAGGGTAGCGTCAGTGAGAGGGTAGCTTCAGTGAGAGGGTAGCATCAGTGAGAGGGTAGGATCAGTGAGAGGGTAGCTTCAGTGAGAGGGTAGCTTCAGTGAGAGGGTAGCTTCAGTGAGAGGGTAGCTTCAGTGAGAGGGTAGGATCAGTGAGAGGGTAGGATCAGTGAGAGGGTAGCTTCAGTGAGAGGGTAGCTTCAGTGAGAGGGTAGGATCAGTGAGAGGGTAGGATCAGTGAGAGGGTAGCTTCAGTGAGAGGGTAGGATCAGTGAGAGGGTAGCTTCAGTGAGAGGGTAGCTTCAGTGAGAGGGTAGGATCAGTGAGAGGGTAGCTTCAGTGAGAGGGTAGCATCAGTGAGAGGGTAGCTTCAGTGAGAGGGTAGGATCAGTGAGAGGGTAGCTTCAGTGAGAGGGTAGCTTCAGTCAGAGGGTAGGATCAGTGAGAGGGTAGCTTCAGTGAGAGGGTAGCTTCAGTGAGAGGGTAGGATCAGTGAGAGGGTAGCTTCAGTGAGAGGTTAGGATCAGTGAGAGGGTAGGATCAGTGATAGGGTAGCTTCAGTGAGAGGGTAGGATCAGTGAGAGGGTAGCTTCAGTGAGAGGGTAGCTTCAGTGAGAGGGTAGCTTCAGTAGCCCCTTTTAGATAGAAAAGGTGGCACATTTGCAGCAAGGTAAAGGCTGCAATGTGCCGCCTTTTCTATCTAAAACGGAGGTGTAATATTCCACCTTTTCAAATAAGCCACCACATTTCCACCTCTGGGGTAGGCGTAAACATATGACGTGACGTGAAGCACAAAGTTGGGCGTGAAGAAGAGCAGGTCGAATTTGTCTTCAAAATAAGAGCTTTATATTGCACCCCATCGGAGTTTAGAACTGGGTTCTTAGCGGGGGGCTTTTAATTTGAAAGTAGCGACCGCTACTAGCTCGCCGCTACAACAACAAGCGGACAACCAAGACGGCTACAGAGACCGAGGAGACGCTAGCATGCATCTCCCAGATCTCAGCTGCTTTCCCGTTGTTCATCTTCGTGGATGAAGTGACGAACTGACTGCTGTGATCAGCTGTTTACTGGTTTTAAAACTCCCAGGCTGTGGGTGCGCAGCAGTGCACGTCATCGACACCTCCGCCCACCTCAGGATATGCCACCACATTGCCGCCTCGGTTTTAGACTGCAGCGGAGGCTCAAATAAGTGTACCCTCCGAGGCGCAAAATTGGTGGAACAAAACAGACCACTAATTTGCCGCCTCCTGTCTAAATCGCGGAGCGAGCCACCAAAAAGGTGGCAAATTGGTGGCTTATTGCCCAGTATAAAAACGGCTAATGAGAGGGTAGGATCAGTGAGAGGGTAGGATCAGTGAGAGGGTAGCTTCAGTGAGAGGGTAGCTTCAGTGAGAGGGTAGCTTCAGTGAGAGGGTAGCTTCAGTGAGAGGGTAGCTTCAGTGAGAGGGTAGCTTCAGTGAGAGGGTAGCTTCAGTGAGAGGGTAGCTTCAGTGAGAGGGTAGCTTCAGTCAGAGGGTAGCTTCAGTGAGAGGGTAGGACCAGTGAGAGGGTAGCTTCAGTGAGAGGGTAGGACCAGTGAGAGGGTAGCTTCAGTGAGAGGGTAGGACCAGTGAGAGGGTAGGATCAGTGAGAGGGTAGCTTCAGTGAGAGGGTAGCTTCAGTCAGAGGGTAGCTTCAGTGAGAGGGTAGGACCAGTGAGAGGGTAGCTTCAGTGAGAGGGTAGGACCAGTGAGAGGGTAGCTTCAGTGAGAGGGTAGGACCAGTGAGAGGGTAGGATCAGTGAGAGGGTAGGATCAGTGAGAGGGTAGCTTCAGTGAGAGGGTAGGATCAGTGAGAGGGTAGGATCAGTGAGAGGGTAGCTTCAGTGAGAGGGTAGCTTCAGTGAGAGGGTAGGATCAGTGAGAGGGTAGCTTCAGTGAGAGGGTAGGATCAGTCAGAGGGTAGGATCAGCACAAACAGTAGAAAAGTTACAAAATTATTAGGGATAAACAATACGTAAGAAATAAGTTCTAACTATATGATGTGTAAAAATAGGCATTCACACCTGGGACTTGCCCAGAGCAATTACTCCCTCCTGGTGATGCCCTATGACCAACACCGCTGGAGGAACACGAGCAAAATAACCTTCCTCCAGGCTATCTTAGTCGTAACCACTGAGGTAGGAAAGAGGGGATTCTTTCTCCACATGCATTCTTCCAGTCCAGGCTACAAACATGCACTTATTGGGCTTTGATATTCTGATTCACATGTAATGTGCATACTGTGGCTGATACACCACACCTGGAGAGATATTGCCGCGCTTCTCTTCCTCATATATTTTAGTTTCAAAGGTCTGTGCATCATTACCCTGCCTTTCAGATGTATGGAGGGCTAATGTAAGACTGTCTCAGCATCTGACTTCTCATCTCTTCAAAGGCTTTTGTCAGCTAGTTGCTGTGCAAGGGGAATTGAACGGAAAAGGTCCCCACAGGAGCCAGTCTGCCCCGGGCACATCTCATCCCCACGCTGCTCTGTTAACCTGCAGGCTACGTGTCCGGCTGAAGCAGTCGATGCAAACAAACCCATCAGTTTTCAACAAAGGCACGCTGAATGAATCGCTATATTAATGTGACTGAATAAAAAGTGTGCAAGAAACTGTGGTCATCCTGGTGTTTGATGCACTGTCAAATCTTAATGTACTACAAATATTGTCTAATTGCCTGAGCTCTGAAAGCTATTATTCTTTGATGCATTTTATTTTTGTTTAATTGTGGCTAAAACAAAGCAATGAGGAGAATGTAATTATAGCACTGCATCAAGGCCAATCCTAATGGAGAATACTTCTGTCATTACTCTACAGCTTCTGGCCCATAGCGATACTTCCGGCCTGCCGTCATGTATATTCCCGGATTATTATTCCTCTCTAGAATCTTCTGATTGTCTGTAAGGAGCTCCTGACTGATGCCACAGCCCCGAATGTCTGATAAACATGGTGATGGCTTGCCCTTGCCCACATCCTCATTAAGAAAGTATAGGACAAGAAGTAAGTTGGGTAAACAAGCTGAATCCATGCCATTAATGGCTGCGGGCTCCCCTGCCACACCACCATTAATTATCTGGTCTTACAGAGAGATTAGATGAGAGAAAACAACAAGCCATGTGCCAGCATCTACTGCCTGGAGGTCTGCTGACTTTCTAATTAGATAGACATTCCTCATGAAGCTACAGCATAGCCATTTTTTGGTTTTTCCTGTTAAATTTTTATTGTTTTCAGAACATGCCTAAAATCTACCAATTTAAGTTAATTTTATACAATTGAATTGACTGAGGTCTACATTTCTCTATATTTTTAAACACATTATTTTGGTAGAACACTTTGTTGTGAAAACTCCTGAAACAAAAAACACTGTTGAAACAGCTGGAGTACCCGCTGCTTAACGGGAGCTAACACGATTAAATCATATCAGCTGAGATGTACGACTTCTCGGGAGACTGTCGTAAACAATAGACTCGGTGGATCACCCAGAGCCAAGGAAATACAGTACGGGACACAATCAGCAATGGCCGTGCAATTTTCTCACACATATAGTCTTAAAAGTGTACAAAACTAGCTTTGATCGTAGTGTTTAACCTGCTGACATTTATCCTCAGACTGTAAGCTGACCAGCACAAAACGTGACACTGTAGTCATGCCGCTTTCAGATGGGGTCTTTGACATCAATGCGGCGCTGCAGATCAATACACTATACAAAGAATAATGAGGAGGTACTCAAGAAAACTAAAAAGAAAAAAAAAAGACCGGACTACAGTCTTGCAGGAGGCAACCATTCCACCTACGATTGATTCTACTCCAGTATACCTACATTACTGTGAAAATACGTAATCAAAATTTAATATGCCAAGCATCATTCTAATATATTGGATTGGTGGGAAGCAAAGCTATTTGGTTGTACTCTAATGTATGAACTGTGTGTGTGTGGGAGGAAAAACGGCCTGAGCTAAATGTTTATCTATTCTTTATCACTTGAATTACTCAAATATGTATGATAATAACCGACTCATTATTACCACCAATTCAAATATTTAGAAAATTACGAAGCTATTAACCCTACTGTCAACTCTGACATCCAAAACATTATGGCTGGTCTCTAATTTTGCAACCATTTTTCAAACTATCTAACTAACATTCACGTTCCTCTGTCCAGAAAAAAATGGTTATTGTGGGTGAAAATGTGCCTCACAAAAACACTGTGAAAGTGGTAAAATAAGTCTGCAGCCACCCCAAAAAGAACTGCAGTAAGAAATCTTCAGATAGTTTACACAAGTGTGAATGGAAAGCCTTATCAGTGCCTTAGAGGCACTTAGCCACAGTATTAAGTCACAGTAGGTAGGTATGATAGTGTGTCATCACATCGAGGCTGTGAAAAGATCGTCAAAGTCATCTTATCTCTCCTCAGGGCAGCAAAGAAGGTAATACGCGTGTGAAACGGTGCACCGCATCAATCACTGTCAGAAATTCTATGAAATAATTTCAGCACATTTAATAAGCAACAGTAAATATCCTTCATTATTGATACATACAATCAATGTAAGCTGCATGCTGTTTCTTAAAAGCCCTCTTTTAACAGCCATAGTGGGGAAATGGCCTGCAAACACAGCAAACATTTTTTATATCAGTGATGTAATAAATCACTGTGGTTCCGCTGCTCTCTAAACACCGCTGTTCTGGAGGCAGTCCTCCTTATTATGAACGGGTTCAATAGTTTCCCCCTCCGGAGCGCTGTTCCTCGCTGGTTTCATTTTTTCATGCAAAGTTTGTATACAGATCAGGTTTAGACTGTATGTATGTTTTTATAAAGGGCTGGGTCAAAGTCTCTAATATTCTCTAAAAACAGTGAAGTCATTTGGCAAAGAGTTGATAAATAAACAGTGCAGGAAGGATTTTACATGTTTAGATATGGTGGCTTAAACAAAACATGTAGTTAATTTAAAATGAGTTCCACCTCATGAATCCCATTCCAGCTTCTGGACAACTGCCTGCTGAATCATTGAATATTTTAGAATAATAATTCCCATCCTATCCTAAAAAATGTCTGGCAATCTACAACCATCAGAGGTCGGTTAGCTTAGCTTAGCACAAGGACGACACAGTCTCTCTGATGCCGCCTGCTGCCAGATTACTATGTGGGCGGTAACAGGCATGTGAACATATGGCATGGAGTTCACCATCAAATACATTACATCCTCTACTTCTCTACCTCCGCCTGCATGTAGAGCAACATTATGTAACTATTTCACCTTGAAATCACATTTTCAAAATCATCTTAATGTTGTGGGGACTTGTAATAGGGAGAATGTGCGTCACTATATCATACCCAGCACCAGCTATATCATATAAAATACTAATTACCATATAATGTTGCTTTAAAATCCTCTCAATAGCTGTCACTCCATGTATAGATCTATACCTGGAGCTGTCTCTCCAGGTATAGATCTATACCTGGAGCTGTCTCTCCAGGTATAGATCTATACCTGGAGAGACAGCTACATTTATCAATACAGGAACACACAAATATTTATGCATACTGTACGTGATTGATGTGAACCCCACTAGTATGCTTTCCAATACTGCAATTATAGTAAACACACAGGCATATAGCAAGCTGAAGGTCATCTGGATGTGTGTGTGTGTGTGTGTGTGTGTGTGTGTGTGTGTGTGTGTGTGTGTGTGTGTGTGTGTGTGTGTGTGTGTGTGTGTGCGGCAAACACTAAGTTAATTGAATATAAGGTGCTTTATGAATACTGATATACCACAGGGAGTAACAGATGTGGGGCTTCAACCCAAAGCCAATACATTAAGTTGAGAGTGGAAATGTGTGTGAATTGGCAGGCTGGGCTCTGTCTTGTCCCACTGATGATTAGGCCTGATCACTCACGTCCTCCCTCTCACACACACACACACACAGTAGTAGGCTCTTAGTTTCCACATTATTTTTCACCTCTTTGTGAAAGCAAATTCTATCTAGGTCTATTTATCTCTGAAAAAAGCATTCATGGATTAGAGCTATACATAATCACTCATGGCTGCTGCTCAGCATTGCGGTGTTCTGTTGTGTGCTTTTTTTTTGTTGGGAGGCCTACTGTATTCATAACCATCTGCAGCCATAGAACTGAGTACAGATGGACATCTTTGCTGTACCTGATATATATGTGGGGGCCCTACAGATGTTCCCATGTAGCAGATGTCGTGCAGAGATAAAACTCTACCTAATGAGCCCTTTGATGTGAATGTAAGGGACAGTGGTACATGAACAAGCTGAACTGAAACAATCTGCAGATTTAAATGTTTTATTAACGGAGCAAAAGTGTGTTGATGAGTTTCCAACTCATCCAATTATGTTTAGACTATATATTAAGTTTATATCCAATTAAATATATTAATCCCCCGCTCTGATTTCAACAAAGAGCCGAATCACTGTTGGCAAGGAAACTAAATATTCAGCCCTGGGAAGTAGGATTTAAGTCTGTACTCAATGCTATTACAAAACTGTTAAAGAGAAGTAAGTATGCAGAGATTAGTATGTATGAGGAGATTGCTTGACTCTGTTTATGGAGGCAAAATGCTTTTGCCTGGAGTGCAAATCCCACTGGAGGGAGCAATTTGGTTGCTGTATCCTGCAGCATTTGCATCGGCTTCGACAGTCCATCCAATCACACGATCCTGTGCACACCTACAGTGACATCACCCCTTCCCTATCTGCCAGCGGCAACGGCAGATATCATTCTCGACCCCATCAGTAACGAAACTCCTCCACTCACATTCTGTTTTGTCTTTAATAAATCAGCCCAGCAACACCCACATATTCCTGTGGCCCTCAGAATGGGAATTTATCATTCAGCTGTTGACCAAATCTGGCACACCCCAAGCTGTGTTGGCAACAGCTGGGGAGGTTACACACATACTGTTGATTTATTGGCATGATATACTGGACAAAGCAAAATAAAATATGTTCCACGGGACATAAGCCATTTATCTTGGAACTGTCACAAACCAATCTTCACAGCAAGGACAAGCAGAAATTGAAAAAGGGGAAACACAGTGGCGACTTGACCAAGTAAGCAAAGCAGTGCCCTCAAGGCTTCACTGCATTCAAGCATACGGATATCTTGAACTGGAAATGCTCAAATTTCACCTTCTCGTTGAACCTTGAGCCCAAGTCTCTTGTAAACAAAAGCTGTTCTTGAGGAAAATGTCACGATGGCCAACACAATTGCCAGAATAAATGTTGGCAAAGTTCATCTCTGCAAAACCGCAGGTCAGTTAAAACTCTTGAATTTTGCTGTGCTCGCTTTGAAAACATCGTAGTTTGGCTTAAAATACCTGGTATGGTCGCTGCAAAGATGGCTGGAAATTGTCCCACGGTCTCATTAAAAATATTAACTGGTGTCGTGCATACAAATGTTGGGAAACCCTCATCAAAAATATCCAGTGGTTTCACACTTATAAATGCCAAAACACATGCTGTAGTCACTGGTTTGCCAGTTGTGTCACTTTTAACTCAATCAGGGTCCGCTCTACATCCTGATATGAAAGTCAGGTAATAAATGTACTGTGAATACATAGTCTATGACACATTCAAGACGTATCTGTGGTCTGCAGAAACATCCTGACTGGGCTGGCTATGGCAGACTGAGGCACCGAAGGCCTAATGTCCGCAACAACAACAACAACAAATCGAACTGTTGTACAGTATTTTATTTGCAGGTTTTATTAAGCCAAGTTGATGTCATGATTTCTGGGTTTGGATGCTTGTTCTGCTGGGAGGCAAGCCACAATGTGCTGCTCTGGAGCTCTTATTCAGAACAGAGTGAAGAACGATGTGCTCGGGCCAACTCGTCAGGAGAAAAGGAACAGATTTCACCCAGCATATGGAATCTCGACGGGTGCCCAATAAAGCAGACCGCTGGTATTGCCCTCTGTACCTGCAGAAAACAATTAATCCTCATTCCCTCCTGCCATGGTGGATCTTGTTTGGACCGGTGTCAGCAGCGCATAGAGACAGAGGATAAAGGAGAAAATCTGAGAAGATGCAGCTGGACTTTCTGGCTACTTCTCACATCCAGGCATTTATCTCTCCTGTGACCCAGGAGACGCAGTACCACCATTTCTCTGGCAGCAAGAAAATGCTGCTCACTCTGCCATAATAAAGCGCACAGGACAGAGATGGAGTGAGAAAGGGGTCATCTCGTACTGTGTCAGGCCGTATGCTCTGACCCCTCCATTCAGTTCAAATGGCCCCAGCTTTTATGAAGTACAAAAACTCTGCGGATGACATTCTTCTTGATGTCTTTCATCTTCCAGGCTCGGTCCCTGTCAGTGGACAGAGCTTGTTGTTGTAGTACGAGAAGAGATGACGTACGAGATCCGACAGCATAGTAGTAATTTCATCCAAACAAATTGAGTCCATTAATGCAGTTTGGAATGCAGTTTTATTAAGTGGATTTGTGATCTGAAACAGCTTATCCTGGTTGTCATTTTAGACAACAAGTCAAAGGTTTAATTGCCTTCGAAAGCATCTACGTTCCAGTCAATGATGCAGGGTTCAGTTCTTTGGTGCTGAGTGGTTTTACAGTGACTCATTGCTCACCAGTGGTTTTTGTTCAGTAAAAGCTCGACAAAATAGAAGAAATGAGTGCCGATACTCCCCAGGTGCTCTCTACTGTGTCACTGCCTCTCTGCCTACAAACTACCTCTGACAAACTGCCCAACAGTCCCTGAAATATTACCCATAAAGCCCAATGCCACTATAAACCTGGAGCTGTCAGCTGATTTGTGAATCCAATTAGCTTCCTCTCTGTAATGGGTGTGTTCAGTGACATGATGGAAGTCAGCTGCTGCTGGCATCTGTCAGCAAAGATTCAGCATTCTCAGACAACAACATGCAGAATCATGAATACAAGACTTAAATATTTATCCTTTATAGCATCACCTTTTAGTTGTTCCATCAAAGAATAGATCATGAGGACAAAAGTGCTATTCTGCCATGAACATAAGAAATAACATGTGAGGGGGATTAGCTGCACAAGATCCAGCATTTTTATTGCTGTGCCCATTGTCATTTGTTAAAATTTTTAAAAAACTTGTCAAAGCCCTCCATTTGAAGGAAGTGATTCATCAAATTAAACGAGTGAGTCATTTATTAAAACAGGTTACACCTATGCAATAAATAGTGCTGTTAAATTACCACTAGACAGCCCCATTGAGGTATGTGGCCCCCTTTGCGTGGGAGAGAAAATTTAGTTCTTCAGAGTCTATAGCTATGAATTTAACCGAATTTCATGAGACAAAAACACATGTTGAATGTTGGAAGTGATGACATTTGTACTTTTGGTCTTTACAACATTGTATAATACTGATGACATTAGTGTAGTCCAGTGTTTGCCCGGCCGCAACACACCTGATCGAAGCTCTGCTGAAGCCTGACAATGACCCATCATTTGAATCAGGTGTGTTGGGGCAAGGCAACATCTAAAACACGCAGGGCAGGGGGGCCTCTTCACTCTGGTGATCCTCTGACTTTCCATCTAACATCATCATCAGGTCACAGTTTGAACTGGTTCAAACTAATGGTTTTTTACTAATCATCAAACGTTAGCATCCTTAACTAATATGGTGAACATGGTAAACAGTATTCCTTCCTTGCATTAGCAAGCTAGCATTGTCACTGATAAAAGTAAATGTTCACCTAAAATTTACTCCCATGCTGATGGAAAGTTGAGTGAGGTTTCATTTCTTGAGCTTCACAACAAAACCGCATTGTGTCGCAAACTGATTTCAAAACATGTTCACACCTGTTTAAAGCTGAAATCTTCACTGCAGCTGCTAAGTTAAAAGCTTCAGTGCACACCTTGTCTGAAGTGGGTGCACAAGCTCGACTGCGCACAAGGGTGTAAAACACATTTTCAAGTTGCTTTTTTGTTGTGAAGCTCCAGAAATCTTTCGAGGACCACGAAACTTCACCTGACTCTCTGAGAGGCATGGGGGTAAATAGAAAATGAGAGAATTTCTATTTTTGGCTGAAGTGCGGAGGGTGCCATCATATTATCTACAGACTGTTGTCTTTAATTGTGCTATTTCTTCAAAATGGAAAATGGTAATTTATTCAAATGTAATTGCTGCACACAGCACCTACACTGACAGGTCACTGAACACATTTACACCTTGCTGCATACATGATCTAAACACTGAGGTGCAGAAATGTAGGCAGTGAGTTGTGCATGCGATAGTATGGTAAAATCAGTAGCACAGAAAATGGTGAGATGAGCGTTTGCTGACAGCACTGTGGGAGAGCAAACTGAAGGTACACAACAGTTGGCATCGGTTGACATCTGGGAGGGAGACAGGCTGCTGACAGGGAGATTATCTCCAGCGGAGCAGCAGCACAGTGGGAGCTGTCCACTGTAGCTGTGTTGCTCCTTAGGGAGCAAGGACTCCAAGGTCTGTTGGACAGACTTTCACAGAGACAGTGAAAATTAAAGAGCAGACTGTATTCTTGTATTCCACTCACTTAGCACACATTGTCACGCTAAAAGACACAGGGAGGCGGGGAGCACATCCATCAAGAGTGCCGGTGAAATGATATGCAGGAATGCTGCGATGATGACTCAGATCCCATGGGTATCTGTCACCTGCGGGAGGCCACGGTCAGGCCAGTTTGATGTAAAATGCTCAATGTGGTGAAATAAAAGGAGAGAAAAGACCGAGTGTAGGAGGGAGAAGAAGTGGGACAAAGGGAGGGAAAGGAGGGAGTTCTACTATGTGTGTGTCATTGTTCGTTAGCTTTCTTCTTGCCTCTGGAAAATGTTGCTTATTTTCCAGTCGGTTATAATTCATCTAATTAAATCCTGGCCCAATATAAAGGAACAGAGTGCTGTATTTTTATCACAGTTTGTCTTGTCAATAACAGCACCACAACTTCAGGGCTTTGATGTCACTGTCTTGTCCATCGCGCTTCCTGCTGAGCTCGTGAAGGTCTAGCCAAAAGGCCAAGTGCGCTGATAAAGATATCGACAGTTTGTCCACAAACAGTAAAATAGTAATTTTATCTTATCACACTGTTTTTATTTCCTCAGGCTCAGAAAATAATCAGAGGGGGCATCTGAACTGTTTGAGACCTGCAGCGTGCAGCCTAAAGAGGGATTCAGATTGGGCTGACCCAGGTGGAGGTCTCCTCAGCTCACAGACGAGGCCAAATCAATGAGGGATGCAGTGAAACGCAGACAGCAAACCCCATCGGGAAGGTGTTTGGATGCGGAGCCACAGGCAGAGGAGAGATGTGAATGTAGATGAGAATTCACATGGCGAAAAGGCTGCAAGGACTCACATCACCATGAGAGTTGAATAAATGAGCCCTGACAGGAACCATAGGAGCTGATGTCTTTCACTGGATTCTTGTAGAATCCATCTTTAGGTTATAATTTTCTTTCGTAGGTGTTTCAAAATGGTACTGCACCACAGCATCACTGAGAAATACTTTTGGAGTTACAGTCAAGTAAATGTTTTCGAACGTATCATTTTTTCTGTAATGTTTGTAAATGAGCTGTAAGAAAATAATTGCCAGCATGTTACCTGGAGGATTTCTCCATTTATCTTTATAATGTTTTCCTTTGAAAAGACTTGGAGACAAATAGACTGCACAATACTAATCTACAAAAGATAGCTCTTATGTTTACTATGTATAGGTGTCTGACGGTAACTATATCAGTGAAGGAAGCATGACACAACCGTCCTTGAGGAATCAACGTTATTCAACAACGGAGAAAAACACGGGAAAACTTTTTAATAAACTATTCCTTACTGCTGTAGCTCATGTTGGTTTAGGCAAATGTAAAAACGGTGATTATGAGAGAAACTACCTTAATTAAACAACCTCCAAAATATGAATTTATACTCTTAAATATTCATGAACACAGAACTTTTAATTAATGAGATTTTTATGTGCACTTCAGGGAGTGACGCACAGTGTTTTATGAAGTGAAGGCAACCTGTCTCACCTAAACTATAAAGCACCTCCAGCACAGTTGAAAAAAAAAATATATATATATATTTTTTAATAAAATTAAATGAATTCGACTTATTTAGCTTCAGAGAAAAGTGAAGGCCACATATTTAGTTAGTTAGACTGTTCACTGCTCTCTGGATGATGCGTCAGGACGGGTCTGATTCAGCAGGTGATGGATTGATCAGTTACATCAATGTCAGGGAAATGCTGTAGTAGTTTAAAAGATATACAAGCAGCCCAATCAGTCAGTAACAAGTGCTGATGTGTGAGGAAAAAAAACATCACTGCACTGCAGATCAGATACGAGGCTGAAGTTCATTTGAATTACTAATTGAGCACATTTCATCCAACTGAGTCTGCTTTGAGTGGAAGCTAGTTTTAAGGATGTTTTGACATCAGTGGCTGTCACTACTTACCACCTCCTCTAACCAATTTCCTGCGGGAAACCCTGTCACAGGGTAATAGACTGCAACATGAGCACCAAACCTCACTTTTTTAAATTGTGAATTTTTAATGTGTACTACGAAACTTCCTTGATAAAACACAATCAAAGAGAAATAATGATGATACTCAGAGGCAGAAATGTGAGCAAAGAAGGAAGAATAAAGAAGGGAGTATAAGAAATAATAGCAAGTGAAAATAATCATACGGACAAGTGAATTCTTGTAGAATGCCTGCGTGACCGATGTGGAGGCATACTGCTGACTTTAAGGTGCATTTTAACGGTCAAGAATAGACACAGACCAACATTGACAACTCAAATGAAAGCTGTTCTGCTTTCCTCCTGAAATGTTACACCAGTGATGTATCACTTCCTTGTAAATGCTGACCACAATCCATTCCACATGAAGACTTGAAAACAGCAACCAAACAAATTTTGGTCAGTGTGATGTGCTGAATGCACAAAAATCCACCAACTTATCCAAACAGCAGGAGTCTGAGTCTGGCCCAGCTCAGTGCGGTAAACACCTCAGGTACAGGGCTTCTTTTGAGCTCATACAGTGAATCCTTCATCACGGCTCCAAATGACTTATTAGATAGAGCTTCTCCTGTGTTTATGGAGGCGTCTGCACAGTGGGGTTCTGTCAGAGTGAGAATGTTTACAGCAAACAGGGCAAAAATTCCAATATAGGATTCCTAGAAAAGCCCTCTCAGGTAAATGGAAAATCACCAAGCTGCCATGAGTTTCCTCCATATTTCAGCGATTCGAGCTCTAATCTCAAGTAGCTCTGATTCCACAAACAACCCTTCCATGGTGATTTTACTTCCAGCAGGGAAATAAAAATCCACTCTCGTTCAGTGAAGCGGATAGGGATGTTCTTTATTCAATGCCAGACTGCCCCTAAGGACAAGAATCAGCCAGAGAGCTTTAACCACAGTATTGATAGCATGTTTATTTCTCGTACCCTCTTGCTTCGACAGTATGGTTTGTTTTTTTCAACATTCAAGCTATTTTTGTGTCATGCAAGTGTTCATGTCCCTGTTGATCCTCAACACCCCTCTAGGCATCCTATGTCTATTATGTTGGAGACATGGCTGCTTTTCAGACAAGGATTCTCAGCGGAAGCTGCTTTTTCCCGGGCCAAACCATTGAACCACAACCTCAGTGTTCCACCATTTTCTCCACGGGGAAAATATTCAACATGTCAATGTCTTCAGGATAAAGGCACGATATATAAATAACATCATCGGTAAATCAATGAAATAGAATGAGGGAGTAGTAGACTGATTTTTACTTACCTTACCAGACAATATTTTTTCATAAACTGGAATACATTTTGTCAATTAACTGTCCAAAAATCTCATTTATCAATGTCAGTATCAACCTCAAAAATCCAGTATCATTCAGGATAAACTATACAGCAGTCTAAAGTATATCTGACTCATCTGCAAATACAGATAGCCACTCATGCCCAGGTATCCTAAGGAACACAGTGGAGACCATCCACTGCACAGCAGCAGCAGTGGACACAGGCACATTCTGATGTAGTGTGCTCCGTCCTTACAGTAATCAATCATAGCCGGTGCTGTGCTATTTCCAATTGTTTATCCTGGCGTTGCTGCAAAGAGAAAAATGCCAGAATCATAGCAAAATCTCAGAATCACTTTGTTTCTTGAAGGAGGCAGTCAAGGCGACTGTCACAGTCTACAGTCTTGCTGCTCCACTGTGATCACAAGATTTCCAGCACCTGCTCCAGCTTGAGAGGCAGAGAAACTGGGGGGTGGGGGCAGGGATTTCCACAAGGATATGAAGAAACCATCCTTTGGGAAAAAGGAGGCAGCTAAATCTATAAGTTTTCATCTGTGTTGGTTTGTTGGTTGGTTGGTTGGTCAGAAGGATTACACACAAAAAATTAGTGGATTTCCATTAAATTTGGATAAAGGATGGGTCTCGACCCAGAACAGAAACCATTAACTTTCAGTGCGGATCCAGATAGAGTGATGGATGCAGGAATCTTTACTTTAACATCGTTTCTCTTTCTATCAATGTACTATTCTGCCACACCCCAGTGGAGATTATAATACTATCTGCATTGTTTTATTGTCCTCTTGTTTGGCTGTTACAGATCTTGGGCGGCTTGAATTATCGTTGAGCAGTTATGGATGGCGGAGGAATACGCTCCACTGAGTATAATTTTAGTTGGACATTTTAATGGGTTTGCCGGGGCATAGCCTTCATTTTCCTCATGTGACACTTCGAGAACACTGCCTGTTTTAGTGTGTGTTTGCAATGTGTCTTACAGATGGCTCGGCTGTAAAAAGCACAGTGTAAATTAGGATAATTAGTTCACTGCGTTCATTCATTAAGCCCATAAACGTCTGTGTGGCTCTTTCAGTGGAAATATTGCACAATAGTCGGTTGTTGCCACTGGTGTTTTCCAGTGTTTTCCTAAGAGGCCAGTCTAATGAGGATGTCCCCTGTCTTTGCAATCAATTAAACTCCTAATTGTGTTTGGTCATCAGTTATTTTGCTAATATTTGTCAAACACTGAAGACGACTCTCCACTCTCTGCTCAGCAGCACACAACCTCTCAGCTTAGCACACACACACACATTTCTATAGAGCATGAGGGAGCAGAACTGGCACAGACAGTTAGGCACATTGCCCTCTCATCGAGCTTGCATTGTTATGAAGTGTGGGATATGTACTGGAATCTCAAAGGAACAACAACGATATCAAAGACATCCATATATATTCTGTTGCAAAGGTATATACAGAAGCTAACGTGAAAATACAACAGCTCACCTTCTGGATCTGAGTTTCTCTTTCATGCCTAACTAAGACAAGTTGAATTTGGTTAGTCAACTCTGTCTTTCAAGAACTGCATAAGATATTATATAGATGTTGTCTAAAATAGTCCGGTTCCGGTTTACACGCCATTGTTGCCCACTCTTCCTCACTCTTCCGCCGCTTCATGCTTGCCTACCCCCGGCTGCAGTGTCTTCCTGAACCATAGGCTTGATCAGAGCGACTGTAAATGACCACCATACCGTATCCTCTGTCATCAAACTGGTGTCTGTCTGTCTCTAGCGTTCCCCCCATGATCCAAGGTTGCAGCCCAAGTAAACTTTGGACCACTTAGGGCCACTTACTGCACGACTAACTGAGGTAACTTGCTAACAGCAGATAGTAACTACAGCCAAAGACAGCTTGTATAATAAAGTAGCCGGCTCGAAGGATAGTAGGCTGTATGGCTGGCAGCTGCCACTTCTTGAAAGCTCTGGGGGGTGTCCTGCATCTTAGTTTAGTTTCTCACATTTTCACAGCAGAATCCACTGGAGGCCTAGCATGTAGTTGGGATGCAGCTGTCTTCATTCACAGTTCACGCAGACTCCACCAGTCCATGTCTGCCTCAGTGTGTCCACACAGAGGCTTATACTGACAGGCTGAGGAGAATCCTGATATTGATGTAGCAGAGCGAGGGCTTCTTTCTTAAGATGATACTTGTGAAGAGAAATAAAAAATAAATACAAATCTGCTCAGAAGTTATCACAGAGCCAATCCCTGATGAACAGTCATCTCATTTTTTTTAATTTTCACCTCGAGCCTATCTTAATGATCTGCCATAAGTTTTTACGAAACTTTCCTTGTCCGTCTTCACTCACTGTTTTTAGTCTGATCCCTACAAACTCGAGAGAGACTGTTTGCACACACAGCATTTCTGGATGGGCAATCCTGTCACATATTGATTTACCACACAAACTGAACTGGTACCAGCTTCACTAAAACAGACTTATCTGCTGAATTAGATAAGTCATCACATAATGCTGATTGTTCAGCTTTGTGAACCTCCAAAAAATCACAAAGCTGAACAATCAGACCATCCCAAATGGAGTTTCTGGCAAACAAAGACACCTGAGCTGTCGTGGCAAGCTAAGCGTTAGCCATTACCTAATAAAAGGGGCGAGAAAGCACGAGTTGTGAAACAATGAGACAATCTGAAGTTACTGCCGAAACTCTGGTGGTAGCTCCTGTTCCAGCTGCTGCAGAGTCCTTAGATCCACTTTCATTGTTCCTCGCATGGTACTTTATCTCTGAAGTGATTAGGAACAAACAGCTCCATCAATCAGGTGGTGGAGCCCCAGAGAGTGCCAGAGCTGATCCAAAAACACCTTCAGGCTGCCAAGTTGCAGCTGATTCTGCTGACACTCACAGTGTCCAACCACACAATCCTTCACACTGCACTTCAAATGAACTGATTCTGATACTGGTAAAAATCCTGCGTAGCTGTTGAATGTCTCACCTGGTTGACAAGGCCAGCCAATGAGCAACCCAATCTGACGGACACAAATAGATATTCAGACAAAGACATCACACAGCAAGACTTGTAGCCTGTTAATGAGGATCTAGTTTCACAAAAGAGATTTGCTCGCACACAAAACCCAAATGGTGGAAGTTTCACGTCTTACAAAAGAAGGTTGCTCACAAGTTGCAGATACATTTTTGAGTCCTGATCTCATGTCACAAATCACAGACTGAATGTTGCAAATATGGTAAAACAGGCCCCAGACTTAATAATCGTTTTCTTTTACTTCATCATTCAGACGGATATCGTGCACATGTTTGGAAATTTCAGTTTGACAAAACAGTTTGACTTCTTTTGTTTTGCCCAACCAGCAGCGTGTAACTTCACATCTGCATCATTTTGAGTCGACACGGAAGCTGAAATAGAGGTTATTACTGCAGGAGCATTTACCATTTTTCATGCCAACAGAAGAAATATGCTGGTTAAGGAGTTGTTTTCTCTATAAGCTGATTTTACAACCTGCACAGCTGCGTCATCTATTTTTCTGGCTATGGCACAGGAACATGATGTCCTCATTTGAATTAACTAGTAAAATGATGGATGTGGACAGTGAATCAAAGGTACGGAAAAGTGATGAAACTGCAAAGATATCTTGTATACCAAGACTGTAATCATCAAAAACATCAACAGCTGAAAATCTGCAATTTCTCTTTCAAACTTTGTAATCAATCATTTAAAACGATAACTCATAACTCATCAGAACACACACACCATTTAAACTTGACATAATCAAAATAACAACTGGAATAATGTACGTACACAACTCAACAAAATATATATAATTATATTTAACAAATGTCATTTTTAGACATTTTAATATGAAAATGCTACGTATTAAATCGTTAAGAAAAGGCTGAAAAGTTACTGGTAATGAAAAACACTAAGCGAAGGTGCAGATTTACTTTTATGGTACTTTCCAAGGCTGTAGTTTGTGGTTTTGATGTATTGAATCACATTTTATTGTAAGTATTGTAATATCTTCGCTCCGCTGTACAGTATATAAAATTACTACGAGGTAATCGACGACTCTCAGACATTGTGTGGACTTATTTTTATTTTACAAGGCTGTTGTCACTTGGATAGCAGTGTACTGTACAGTAGGCCTGCACGATATGAGCAAAATGTGCGATGTGCGATGACACCCTTCAATATTGCGATGACGATATGACTTGCGATAAATAAGAAAATATTTAAGTTTGCATACAGGACTGTGTCTTTCAGATTTTTCTGCATTAATAGATTCCCTGCTTTGAGGTACTCTTAAACACTTAATAGCTGATGACAATTAAATTAAAAAAATAGAAAAAATATTTTTAAGCATGCTTTTATTGAACAAAACCCTTATAACATTAATTTACACATGTTACTGTTGGTGCAGTGATGGTCGCGTTACTTGACTGCTGCTCGACGTTTGCGCTCTAGACTGACTGGCCTTAAATTGCTCGTGCAGCTCTTTATGGTGGTGCAGCAGGTGGTGACGGAGGTTGGTGGTGTTACCTCTGGACGTTGCAGCAACTGTTCTGCAGGTCCTGCACAGTACCTGGGTCTGTAAATTGTCTTCTGGCTTAAGTCCAAAGTATCTCCAAACCGCGGAGCTGCTATTTCTTTTTGCCACAAGCGTTTTGTCGGCATTTTCACCGCTCTGCTCTCCTGCCTCCGCCATCCTGTTTACTCTGGCTACTAATTTTCACGCAGGAACATGAGCAGAGCTGGGCGTCATCTGATTGGCTAAACGGTGTGCATGCATTGCACATGTGTCAAGGGCCGCATCTGATTGGCCAAATGTCAGCACGCTGAGTGTGAAAGCATGGCGGATGTAAACAAAACTTATCGCACTTCAGACTAGCTTCTGCGATGGGTTTATCGCGCACGTTCACATCGCGATGACGATGAAAATACGATTAATCGTGCAGGCCTACTGTACAGTGGCTTTATTTTTCCTAAACTCAATGTACTCTGTGTTATTCTATACTTCCCAGTACTTCCAAAGACACACAGAGAGAATTTATAAACATTTACAATTTCATCCATATGGCGCTGTCTCTCATTATACATGATATAATTAACTGGGAAAGCAACAACTGTTATTATACTGCACAGCCCCTCTGAGCTATTCAACTGAATGTTTCACTTTTCATTATTTACCCTAACTCATTCACTCGTTTGATGAATAACTTATAAAAGAGGATGTGTCAAATTTCTGGGGAGCTGAATTCCCAGTTTGGCCTAATAAGAACTATTCTACCATTTATTGATGCTCCAAAGGACTGTCAAATCACACTTCACAACAGCGTTTGCTGCAGCATAATATATTTACCTCAATTTACTTTAGTGTCTCCATATTTGCATCTAATTTCCACTGGGAGAGTGTGACAATTGGTGAAGTACAAAGGCATTTTTATTTTCTTATCATATTCTTAAAACAGCTTCAGATGACAAAAAAAAGGCTTCAGCCTGCTCAACTATTCGCATACCAAGTAGAAAAGCTCTGTTCATTTACTCTAATTACAAAGCTCTAACTTTTTTCATCACAGTCCTGATAAATATTTTCGACATCCAAAAGTGAATGTGAACTTCTAAAATCAGAATATTCATCTGTATTTATTGGTTACATATTAGGCTTCACTTTTACCTCCAAACTGTACTTAGCTGAAGCACTTAAGTACATGTATTTACTGTAAACTTCAAATTAAACACAATACACTTCAGTTCATAGTCCCTCTAAACAGAAACTCTCAGTCCTGCTGTGTCATTAGCTGTTAGCTCTATTAGCTCCATTAGCTGTAAACTAGTAGCTGGGTCTCTCAGCCAAACATACCACAGGACTCTGTTACAAAACCAGCTGCTACATGTTTTTGTCTCGCACTGAGTAGCCAGCCAGTGACAATGACAACATTAAAATACAAAATAACAGCACTTAGACAATATATCGGGTGCACAGTAGTGGCAAGAATCAAATATAAACAAAGCCCCAGCACTCACAGATAACAGGTCATCTTATTTATTGTGAGCAAAAAAATGACCATGTTTCCAGCTTGAAGCCAAAATCACAGAAATAAGAAGATATGTTATCTGTGAGTGCCCGTGTGTCGCATGAGAATATGTGTTCCACTCTGGTTAGTGCTTGGTTCAGACTGTAATTTGCTAAGCAATAGTTATACATTCTCATAGATACATGAGTATAATTATTTTTGTCCCTGAGGCCCCTAAGGAAGATCTCTGTTCTTCCAAACACATTTTCTATCATCTCTGAGATGATGGAACTACGTTTGTCTTAAGCCCTCAATTAGCTAAATATTGAGACTTTGTATTGGCAGCAGTTACTCTGTCTTTCTTGTGGCCAAATTCACCGTCCTGGCCGAGAAATCTTTGTATTTATCTGCGATCACATTTTTCTTTGATTCCTTGCTTCCCCTCTCTGTTGACTTTTTATGAAGTTGATTACAGCCCTCAGAGCTGTCAGCTACCATGTTGTTTGAATCTGAAAGAAAAAACAACGCGGACGGAACGGTTGCACACTACCCTCCATCAATAATTGAGCATTTACGTTAATTTTCCAGTAAACCTAATCTAATTAGCGACAGTTTCTATAGCAACCTACCTCAATATATAAGGGAGGGGAGAAGAAACCAGGGGAAACTACATGATGTACAGAACTTCAATCACAATCAGCTAGCAAAGAGAAACCCATCAACAAAGTTGTCAGCACTGTAAAAGCACAATAACAGTGCTCAGTAGCACAGCTGTCCACTGCAGTGACAGTAATGGTGGAAAAGCACCATTATGCACCAGCTTCTGATTTAGAAGTGTCTCTAGCTGTAACAGGAACATTTCTTACACCTCCCCTCTAGTTTAAAAAGGGAACAATTCCAAACAATTGCTTTTGTGGGTGTAACAATAGTACATCAGATGCGCGTGAGGTACTCAAATACAAGAGGGGGCAGAGTGAAAACTGCAAACTCATTTAGTGCCAAACAAACCGTGAACATGCTTAACCGCCTCAACCGAAATAAACATGTTTTCTTTCACCTGTTTTTTGCAGGAGGGGCACATTTAAATGACAATGACTCTAATGAGCTCTGGGGCCAAATGTACAGGAATCAGATTTCTATCATTGCCTTCCTGAATCTAACAAGATAAGAAGAGCTGTTTAGGGATTCACTTAAGCTCCTCGTCAGGTTTCCTGCTCAAAGGAGATGACTGTCATAAATTAGATGCAAAGGAGTTCAAACTGCATTTATCAATGCTGCCTTCACATGTATAAAATGCATTATGAAAATTTATCCTCGAGAACCAAATTTGATGATGGCTCTGCTGTCTTCATAAGTCTTTTTAGTTCTGAGATATTCGAAAGATTCTGCTTTAAATAATTACCCTTTGCCTTGAGGGTGAACCCCACTAAGAGCTGAGCTGAAAGTTACTTCATGCAGTCAAAGTAAAAGAAAGTTGAAGTGAATTACGTTTTATCACAACTTTAATTAAAGAAATTATACTGAAAATCAGGAGAGATCTGATGAGCACACCAGAACAGACTCTGTAAATATGGTGATCTTGATGTTTATTTTTGTTTTGATACTTTTGAAAATGTAAATACAAATGTAGTTACTGTATGCGATATATGTGTGTCCAAATCTTGCGCCACCCATGGTCCATGTTTTAACCTTAAGGCAGCTGGCCCTTGAACCACCAGTCCTGAGGATTGAATGACAGGATTTCCTCTGGAAAAATAACTTTATTTTCTTTAACGCTATGAAATGGCAGCAGGATCGATACTGTAGGTAGAGTGATAAAGTAACTGCTAATGTAATTATCAACCCAAATCCATTTTGTTGAATATGAAAGTGGAAGACATTAACTGCTCACTTTTACATGCATATCAATAATCCAATTATAATGTGATAAAAGGACTAATACAAGTAACAGGGGTATCACAGCTAACTGTTTAGTGCACAACGCTGCTTACTAAGATGCTACAGCATTCGGCAAAATGTAAATAATCACAATAATGATTATTTTAAGTCTAAGTTTTGATTTAAGATTTGTTCCAAGTGGGCAATTTCTGCTGCAGTAAGCATTAAAACACATAGCAAAACATAAAAAAATACAATATAGAAACATAAAACGACTTGATGTAAACATATTTGCAGAACAGGTTCAAAATTTTCCAAGTCACTGAAGCTTCTCTCGAGCAGGCTATAAGTGTCCATGATATCCCCACAGAACCTGTACATTATATTACGAACACTGGGTCCTGTCAATATCACCTAGCAACATCACCCTTATCAATACAGTGTATTTACCATCAATGGAACATGACTCATCTGTATATTTCTAAACATCGGCAGCATCATGCAAGGTCAACACATCAAACATGACATCACCTTCCGACTTACCATTGTCACCCCCATCAATATAGTAACAGACATTTCAGCAACAGCAACAGTTGAACTCCTCCTGCCATCGGCATTCAAGGACACACATTCACTCACTTTTCTTTGTTGCCACCAATGTCAGAATCCCGTTGGACACATACAGAAGTTGTCAGGCTTATTGGAGTCAAAGTTCAAATTTGTTGAATTCTGGCAGACAACCATGAAAAATCATCCAAGTGGCTCATGCAGCTGTGGCTCTCTTCTTTCGAAATGATGGCCTTCAGCACAATGTCAAGCTTGCATTTTCTGGTGTGAAAGTTCTCTAAAGCGGAGCTCATGTTAATTTCATAGAGTCTGTTATTGTAACAGTCACGGGGAGTGTAAGAGCAAGATATTAATTAAATATCAAGAGATATATATTGTGTATGCAAAATAGCATAAAAATATTGAGACATTATTTCAAGGCCTTATCACCTAGCCCCATAACTTAATGTTATAGACATAAATTTGATGGCACTTACAACAGAAGTATTGAAGTCCATAAGCAGCTCACGTAAACATCTTGACCAAAGTCATTACTTACTCATAAAGAGCAAATCATTTGTCAACATATTTAACCCATAGGCTCTTGAAAAAAGCACTGACAAAGCACCTCAAAACCTGACAGGAAGACAGTAGGACAGGAAGAGCGATTCACACTGAAACTCAGCTGAGGAGTTCAACAGCCAGGAGATTTCATGTCTTCCTGGCCTTCAAGGGGCTGCTGAATGATCCATAACCAGGTTACTAGAGCTGAGCATCAGAGCCTTTCAGCAGTGTACCCTTCTGAATCCTCCGTTCCCAAACAGTGATATTGCCAGCGGTACTCACAGAACGGGAGCTTCCTTTATCTCCGACTCATATTTTCACATTTCATTATGCTGCCTCTTTTCCCCATAGCCATTGTTACAAGACACACAGTTACTGCTGAATTGTTAGCAAAACCGAGCTTACGTTTCCTCATTTAAAAGGGAGATTTTTCTAAGGCTGACAAATCTCTTCACACTCTACAGTATCTCACTCTTCATTTCGCTTATGCTTTAATTTAGCTATAGTGGAACCTGTATCCTGGGGCCACAGCAAACTCAAAACAAATCAGATATTCAGTAGTTTCTCTCTCTCTCTCCATCTCCATCTCTCTGTCAACTCTCTAGTCCTGTCTAGCCTGCCTCTCTGACAGCCCCTCCCTGCTGAAGGCAATCCAACAATGTACTGCTCATTGATCAGAGAGACGATCGGTGCAGTGTGGAGGTAAATGGCTGTCACAGGGACTGATAGACCTTAACTCAACCATGGTTGCTCCTGAGGCCACTCAGCCTCCACTTATAGTGATGGATGCAAGGATGTCGCCCATCACATTCTTGAGAGTTGGGAGGACATTGTTCCATCGCTGGAGGACCAAGGAAACATTAACATAAAACATCAGTTTTAGAAATCTGATGTGAACTGAGTGAAACACATCATGGCTTCAGTGAGGTCAGTATTTCAAAATTTCGATAAAGCTACGTATTTTAATATTCTCCACAACTTTATCTATGAAAAAGTTAAACAAGTACTCATCCAGTGTAGTATTGTAGAAATACCTCGAAAGGCTGGTGGACTTGCAAGAGACGCATCAAAGAATAAAAGTCAAAGTTAAAGTTGCAGAGAGGTCAGGAAAACTGACCTAAAATCAGCAACATTACAGCAACAATCGATAGCTGCAGTTGTAGTTCAATTCCACACGTTACTCACTGTTTTCCTTGGTAATCTTATTGCAGGTCCAAAAACATGAGAGTTTACAACAGGTCAGCAGCAGTGCGGCCAACTAGACTGCTCCGCTGTGTGTACAGAGCTTGTCCCTCGCTAAAGGTTTGCTTGAATTTTTCTCAACACTACGCTGGCTAGTTACCAAGGGAACTAATAATCCAATTACCAGCACTTATCCATCATTAAACTGGCTCTGAGAGACCTGGAGTCATTTCTAAGTAAATCACAGCACTATAAACTGGAAGCAGCTAAAACAAGGTGTTTGAATGAAACTGTAAGTGTGTTGATGGGAGGTTCTTGGATTGTGAGATCACCCAATTGCACAGTGACTGCAGTGAACACTTCAATTCTACCATTGTTAAAAGATCAGAGGGAAATTAGGAAATAAATGCATGGAAAACACAAAGTCAGCAGCAGTCCATTTAAATCCTAGATGACTGTAATTCAGCAGGCATATAAAGGCTGAGACCAGCAGTTACCAAAGCAAGCTCTGTGGACCAACAGGAAAGTTTTATTGTACTATTACGTCAAAGATCTTAATGAGATCCCTGTCTTATTAATGTTTTTCATTGCCTCATTCAACCCGGTTACAGATAACCACTTTGGTGCTGCAACGATTCGTATTAATTGATCTCAAGAAGGTTAAATATTCTGATAATGAGTTAATTGTTTTAGTGACTTTTCTAGCAAAAATGTGAAAAACATGCTTGTTCCAGCTTCTTAAATTTGACACTTTTCTCTATCATTTATGATAGTAGATGAAGAGTCTTTTGGTTTTGGTCCGTTTGTTGGTGAAAAGGGAGCAATCTGAAGGCATCACTTTTGCCTCTGGGATTTGGGAGTCCATTTTTTCACAATTCTGTTTTACATTTATTTGACTAATATAGATTAATGAATTGACCATGAAAATTATCAGCAGATTAAGCTGATGACGAAAATAATCGTTAGCTGCAGGCAGCCCTGCTGGACGCTCTCAAAATGTGGGGAAGGTTTGGGATCCCTCCCCCACAGCCATGCATGCCTATCAGATCTGTGTCTGGAGAGTGCTAAAGTTAACTTTATGTTTATCCCTATCCAATCCAAATCAAATGACTTTTCTACAGTTAGTTCACACACCCCCGAACTTCCACATCGCTCACAGGATGAGAAAACGGATAAACGACATTATAAAGTCAAATGAGGGGGATGAATTTCATTACAAATGGATGTAAACTAATCCTGTAATAAAGTTTGAGAGGGATATAAACTTTTATGTATCATGGAGGAAATTTAAAATAGCTGCACCAGAGAAGTTAACTGTTAACTCACAATTTATTAAAACTAATTAGGAAATTAGAGTGTTATAATGTAACTAAGTACATTTACTCGTGTACAATTAGTACAATTTTGATGTACTTGTATTTAAGTATGTTCTGTCTCTTCATACTTCTATTCCACTACATTTTTGGAGGCAAATATTGTACTTTATTCATTCATTCATTCATGGATTCTATAAACAGATATTATTACTTGTAGGCTGCTTTTAATACTTAAGTACATTTAATGTCAGAAAATTAATTACTTAGTTCCATAAATACATGTAATATCAGATTATTTTACTCATTCATAAGGGTGACGTTCACTTTACAAAAGTAATATTAGGTAGGACTTTTGGGTACTTTTAAAAACATCTGGAAAAATATAAGGATGATTGAATATCAGTAGTAAAATGTAACAGTTCTGAGGTACTTGTTCTTTACTTCCACTCCTATATATATTCAGTTACTAGTTAATTTTAAGATTACATTTATTTTCTGATGACGTAAAATGTTGATTATCTTATAATTGGCCAGTCGATCCATAGTAAACACAGTAGCCAATACATCTAAATACAGGTATGATTTACTTTTACTTAAATCAATTTAATGTCATAAATGTGGGTGACTATCAGTGTTACCAGAGTAGCCTAATAGTTTTGCACAGTATCTTTATCTTAAAGGTGCACTATGTAGTTTTTATGTAAATCTTAATCAGAAAAGAAAGATCTTCATTGACTGAAACTGAATAAACAAACTCTCATTCCGTCCTCGAGACGACATAAACTGAATAAACAAACTGACCTTAAAAGGAACACGTTTCATACGGTTTCACTCACTATTTATATTGGCGGACCCTGCCACCTTTCTAGCTTCAAACAGTGTTTCCTCTGAGAAGAGCTTGTTTATTCAGCTATTGAAAAGATAAATATTTCTCAGTTTGAATTATTACCTCATTAACATTGTAAATATTAAAATTATGAGTTTGAATTTCTTCAAAACTACAGTGCCTCTCTAAATCAAGTATGACTTTTGGCAGCTTTTAAAAACACTGGTAATTTATTACAGAAAAGGGGTAGTGACATTCGATGATAGAGATTATTCATAATTATAATAATAAAGAGCAACTAATCCATCCTCATTACAGTTCATTTGACAAGAAACAGAAATGTTAGCAGGTATTTAAGCTAACACCCATATGACGTTATGGCATTATATGGACGTTAGTTAGCTAAAATATCTCGTTAAGTTTCCAAAATAAACAGTTGGGTCCCACATTAACAAAATGGCATCATTAGAGAAGGAAAAAAAAATATCACTAAATGTGACGAAGTCTCTATAATCTCAGTATTTACTGGAAACTGACGGACTTTAAATACATTTTCCAAGAATATCATTTAAAGCTCATGTGTGTAACGTGTGATGCTGAGAGGTTAGTCAGACGAGCCTACCGGCGTACTGCAGGAGAAACATTGTCCTCTGTCGCAGGCTTTGAGATGAAACAGTCCCACGGAAGGTAAAAGTCTCTCGGTCTGGTATAAATCCTTCGTGTCGGGGAGTTTCTTGGCTGTTATGCCGCGGTAGGCGAGGCAGGGCTCCGGTACAGTCCTGTGTGTCTGCCGGCGGACGCTGGACGGTTATCACCTGCCTGACAACACGCGCTGTGCTGCCGTTAAGCTAGCAACAACAATACAGAGAACTTCCGGCTATGACTGTCAAAATAAAACTAACGGCGAAACTCAAGCATTCAATTTTGCCGAATCGAAGGCAATTCATTTGATGTTTGATATTCAAATTACACGACGGGGCCTGTTATTAACTCCAGTTAGCATTTTTAATATAAGAATGCATCTATAAAGACCAGAAAGGGAATACTTTCTTCCTTTTCTTTTTCGTTATCTAGCCGTTGAGCTTTTAATTTGAAGGCAAGTGCACCCTGTGTTCCTGTGTTACAAATTGTAGAAGGTGTCAATATCTTCATAGGTACAACGTCCCATTGGATGAGGTGAATTACAGAGTAGAAGAATAGGTTTGATCTGCAGCACGTTTACACTCTGAATGTAGAAGTGTTAGTAAACAACGCTTTGATGGTTGTGTCTGAAACTGTTTGAAGTTTGATCTTTGTAAGTTGGGTATTGGGTCGTGGAAAGGTGAAGGTGCACCTGCACGAGAAGGTTTGAGTTCTGTCTGAGATCAATCACCACTGTGTGTGTGTGTGTGTGTGTGTGTGTGTGTGTTTTGTAGTCTGTAACTGACTCTGTCAAAAATGACCCAAAGACAATCTTTGTACCCAGGTGGTGTACAGCTTCCGTGGAAATATGAATAAAGGCAATATTTCCCTTTTTCTAATGTTGGGGTCACTTTAGGAAAAGTCATAAAATTTCAAGTTGAAAAAAACAACATTTAAGGTGTTTTCTCTGCTGTTAAACACAGTTTTGGGTCATTTTTGACTCGAAGACAACAGGAGGGTTAAAAAGCTTTTATAAACACAGTCCAGTCAAGCATTTGAATAATGTCTATTCAAAAGTTTTAATCTGGATCTTTTACATTTTGTTCTAACTCTTTATGTTTCATATTTCTTGTTTTATTTCTCTATGATTCACTTCTTTCAGGCTATATGTGTACATATACTTGGCCGATAGAGCCGATTCTAATTCTGAAGACACCGGGGAATATCCCCTAGCAGTGGATAAACTGGGTTGTTTGTCCCTGTCCTCATTAGCAGTCATTAGCCTAATTCGCACCAAGATTGGAAGAGAAGCAGAGATCTATTTTTTCGACTATGCATACATAAAAATAGCTTTTTATGTGTCCATTCAAATATATTCTGTCCCTGTGGCATTTGGTATTTAGGTGTCTCATCTTCAAGCAGATCCTGCTCAAAGCTTTACAAACCCTTTTAAAAGCAGAATCGCAAGAGCAAAATACTTTTTATTTAACATGCTCTGCGTGTGTGAAGCTGGTGGAAGTGCTCCTCCTGCACCCAAACTGTCCCTGTGCTTCACCACCAACGTCTGGTTGGCTCTTTGCCTAATATCACGAAGCTGTTCTGTAGACTGGGAAGCGGTTCTCCGAGCACCTGAGCAACACATGTTAACTAAATGTGTTATCGCCTCCCAGGTTAGTTTAACATCATTTGCCCTCAGCGGCTCATTTCATGTACTGCGTATTTGCTCGCAGCCCTTCTGCGCCATCAGTTTTGTCAAGGGAGAAGCTTTTCTGGATGCTTCTATCACCAAATTTTCACAGTGTTGTTGTTTCCAAAAGAATATCTAAAGGTGTGTGTCAGGCTACAGTCTATTTCACATTTGCAAGGGAGAAACAGAATTTTATTTGACAAGTATTTTCAAGTATAAAAAAGGTATTTTTGGCGGGGGTGATTGTTGTATGTTTAAGATAGTGAAGTGGTTCTTTTGGTTCATATTATGTCCTTCAAAATTTCACATCAGTGACAAACACTGCAGGGCGGGCGGGATAAGTCGAAAGCCTTTCAAAATGAAAAGTTAGATAAATGCTTGGGCAACAGATGACCCCGCAATTTTCTCTTCACTCTGTCTGAAATGGTTTTTTGTTCCAAGGTGATATTCTGCATTTACCAGTTGACACCAATGTCTCCTTGAAAAATGATTTTGAATTACTGTCCCTTCACCCTGGAACCAGAAAAAGGTCAGAGATAAACTGAATGTCAGACATATCCTAAAGTGGAAAAGAATTAGTCCCGCGGTGCATCCATCACACCCAGCGAAGTGCTCTCAGCATTGATTCTTAAACAACTTTGATGTAATTGCAGAAATAAATGAGGCGTACGCCGTTCACAGAGCGCTAATGTTGATTTCTCAATCTGCACAGCCATTTTCTGGATATGGAAATTGCATGTTTACTGCCAGTTTCTGCAGCACTGATTTTGTGTCAAGGCAACATTACATATGAAATGCATTAGGGTAGAAACACCTGATGGTATGAATACATTAAAAGTGAAAGAGAGCTCGAACTTAGTTTATTATGGAAACGGTGAGTCATTCATCATCTGCCTTGGGACAATGTAGCTTGAAATAGAGTTTGCCTTTGAGTGTGCCATACAAAGTGCAGAAAGGGCAAAATAAAATAAGAACAGAGCTGTGGAGCTTTAAGGGAATTTTTTCTAAACGCTATTATAACTTGTTTGACCTTTCACATTTGTAAATTTTGTATGCGTAGAAACTCTGGGGCTTCAAAAGTAATCAAAAGTGCTTGAAATGTGCACGAGATCACAGTACACTTCTGAGAGGCAACAGCCTTTATTAAGAAATCTATACATGTGTACTTCATTTGCTGATTTCCTGAATGAGCTACACATTATGAGCCGTGGGCTGTTCCAGGACTATACGAGCCGTTTCAGAAAGATCTTCCCACTGATTTAAAACGAGCAGCGCTCAGCTGGATAAAGGTGATGTCATCTCCATGCACAAAGTTTGAGTGTAATTAAAAAATTAATCACCAAAAATGCTCTCTGCTTCATCTCTGCCAAGCAGTTAGAATCATTCATTTTGTGTTTCCACTATCACAAGTTGCGTGTGGATGGCCCCAAAAGAGCCGCTCTGTGCCGTCCTGTTTGTTCATTACCTTTCTGCTGAGGTACCAAACAAACTGATCTGATACTTAACCTGTTAACAACCAGCCTCTATTTTGTGTAGAAAATGATAATGAACTAACATTATCTCAAGGAAATTGAATCGAATGCAACTGGATTTGGTTTTTGTCTTGAAGACGTTTCACCTCTCATCCGAGAGGCTTCATCAGTTCCTGCTCCCTTGACTAGGCTGAGACTAGTCCGATAATGAACTAACATTGTTTTCTGCAGGTCCAAATCACTGCTATGGTATTACTGCTACTGAAATATATGTATTTAGTGGTAAATTAAAGAAATAACTCATGCATTCATGTGTACTGTACAGAATGTACCTTTGTTGCTTGTTGCGGTGGAGCTCGTCAACACTGCACCACATATTCTAAATCATCACAAGGTTTAATTTTGAAAGTAGCTCGCTGTTATAGGTGTCAAACTGTTATGAGTTGCAACTAATAAGTGCAGTCAAATGAAATGGAAATACTCAACTTAAGTACAAGGACCTCATATTTGTACTTGAGTGCAGTACTTGAATAAAAAAACGTTCACTAATTCTCACCTCAACCGGTATCATTGATTGCACAAATCTGTGGGGAACGCTCGCATGAAGCCACTGCACGGCGCGTGCTTTGTGTCGTGACGTAGGTGAGAGCTCCATTAAACTGGCTGCACGCTCTAAAAGTGTTGAATGAGCCAAAATTAAACACCGCGCTATTGATCATTTGACGCCGGTGTCACTGAGAAAGGCCAGGTGGGATTTGGCTGGCTTGACAGGAACACACGGTTTGAATGCGAGCGCTAAGCACATCAGAGCGTCGTTTTTTTTTTCTTTCATTCTGTACGCTATCTCGAAGCCGAAGACAATCTATTTTTATACAAAACAAAAAGGCAAAGAGATTTAAAATCCCCCGCTGTGTGAGTGAAATGTGCTTCACGCGTTAGATGCATGGGCCTGTAGTGGTCTTGCAGAAATGTACAGCCAAGCCGGGCTCTCTTTCATGGTTCATGTGTCCTCTGAAGAAAGGCAGTCATAAATAATCTTAATGGTTTCCAGACTGAATTCAATTACCTCTGTCACCCAATAGAAATGAATAAAAGCGAGTATGTGCTCTCCTATTCCATTTGCATGTCCCTGGGGGATGATGTTTGCATTTCTTCAATTCTCAGACAATAGTTTGCTCTCCACGGCTTGCTTAGTCAGAAAATTCATTTAATCAAATGCTAATTTGACATAATACCTAACAGATGCAGGAGACCTTCTGTGGCTTTTATAGATGGCACTGTGCATTAACAGCACAACAGTCCTCCGTGGCAAAGTGATTTGGTGGCTTGAAAGTGGGGGTGTAATAAATCAAAGTAATTCCTGCAAGAACATTTCCACTTCCTTCAGAAATGAGGAAAAATCTTTACCATCACAGAAAACGTCACAGTAGCCATTTCTTCAGTCACGGTGGCACGAGTTTGACCCCGCACATTCAAACCTCAGGCGAAATCTACAGATTAGCTGATCATTCATGAGAGCCCCATCTACATTTTCAATTAAGTTGGGGAACATTGAATATTACAGGTAACTCACTATGTTTTGTGGAAGCTATACCCGCGGATATCTAACCCGTATCGAGACTGATAAAATACTCTCTTTATAAAAACCCTCCTGGTGTTCTCCTGTCATGGTTAAAGCCATTTCATCATGAAAGCTAACCTGATTTTTTGAAAATGGCAACGTATAATAAAAAAGCTGAGGATCTTGCGTCGGTAGATATGCTCTCTGAAGGTTGTGTAGATCAAACCACGCCGCTTATTGTAGTTCGACACAACGCTGGTGCTTTGGATCACAGTTGGGATCCACTCTTTCCACAAAGACTTCACATCCTCTTCACATCCTTTTACTGAGCAGGAAACACACCCAGGATTCGTCTTCGGTTCTGTGTTCTTCGCCTCCGCATTTAGAACCGTGTGATGCCCCACGCAGAAGATCTTTGCTAAGTAAATAGTGTAGCATGTTGTACCGTCGCGCTCTTTCCTGTCAAATAAGAGAGTTCAGGAATATGGCCTGCTGAAGGTTTAGTATTTTAAAGGTTGCTACTCCTTTTCGGGCGTGTCAGTGCGTGTTAATGAAATATACTTTGTAACACGCTTTTCATTTTATTATGCTTATTTGTCGAACTAATTTAACTTTTTGTTTTGTTTTGTTTTCACATGTCCGAAATAAATAAATGAACATTTTGGGAAATTCACTTGTTTGTCTTCTTGTTAACTGCGAGATAAACACAACCACAATGTTTACATGGACTCTAACATTCTACTAAAAATGAGAATGTCAGAATAAGATTGGCCTCATGTAAATACCTCAGTCGGAAGAGACTGATCCGATCTGGCGCAATCAAAACCTTTAATAAGCCGTTTAAAAATAAGAAAAACATTAGCGCCGTATAATCTGACCGTTTCTCTCTGTTTGAAATAAATATATTTTACCTCACATGTGAGAAAAACAATGTGACATTGCTTCTTGGAGGGATACGTGGCAAAACTGGTCCAGTAGTAATAGGTCCATCAGCCAGCCACCAGGGGGCGATCAAGAAGTTTTGGCTTCACTTCAGGGAAACTGTCGTGTTGTTTATCTCTATATAAAGTCAATGGTACATCCTGAGGCAATACCAGCATCTCTAAAGCTCAGTAATGAAGACATCATGTCTCGTTTGTTAAATGCGTACAGAAACCAAAGTGTAAAACGACCATTTGTAGTTTTACGGGAGGGTTACCTGTTTCCAGTGTCATGCTAAATTAAGCTAAACGTCTTCTAGCTGCGGCTTCATATTTACTGTCCAGATATGTGAGTGGTATCTGTTCTCATCTAACTCTCGTCCTGAAAGTGAATAAGAAAACTGCCCAGAATAAACTAAACTTACCATCCACACATGAGACTGTTATCAATCTTCTCATCTAACTCTTGGCAAGAAGGTGATCAAGTGAATCGCCCCCAAAATATCAAACTGCTCCTCGGCCCAGCTGCAGTGGCATTTGTGTCCTCCATTTTGAAATCAATGAATCGCGCTTATGTGGCTGAGTCAGGAGCCCAAAATGTCACATCTGATGGTTGATGATGTGTCATTAACTCCACTGGCCTCTGTTGAGTAAAAGACAGTGAGCAGATGGTTGTGAACTGAACACACTTGTCTCTTTGGCTTTTCATTTTATTCTCCTCATAACATTGTGTGGTCGTCTCGTTCACCCTCTCCCGCTGTCTCTCCCGGCCGCTGTCTCCTCTGTCTCTTCGTGCTGTCTGTCCTTCATGCCGTATCATCATTAATTCTCATTATTTCCCCTCATCTGTTCTGTGACTCCTCTCCATACCTTCTCATTCATTAGTGATTAGCGAGTGATCATTTGGACCGGGGAAGGCGATTCTCCAGCCCGTCAGAGCCACACCTCATTAACCGAGCGCCACATTGTCCCAGTGAACGGCCTGGCGCTCGCCAGTTTGAGTGATGTCACGTACTGGAGGGAAAGTGATGGAAGTGATAACAAGAAAAAGATAGTGTGGCTGAGGTGTTTCTTGTTGCAGGAGCCTTGTGTCGAGGTCACTTATTTTCTCAAAGGGGGAGGAGAGGGATTGGCGTTTTGTCAGGGGCAGCATTCGGTAAATTGGATTAAATCCACACGGAGGCCGAATGGTCTCTGGGGGGTCTCCCCACAGCATGAATATTGATGTAAGGGTCTCACGCTGGGCACATAATAAGAGCCCTCAACCTCTCTCCATCGCTGAATCCCTGTCAGCGGCAAGGGCCTCAGACCATCACTCAGAGTCTGGAGGTCACTCGAACATAAAACATCATCAATATAGCAACGAGGGCAGGCTGAATGATTTCTTTTCATCACGAGGGACCCAAAATTCCTATTAAAATGCCACAAGAATCAAGCTCCGCAACACAACAGGTCCATGACAGTGAGTGGGCACTCTAATGCACTTTGGCAGCTGTGCTGTGCAGCTAGCTGGTCATGATATCTGGCACCAAATGTGCCATCTGTGCAGTTAAGCATCACATACATTGGCTCTCAGACAACACTAACACAAGGCTGACAGATCGAGTGTTTATCATGCTTTGGGTAAGACTGAGAAAAAAACAGTCAGACGATGACAACTGCCTTTAGCGGTGCAAACGGGTGAGATATGACCAGAAGTTAAGTTGAACAAACGTCATCAAAAAAGTGTGAAGAAATGACAGTTTTGACTTTAAACGTATTAAGTTCTGGTGTGAGGAGGCTCTGTATCAAATCAAAATCCAACAAAAGATGTTTTGTGGAGGGCCGAGTGGAGCAAAAGTCGCTGCATAGAGCCAGCTAGAGAGTGTGGATTGGATGCAGACCCTCTGCAACAAAACATCTGTAGGTCTTTGGTAAGTGGCTCGATTTCCTAATGCTGCAACTTTACGTTTCGTAAGGTTCAGTTTTCAATTGTATCTCGTAACAATGCTTGTGCTCAGTTCTGGTTAGGTTTAGGCACAAAAATACCTGTTTTAGGGTTAGACTGCATTCAGACCAAATCCAGTGTTGCGACAAAAAACGCAGGTCCTCTTATTAATTCGAATGATGACGAAAAAAGTTGAAACAGATTTCACTTCTGAAGAAACGCAACCAGATGTCACGTTGGCCAGTTACGTAAGCTGGTGATCAGTCCAGCGGCCTGACTGATGGAAACCACAGTGGGGCGTATCATAATGTGTGTCATGTGTTTACACTCAATTGGGCCTTTTGCACCAGCATAAAACATTGGACGATCACTGCAGGACATTCATGATTAACTTAATGGCCAGGGGCAGGGTAGAGCGGTTCAGCTGTGGGGCTAAATGCTAGTCACAGAAAAATAATGGTTCTTAAATGGTTCTTCAAAAGGCTCTCTGGTTCTTTAAAGAACCATCACCAATTGAAGAACCTTTTTTATATAGGAGATGGTTCTTCGCATACTTTATGTGGTTCTTTAAAGTACTAAAGGTTCTTCATTTTTATTGGAGTTATTTGCTGGCATGTAATAGCATGAAATTAGGGCTGCAACTAACTATTCTCATTAATCGATTAATCTGCAGATTATTTACTGTCACGTTCTGTGTTTTTGTCTTGTCAAGTTTCATGTTTTTAGTTCCGGTCACTTCCTGTTTTATTTTGTAGTCTTTAGTCTTTATTTTGTGTCATGTCTCGTCTTCCCTGTTCTGTTTTGATTATGTGCACCTGCCCTCTTGTGTCTCACCTGTATCTCGTTCCCTCATTTGTGTCATGTATTTAAGTCCTGGTTTTTGTTCAGTCTGTGTCTCGTCATAATTTGTCTTCACGTCTTGTTCATGCTATGTTCATGTTTTTGAGAACATTAAATCCTTTTTTGAACCCCCGTAACCCTTGATCTCCCGTCTGTGCATCTGGGTCCTTCCTCCACGTCCTCTATTAGCCCCGTCGTGACATTTTCTCAATTAAATTGAAGCACCATTCCTGCACGGTTCTTTAAAGAACCCCCAAAGGTGCCTCAAAGAACCATCAATTGGTTCATGGTTCTTTGAGGCACCTTTGGGGGTTCTTTAAAGAACCGTTTGCAGGAATGGTTCTTCAAAGAACCTCTTGCTAAAAGGTTCTTTGTGGAACTAAAAATGGTTCTTCTATGGCATCACTCCGAAGAACCATTTTTGGTTCCAGTTAGCACCTTTATTTTTCTGTGTGTATGGGGGGAACACAATTGACATTTCTTCGTGTATAGTTGTCTTTCGGTAATCAAATCAGTGAGAAGAACAAAAACAAAGTTGCACAGATAGAAACTGCTAATGTGAATAAGCCAAAACAGACAGAAAACTTTGGCAGAAAAGTCTGTGTAAGGAGGGCCTTAATGCTTATGATAAAGAGCTGGTTGACAACATGTGTTTTAGGGCCTTTAATTGAGTAAAACATGTTGTTTAACTGGCAGCAGTGATGGCTCAAACTATGAAAACAAGACCCGTGTTTTAATACACCAGAATGATCCTTCCAATGTACAAAAATATAACCAGACTGCGCATGATCTTATTTAAACCCACATCATCTCCTTGCTTGTGGCTCGGCATGCACATTCCCTGCTAATTATGCGTCAGACACACTCCAGGTTCATTACCATCACTTTCCTCCACATGCAACATTCAAGTGCCAGTCACAACTGATGGAGGAAAAGCACCGACGCATCCAAATCCGACCCACCCGGCACCCTCTGCCCTGCCCTCCACCTCTCGTTCTCACCAATTAAGAGGGTGTGGTTGGCAGCCCTGAACTTGACACTTCCCGTCTCTCTGCTTTAATTATGTCTGAGTCCCCGAAGGCCGCGGAGAGGACGGTGTCCAATTAGTCGACGGAGACGGAGGGCGATGGGTGACGTCACGCACATGCCAGAATCCATCAGGGATGGAAGCGGGTCAGCTGTTCCTGAATTAAAGAGATCATCCAAACGATGCTGAGAGGATGGAGAAGGGGCGAGAGGTGATGAAAAAGAGATGACAGATATCAGGCTAAATGCAGCTAAAATAAATAAAGCACTCATCATGGGTTAGCATGTGCTCTAATCACTCTCCAGGAACCTCTCATTTGATTCCTCCTTAATCTACCCCTGTTTTTATCATCGCTCCACGTTTGATCTTCATCGCAGCCGCATCTCTCAGGAACAGAGTCTCATCCGCTATATCCCTCTCCGCCTTTTTGTCTCTCACCATCTTCCCCTCTATTTCAATCTCCCTTAATCTCCGCTGTGCCCACGCATGTGAGTCTGTTATTGTTCTGGAACGTGTCATACGTTTCTCCAGCCTAAATGAAACGTTAACGCTCTCAACACCCGGTAATTTTCCACTCACTTTTTGCAGGCCTGTAGTTGTGGGGCAGCAAAAAATAAAGACAGTCCCAGCTTGTGCACTCAGTTTTTGATCTCTGGACCGCTGGCCTTCAAACAAAAGAGCAGATTGCACGTATTTGCATAGCTGCCTTTATCGAAATGAAAAGGGCCCTCACTTACGTGTGATTTCAGCCACAGGGGTGAGGTGTGTGTGTGTGTGTGCGAGCGTTGTGTGTTTATTTATCTGGTGCTACACGCTGGCACATTTTGATGAACCCACATCAGCAGCTTGTTTTAGACGACACGCGGCTAGGAACAAAAAGAAAGAGGGCGCAGCGGCAGGTCTCGATATCTGCATAGAAAAACTGATTAAAGCCCTCAAATATACCCGTCAGAGGATCGGGTGAGCCGCGGGGGTTAACGCAGATGAGAGGGAGCTCTTCTCAGATCTAAGGAGAGACCTCCTCAGAGGGGACAATGACACCGTTATCAGGCGCGAGGCAGAAATGTTAGCAGCGAAATCCTCTTTGTGCTGGCAGAATCTGGACGATCCACCTGTCGTCCAGGAACCCGCCTCTGGTGAGGTGGAACCTAACCACCAAACACAGACGGCGCACGTATACACAAAGACACACACTCTTCTTGTATCTCACGAGCTTTCTCTTGAACCCATCGGCAAAATATACGAGCCCCGGAACTCCAATTTATCCACACTGCCACCAGTTCAAGGACAGTGAGACAAGTGGTTAATAAGGGTCACGGTTTTGTCTTAAGCACAGACAAAAGGAAAACAAAGGATTTTTTTTATTATTCTTTTTTGTATTCCTTCCGCTGTTGAACCAAGAACAACCTTCTTGCCGAGCGCTGCAGGAGCTGGTGTGAGACCATGACAGCTCCGAGGCTCAGAAGAGACTCTTTGACTTTATAATTAGCACTCAAACCGGAAAAAATGACCCGGAATAAAGAAAATAAATTTAAAAAAACTATCAGAGGCAGATTGAAAGGAGAGCAGAATGAGCAGGAGGAGCCTTGAGGGGCTTGTGATGTCCAGAGTTATTGGATTTATACAGTCATTATAATCTGCATCATCAACTCGCTGCATATTCCAGCACACAAGGAAAAGGTCACAAGTTCCAGAAAGCTCCTCTCGCTATCCTCACAGCATAAAACATGTTTGCCTGCACGAGTGAAAGCTGTCTCCTGTAGGTGGAGGTGCGTTTTTTTTTTTGGTTTTCAGTAAACGATACTGAGTTTAGAGCACATGGAGACGTTTGCCATCAATCATGTGGCCTCGGGAAGCGAACAGTCTGATTGACAAATGGCATTTTGCTTGTTTTCTACACGATGGATTCCATCTGGCTCTTTGACTCCTGCTGAAGGCATATGTGAATTAAGCTTTGAAAATTGTTTTCCTTTAGTTTTGCAGGTGCATTATGCTCCATTTAAAATTTCTTTATAAAAAAAAGCAATGTTGGCGGTATGGTTCTACAGGAGGCAGTGTGCCAGTTATGGGGGGGAGGCAAGTCCTGGCATTAAAGTATACTTCAAGTTTACCTTCAAGTCCCTACAAAGGTGACGGAAACAGCTGCTAGCTTGTTCCCATTCATATGTTAGCAACCAGGCTTGTGTATTTTCAGCGTGTAGGCTGTCGGGTTGCAGCGGCCATGAAATTTTCCCACCAACTGTTGAGCTCGTGTCACCACCGGAGTGACCGACTGCACCAGGCTTTTTACAAGACAGTGTGTAGAGATGCAAACGGAACATTTCCTACTGCTGCAGCTCCACATTGAAAGCATTTAACTGGCGAAACACAAGCTGACTTTGATTATGAATTCGGCTCGTCACAGGGGATTGTAGCGTCTGTCGGTGGGTGTGGTGGGTTAGTAGACGGCAGGCCTAGCAGGCTGCTAGCTTTGAGGTTCTTGTTGTTCTTGTTTGAGGGATTTTGGAAACAGTAAGACTGAGATTATCAGCCAGTTGCAGGCTCATACCCACAGTCTGCAGTCGGTGAGTCAGACTTGTGTCAGTTGGTTGGTCCACCACTTTGGTCCCGACTGAATTATCCCAACAAGTAGAAGATTTGTTCAATATATTGGCTTATAAGATAGAAAACACACCTGTGAAATAGCTCATCCTCAGTTGGATTAAATGATTATTACTACACACTGTAAACCTTATTTTTCTCTGAGAACAGCTTGTTGATTCTGTAATGGAAACCTCATTAATATTGTGAATATTAATATTCTGAGTTTGATGTTTGCTCCAAAACTATGTAGTGCCCCTTTAAGATGAACAGTGCTAATACCCATCCTGTTAGCAATGCATTCATGAGCATATTATCTTCCTGACAGTAGAACTTTATGCTGTTGCTGGTCTGTCTGTGGCCCTGGCTGTACCTTCATATATTAGGATTAGCATTACATTTGAGTTACAGTGTTTAGCGCCTTGTTCTCTGAAAGATGACTACCTGGAAATGTTTGTAAAACCTAGATGGATACAATTGCATGATGAAAAAGACCTTAACCAACTTTTCACTTTGCTTCTTATCTATAATTCAGTCAGTCACAGCTGGTTCATAAACATTTAAATAGATGGTTAAAGAGTCATTGAGGATTCAGGAAACACCTTCAGGGCAGCAGGTGACTGAAACAAATGCTTACATCTGTGATTCAAATGTGATTGGCATTAACTGGTTGGCCGAAGACTCTTAATCTTGTTCCTATTTCCCTTCACTCGATCTCTTTATAACGTTGTTCCGTGAAAACAATTAACTTTTCGCTTCTGCTGACCAGCACACCTGTCCTCTTTATCCACAGCGCCATTGTTCCTTCCGTCTTTCGTCTCGCAGCCTCAGCATCCTGTCCGTCGCATTTGTTGCATACCAGAAATCCAGGCAGAGAGCTAATGGCTCAGGACCACTGATCAATAACCTATCTTTATCTCAAATTAGGACAGGGCCTATAGCTTCAGCTCCAACACAAGGCCCAGGTTGTTCATTACATGTAGCTGAGTTGTCACGGTGAATAATGGCCAACAGGACAGGAACACAAGCGGTGTTGTCAGGGTCCCGACTCCAAATAAGTTTCCTCTGTGTGAGTAACTGGACAGAAGTGCAAGTCGTGAGACCGACAGTGCCCTCACAGATATGTTTTTCCTGGCGAGGCATCTCATGAGGACTAAACGTCAAAGCATTCCTCTGATGTTGCTATTAACATTGATGGCGGTTCTGAGAAACATACTGTGCCAGATCCCATTTAATTTAATGAGAGGAAATTGCAAAAATAAGATCGTCATGGGAGAGGAGAGGACTTTAAAGCTTTTGTCTCAGTTAAGAGGAGGACCCAGGAGCTTTTAATTATGATAGGGAAATAAAATGTAAACCACTTCTCTTAATAGCAGGGATCATTTGAGATGCAATACAGGATTTTTATTTAGAAGGGTGAATTTTTCAGGCAGCTGCACATGCTAACATGAAAGTCTGACGTCCTTTTTGTTGCTTGGTCTTCAGAATCTGTGCTGGCTCTGTAATTTTACCCGCTAATAACCATCGGCTTGGGACCTCTGACATGCACCCTTGCATGCCCTTCAGTACACTCTATTATTGCCTTCAATTAGTGTTTAGGAGGCCATGTTTGCCAAAGAAGCAAGTCATAACCGGGCAGTGAGGGGCGCTAACAAGGCTCATAAATGTTAATAAAGGCTAATACAAAAATCAGAATACAGCACATGATATCAGCCAGATTTTATACATGATGCGCATTGTCGTAAAAGAAGGTTGATGCACCATCTGGGAACCCTTGCAGTTTCTCCTTTTCTAAACTAGATTGGTAACTTTTGCAAAATCAGCGGCGGACTCATGATGTTTGGGGCACCGGCTATACGCGGTGGGGCTACGATCTACCACAGGGGGCATCCAAGAGGACACTTTCATTGTGGACACGGGAGCATCACCAGTGTACAACATGTTGGTCCAGATGAGGACATAATGCTGAACTATGCACAACTGTGAACAAGTTAACCATTAAAATATCATCCTTGGTCACTGGACTGATTCCCAACCCCTTCTTTTTGTTTCCCTTTTGGTTGGCTCTTTTTGTTTTTCTTATGTTTAATTATGTCTAATTAGTTTTATTTACTTGTTTCTCTTTGCTTGGTGATAGTTGATTTAATTGTCTAATGCTTCACCTGCAACCTGACTTTGTACATATTCCATATTATTGCTTTGTTAATCTAAACTTAAAACGTGCTCCTTCTTCAATATAGAGACAATGTTCGTTGTTCCTGACAAAACAAAGAGAAAAGAAAAACAAGGTGAAACTCGTGAACCAGCACTTTAATAACAATAAATTTTAAAAAAACTTCCTTGGTTCAGGAGCCAAAAATAATCACACCTGTAATTACACAGTCTATAAATATCTCCATGGTGGTGTCGTTCCTTGAATTTCATAATTAATGTTGCTCCGGCGCTTTTCAAATTACAAGTCCACTTTAAAAAAGGCAAACTGTGGCTTCATGGATTGAGTACAGGACTCCTGTACATGTCTGCATGCAAAATAAGAATAAAAGATTATCCACAGTGAAAAATAAAATGAAATAAGATAAAACAAATAAAAAAACAACCTTTGAGGGGAAATCCAAATGTACTCGGAGTGCTTGGTCAGGTCAATGATGTAATCACTGGCCTCTGCAGCCTATATGTCGAAATGCTGACCGCCAATTGCCCTCGGTGGCTGTTCCATTGGTGTGTGACTAGAAAAGCTCTATATAATTGCAGTCCATTTGGCATTTCATATGCAGCTGAGTGATATACACAATCTATATACAGTGGGGATGCTTATATTTGTGTTGACAGCTGTTCAGACCAGTCGGCATGTGCTTTATCTCCACATGTGACATCTATAATGCAACCACCAGTCGGAAAGACGCCGGCGCATCCATTTGCATTGTTCTGCTGAAAACCCTGGCACACAAGGTGTTTCTTTGAAAGCACTGTGGTTTCTGTTAAAAGGCACATTATCCTTGGACACACCTGTTCATAACATCTTCTGCAATGTGAATGTGAAGAGAACAGTACAATGCCATATGGCGAAGACAAAAACCTGCTGAAAGTCACAGTTGTCTGCGCTGTATTGGCGCTTACAAAGACACACGTCTGCGAAGGCAGCGCACGATGAAAGAAGCCCACACAGAACAACATAAGCAGCGTCTATTCATCACAGCCAAAACACCAATTTCCTTATTACATATGCCTCTGAGATTTTTCATTCCCTCTTGTGCACGAGAACTCCTTTAAAGGACTTCTAACAAGCGTGTAACCATTATTAATGGCGTGGGATATAGGAAGAAATTCCAGCATGGTTGTGTGCTTCTGTCATCTGTCTCTGACTATAGAGAGCATGTTTAGATTTAAGCTTAAACATGAAAGTGGAGGGCAAATACGAGCTGCAGCTGCGGTGAGAATCCTCTAGCAGTCTTTCCGAGAGCGCATATCCCATTAAACATGAAAATTAACCATGAGACGAAGCTATAACTTTCTCCTTGAAATGTAGAGATATTGCATTTGCTCTGCTTTGAAAATGAAACGCTATTAGAGAACAGCGGGATATGCAAATGGGAAAAGCATGTATGTTCTTCTGGTTTAAAGCTGCAGAGCGTGCCGACGGATGATATGACGTTGTACAGCATGGGAGATGAGTCATGCAACATGCAAAATGCCAGAAAATGTTAGAAAGAACTGTGGAGAATGAAATGTTTTTGTTGGTTCAGGCTGCTCTTTAATCCATTCATGCAAGCAAACAGATGAGTCATGAATATCCGGTGCAAAGGCCAAAAAACCGGCTTCAAACACTGATCAGAGGACCCCACCTCCCCCTGCATGGACACAAAATTGCAAAGCAAAAGCCAAAACGCGCAGACTTTAATGGAAGAGGTAGATTCAACACCACGGCACGTCTGAGTCCATTCATCTTGCCTGGCTGCACAGCAGGGAAACAGCAGCCCAGCGAGGTGCAAAGAAACCGGCTCCCCGTCAATGGATTAATCATACTAACTTTACCAGAACTAATCCATACTTCACAAGCAACACTCGGCCTCCTCTCCTCTCCTGTAGCCGCGCCTCAGTCCGCATTCTTATCTGTGTGATGAAGTACCTCATCCCACTTCACTCGGGAAGCCAGAAGAAAACTCGCTGTTTTGCTTCTCGACAAGGGGCAGAGGACTGTTGTAGGTAGTGGGAAAGCATGTGTAGGTAAAATGTTCATCTCTCGTCGTCTTCTCTCCTAAACCTCCTTCGTGAGGACGAATGTATTAATGTAAAAACAAGAAAACAACAAACTCAGTTGAAACGAAAGCCCTGCACTCAAAAGCCTGCTGTTGTAGAAGATCTGATACGAAAATCTGTCTTCAGTTTTCCCTAATCTGATTTTTTTGTGAAATATCTGGATAATTCGTTTACAAGTGGTCCGAAAGTGCAGCTTCGTCTCATGTGACACCGGTTCTGATTGCTCTCCGCTGGCTTCCCATCCAACGCACAATCTAATTTAAAGTTCCTGTGATCAGTTACAGAGCTCTGCTCCGGTCAGGGTCCCGCCTACACAAGAGATGTGCTGCAGTCTCCGTCACCAGTAGGTGTTTCAGGTCCTCCAGTCGGGGATTGTTGGTAGTTTTTCGATCTGAACTTAAAAACTAAAGAAGATGATGCTTGTGAGGTCGTGGCTCCTAAACTCCTGGAACTTTTTTCCCGTTTGACTCAAGATCTGGGGAATGCAGCTCAAGGCTGTTTAGACATTTAGCCTTTGTGAGATATTTAAAAAGGTGCACTTGACCCACTTGACATGCAACTTTTGATGGGCCTCTAAGCAAACAGAGAGAGAGCTCATGATATAATGAATAGCAGTTTGCTAATGAAAGGCCAATTTCATCCTAATTCTCCAATTAAATAAAAGACAAATTCTCGGTTTATACCGTAGATCAAGTCTTTCAGCTCTCAAACAGGAGTTTTTGGATGTACTACAAAGTCACATGTTTCCATTTCAATGTGTAATCATTAGAAAAACAGGCATGTGTAGCCCTATGGAAAATTAAATAGTAAATAGGAATTTATAAATAACATAGGATGAGTTCATGAATAGAATAAAACTATTCACAGGTTAGATATTGCATATGGTGCAATAGAAATAGGATTTCATGGTTAAGTTCATGTACTGAGTTGTTTACATGAGGTAAAAAAAAGTATTTTGTTTTCTTAAATACTGAATTCATGATGCTGGAAATGTTGTAAGAACATTTTATTTTGAATACCAGGAGAAAAGGAAGTCTAATGTTTAGTTTTGCAGGACTTTTATTTTCGTGAGACGTGAGTTGAAGGGTCGCGAGGAAGTGATGGCAACAACAGCGAGACGACGTGTTGAGAGATGCTCCATGGCACAGCTACAGTTTTACGTGGGCAACACGTCCAGTTAAGCATTACTACTGTAATTGTTTGTAGACGAACGACACGTGACTCTTCCGGGAACATTGTACAGCGGTGTGGTTGTGTTGTGTTAAGTTTTTTCGGAGAACTCGGACTGAGCCACCGAAGTGCATCAGGAAGCTAACGCGGCTAGCGCTAGCGCTAGCTTAGCCGTCGCGGAGTTTGTACGAGTGTAGCCTGCTGGGACACATTGGATTTACATCGTCTGGACTGCTAAGTTAAATACACTGAGACCAAGGGACTGAGGTGTCCAGCGGACAGCGGAGACATCGCCAGACATCTCGGGTGAGCTGTATAGATGACGTCGCTCCGGCTCGGCGCGCTCTCGGTGATGGCGGCGGCCATTGTTTCAACAAGTGTTTCTCTTCTCGGCGCAGTGGACGTCGTGTTCCTGACTTCTCCGATCTCAAGCTTCATATCAGGTCTGTAACGTTTCATCTGGTAACTCACTGGATACCCATAGTATTATTTTAGTTAGAAAACTGTCTGCTACAGGTTTGTTGGTGTTCACAGTAGGCCTGCACGATATGAGCAAAATGTGCGATGACACCCTTCAATATTGCGATGACGATATGACTTGTGATAAATAAGAAAATATTTAAGTTTGCATACAGTTCCTGTGTCTTTCAGATTTTTCTGCATTAATAGATTGCTAGCACATCAAAGCTGGCCGAAATATCCTTATTCTTGTGATCTGTTAAGGATTTTGACCCAGGATTACTCTAAAAGTACACAGTAAGAGTACTTCATATTATGCATGCAAGTAGTCTAGGAAGTACTTTGTTCAGCAGTACATGATATCTTGGACTACTTATGGAAAATAAGTTTTTCATTGCACATCAAAGTTGGTGAAATATCCTTAATCTTGTGATCTGGTCAGGATTTTGACAAAGTGATTACTCTAAAAGTACACAGTAAAAGTACTTCATATTATGCATGCAAGTAGTCTAGGAAGTACTTAAAGGCAAAGTAAACACACACTTATTGTTAGAGATAACACTTTACTCAGGATAGCCACCCCTATTCATTGCCAGAACATTGACTGGCTGTAACGTTACACGTGATTGTGGCATGCAGGAAAAATACATATGTGGTTACCAAAGACGTTTTGTGGTTACACCAACAGACGGGGTTCACGTGTATCTGTGTTATGAACTGTTTGTGTTGATCGAACCGGTTAAAAATTGCACGTAATCAGTTTAAGAGCAGAAAGTTGCTCCTTGTTTGACTGCAAGAAGAGCAGACCGCAGCCATCCTCCTCTCAGCATTTAAGTCCGCCTGTGGACTTCACAGAGCCCGAGCGGCCTGATTCAAAATCACCACCACCAGACTCCACTTCACCCGAGAGTACCGAGAATGGCGCTGTGTCCAGGATTTCACCAGGTAAGTTTAGGTTCAGTGAAATCTGGCCAACTTCTTTACGTTTGTTAACTTAAGTTACTGCAACTTAATACGTGCATCGCGCTGTGAGTTAAACTGGGATCCATGTAACGCTAACTTAAGATATTAGTGTGTAGCTTTATTTTATGGCTATGTAGCTAGCTAAATCAAAAGCTAACTAAAGATCGACAGTAACAGCTAAAGCTTAGCTTGTAAAGATGTGCTCATCAATTGGGTCAGCTAGTTAAACAGCTCACCTAATGTTCACTGTTATGTTTATCTTCTCCTCACAGAAGCCTCTGACCCTGATGTGAGAAGGACAAGGCCAGAAAAAGGAAAAATGACAAAAGAAAAAAAGGATGAATGCAACAGAGCAGTCACATGGTGGAGGTAAGTAAGTTGTAAAGGATATTGTTGACCAGTTAAGCCTTTATCTCTCAGCCTAGATAATGGTTTTTGAGCAGTAATAACACCACACCTTCAGAGCGTACTTTTTCTACTGCTGGAGACACCATCAGCCAGGAGCAGGCTTGTCTGTGTCCTGAGAAAGCAGACATGTTGATTTTTCTGAAGAAAAATTGAGTTGATATTATAAAATTGGTCTCGAAAAAGGAACGTTCAGGAACCGGTATCGAATACTAAGTATCGGTATCGGCCCCGGTAGCGAAAAATGTCAAACGATACCCAGCCCTAATAGTGACCCTGTAAATTAAACCATTGCTTTCGTGTAACTGCTAACAACTCATAGATTATCTGAAATCTGACACCTACTCACTGTTTTAATAAAAAGACACAATTCAAAGCTTTTAAAAATGTATTATGCTGTAATTGATCAGTTTAATATAAAATCTTAGCATGAAAAGTAACTACAGGTTTCAAATAAATGAAGTGCAGTTAAAAAAAAGTGCAATAATTCCCTCTGAAATGTACTGGAGTAGCATAAATAGAAACACTCAAGTAGAAGTACCTGAAAGCTGGACTCAAGTACAGCACTAAATGTACTTAGTTTCTTTCCGCGGCTGATTAGAGGGGTTTATTTTCACCAAAGGCTCGGTAACAAATCTAACTCTGTAAATATTCAGAAAGTGATCTGTTTGTGTGAAACGACTCCGCATTCTGCGACATGAACAGAGAGCTGACACGCTGATGTGCTGTAAACTGTCCTTCACACTTGGCATACCTGTGTGAGCAGACTCAAGGTGTCTGAGGGAACGATGAGATGTCGACCTTGTTGATGTTCCCCGACTCCCCTGATAATGGACGCCACTTGACCCGGAGTATCACACACTGTCTGCTGTCTGATGACACCAGATTCTGTTTGACAGTGGGGGGAACTGTCTAAACCAGAGTGAATGAAATAAGACTTTAAGCTTTATATATTCAAGATCTTCTACTCTTCATAAAAGTGAACACTGACCAGAAATACAAGCGTTTCCACATCAGCAGTTTTCAGTCTATCTTTAGAGAGGGACTGTTTGTGAGACCAGTTGGTCCTTTGTTTACAATTCCTCTCGTTCAGTGAGGCTGGAGCTCTTGTTGGACTGCGGGGCGATGGCACAGATTTGTTTAGTTAATGAGTCCCCGCTGACACATTTAAGACATGACAGGCACTGTCATGCTTTCATTCGCTCAAGGAACCAACAACCCAGTGCCAGAAGCAGACGTCTGCTTGAAAGCTGGCAGAGGCTCCGCACTGCAAAGCAGATGCCCAGACATAACAAATGGATCCCATCAAAAACCAAATAACAAAGGCTGAAATGGTCTGAGGAATAAAATCGGGCTTTGACAACAATTCAAGCGATTCCAGTATTTAATAGGTAGAAGGCTCATTGTTTGTGACCAGAAAACCATTCCAGAGTGAAAAGCGACTCCTTGCTCGCATGCTAAATGACAGAAAAACGAGGAACAGAGTCCCACAAGAAATGTGGAGAAGTGTTGGCTCAGTTAGCAACAATAACGGATCGCCTAACAAATTTTAATCAACGTTTGGGAGCAAGAATCATAGAAATACTTTTGCTTTGTGCCATAGCTGATCCTGTTAGAGGGAGCATAACTGAACATGTCATCTCCTTCTGTTACTAATTATTTTTACAAACAACTTTGCTACACAGAGTGATTGTATTTGACTTATTGAATTTGTGGTTCATTGTGAACATTTATTTCTTACGCTGGGAAAAATGCCACGTCAAAAAAACAAACATTGAATAGCTTTATCTGTAAGTCTCATTCCCAAGTCGTCAAATAATGAAGCTCTGAGTTTCCCAACTTGTCAAAAACTGATGTTTTGGGATTGTTGGAGGGGTCGGCCGCCATCCCAAAGTCCAATCAGATAATCTGACCTGAGCCCTTTACAAAATAATCCATAGTCCAGCAGCGTTAAACAACAAGTTGTCCACAGGATTGTAAAGGCAACCAGAGGTATTTGTACTGAATTTGAGGGGAATCTCTTTCAATTTTAAACCCGGGCCCTACATTTTGCATGTTTTGGCATGTAAATGATGTTTCGGAAACGGTCCAGTAGATCGCCTCAGCTGGCAGCCACTCGAGGAGGAGCGTCGCTCTGAAATCTTGCTCGAAGAGCCGTTCGTTGTCTTATCAGGATCGTCAAAAACAGTTAAATCATCGGCCTTGACTTGAAAATAAAATTCTTGCTGGCAGTTCCTCCTAGTAAAGTCCAAACTCCGACTCTGGCTGACGTTTCCATCGTCGTCTCTCGTGAGATTTCTGCTTGAGCAAGACTTGTGTTTCTGTAATGTTGTCAGACACCCAGAATAACAACCTCAGCAGCCAGTCAGTGTCAAAAACAAACACTTTTAGTGGACGTAGCTTTGATAGTTGTAGTTGTCCCAAAGGATTATGTCGGAGCCACTGCAGCCATGTCGCGGCTGCAAGCTGGGGCGTTTTCTACTGGACTTATTCCAAAACCTTTGTTAAGTTTGAATCCTCAAAACATGTAAATATAGTGTTTGAAAAATACTGTGAAATGAAAGACTTCCCCTTTCAGCAAATAACCTGACATTCATGCATTCATGGCACTATAAGTAATATTTAAAGTAATATTTAGCTCAGGTGACATGTTTAAAATCACTCCATCAACTGCAGCTCATGCCAGAGCTCATTAATGAGGAATATGAAAAACATGACTTCTCAGTTCTTCCGGTAATGTGTCAGGTTGATACTTGATGCCACAGAGACAGCTGACGGGATCTTCCTTGACTTCAGGACTCGGTGTCCTCGACGTAACAGCTCCCCTGAAGTCATGCTTGGAAAAGCCTCCTGTTATTTATGAGAGTGCTGGACGCCGGTTGCACATTGTCTGTCTAACAGCCTATAGCCACATGTTCTCTTTGCATCCATCTCCAGTTAGTAAGATGGGGGGAATCATTCCAAGCCTTTTCTCATTTTCACAAGCGCGCGTAAACATACATCACACGGTGCTGCAGAGAGGAGGCAATTTGGCAGCACCTGCCTGAATTTTCTCTCACAAAAAAGGAGGAAATAAATAAATGTGACCAACTCGGAGAGAAAAGGGAAACTGGTGGAAAAGTTTAAATCATTCCTGACAACAGAGCTGAAGTAACAAGGAAGGAGGAGAGAGGAGCATAACAAGGGGAAATTGAAAAATGAAGCCGTGCTTGTCAGCTTTAGTTCCAGGAGTATCCGCGGCGCAGAGTTGCAGTTTGATTGCTCGGAAACAATAAAAGCGTTGCATCTTTTGTGTGCAGCTGTGGTGCCTCTTTTCCAACATAATCTGTGCAGGAGTGAAGGACCTCGCTGTTCTGACATCAGAGTCAAGAGGAAATTGGCCTTAATCCAGAGTGGAACCAGTTCTCCTTCACTTTAAGGCTCTGCTGTTCGCTTTCCAAGCAATTAGCCTCCCCTGTCACTCGCTGCTCTTAACAATGAATCATTACCTCCTTTCGTTAAGTGCAGTCACCTACCTCCCACCTAACCGGATGTATACGCCAATCATACTGTTGCCGGGAGCTGCTTTGATGAATCGTCATTACCGAGCGAGCGATTGTTTGCACAGGTTTCGCCACAATGGATGCTACTTTGGGCAGTCGATGGAAGAGAGCTGGGACGAGGTGGCTGTTGATACTGAATCACGCTAACTGCTCACACCTGGGCCTGCCAATTATGCCAAGGACTCTGGCACTGACAGAACACCGGGCCGGACCAACAGAGAGACAGTAACAGGAAGGAATGATGAGGCGAGACATTAAAAATAGCCAGGGGTGTGCAGCTTCAATTCCTGTTTGCTTTTTATTTTGCTTATTACTGCAGATGAAGATATCTCTTTACATGAGCTTCTTTCCGGCACAGGGACATTGGAATTGCAAAACGAGCTTCTCAGAAGATCAATAAATGTAAAAAAAAAAAAAAAAAAAAAATGTCAGTGTGAGTCACTGAATCAAAGAGCAAGGCTTCTTTCACACCAACCACTGATATTTTAACAAGCATACAGAGAGAAATCCGCCACTGAAGAGGCGACCGTGCTGCATTCATTTCCGCCGACAGTAATGTTCTCTCTCTCTCAGTCTTAGCATTTCATTCTTAACCTACTGGATTTCAACTCATTTATATTTGTTGAAAGATATTTCACAGCGAGGGGGACGGAAAGTGAACGTCGGTTTTTCTAACAAATAGTGCCTCTTTCAGCTCTCTGGAGATTTTCAGACAAAGCTTTGGTTGTTCTACAGTCAAGGCTCAAAACTAAGTCTGGGGACACACTGGAGGATTATCTAAAAGACATACACCCGTCTCGTCTCCGTGAGATTGAAGGAGGAAACCCAAAGGGGAGGCTTGTTAGAAACATATGTTCAGCGAAAGTTACTTTCATGGTTGGAGAGGTTTAATTGTCTCAGTTTAAAAATAAAAAAATAAACCAAGCGCCGGATTTTTCTTTTAGAGCCTTTTGGGGTCAAAGTGACTCGCAAACTCATCTCAACCAGCTTGAGTTGCAAAGTTGCCAATGGCCAAGCTTCGAGCTTTTACCTTCCAGCTTCAAATTAAGAAGCCATTAATACAAAACGACCCCCTGCCTCTCTCCCTTTGCATATACCTGCTTGAGGATAGATACTCAATTAACATAATTAAAAATCAAGTAAGGTACAATAAGACAAACCATGCTTAGTATCCCGAAGGAGAAAAGTTAATGCTGATTCAGTGAGAATTACCAAGCTTTTCTTATGCTTCTTCATCCTTTTCTTAAACTAGGTTTGTGTGACCTCAAATAAAAACTCAACCTTGGAGTTGCTTTGATGTTAAACATATTGTTTAATATGAATTTGTATGTCATTCCAGAAATATCCAGAGATGCCCATTAAAAAATGTCGAAAAGCCTTCATTCAGGTCTCTAACCTGCAGTCATTAGAAATGTCAATCTGGTACGTAGCCTATGACACATTCAAATGTGAACACATCGGTGGTTTGCAGAAATGTTAACTGCCAACATTTTATTGTGGCGACTGAGCTGGTGAAGCGGTGCGGGGTTTTCCTTTACATCTGCCAGCCGAGATCTACTCTCTTTGGCTCAGCACAGCAGCTTGGCACAGCCAGGGTTTTGCATTTCTACTACAACTGGGCTACCTGCCTGAACGTTTGTCTTAAACCAATGGAGCGCTTGTCCTTATCCTCGCAGTACTATCGAAGAATCACAGCTAACGAAGTGGCTCCTCTAATTCTGTTAGAAACAGGCTTTTACCCTTTTATTTAGTTATTTAAAAACTTTAATTGTGAAGCAGCATTATAGGAAATGCTGCATTTTTATAAGCAGTCACAAATATCAACTCCCAAAACAGCTGAAAGAGAGCATTATGAATTAGTAAAACACTGCAGATGTTTGAGAAAAACTAGAGAGGCCTTGAAAAAGAGGTTGGCTGCAGCTCGCCTGGAGGCAGGGCAGGCTCGGCCCTACTCCGGAGCAGGTCCATCGCGGGCGCAGCTCGGCTCAACTCTGCACAGTAGAACTAGTGCAGGAAAGGCAAATGGGCCCTGCTCAGTTTGACTCGGCCAAAAGTGCTGATGGAAAAACGCCATAGGCTAAACGAAAAATTACAGTCAGGAAACTTTGGGTCGGACTGAAACCGACAGGTAGAAACTCACAACATAGACATATAAACACAGGAGCCAGCCAAGGAGCAAGGGAACATCTGCTGTTGTGGGCATTTGTTTAGCTCCCAGTCTGAACTACACCATTTCTTTGTTGAAGCCTCGAGAGTAGTAGAGTGGGAGAGCCTCAGAAAAGGTTATACAATAACAAGGGTTATCAAAATATTCTCAGTTGTATTGTGTGTGAAATCCTGCCGCTGCAACACCGTGACGTGTTGTTTTCTTTATCTGCTACAATTAAAAAAAATCTTCTCGCCCGAGGGCAATCGCACCATCTATCAGGGCTTCTAACCTCTGGTGCAAGATGCCTGATGGGAGCCCAGGGACCCTTTAAACCTTGCTTTAGCTCAGTAGTAATTTATGTATATCGGGTTGGTAGCTTTAAAGGCTGCTTGTGCCTTAATCATGATTTGTAGCTTATTGCATATTTAAACTGCAGCTTTATCTTTTTGTGAGAAACCGTGCGCCATCTATCTCACCGGATAAAATATAGCCTGTCTGATGGTAAAAATCAGTATTCATTGCAGTTGTTTCTTCTTTATTGTAAAGTTTTTTATGATTATCTTACAGCTGGAGAAACACTGGAGATATCAGAGTCAGATATCCCACACGGGTTAATGTCTTCACTCTGATCCGGTCAGCGTCATTTAGTCGGAACATAAATAGAGATGACCTATAGCCATTAACGACGGCCGAGTTGTTTCACGATTTGTTCAGCGCCGTTGCCACGAGAATAAGAGATGGGGCCTCTCTTTCGCCTTTAACATTCCTGTGTTTCTCCTCTCACCCGTTACCCTGCTGCAGTCATCCCTCTCCTCAGCAGCCCAGCAGTAGCTTCAAGCAAACCATTAATAATTCATTGTTTGAAACGGACACATTGAATACGAATTCTTCACACTGCCCTGCACATCATTGAGGCTGATTGCTCAACCTGAGCTCATTAACATTATTGGGGGGCAATATGTCTGCAATATTTAAAGGCATGGATTCGTTTTTTTGAAGTTGGGGCTGTATGAGGTACTCAGCTGTAGACACATTCAGGAGGAAGCAGTCAGCGCGCCTCCAGTTTGGAGAAACAGACAGGAGTATGAGTTTTAGCCACCTGATAGAAACAATATCAGTTTTAGTGTTTGCTATATTTAGAATAATTTTACCGCTTTGCCTTGCCATTAGACGTTCCTCTCTGATGGGAAACTAAGGCCGCTATATTGCTCTCTTCAAAGGCACTAGACTCCTTTGACATAAACATTAATTATGCCTTACAGAAAACATGAATTGCTTGTCTACCGCCGTCTTGGTCGGTTATTTGTGTGTGTTATTGGCTGTTTTCATCTAATTGACAAGCAAGATTGAAGCAACCTTTTTGAAATGTAACAGAAGATGAATAAAAAGCAAATTAGGCATGATTCCAATGCCAATAAAGAAGGCTACGCAAGCTGTAGTTTTGTTCAAGGATGTTGGTGCAGGCTACATCAAGCATGGAGTGTATAAAGAGAGTAGAATTAGAGGTTGCAAACCCAAAAGAAAACCAGTTTTTTGCCAACTGCCGAAAAAGAAGAGGACAACAAGGGTAGACATAGAGGTCACAAACCCAAAAGAAAACTGGCTGTTTGCCAACCACCAATGGATCTCAAAGAAGAAGATGATGAAGAAGACGAAGAAGAACAAATAGAAGAAGAAGAAGAAGACAACGACGACAACAAAGAAGAAGATGAAGAAGAAGAAGGTGACATCTACGATAAAGAAGAAAAAGACAAGAAGACAAAGAAGAAGAGGAAGACAAGAGGACAAAGAAGAAGCAGAAGAAGAAGACGACAAAGAAAAACAAGATTGTGCAGAAGACAAAGAAAAGGAAGGTGACCAAGATGAAGATTCTGATGTGATACCTTCAAACTGTGCACAAATAGATGTTGATGAAACACACGGCTATTATGTAACTTCGTTGTTTTTGTTAGTTCAGATCCAAACTAACACTTTAAAAGTCCAAAGTCACAAAGTAGAAAGCTCCCATGTTCTTCAAGTCTGGTGTCTTTGGCAAGTGCAGTATGACTGTTTCAGTTTGTGGTTGCGAAGATCGATATGACAGCAAAGTGGTAGAAATATTCTAAATATAGCGTACGTGTAGGTGGCTAAGATTCATCTTGCTGCCGCACCTGTCTACAGCAGTACATTGCTTAGCTTCCATGCCGGTATTCCTGCTTGCTGGACTGTCGACACCAAGGTTAGAAGAAGTGGGGACGGTGCATTGAAACAGTGAAGTCTACATCATTGATCTATCATGTCGGATAGTTTATCAGTTAACTACCCGCCCCAAACAAATTACTACAGCATGGTCAGAAAATATTTGCTGATGGTTACATGTTCATTACACTGTAGACTCTCGGCCAGAAGTGAATTTGAGATGAGTGTCAAGATTGGCATCAACTACTGGAACAAGCACAAAAATAGACTTGGCATTGTGTGAGGGCAGCCTCGTGCCCTCAGCCAACCGATGTTATTATTAACTTTATAGACTTTTTGGTTTGAACACGAGCAGGCAGCAGCAAGTGTATGTGCGGACACAATTTAGATTGGCTGCTGGATTTGTAAATGGGGAACAGGCTCCAGCTCAGCCTGAACCAGTCTGGAGCATCTGTTCTCAACATCTGATATTTGACCAGCTCAGCTCATCCATGCCGGAAATTATTGGCTCAGGCTACAGGGGGGAAAGTTAATTTTAAACAAACTTAAACTCTTCTTCCTCTAGTCTCCTTATTATTACACTTAAAACTCAACTGCCTCTCTTTGTACTGAAGCTTGTGTCAGAACAGCTCCAACTAGACCCAACTAAATGATTTGTATTTTTTGTTTTTACCATTCGGGGGCAACGCAGCAGCCTGTAAACACAACATATTATCACCTTATAAAGTTTATGTGGCACATGTGTTTGCAATAGTTTCCTACCTACATGTCTGAAACAGCAATAAATAACAACAGTTTAACGGTTAGGGTAATAAACTATTTACTAAAGCACTTATATTGTGTTAATTGGGCTGCTTAACTTGCTGTTACAACTGTCTGCACCTTTAATGCCACACTTAGCTAGCTGACGAGCAGCGCCAGCTATTTACTCCATAAACATGAGAGTGGTGTTGATCTTTTCTAACTCTTGGCGAGACAGGGAATAAACGTTTGTCTTTAATATCTCCAGCCATGGTCGTTGTTTACCTGAACGTTCCTTTTATTCATTCCCTGAACATTGCGCAGGATAAACAGCACATATTTCTTTTCTGAAATGTCTCCATGTTGCTGCATGCGACCTTTAGTCTTCAAATAATGTGTTAAATCTTTGTTTTATGATTCACTCCATAGTTGTATCTACATGGGGGTTAATGCAATTGACCTAATTTGGATGTTTTGTTTTTTTTTCTGGTTTCCAGAAATACTTAGGGATGAAACAATACAAAACTGTGTCATGACAGCAGGAATGATCTGATCTGTGCTGCAGAAATCACTTTCAGTAGACGTTTGGACTTTCTGCATACAGTAATTTGTGGTGTGAGGTATTATGTAACAATCTGCTTACCATCAAAAGACTATATCATGTTCACATGGTCAGCATCTCTGTGACCTCCCTGATATCTGACTCTCAGATGACTCTTAATGCTCCGAATATCAGAACACCTGAAACCTGCAAATCTGAGGCATCACAAAGCGGGGACATTTTTACAGGCTGCAGATGGGTGCCTCCATCCGGAGATTCAAACCACAGAAATTTTGACAGCTGTTCAAAGCAAAGGCAACAACTTTCTCTCACATTCCTCTCCAAATTTAATTGAAAACCCGGCCAAAGAAGAAAAGATTCATGGCTTGGAATATGCAGAATAACATACACAGTCTTTTTATTCACAGAAAGACTTTCATGTTCCCCTCCAGTGACCTCACAATCAATTTGAAAAACCTCAAAAAGCCTCCGAGTAAATTGCGAGTTTACAAGACAAAGCATGAGTAATAACTGATTCCTGCCAGCTGAGAGACGCGAAGCTGTGTCGACATCTGAAACTTATTGTGACTGGGATTTATTTTTGTGAAACGGGTGGTTTCAAAATGTAAATATGCTGATGACGGCACAAAAATATGCCTCCAAGTAGAATAATAATGTAGCATTTCCCTTTCTTTATTGTTTCTGCTGTTGATATTGATTTTGACTAACCACAGAAAATGGTAATTTCCTCGCATATTACCACTCATTATTTCACAAACCAACACTTCTATCACAGCGTCACTACCATCTTCACATGTACCAAAAACAACAAAGAAAGTAAAATGTCATGTCATTTGTCACTTGGATGAATGTTAAGTCTCCACCCAGACCCAAAGCATTTTGTTTTTTCTTTCTCCAGTCCTGCTCCTGTGTTGTATCCATAACCTGACAAGATAATAACCTATATTTGCAACAATGTTGACATGACAGACTACTCAGACATTACTCAATACGAGCAGGATACAATAACACAGATCCTGCTCTCCCAAGTGCAATATGAATTTCTTCTTGCATCAGCACAAAAATTTTTGCACACAGACAGGAAGAGACACACGAACACATCCTCAGGCGGTCGCTCTGTCAGCAAAAGGGACAACAGGTGTTCTTGTCCCAGCGCTGCAGCGGTGCTGGGGCAGCTGGGGTTCATGCATCAGGTCAAAAGGTCACGTGACTAATATGACCCTTCCCGAAGACTTCCTTTAAGCCTCTTAGGATAGTTAGCCTCAAGGATCAATTCCAATACAGCCTTCGCCCTGACCACTTAGCCCTTCTCCCCCGAGGAGTGGGTGTCCAGATTTTCCTGGGGATGGAGGCACAAGACAAAGTGACATGTTTCTCCTTAAAATGATTGTTACAGGAGCTCTCTTTAGTTTCAGCGTATTAACGTTGTTTTCTTTATACGACCATAAAACAATTCCTACAAGTTCGCTGATGTCTTGGAAGCTAACTAGCCAGCCAGCTTACGTTACGTTATGTTGATTTGCACATGACAGTCCCATATTTTGAATTTGCGTTCTGGCCCTTTGTTGGCATGATGCCCAAAATTTAACTTAAGTCCGGCAGCTGATGTTGGTGCAGTTGGTACTGCTGCACAGGTAGCTAATGTTAGCCCTAAAAGCAACGCTAGTTATTTGATGGCTTGATTGATAGAGGTAAGTTTTGAATGAATTGTGAGCATCGTGGCTTTTCCATTTCCATCAGATTAATGGTAAATGTATTGTAATGGTACCAGGATTGCCACGCTAACGCGACAGAAATCACCACAGCTGGAAATGTCTGGTTGCTCATGTTTGTTTACATGAACACTATCGACGACAACTGATGACGTATGGGGTTCGTGAAAGGTTGTCCCATTTCATAGCAGGTTATTACAACTACTGCGTCTTTTAACTCTGTTCTGAACGGTGAGACAGAATTTGAAAACAAAGGGTAGGGGTAAAAATCTGAAGTGGGATTGTGTCTGAGACTAAAATAGAAGATGAAGCTGAGGTACCAAAGTTTCCGCGTAACCAGAGATGTTTTGAAGTGTCAAGACAAGACTTACACTAACATAAATATTTAGAAAATGTTAATGAAGCTATACACAGTTTGGTTGCTGCGAGGGACCACTGTTATATCATTTGCAAGTGCTAAACAAGTGAATAATAAAAACGAGACATTGGGGCGTTTTCCAACAGCAGCATTTCCCTCACAGATCTAAACACTTGCAGTATATGTTGATAGTTGGGGTCTCTCTCACGTCTGACACATGACAGATTGTTGGAAAACGGTTCTATTTTGAGCTCTTATCACAAGTTCAAATGTGATAATTGGAAAAAAAACCGTTCAGATGTAGTGCTCATTAATGCAACGTGTAAAGACTCTGCTGCAGTCTGTTCCTGTAGTTTAATCCAAGGAATCTAATTCAGAGTGAGAGGTCCCGACTCTCTGAATGACCTGAGCTCATGATGAGGACCGGTCCGTTGTTTCCTCGCCCGCCTGTTGTGTAGCCGAGCAGTCTGCTCTTCTCAGTCTGGCCCAGTCGACTGATGGATTTCCAAACTCTGCATCAGCCAAAGCTATTAAGTGGTCTGCTGGAGCGAAATGGCTTTACCGTTGCTGAGGTGCTGCAGTTGGCTCAGTAATTCCTGCCTGCTATTGTCTCAGACCTCTGTGACTAAGTTAATTTCTTGCCAGACAAGCACAAACACGTATATGCTGACACACACAGCAAATAACAAGCAGGAAATACAGTGAATCCCATTCCTAACGACATCTTTTGTTCCCCCTCATTATCGGCACAGAATTCAGACGGAGGAGGTGACCCAAACCGAATGAATTCCCCTCAGAGAAGCTTCTTCTTCTCCTCAGCTGCACGTCTCCTGCTCTAAAAGCTTCTTTTTATTATGAATCTGCTGCAGGCCTCATCCATCATGTGCTTGAAATCTCCAAGCTCATGATGTTTTTTTTTATTTTCATTGTTGATTTTTGATTACTGTATTCAACTCCCACTTCCTGCAGCAGTAAATAACATCTGATGATTCAGAGGCGTCGTGCCGCTGACTTCATATCAAAAAGGCGTGGAAAATGTAACGCTCCTCTGATCCCTCTTCAATACTTGCTCTACCTGCTTCTACATTATTCATGGTCATATTTAAGTCTTAGGAGATAAAGCCGGTCTTTACATTCATGGTGACAGGCGGGATTGGCACAGAGGAATTCTGGCCCTCTGTGATTTAAGTGCCTGACATGGTTGGCCAAACACAGAACTGGATTTCGCAGTACAGAACGCACTGAATGCAGTTATATCCCATAAGACCTTGTGCACACACAAGGGACCTCGCAGCAACAGTGATGAGACGAAAGAAAAGCCACGAAAGAAAAGACAACTTTCTTTGAGATGCAGTGATGTTCAACAACGAGCCTCTGAAATGAAAATAATGTTGCTTCTGTTCGAGGCAAAACAAACTCGTATTAAATGTGTTTTGAAGGACAAACTACTCTGTATTAAAAGATTCACTCTGAACATGCTGCTGGAATCAAAGCAGACGAGAGTGGCGAGAGTGAACAAACCAGAGGACTGTCAAAATGTCGACATTCCAACACTCAACAACTCAGAAGTCATTACTACATTATTACAGCACTCAAAACTCATCATCTTGATGACCGCCTTGACAAATGCGGCTAATGGCCGTCTTTTGCCGGTCTCCTGCGAAGCTGTAGCTGAGCATCATATAGAGATTAAGAGTCCCGCCTCTTATTTCTGCTACTTGGCGTGGCCATATTGACATCGTGCCAGCATTTCACTCAACCCAGTCACCAGAAGAAAGTATGTTTCTGCAAAACATGCAAGCTTCTTCATGTTGCAGCTTTACGTTTGTTTGGCTTGAATTTTCGATTCCTCACATGTTGGTCTGGTTAGAAAACACTTGGTTAGTTTCAGGAAAACATCAAGGTTTGTCTTAAAAAAAAACTGTTTTTCCTGTTGTTGCCACGATCACAGATGGAGATGGTTCCACTTCTCATGAAGAAATAGCTGGTTGCCACAAAAACAGGTGGAAATGTCCCCAGGTGTCCTTAAAAAAATCTGCTGCTGTGACTCAAACCGTGGGCGGCTGTTTGGCAGCCTGATCGGCTTGCAGAAACGTTAACTGCTACTTACACCACAGATTTACTGTCAACATCTGCAGAATATGTCAGATATGAAACGAATGTTCACAGCAGGTGAAGGGGAGAATCTTTCCAGTGTACTCTCTGTGTCCTTTCTCTCTCACTATGTATTTCAACGGAGGTAAAGGAAAAAATCCTACCATCATCATTACTGATAATTATCAAATACCAACTCATTTTAGAAAGAACAGGCTGGCAGTAGCTGTGTGGACATAAACAACGAGCCACAGCAGTTCAGCAAAACAGCCATCGTGTGCCGCTCACGCAGGATAAATGTCTCCAGCACTGTAGCGGCTGGTCATAGACAGTAAAGATGCTGCCGAACAACCAAAACAGTGAGCTGAAAGATGCTAAGATTCCTCAGAGTGACAACTGTCAGAAGAAAAGGGTGAAAAAAAAGATTGACTCTTTCCTGGTGACTTTTTGCAGGTTAAAATAACATGAAAAAAATAAAGATTCCCAGGTTTAACAAACAAAAACACCTTTCAAAGATTCAGCAATAAACAAAAGACGGAAATTCAATTTGTCACAAAGTTATCAAATCTGCCCTGAGTGAACCCAATTCCCAAACAAATCAAAGCCTCTCTGAAAAAGAAAACAAACCCAATATCAAAAAATCCATGGAAAAAAAAAAAGAACACATTCCACTTCTTTGCTTGGTAAATAAAAAAACATTATTTTATCCTCATACACAGGAGGGGAAAAAAAATCTATATTTAATATTTAAATATGTTTTCTAGCACCATGTAATCAAAAAATGATGAGCGTCTTGGCACTTTCTTAGAAACAGATCTAGCAGGATTTGTATGAAAGTGAGAAGGGGGGGAGGTTGTCAGAGTTGTGGGTCACGTACTGTCTCTGGTTCTGTCCCATCCATTGTGGTGAGTGGGGTCTGACTGCAGTGCTGCTCTGTCTGGGGGCCTTATCTGGCAGTGGAGCACCGGGCTCTGTGCTGCTGTCTCTATTGGCATGGTGATAGAGGGAAGGCCTGCCTGCCCAGATAAACCCTCCCTCTGTTCTCCCCTGCAGCCCGCTGGGCCTCCTGTTTGCTGCAGGCGTTGTAGAAAATGCTCCCACAACCATTAGACATAAACACGTCTGCTGGTGACAAGTGGACCTCCATGACTGGGGAAGATAAACGATGGAGAGGGGGAGAAATAGAAGGTAGTGGGGCAAACAGGTATGGAGGGAATGGTAAAATTGATAGAGTCATGTCGAAAAATAGGCATTTTTACCCAGTAATTTAGTTTAGTATTGAGTCTAAAAATCCTATTAGTTGTGACCAACAGCTACCGCAAATTAATTTTTTGGTCTGTCGCAAAACTTTCTTAAACTTTTCTGCACACGTGCCATCACATAACTTAAAGGTGTCCCGTGGAGTTTACCTGTAAATAAAGAGTTCTGTTTACATTTAAAAAGAAACACCGTGTCCTCGAGGTCTCGCAAACATTCAAAGGGCATTTCCTTGCTCATTTAACATTTGCAAATTTGTTGATTCTGGCGACCCCTGTGGACAAAAGCGGAACGAGCACCACCGTCTCATGACTAAAGCAGAATATATAGTACTTGTTCTTTAAACCAGAGACAACCGCCTTGCATCGTGAACGTAGCTGTTCACATACTTGTATTATTGGAGGAAACCACCAGACCAGTGTTTCTCAAACCTTTTCAGACCAAGGACCCAAAAACTCACGGACCACCTAACGTTCAAAGCGCTCGGTGTCGCATACAGATTGAGAAACACTTCATTTTAACCATTAGGGGGCTCTCGCACCACATTTTGAGAAAGGCTACGCTTAGCTCTTTGTCCCCGCTGCTGATGTACTTACTGACCCCTGTCACATCCCCATTCTGTCCCTACACTGCCTCCATCGTTCATGGGTGCATTGCATTTTGTGGATGCCTAGCATTGATTTCTGAGTACGTACACGACCGATGCTCAGGCTATGCAAGCCATCATCGCCCGTCATGCATACACATCATCATACAGCACTGTTTAATGCCATGAAAATAATCTGAATTCTATATTCAAAGTGCAACTCTGCAACCGACTGGTTATCGTCTGACATCAATTTAGCTCCTTATCTATTTTGTATTTGTTTAATTCAGTAACCATTCTCATAATAATCAGACTGTAAACAATGACCGGTTCACGGATTACAGTCCTTTACCTAGGACGGCGATAGCAAGTCACGTTTGTTCATTCAATCATAGTGAACAAACATTCTTTACCCCGAACCACCTGTCATTCATACTAACGGGCAATATCAAAGGTTGTATCACATATAAGTGAATATTTTTGAAGTGATCTTTTAGGGTCCTGCAAATCTGCACTGAGAAAGAAAGAATGAAAATATCTGTCTGCGAGGAATTTCTCACCTCGTTTACATAAGAAAAGCAGAGCTGTCGACGAAGCCACTTTCGATTGTGTTATCTCAGCTTTCAAAACGTCCCAGTGTGGAAATAACATTTGCACTGTAATTGTATTTATTCAGACCAAATGATGGAATTGAGTTAGAGGTAGGAACAATATTTTAAGTCCCAATAACAGTCTACATTCTGTTATGACAGATGACTGTCTGTAATGTAATGAAGAAAGACGGGCTGAGGTGAGATGGAGGCTGTAGAGGACCGATAAAGGGATCCCCCGGAGTTCAGGATGGAGGATGTAACAGAAGGTGAATCCTAATAAACGTCTTTCATGAGACTCAAACTGAGCCGTCAGTCTATTAGATCCTCCTTCACGCCAATTATACATTCCAACATGTCCAGCATCACATGACGTCTGTGAGTTGTATTGATCAGAAAGGAAATGATTGATTTTCAGTAACATGGCAGCTCCAGCTCCTCTCAGATTGCTCTGGTCGGGTCAAGTATGACAACAAAATGATGGAACGGGGCAACATTTCACCTCAGCAATCATACGGTGAATCACATCCTCAGTACAGGAAGCGTACACAGAGGATTGGAGGATTTCCATATAATCAAGGGTTGACATATCTTGTAAAATGGTTCGCTCTTATTCCTCAACTAAGAGGTTATTTTCTCCAGGGGTGTACAGCTATTAATTTCAGAGAGACGTCTGATTTCCATTTTAATGTGATACATTCTCTGAGCATCGAAGCGTGACTGTTTTTAAGTAAGTTTAGTAAAGTTACCCAGTAAAACTAATCTCCAGATTCCATGGATAATCTCTTTAAACAGACGCAGAATCTATAATCAAGGGGCGAGATTTTGATAGTTGAAAAACTCTGATGTCAGTTTGTAGTCCCACCTTTAGCTTTGATTGCATGCAGGTAATACACACCAGCTATTGTCTGACGATGACTTTCATTCGTATGCACAAAGGGGTTAGCCGAAATGTCATATGGACAGTTAGCAGCGTTCAGGAGGAGGAAGTCTCGGCTTGGATATCCGTAACCCCGAAACATTTGCCATTGCCCCTGGAGGTTACATTTCTTAAGTCTTGAGTTAAGTTTCATTAACAGAATCGGTATCTAGAAGGAGAGAGTTGTTGCATCTCTAATACATGCTGTTTAGCACAATAACGTCTCAAAACAAGACAAAGTACTTCATCACAAAGCGCAGACACTGAGGGTAATTTGTCAACAACAGGGCTGTGACCTTTTGGGATTAAAAACTATAATAGATGCAATCACAATCAGCAGTCTAATCAGTTAAAAGGTCAAGAGGGACAGAAGTCTTTGAGATAAAAGAGATTTAGTGAGTTGTTACTTGCAACAAAGTGGCATTAAAAGTGTAAAAACTGAAAGAAACTCCAAACTATGCACAGATTTAATACAATGTGCCGACTTTGACATCGACTATCTGGCCTCGTCATTTGGTACCTTCATGGTTATTTTCCCATGTTCCAAAACAAACATTTTTGAGAGGGAATTAATCATCCATTCATCAAAAGCGCAGCCTCGTTACAGTCTGCCAGGGACCTGTGCCATCTGTGGACAATCTGAGGTCACTATGAATGCGGAGAAAAACATCCACTTCAGCGCCACAGCGCTGTGCCAGACAGGGAGGAGGACAGTGAACTGGCAGATCAGACGACCTGGCCCTGCCAGCCTGTCGGCCTATTTATACCCAGGACAATAATTTGCACCAGGACTGTTCAGTGCCATTGACAAGGAGATCCAGAGGAGGCAGGCTGTGTGATGTTACCATGGTGAAGAAAAAAACGTCTTCCAATAGGGATTCAAATAATGACCTGCCGTGTTTTCCCACAGGAGCAAACCAACGACAGTGATTCCTCCCGTGCCTGCCGCAGGGACATTAATGATGTTCAAACATGATATTCCATGATTTGAAAAAGGATGCACAGAAAGCCTGGCTGAAAGTTTACTCACATGTTGCACATGCCACCATCGATACAATGCTGTATCTGTGACTACATGTGTGTCATAGTGGTATAACGGTCCACATCACAGAGTGTACCATGTCACAGTGACATCCTGGCAACCATGATAACACCATCTATTCAAAGGTTGGATATTTGCTGTCGGTGAGGACAGTAAACAGAGGATGTTTTCAAGAGCAGTTCCTGGAAATGACACCAAAGGCAACAGCAAAAGTTCACATGTAATACACGTATACAGAGGAAACGCTGAGTACTTCTATTAAACTATACCGGATAATTGAAAGGTAAATATCTTTAAGGTTGTAGCATCATGTTTTTAAAAAAAAAACAAAAAAAAAACAGCTGCTGAGTACCAGCCTCATGGCCACACTGACACATGAGATTCGACAGAGGTAATGGACCGAACAAAATGTAGCCTGGTTATACTGTAGATGTGTTTCATTATATTGAGTGGAAGAAGTAAATAACACTTCTTTTTTTTTTTAAGTGAACTCACTGGAGGTCAGCCAGCACCACCGACACACTCTAAGAGACTGCTAAACACACACACTCGTAGTGTTAATGTGTGTCCCCGTCTTTAAAAACTTAAAATCACATCGTTTTGCATCTATGATCAGCTCGTTTACAATTATATAGGCTGTAATTTCTGCGTATGAATCCATTATCTCTCTGTCCTTGGTTAAAAAGTAACTCAGTACATTTACCCAAGTTTTCTATCCATAAATTGTTGGTATGAAGTAAATGTTGACTAAACTAATGTAATTTATGGAATAATGACACCATTTGGATTTAGACTTGTTCCCTATTCTGTCTGCGACCGGAAAAAGGAAACGATTCATATAAACATATAAAATGTTTTATTAATAGCCAAATAAATAATAGATTAAGATGAATAAATGCAAGGCCAAATTAAAGCAGAAATATTCATTTTTATGCACCATTTTATAAATTAATGAATGCCTACAATTCAATTTTAATGATTTTGTGCATTTGATTGCATATTGTATTTATTGAGCCATTTACTTTAGTTTTTCATCAAGTTAAGTCATTTCCTATTTTATTATGTAGATTTTGTCCTCATGTGTCATATTTTACTTTCTACTTCCTGTCTTTGTCTTTTTTCTACCTTTTCCTGCCCATGTGTATTAAAGTTTGTGTTTTTCCTTCACTCTTCGGTAGACCTGTGACCTTGTGTTTTTCGTGCATTTGCTAGTTGGTCCTAAGTTTTGTTTTTCACTCTTCTGTTTTGTTGCCACCCTTTTCTTGCTTGCATTTTGGATTGTAGATGAAGGCATCGTCATTAAAGTTCGCGATTTGTTATCCTGCCTTCCTGCCTTGGTGTTTTGCTTTCGGGTCCTTTTGTGTAAGAATTGACAATTCTGGCAGTGTCAGCATTGTTCAAATCTGGTGTAAATTAAGGAAAAACACAAACTAAATACTGTGTTTAATACATTTTAGCAAAATCTGAGAAGAATTGAAACCATCAACCATTCGGTAGTGTCATGACCTTTCAGCTACATACAGTCAGTGTGGTGCTTCAGTTCATTTGAAACCTCAGCTCAAACCACAGAAGTCAGTTACTGAATGTGGCACGGTGAGAGAGTGAAAAGGAGAGTATCCGCTGAAGCTTCTATTAGTCAGACTTTTTAATTAATAGACATCCTGTCCTTTGGCTCTCCTTTGAAAAGAGGAAAGGCTGGAGGTAGAAAAGGAGGCACAGGAGGCTAAAGACATTGTAATTAGTTATCGAGTGTAGGTAGGTTCGTGCTCCTGTGGACAATGTGGGCCGGTGTAACATGAGCGATTCACTGGGTGTGTGACATTCGCCTATTTGCTTCCTGTCACCTCTCAAGACACCCATGGCAGTTTTAGATAGTGTCAGGCTGTCTGGCTTTGGCTGTCCATCAACAACATTCTCAAGTCCAAATGTGGAAAACAGAGCTTAACCTTAAGATCAATGAAACCTTACACCTCTGTGATAATAAATCAATAGCTTTCTGCTGCTATATAGAGACCTTTTCCACTTCACAGGCTTCACAGAGCAGACACAATCATTCCAACATGTCGAAAAATTCACAAGTAAAAAGTTCAAAGTTCCCCACGAGGCTACAAAGAGTGCTCTAATAGACGTGATTCCAGCAAAAGAGCAGCATATGTTCGCCTAAATTAATCTAAACACCGGCAATATTGCGCCGAGCGAAGCAGCAATGTGGCTGCGGGAACATTTTGGCAGCCGCGTTTGTTATGCAGAGAGGCGAAAGGGAGCTCAGTGTTGTTGAGCAGTGAGAACAGGTGGGAGGCTTGTATCTGTGTGTGCACGAGCGCACACACACACATGCACAGGTGCCATGTAAAAATAAGCATTCAGGTTGTGTATGTGTGTGTGTGTATGTAGGTGCATGTGGACGCAGTTGTCTGCCGGTCCCTGAGGTGCATAAGTGTAAAGGAGAGAAATATGCAGTGTTGGCACAGTGGATGTGACTAATGCCTGATGCTTGGACACTCGTAAAGTTTCTGTTTCCCCTTTGGCTCAGTGCTGGGCGAGGATCAGAAGGAACCGCAGAGGCTTCCAGACAAGTGAAAGGTAAGATTTTTGGATGTAACAGCTGTAAGTCTTGACAGCTAGTATTTATAGACAAAGACTCATTCGGGACGTCCATAAAACTGGATTTATATTACACTCTTTAAATAATTCCACCTAAGAAGACGGCAGTTCATGAAGACCTGCCCAAAGAAACATTCCCAGATTATGACGAGAGCAGAAGAGGTAGTCAGGTGACGTTAGCGAGCCACAAACTCACTTTTAAAAAGTCAGTTTTTAAAGCTGTTTAGCTTGGTAATTCTGATGTCATCCGTTCCCCTACTTTCAGGAAGTCAACTTTTAAAATTTACAGTGACAATTTTTGAAAGAACAGATAAAACATTGTCTTGCTGACAGAGGCATCAAATCGCAAAACGCTTATATGTCGCCATCTTTGGAGGACTTGTTTTGGCAACATACATTTCAGCAAACCACAATTATGTTGAACGTTTGCATTTCTTTGTGTTTAAATTTTCGATTTTATCTTGTGACAACACTTTGCTCATGCTATATTTTGGACACAAAAACCACTTGGTTAGGGAAAGATCACATTTTGGCTTAATACCTGTTTTGGTCAACAACAACGTGGCTAGAAATGTCCCATGGTCTCGTTAAAAACACATGGTTTTGTTGCCACAAAGACAGATGTATAAGTCCTACTTCCATTCAAAAATATTCATCCGTCCAGATATCCTCTCCGTCGGGTGGAGGGGATGATGGTCCGAGTCACACCACTGGATGTTTTTAAGAAGACCAGGGGACATTCCAGCCTCCTCTGGGGCATCACAACTGGTAAGTTGGACCACCTGCATCCATTGTGGTGAATAAAATAAGTATTTTACGGCAAACCATGATGTTTTCTTAACTAAGGGATTTTGGTTGTCTCACACACTAGAGCTCAGCTGTTGGATATGTGGTCACATTTTTCTCAATGTTTTTTTTTCTTTATAGGGGCTAAAATAAAAGATTAAACCTCAAACATTTTGCTTACAATAGCTCAGGTATTGTTTGGACAGACCGTACTGAGATCTGTCTGTTTATTTTTGAAGAACAAGGGGGATTTGGAGAAAAGGATGTGTGGACAGGCATGATGAATCAAAGAGGTCATTGTTTTGAGAGAGCCCTTCAGAACAAGTGCTCTGATTTTGACACAATAAAACTTTGCTTCTTGAAAGAAAAGCTTGAAATTCCTCTCACGTCATCTCACCTCCTGACTTGATGTTTTTTTTTTTTTATTTGAGCCCATGACGCAGCAGCTGCTAGTGCTAATCTAGCTCAACAAACCTTTGCCTGATATGAAGGACACGTTGGCTTGGACCTGTTGCAAGAGATGTCCTTTTCAAATCTCAGGGTCAATAAAGGGAACTCTAATTGAAACAGTCCAAAAGATCTTGCCGAAGGGAGAAGTACCGAGTTATTAGCTGATCTGGAGATAGACTTGTTGGCTTTTAAATTGAGAAGGAAAGGAGCGGACCTGATGCTAGATAATCCATTGTTCCCCCTGGACACAAGACTGTCTGCTTGGCTTCATCCGCAGCTCGAATATAACCAGCGGGCCTGGTATCACCGGGCTGAATCAGATAGCAGGTGGAAATCAGAGTGGAAAACGCTCCCAGAGACAGCGCAAAGCATTCGACACTAATAACTTGACAGCTTTAATAGGTTAAAAATTGACAGCCACTCTTGCGGGGTCCTGAGGAATAAAATGCCCAATGGTAACTTGGCAGTAAATAATACCCACTCTGTTACTGACAGGAGTGTGAGTCTCTCTTCCCAATGTCAAAGGAGATAAACATCTTACTTCTGTGCGTGTGTGTGTGTGGTCGTGGTCAAAGTGTGGTGTTTGAGAGACTGCATCGACTTGTGATGATACATGAGAAACAAAGGCGAGAGGGGTAGGGAGAGTCGAGCAGAGCCTGGCACAGATGGGACTCCAGTTCATTGGACGTGAGACCTTTTCACCTTGAAATTCTCCCCAACAGAAGAAAAACCGCTGCAAAACAACCCTCAGACAGGGATCCATGCGGTTGATTCACTCGAACTTTAATTTCCCTCCTTGTAAAGCAATACATTTCGGGACATCACAGTGTTGTCAATATAATATTGAAATGTATCCAGGGTAAAATTAAGAGTGTGGAATTAATCAGTAACAAGCCAATACGCGGCTCCCTGATTCTATTTTCTGTACATAAGGCAACATAAATCATTGTGAACCTCATTAAATGCCCAGCAAGCTTGAGGTAATTTCCCTGGGAGGCAGCTTGGCTCGAATCCCCAAAATCCGCACGAAAGTCTCTGGCCTCTGCAGGTCCTGGCAATGCAGATAGAAAAGAGAGAGAGAGAGAGAATCAAAGAGAGGCCGATAAAGACAGAATCAGATAGAGATATAAGGAGGGAGAGATGGATGACTGGGTGTTGAATGATGAGCTCTCCTCCATCTCTCTTCAGCCACTGATAGTGACCGAGGGAGCAGTGGACCTGTAGTGATCGCACTCTGCTCCTGACTCATCTTATATAATAAGCACTTCAAGCTCAGACCGTCCGCATATTTCAAACTATGCTCAATGAATGTGTTTTTAGCATCTCTTGATATAAACGTGTTCAGTTTTCCACCTGTGTGAATGGTATTCAGCATTAAGTGTCTGCAAAATGGGGAAAACAGGCTGTCATTCAGACTTTGGAGTGTTCATGTATTATTCAGGATGATTGCACCCATTTCTACCCTCGTCGTAACACCATTAATATGCTGCATTAGCTCAGTCAGACACACTAATGCCAAAGAATTTACTATTTAACCATATGTTTATACAGTTACATTTAGCGGAGACGGCTCTGCACTTAAACGGAGCTCTTAAAGCGTCTTGTCGGACTAATATTCTTCTCGTAATAACGTACATGAATATTAAATCGTAGTTAAATTAACAACAGCAAAGGCAGAGCTTATGAAGAGGAAGTAGGGGAGGTGAAGGAAGCTGCGTGTGCTGGCAAATGGTGTTTTCATGAGTGCAATCAGCAGAGTGACATTGAGAAGTGTTGCTGAACACATGATCGGACTCTTCGAGTCAGGTGTTAGTCACACAGCTGTGAATGAGCCAGTGATTGTGAAGCATGTATGAAGAACAAATACCAATCAGCAAATGCTGATCAATCTAATGCTGTACTGTGCTGTACAAACTGTGGCATACACCCTGCAATTAAAAGAATGGAACCCCCAGGAGGAGGAGGGGGGGGTCTCCCAATGGCTGGCAATCAATTGGGAACTGGCTGGAAGCGAAGACAGATGACGTATTTTGTCATTTAATTTAAAGAACCTGTTGAATTTCTCTACCTCAGAATTATATCTAGGAGGCTGATTTTGAAGTTTTTTAACTGTTTGGTTGCTCATAGTTACGGCCTGTGGGGTTGAAGTTGTTCATGGGCCTGGTGGTGCAGGACCAGATGAACAGTTGGTGGTTGGGGTGATTGGGGTCTCCGATGATCCTGTCGGCCTTCTCAGGGTGGAGGATGTGGTGCTGCTTATCCACATGGCCTGGGGTCTGCCTGTCGGGGAAGTTCAGGATCAAGTCACATGGGTAGGTGTTGAGCCCCAGGTCTCTGAGCGTGATGAAGACCTTGGAGGGCACAACAGTCAATGAGAAGCTTCCTCACATATGTGTTTCTCTGATCCAGATGTTAGAGGGCAGTTTGGAGGGTGCTGTTAACTGTTGACTGAATTGAAATGGGTCCAGTGAGCACTGGTGGCGAAAGAAGTACATCAAATCACCAATAACACAAGTAAATGTCGTGCATTCAAGTAGAAAGTGAAAGTGTGTATTTTCAGTACTAATTCTGCAATAAAATGGTCCCTGACAGAGTAACTCTATTACAGATGATTTTTTATGATTATATTTCTGCTGCATTAATGTTTATGTTGGATTTTTACTGCTGTAGATGTTTCAGGGCTTATTTGAACTACTTTATATACCGTTGGGTAGTTTTATCTAAAGCAATACAAGTCAATTTTTCAAGAGCTCAGGAACCAGCCTGTTTTCAGCTGTGCAATGATGCATTTCTAGCTAATCTGGGAGGGTTTTTGCATTCTTAATTTAGCTTTAGAAGTAGGTCAAACCATAGACAAACACTTGTAACTCCAACATTTTCTGCATTGAAGTGTGTTTACAGGTCCTGAATTTGTCGAACTTGTAATTTAACACAGAACTTGATAACTTGTAACTGTAACTGTACTTCCACATACGTTAAATTCCTCCACTGCCATGGAGTCAGGACGAGATGAGGTGATGAGGGTTCTGCTGAAAGCACTTCATGATAGTAGAGGTGAGTCCTACAGGGCTGACGGAGTGCTGTAGTCTTCTGGGGGGCAGGGACTACTGGGGCCACATTATCCAGGTGTGGCAACAGGTAAACCAAGACATGGATATTCCTTGCTATGAGAAGATGTTAGCAGTTCATGTTTCTGCAAACCACAGGTATGTCCGAATTAGTATCTGTCATACAAAGGCTACATACTGGATTTTATGTTGGGATTTGGAGGAGTTAGGGTCACAGACGACAAGTCTGACACCACTGGATATTTTCAAGAGAACTCAGAAAAATTTCCAGCCTTGTTTGTGGCAACCAAAACAGGTAATTGAAGCCAAAACGTCAAGTTTTCCAACCCGTAACCAAATTATTATGGTGCTTAAACAGATCAGAGTACAAGCAAAGAGTTGTGAAAAGGGAGAAATAAAAAATTGAATCTATAAAGATGTAAAGTTGCGACATGGAAAAGTGTAATTGCAGGGCTGTGGTTTACCAGAACCGCACTTTGCCAACATTTATTCAGGCGATTGGGTTGCAGCTGATAAAGACAGAACAAAGAACAAACAAATGTTAAAATATAACAAGAATAATGCAAAGTTGAGGAGGGGTTTGTGACATGACAGCTGTCCTGTGTGCCATCTTCTCGTTTATGTCTGGCGGGACGCTGGGGGAATCAGTTGCTGTGTGGGATCAACTCCCTGAGATAAAAATAAAAGACAAACCAAGAACGAAAAGAGCCACAAACATGAACTCATTGCAAAACCATCAGCTGATCGCGTGCATTAAGCTTGCATTAAGTATCTGAGCACTGTTTCACCAGATACAGACTGTGCGGCTGCTTACTTGTGTGACAAGCTTTTGAATAAATCCATAATCCTGTTTTTCATCATTGTGTAAATCTTGATTTGTGCTCGACTGTTTTTAATCTAAATGTTTTTTTTTCTGCCTAAATCCTGTTCCCCTGCTCTGCAGCTGTAACGTCATCTTTGTGTCTTGTGCTGCGAGATGTGCCAGAGTGACATTAATTCAATGTAAAACAAGTTCCTGTCCTAAAATCAAACATTTTTACTGATTTATTTTATAGATTTGATTGAGATATATCGCCCCCGAGGGTGCAGAAGCAGCTGTAACACCACAACGACTCGTGTTATCCTGTTAATCACAAAACTGTGGTGCCAAAACTAATTCAAAAGCAAAATGATTCCTTACAGTTTAGCAAAGATCACAGCACAGATTGGAAAAAAAAGCTGCCTTTGGAAATAATTTGAATTCGACTTTCCGTGCTTGCAATCAGTCAAGCAAGACCCCCACTCTGTTTCTCTAACCGCTGCCTCTGTGATTCATCATTAAGCTCCAGCCAGCCCACTCTCACAGGAGACACAGGTCAGTGTTCGCCCACAGAAACTCACACACATTGGTAGCTCTCACTCAAGGGCAGATTATTACTCGAAAATGCAAGTAGTGAACTCCTGTGTCATCCATTTTTAATCCAAATGTGACTTATTCCCAACCTTTTCTTGACCATGCGCTCGCGAGTACAACTGCCGACACCTCGCGCATCTGACGTTTGGCAATTAATATGGATAAAAACTGCGGTAATGGAGGAGTGAGACCATACTGTTGGATGGTGATAATTCATCACTGAATTTCAAGGCCATTTCAATTTCATTGAGCCCTCATCAAAAAACATAGTTTCACAGCCGCGCTCAGTTAATATCTCATTCCTTCACTGATGCACCCACAAGGTTATTACAAGGAGCGTGCGGTGGTATGTGTATGTGACATGTATTATGTGAGGGGAAGTAATATGTTGGGGAGTGTGAGTAATAGGCAGCTGAATGGGCTCTGGAGATCTGATGGAGGACTTGTGTTCCCAAATGACATTCAAAAAGTCAGTACATCCAATCTGCCACTTTTCTTTTTTCTTCTTAATCACGTCAGCGGATGATCGGCTGCTCAAAGATTCAATGCGCCACTCAAGGTGAAGTCATTCCAGACGGTCGTCCTGCAAAAATGTCCATCTTCACGTATCTGGTTTAGCATTCAGTTCAGTTTTCTTTTTAATTTGCATCCTGACGGAGTTAAATGAAAATATTAAATGTCACTGAGTAAATGTGAAACTACACTCTGAGCGGCTGGTTAGATTAGCTTTGCTCGAAGACTGGAAACAGGAGGTGGTGACAGCGAGCTCTGACTAACAGAACCTCTAAAGCTCACTAATTAACAGGTTAAAAGGGGCTTCTGATGTTTTTTTCTTTTACCTGGGCTCTAGATTTACATGTTTTGGTGTTTAAATGATTCATGTGTCTGACATCATTATGAAAATGATTCCTCAGGAGACAGACCTGTTTGTTAAATGATAAGATCCTTTTGGTAAACCAGGATAACAAAGTCTCGCTCATGAAGAAGTCTCGCTCTGAAATCTCATGACAGGTGAGCGGTTGCAGGAAGATGAGATAAGGAAACCAGTTGAGGAGAGAGGAGTTCATCTCGAGGAACTGCCAGCAAGAATTTATTTCCAAAGTCATGGCTGACTGTTCTCCTCAATCGTGACTTGTGTTCAAGGTTCGTCTCTTTTGGTAAGTATAAATCTAGTATTTACACACCAAGACACTGAACACTGAATATCCTTTAAGTGCTTGTTTAACTTTGTTTTTTGTTTTGTTTTTTGTCGCATAGGCTCAGGGAACAGGTCCCCTAATCCTCAAGATTTTTAAAATGTGCATTTGGCCTCAGAAGAAGAAGAAGAATTAAGAACAACAAATTAATTTTGATGAATAAACTGACCTATGGGAGGAGCCCTACTTGATTTATCCCCTCCACATATGTTGAAATGAAACCTACATTCTAGAGTCTCCAACTGTCAAGTTATAGTCACATCACCTCCTTCCAAAAGAAGCTAATTATTGTTTTTACCCGTTGTGTTTTGTACTGATTAAACCACAAGAGACCTTTTTGCGTAGGTCTAGGTGCAATACACATGTATACCGAATTTCATACACGTAGGTGAAAGTTGGGGTGTTTTAGCGCACCACTTTGCCCCACCCATGGCCAAAACCTAGAAAATATGTATCTGCATGTTTAGGCTCTCAAAAAAGTGATTTGATTTAGGCGTAGGAGAAAGAAAGAACAATAATTCCTTGCATTTCAAGAGGTGGTGACACTTAAAGGACTTCTAGGAAGATTTGTAACCTTTGAGAACAGACAGGCTAACTGTTTCCCCCTCATTCTAGTGTTTATGCTAAGCTAAGCTAACCCGCTGCACAGGGTAGTTTCATATGTATTCCACAGGCATGAGAGTGGTATTAATATTCTCATTTAACTTTCCCCAAAAAATGTTCCTTTCATTTTCCTTCCTTATACTGCAGCTTTTATTCCCAGCGGACTATATGGAAATAATTATAACTCCACTATCAGGCTGATGTCACTTTGACAAATGACAATCTTAAAAAAAAAAAAATGTTGATTTGAAACATGGCAATATTCTCTATGTCAGGGCACATTTTGTCACTTTTTAATTAATATCCCCAGAACATTGAGGATCTTCACTGCGTAAGTGTTATAATTTGTTTTTTACATTGGCCTTTAAAAGTCTGTTAAATTAAGTGCATTTTAATTGATTTTGTGCGATCAATCATTTCGAGGGACAGGGTGTCACTTTCAATTTTCTGGTTGTGGATATCTGACACCGGAGCACACTCATCAACTCTAAATTGGTTTGTTGTGACTGACAAGCCATATTGACCAACCGCGGAGGAACAACTCAGCGCGGCTGGCTGCTCCGGGGATTGACTTTCAAATGATCACAGCGTGTCCACCGGAGCCGTTGCGGCAGTAATGACAATGTCGTCATGCACCTCCGCACCCTGCAGAGGTTGCACCCGACCTCTCTGCGCCTCTGTCATCACAGAGAGGCCTCCTCATCCGTCACCTCCGGTACAAGCAGCAGTAAGACAGGATGGAGGATGAGTGGGTGAGGAGGCAGCGAGCGGGGGCGTTCAGGAACAGCCCAACAACAACAACACCACCACAGAAAACACTCACATTACACTAATTACTGACTCAGACCTTCACTTGTGTGTGGGTTTTATAGTCAGTTGTGGAATAAGTATGCAAATCTTTTACTTAAGAGCACAATATGAAATTTCTGCAGCTAGAGGTTTCACTATCAAAACAAAAAGAGATGTGCCTCGTGGTGTGTGGGGAGGGCAGGGCTGCTTAGAGCTGACGAGCTCTGGAGGAAAGAGTCAGGTGTAACTTTTAAGTGGATTTATCTTCACGCCTATGTATTGACCTGACTGTTCAGCCTTCTGCAGAGCCGACCTTCATCGTCAGGTGTTTACTTTGTGTTATGTTGGAGCTGGAGAGGAAATGTACTTAATGAAGCTGCACAGAGACGAGAGGAGAAAGAAAGAGAGAGAACCAAAGCTTGTGGTGAGTGCTGAGTTCACTGACACCCTGGATGTGTAAAGTAATAAACGCAAATGATGCCGTGGTCGAACTCGCTTCTCTGGTGGTGAACAAACCATTAAACAACCAATATTTAAATCTTTTTTATCCACATGACATGAAATCTCGTTCATTGACTTTCCTGTCCGGGAAGCAAATAAAACCACATTGAGTCAACGTGTTGAGTTTGAAACTTGTTGGAAACATTTGGGATAATGGAAGTACACAACTCAACGATATATATCACAAAGTTCTAGTCGTTTTTAGACATTTGAAAGCCGAAATTCCTGCATATTAAAGCTTTAAGTTCAACTAACAATACCCCAGCATAGAAATACTCAAGTAAAAGTCCTGCTATTCAAACTTTTACGAAAGTAAAAGTACAGAAAAAAATGCCCTAACTAGTCATTAAGCAGATTGACCCATTTCAGAAGTGAATTATAATGATGGATGTATTGATACTGTATGTACAGTCAATTCATTTAATGTTGAAGCTGGTAGAAAAAGGCTGGGTTTCCACCTTGTTTTTCAGCCTGTTAAAAGAGTTTCTTTTTTCCAATATGGCAAGTTTTTTCTCAATCTAATCGAGGGTCTTTGGACGGAGGATGTCGTTCACTGTACAGATTGTAAAACCCACTGACGCAAAGTGATTTTGAGCTATATGAATAAATTTGATTTGATTCGTTATTCAAAAGGAACACAGAGTTAACCCTCCTGTTGTCTTCACATTCTGTATATGCCCCTTGTCCCACTCTCACTGAAGATCTAAAATAAAGCAATTTCACAACCACTACAGGAGAACAAGCAGCTGCTTCACCCACTGGTCCCAGACCTGTCTTATGACAGCTAGTTTGTCTGTCGCAGGTCTTGCAGGTCTTGACTCACGGTCATCAAACCGTAGAGAAAGTGCAGCTCTATCTCATCCATGCTTTTCCAGCCGTCTCCATATTTTTTAAAGTCATCTCCAGGATGATTTTTTTCGGTGAACAGGTGAAATGTTGAGGCGATGTCCTCAACATGGGAAACAGCATATCTTGTGGGACCTGGAGTCATCTTTATGAAATGTTGTGCTGCCATCCTGCCCTGGTTCTCATTTGGTGAGGAGGACCATGCTATTTTGCCATTTTTTACGACACAGAATTTTTTATTTATTTATTTTTTTCCCATAAGTAGTTTTGGATTCATACACTGCTGAACTAAGTACTTCATAGACTACTTGCATGCATAATATGAAGTACTTTTACTGTGTACTTTTAGAGTAATCCTTTGTCAAAATCCTGATCAGATCACAAGATTAAGGATATTTCGCCCAACTTTGATGTGCAATAAAAAACTTATTTTCCATAAATAGTCCAATATATATATACTACTGAACTAAGTACTTCCTAGACTACTTGCATGTATAATAAGAAGTACTCTTTCTATGTACTTTTTGAGTAATCCTGGGTCACAATCTTCCAAATCAAATGTGCCTTGCTGGAGATCTGAAACAATCAGCTCCACAGCCTGTTCAGCGGTGAAACGTGACCTCATGGAGAGAACTGAGGGTTCTGTCACCTGCAGCACGTTTACACTCTGAATGTGGAAGTGTTAGTAAACAACGCTTTGATGGTTGTGTCTGAAACTGTTTGAACTTTGATCTTTGCAAGTTGGATATGGGGTCGTGGAAAGGTGAAGGTGCACCTGCCTGCACGAGAAGGTTTTAGTTCTGTCTGAGATCAATCAGCAGTGTGTGTGTGTGTGTGTGTGTGTGTGTGTGTGTTGTGTAGTCTGTATCTGACTCTGTGAGTCTTCAATATTGCCCTTTTTCTAATGTTGGGGTCACTTTAGGAAAAGTCATAAAATTTCAAGTCGAAAAAAACAACATTTAAGGTGTTTTCTCTGCTGTTAAACACACTTTCAGGTCATTTTTGACTCGAAGACAACAGGAGGGTTAAAGTGCAAAAGTCAAGTGACCGCAATCAACCTCTACATGCTTATTGAACATGTTTGTTGTGCTTGTTTAATAGAATATCTCTCATGACAGTCAAGCCACAGATATGCAGCCTCATGCAACCGATATCAATAGTGCAATACAGCGAAACGGGAAATGAATTTGATTTGAGCGATAATTGATCACACTCAAGGTTGTACGTATTGCTCTCTTTGTACAATTAAGTTAATGAATACATTACTGATTTTCAATAGGTTCTACATCAGGACAAAGGTGATTAGTACACACATCAGCAGCCATCAGGACAGAGGTTGAATTATCATCTTATTGACGCGGGCTCGCTGTAATGAGCACAGGTCATTGAGGAAGACTGAGTGCCCGACACCTGCAGCTAATAACGCCGCGAGAGGACAGGGAGGCAATATGAAAGGGAATTAAGAAAAAAGACCCAATCTGTGCGGTGATGAAATGCAAATTGCAAAACCGGAATACGGTCAGCATAAAATCTATTAACATTGGGGAAGATGGAAAAATAAATATATAAAAAGGTTTTTTTTTTTTACGGAAGGGATGAGAGGTAATGCAGAGTTTAAGGACACTGCTCGGCATGGCTGGCGTCGTTCGCAGTGTGGTTCACAGGCACAGGGGAAATTAGTCGAGATAGTGCTGCCAGAGTTTCAGCTGAATTGCAGCGAAAATACATTCCAGTTACACCGGCCTGAGAGGCAATCGCATCGACTCATGTAGTTGATGATATCCTGCCAGGTTGGCAGCGGTAGCAGCTGAAATGTTGTCAGTGGAGGAAACCTTTGCCTGGATGTACCGTGGCGAAACACACAGCGAGCCTTTAATTTAACTACAGTAAAGGAAATATGCGACAGGTTTTTTTTTTTTTTTATCTGCACTCTACATAACTGTCTGCTTTGTTTTGCTCCATTTTTCAATTGAGCGTTTTAAGGGTCTTTGTGGGACCAAGTCGTGCAATGATAGAATAAGAGTATTACCAGAGGAAAATATATAAAAATGACAAATAAAAACACATTCCACAGGATAAAGCTTCGAAGGAGGCAAACACAGTCACACTGTTGTCAACGATGTCGCCCCCTCCTCCAGTATAAAGTACTAATTAAAGGAAAAATAGCCTGATTTGAATAAGTAAGAGAAATATAACATATACCTGTTGTTGTTCGGCGTTGTTAGCGAGGTCCACAGCAGCAGGTCGTCCTCTGAGGTGACTGACGGGTGGAAGTTGTTTTGCCTGGTCGGTAAACAACCGGCGTCTTTCATTCATCTGCACAGCGGCAGAGCGGCGGCTACTTCAGCCACCGCAGGAAGTCGCTTCAACGAGCTAATGTCCAGCGGATGTGTGAGCAGAGCCTAGTACACTTTAAAAGAAGCATAAGTGCTGCATGGATTATTGTGAACACTGGTTTGGATAAGCCTGTGAATATTCTCATTCATCCAGGTCATAGTTATCTCAAGGAAATTGAATCGAACGCAACTGGATTTGGTTTTTGTCTTTGAAGACGTTTCACCTCTCATCCAAGAGGCTTCATCAGTTCCTGCTCGCTTGACTAGGCTGGGACTAGTCCAACTAGCCGGCGTGGAAGTCCAGCTATTTAACCTCTTAGGAGGCGGTCACAAGGCCACTGATGCCTATGGGTCGTATGTGCTCCATTATTGGCACAACCGCTACACAAACATATGGCCCAACACAGGAGAGCCAACTCCTCAGGCCTAGACTCTGCTGTCTATTTACACCTCAAGGAAAAAGCTCACTCCTTTGATGACAATAATGTTCCCATCTTGGACAGAGAGGATAGATGGTTTGAAAGAGGAGGAGCCATATGCAAAATGAAAACCATCTCTAAACAGAGGAGGGGGTCGGCGACACCACCTATCTCCAATTTACAATGCTGCCCTTTCATGTCTTCCCAGGAGATTCAACAACTTAGCCTCTAAGAACAACGGCTCTGCACAAAGGGCCTCATGTGACTCCAACGACTGTCGTTACAACACAACAGAGCACTAACGAAGTTGAAACCAACTTTCCACCATCCCCAACGACCGTACTCTAACGACTGTCGTTGGCAATAATGGAGCACATACAACCAATAGACATCAGTGGCCTTGTGACCGCCTCCTAAGAGCTGGACCTCCACACCGGCTAGTTGGACTAGTCTCAGCCTAGTCAAGCGAGCAGGAACTGATGAAGCCTCTCGGATGAGAGGTGAAACGTCTTCAAAGACAAAAACCAAATCCAGTTGCGTTCGATTCAGTTTCCTTGAGATGGTTTGGATAAGGTTTGGAAAAAGGTTGTGGATTTAGTTGGGTCAAAATCATCAGCAGACACACAGATATCCTGACGTTTGCTATATAACACTGGATCCTACATATCCCACAATGCAGCATGATAGCATCTTTTGTCAGACCCTGCCTCTTACACACCTTTCAAACACCTCACCTCAGTTTGCAAAATCATTTTGTTAAATAACTGCGGCCTGCTGAGATAACCCTGAAGGCATCATTAAGATTATTTTCTCCGAGTTCAGACGGCTCCCTACAGAGTCACAAAAGAAATGAAACAGCTGGGTCGTTCTGACGATGACAAGTAAATGTTGAAACACCTTTAAGAAACGGCCAAACATAACCATGAAAATATTAAAGTTCCTGTGCACAAACATTAAAAATGTTGGCAGATAAAAAAGTATAATGAAATGGCACCTACTCCTTCTTTTCTCCTACTCTCTCTCTTTTCTCATTCAACGTTCCAGAAAAATACGAACGTGCAAATATGTTTAATATCACAAGACGTCTCGCGCTTCGCTGTAAAGTCCAACTCTCAGCGTTTGAGCACCGGAGGCTTCAGGTTTCCACATCACTCGCACATGTGAACGCCGAATACTGGAGGAAGCGGGATTTGGCTTCAAAACCTGTCTGTGATGTTCACAAATCGCGCTCGCAGGACTGAATCTGAAATCGGATTTTCAGCGAGCAAAGAGAAAACTTTCACTTTGAATGTGAAAAACAGCGTTCTCGCTTCAAACTGTCTACACGGTGAAGATCGAACATTAAACTGTGTGAACGCATTTTTAAAATGTTTCAAATGAATCGTCCAGTCCCTGTTCACTCAGGCAACCCAGTTATTTCTGTAAAACACAACAACATTTCATTACAGAACAAACAACAACAAAACCCAAAATACAATTATGAACCCGCAAATGAGCAAAATAAAAAATAACTATAGGAACCGAGAAAGAAAATCGACAGGAAGGAGACTTTAATTATCCTGTAATCTACACAAGCAGATTAGAAAAACAAAATTAAATATGTCGTCAGCGAATGTTCATCACTTACTGTAAATAAACACATAATAGCAGGAAGTGATATTCTCAAAGACAGACACTGGAGCAGACAAGAGGCCAGACTGGCAGGAACACGTCCAGACGACGGTGGAGCTTAGCATGTGGACGGACACGAGAACAGAGGGAGCTGCTGCTTTGAAGACCCATTTCCTCCCCCCTGCACATCGTGATCCTGTTATAAAACAAAGAACAGAGCGGCAAGCGTCAATCAACCAGATCCTGTCAGCAGAGGCATCACTCATCGCCGCGGTACATCTGTGTCCTCGCTGGCCGCGGATTAGAGACGCGAGCGCAGGACTGTGAAACAAAGAAGTAAAGCCGAGTGGCGACTGTGAATAACGCTCCCTGAGCGCGGCAGCAGAGGAGCTTCGTGCCCCCAAAGTGACTGTGTTCCACTCGCTCAGCTCGTCACTAATTAGAGCCAAAGGGCTAATGTAAAGCTCGGCGCCACAGCCACAGTGAAATTATTATTATTATTATTACAGTAAGAGCGAGGGAGAACAACAGCGTATTACAAATCACTGCAGGGGAGAGCACTTTGGTCGGATTGAAAGGAAGGTGCTGCTCATTTTCCTCCAAGTTAGCAGATCATTTCGGGGCGGTGAGGGATTTGTTTGGATAATCCTAACAAATATGCAAATATCCAGGCAGCTTCCTCATTATTCTGGGCATGATAACTGCTGGCAAGTACTTTGCTCCTTGTCTGGAAGCCATGTAAGGTAGGTAGGATTCCAGGAGCGTGGCCTGTTGCATTATTAATGATTACATTATTACGCGAAAGCAAAGAGAAAGCCCTGCTCTTAACAGTTCAGCTCTCCGCGTGAGGCCCCCCCACTCCAGATCTCGGTTTGTATTCCAGCCAACCCGCGCTGCACCAAAACATAAGGCTAAAATGAAGTCTTAAAACCGGCGAGCAGTGAGGGGAATTGATGTGGGTGTAAAAAGTATTGATGGTTCGGCCCAGAAGCACATCTATGTGTTCCCTTTAGGAGCCTGCGAGCGGAGCACAGGTCTTCACTCTGCCAGCGCCAAATGGCAGCGCATTGATCAGAAGGTCAGACCAGATTGGATTCAACCGTCTCATTCAGAGCATCGCTCTTGTGTTCCCACTCCAGCGGCTGTCAATTACAGTATGCTATTAGTGGTTCATTGCTAAGCTAGGCGGATAAAGTGGCAAGAAGGACGCGAGGCTAGACCAGAGAAGCGCTCGGATGGGACACAAATGAAGCCAAAAATGCCCGTCAAGCTTTTCATTTTCTGAGTAAACTGCCTCCGCCAAAACTCTTTAGCCCCGTTTACACGAAGGGAAAACGCAGATATTTCCAGGCGGTTTGGCCTCTCATTTACACGAAAACCCCGTTTTTATCACAGAAAACGATTATTTCTAAAAACTCCGGGCAAAGTGGAGAATTTGGAAAACTCCGGTTATGTGTTGTCGTTTCAACTGGGAGAAACAGGGTTTTAGCTCTCATCAGGCTATGCTCAGAAAATGCTTAACGTCATGTGAGCGTTGTTTTGAAAGGAACAGGAAGTCGCTCATGTCATTCGTTGTTGTTGATTCTGACGATTCTGATTGGCTTGCATGGCTTTATCCTTCTCCCTACACTGCCGCCCAGAGGTTTGGCAGAGTTATAATGGCGCTCGACGGCATATTTATGTAAATGACAACTTTTTTGAAAACGATGTTGTGTGCACGATGTTATTTTTGAAAACGGAGGGGGGAAATATTCGTTTCTCTAAATACCCTGCTATGTATAAACGTGGACTTTCTCTCCTTGTATGCCCACTCGAGATCCATGGCGTTCACGCACAATTAACATTTACTTCACAAAGACTACGGGCATCTCATGAGGTGGAACATGTTCTTGCATGCAGGTCTGTAGCCAAGATTATTATAAATACTGAGGTCATGCGCAGGCGCGTAGAATACGGTGGGGACGCGTACCTATCAGTTTTCGTCATGAGTCATTTTGTACCCACCACTTTTTTTGAAAACCTCGAGCTCAATTTAGTATAAAAAAAAATAAAAATAAAGTTCATAACACATATAATTCTTGAGCGACAGATGCCAACAGATCCACAAAAATCTCTATCCGCACAGCTGTAGCTGCTGCTGCTGCGGAGGTGATGAGGTCTTTCTCTCAGTCGTAAGCCGGCTGCGCGTATCGAGGGCGTGTCGGTCTGACAGTCTGATCACTACACAGGTCCTTCACTCAACTTAATACAGAGAAATGTCCCACAAAGCAACGTTACAGGACCAAACAACAGTAACGTAGTAACTGTAACTGTCTTTGACAACTTGGCTATATGAGGAAAAAAATACTGCAGATATACGTGGAGAAGCGTCTGTCCTCCTGTCTGTCCTCCCGCCTGTCCCACCTTCTCTTCTCGCATTTCTGCCCGAAAAACAGCGTCTTTCACCGGCAAAAAAACTTTTACTCACCGTTTGTGTCGAAAAAAATCACCGCGACAGTCAGCCCTCCCGACCGAGACTTCAGTGAACTTTGCCCCAGAAAACAGCCTCCGTCCCCGCGAGTGACAGAGTCAGACAGCGTCCAGATTACTGATGACGATTATTTATGTAATTTAGAGCGAAAAACTTAACTTTGTCACTTTCCAGGATGTTTGATGGGTCAGGATCTCAACCACTACACATTATAACAGCATTATAAACTGTCCGCGGGTTTAGATTGACAGGGGGGACACCGGGGAAACACGCCCATGGTCATGCGTTAAAAACAATAAAATGTTTTTTAAATTATAATTATAATAAAAAAATATGCCCTGATGTCGCTCAAACAGAGCAACCAAAGCGTCGGTGATGATGCCGTCGACGTGATGAGCACCACGCATGCATACATAACCAAGAACGTACAGCATGCGTCCCATTAATCTCCTTTTCTCATTCCAGCGTTTTGTCTCTCATGTTTCTCGCCCTCTGCAGGGGGCCTGTCGGCACGCCGGGCTGCAGGCCGGAGAGACGTTCAGCTGTGTCTAATGTGCTCCCGGCTCGTATCAGGTGCCACAGTGTTTACACAGACAGAGGTGAACCTTGAGAGTGTCCTCTCTGGTCATGACAGCCAGACATGTTCCTTCCCTTTCCACAGCAGATGAGAGGCAGATGACAGTCGGCGATGTGTCAATCTCCCGCCTATAGTCTCAGCATTCCTCCGTCGGGGAGGGGGAAGAAAACAGGTCGAATCCTCTCGCAGATGGCTGGCTGCAATTTCAAAAGCCTCATTGTCATTCTCTGACATTTCGCCAGCCCCCCCTCTGAGTTTTTTGCTTATCTGAGTCATGCCGACTGAAATGAGGATGGGAGCAATATGGAATTCAGATGCCTCGCCGGATGATCAGCCCTAACTCCGTCTCCCGACTCGCGGAGGATCATTTTCCGCTCCTAAATGTCTTTGAACGCTTCGACCGTGTGTCAAACATGAACAAACGAGCGGCATAAACCAACACATTATCTACCATGAGTTCTACATAATTTAACACTGATATTTTGAAGTCATTACTGATAGATGCTGGTTGGGTGTAGAATACTGACACCAGAATATAAATCACCAGTATGAGGTTTGCAGACTGGAGATGTATATTTTTCTACAACTGCATCGGAGCTGTTGACTCCATTTTGCTGAAGGTCACGGCCGAAGCCAGCTAAGGCCTGACCGTCTGCCTGCTGCCTTTTCTTTTCATTTAGCTGGTAAACAAACCTTGGACTCGTGCATTGAACATTAAGCGGGCGATGAATGCTCGTTGAGTCATCAGATAAAATATGTCACTTATATATTTCTCATCCCCTATAGAGCAGAAGGCCCGAGGATGCCAGATGGAGCTTTTTTTTTTGCACACTTATAATTTTTTTATTTAACATGCAAGTTCCCGTTTCAACACAAATCGTTCGTTACTACTCATTTTTAAGAGGCTATTTTCACTCTTCTCCGGCGTGTCAAAATGTCTTCCATGAAAAGAGACTTTGAACACAACACCAGAGCCCCGAACGCTGTGTCCAAAATAACTCCCTCCTTCACTTTCTACTCGCTTTATAACAGTCAATAAACACTTAACCTTATTGTGAGCAGAGAGTTTCACATCTGACATTTTTACATCGTGGAATTGTGAGCAGAAAAGCGGACCGTAGCTTATCAAAACAAAGCACACACAGTGTTAGCTCAGCATTACTTGCGTGATGTCGTATTACGGTGGTCTCTCTTCCACCAGGGCAGCCAGCTGCTCCTCAAAGTCCTCGGTCCACACAGCCATGGCTTCCAAAAATACGTTGGTTTATCCCCAAAATAACGAACGGTGAAGTGTTGTTTGTAACTCTGTGCCGTCTCTGTTTATGTGGTTTGTTTACCATCGTCACTTCCGCCGCCCCTCCCACACGCCGCACTGATTCGCTGGCACACCGCCAATCAGAATGGTCACTGAACAGCTAGCTAACAACCAATCAGAGTATCCGATGGCGTCCTGACCTCAGACGTCCGACTTTGCATGTTCAGTCGGATCAGACGCCGTCCTCGCAGCTCCGACGCAGCTGAACACACCGAACAGAGCAGCTCCCGAACTCGTCCGACTCTCTCCAAACGCTTCAGACGTCCGACGTCTGAGCCGGTGTGTGCCGGCCTTAAAGTGTATGCAAAATCAGAAGTGCAGCCTTTTTTGGCTTTCATTCTTGGAAACGTATCTCAACATTTCATTCACTGTCATCTATAAAAACACCCTTCACGTTGTGGTAGATGGATTAACCCTCGAGTTTACAAGAAGGAATCCAGACTTCAAGTGGCCTTCCATTTTACAGTTTCTAGTAGTTGATCCCAATTTTTGAAGTTCCAAGTTGAACAAAACAAGTTGAACCCGCTCCTTTAAGTGTGTTCTTTCATTTTCTGGAGGCTCGTCAGAAGTCATACGACATAAACATGTTAGGTTGACATCAATACAACCACAGTTTGGCTCCGAAGCATTGATCCGGTGACGCAGTGACCCTTCCCTCTTTCTTCCTTGGAAGAAGTCAGGATGCAGATTCACAGTTTGTTCTCAAAAACCTATGACTACACATTGTTGTTTCTCTTTTAGACTTAATGAGAACCTCGTGTGGCTTATTGTGTGATCCATCAGTGAAAAGACACCAAACAGCACCAGAACTGAGGGGTCGAAATGCATTTGGCTGATGATTTTCTGCTCTATTTAGTGATTAAAAACCAGTCAAGAAAAACCAGGTGTTGAGCCAGCGGGGGCGGATAGACGCCATCTGCAACGCCAACTGAAAAGTGACCTACAAGTCTTATCAGTCCTCCTGTGACGATACATAAAAAAATAAACCAGTCCCAGTATTACGGCTCTGAAACAGTCACTTCACTGTACCGAGAGTGACACTGCGATCATTGCAGCAGATCCCTTCCAATGTGGCTGATATCTAACTCCCATTATCTCGAGCTGAGAGGATGCCCTTCAGGTTATTTATGTTCCGTAAGACTGACCAAGGTAAGAACCAGCAATGATCTCCCTGTCACTTTCGCTAGTTTATATCAAAACAGCTCATGCTTCATCACCACCATCACTGATGGCTCAATTCCAGCAGCAGGAATACAATCAGCGCCAACATTGACCGGCTGTCTGTGTGAAAAATATGGTGTTTATGAGAGTGAGGCCGGCGAGTGTCAGGGTTATAGTGCGAGGTAACTGAGTTAAATAGCTCACAGCATTCAGGTCAACCACTGATGATCGGGCAGAGGGGGAAGGAAAAGAAAGTCTCAGCTCATGAACATCCCTGTTCAGTGAATTCACACGTGTTCGGGTGTGCATAACACCACAATGCGCCTTTTTTGGCTGCGCCGGATTAGCATAGCACGGTTACCCACACGTCAACCTCAATCAGAGTGACTGCTCAGTCAGAACTGAGTTTTCAGGCTTACTGGTGTATGAAATTCATTTACTTCACACCTCTTCTCAGACTTCATCTTAAATCAGCGGCCATTCAGCTCTGATGGGAGGACTCGTGGCATGTGGCCGCCTGCAGCACATTCAGCACAGAACTTTGCACTCCGGCAGGAAATATTGGCAGCCGTAGATGTGAGGTTAGTAGAATCAGATGTGTCTACTGTGTCTTACTTGGAATAGAGATGAATAATGCTACTTGTGTGGGTGTGTGTGTGTGTGTGTGTGTGTGTGTTGTGCTGATGCCAGCAGCAGCAGGCACTGCATAAAAAACAAACTCTGGCTTTAGCCTTGTCAGGAACACGTTCATGCCCGAATCTTTTTGCCGAGAAAAGCATTTAATTTATTTGCCTGTTTGTTTTGTGTGAATATAAAAAACAACACTGTTCCTCTGTGTGTAAAAAAGGAGCAAATGTAAAACTGACCTACAAATTGATTTGTTTCAGCAAAATGCCTAATAACGATGCCTACGTTCGGCTGACACCGAGGGTCGGAGTGGATGGTCGGGTCAACAAAGCAATTCATTTGGCGTGGGAGTTTCGCAGCATGCTTCCAGATTCCCTGCCATCACTAACAGCTGATTTCTTTAACTGTGACCACAGTCATTCCTCCTCAACCTCGAGGTTCTTGCAATGGCTAGTGGCGTGCTATTTGTGGCGGCATATTCACACGTTTCCTCCTCAGCTACGGAGCGACTTGATATTTATTGGCCCCCAATAGCACTAAAGGTACGTTACATGACGAGACAGAATACAGCACCGGGGGGGATTTGACTCCTGGCAGCCAGTCAACAAATATGACCGAGCTAACTGGCTAATGGCAGCCACATTTAGAAACAGTTAGCAGTTTCTTTAGCACCCAAGCTACCCGTATCTGTCCCTAAAGATCTCCATCACAGGGCTGATTGCAGTCCGGCGCCATGCCGGATCTCCGGCGTACCGGCGTGACTGCGAATAAAAAAAGAAATCGGGTTTGCCCAGAGATCTAACATACAGTTCTCTGGATTTCAACAGAGGCGCAACTTTCAGTCAATCACACTAACGATAGGTCTACTAGCCAATCAGAAATACGGTGGGGGCGGGCCTTGGCCAAACAGATTGATCCAGAGAGCAGTCGCTCCATGTGTTGTTGACGTGCACTGTAGTGTCAGGATGGACCGCAAATTCGTGAAGCCAGGGGAAGACACTAAAGATGTCGACAAAGGCATTAAGAACAAATGGCGCTGGGCTTGGATAGAAGAGGTGGGTAGCGATGGAAAGCTCTTTGGGAGGCGGTGCCAAAAGCTCCGACAACCAGGTGCATGCTTCTGCACGTTGTGCGCGAGGAGGCTAATGTGTGGAACTAGCGAGATAAAGGCGCTATCACGGCACGAATCACGAACACTTTCATAAAGCAGCTGTTGGTGACGTCATAGGAAAAAGTTCCGGCTCAGGATTTTTTTTTGAAATCACCCCTGCCATCAATCCCCTCTGACTGAAACAGGCCTCCATTGTTCTCAGAGGCTGTGGACGCTCCTGGTTTTGGAGGCTTTCATCGGGAGGTGGCTGGTTAGCGCTGGTTAGCATCTGTCCAGATGTGAGACAGAGCTGCTGGAGGACAGCAGAGGAAAAACAAGGAAATCTATCAAACAAGATCCAAGTTCACAAAGTTATTAAGTTGAGTTATTTAATACATCCATTAACAGAGCATTTATTGGAAGAGAAGTTGGTGCGATGGATGAGTCAGTGTTTTGCAGGAAATTATAAAACTCTGAAATACCATAAAGAAACCTACAAAACAACTTTTTTTTTTTTTTGCAAGTGTTTGGAGAAACAAGTTCTTGTCTCCCACTGAAGCTGAGCAAAACGATCTGGCCCCGAGTGGGTGAGGAGCTGGGGCAGTAATACTTGCGGGGTCGATGAGTAAATGGACAGCAGGTGGGCGTGATGATCGGCGGGGATCCAGCAGCCGGGGGAGTCTGGGAACGCCACGCCTACGCCACAGACACAGAGAGGGACTCAGGGAGGATACTCAGAAGGGCACATACTCGATTACTTTAACTACTACTCAAGACGTATCATAAACAAGACAGACAACCAGAAGACTTGGAGCACTTCCTGACAATGAAGCTAATGAGAAAGCCAAATGTTTTTGTTTTCTAATGATTTAATACTATTTTTTCCTTTTTGGAGATGTTTCACCGCCATCTGCATTTTTTTGTTTTTTTTATTTTTTCCAGATGTGAGCAGCCCCTCTGCGTCTCGTTTGTTACGGTGCCCCGCGGAGCAGTCGTGTCAACAGGAAGCAAACATAAAAAAATCAAATACTTCTTTGAGTGACCTTTATTTTGGCTCATCTCCAGTGTAAATAGTGGAGACGTAAAGACCGTTAGAGTCTGAGATGTGATGGAGATGACAGACGATCGTACTTTTTCCTTTACTTGTTGATGATCTTGCCTTGGCCTCAGTTTTAATACCAGTTTTTCAAAGGCTTTAAATTAGTTTTGCTCTGAAAAACAGGCTCAATATGGACTCTGCAATTTCTCTGGGTCATAATCTGAATGTATTGTTTAATAGCGTTCATCCTAACCTCGCGCTGGTCCTCTTATTCACCTCACGCGTCAGACTGAAAATGACTAGAGGTGTTATTTACCGGCTTTGCGGGAGTTTAGCCTCCGTCTGTGGCTTAAGTAACGCGATTTGCTATCTGCCGGGTTTTTGGACTGATGATATCACCTTTAATACCCAGGTAAGGGTGTCTGCAGGCCCTATTGCAGACATGTTAATCCCTTATGAGACAGTGCACAATCATTTTTCCTCAGGCAGGGTCCTCGTGGCCGCTGCAAAGTCTATTCTTGTGTTGAACAGGCTTTTGCAATCAGGGCTCGTAGGTTTTGGAACGGAGACTCGTGGCAGTCGACTTTATCTTTTAAAATCCCTTCAACTATTTTTATAGCTGCGCTGTTAAAGGGGATATTTCAGGCCATTGCTTTGTGCTCTGTTGTCCTCTTGTGATATCTTTTTCTTGTTTTATCATATTTATTAATACCACATTTGAAATAGAGTTAATGTCTGTTTTTTTTGACTGGAACGTACACATGAAGAACGAGTACAAATTCCTTCGAGGAGATAAAGTGCCAGACTTTGCTGCGAGTAATTTCAGCACCTCATATTTTGTCGCTGCTCGCTTTCGTGACAGCCAGACCCAGTTGGCGCACACCTCCGTCGAACATCATCTGCACAACCACATGAATTACTGCGGTCCGACCCCTCGAGACGTTCTGATATTAACGCTCGAGGTTTCGGTCGGTAGTTAGCGCACGAGGCTCAGCTGTCCTCCACCTTCGTCCTGAACCTGAGACGGGCGGCGAGCAGCACGTTTTGACTGTATCCTCCAGACGTTTCAAGTCAGAGGAAGGAGGGCTTCGTTAGAGCGTGTGTGATTAATTATTAACGTGGTCTGCATTATTGAGGAACCGAATACAGGTGGGAAGAAATCAAAACTGAAATCGGAAACCCGGTGAGTCAAGACGAGTCAAATTCAAGCCCCCTCGGTGATATTGTTTCATCTCACCTCTTTGTAACTAATTGTACAATGAATTCAAACAAGCAACGTTAACAAGAAATATATCTAAAAAATAGTAGGGAGAAGTAGCACTTTAATACTGACAATTCCTCCTGACAAGCTTTAACAGTGAACTCTTGACTGCAAACGTCCTTTGTGAGGTTTGAACTGCAACTCTGTGTCGTAATCTTTGAAAGAAATATCGAGATGGACAAAAGCTGAAAGAAAGAAAATCAAGGTTTCATCTTCTTTTCCTCAAAGACCGAGAGTAGCTTCTGATTGACTGACTGTGATTCTTTTCTACAACTTGCTTGAATGTAAAATAGATCCTATGTGGGAACATTAAAGCGAGTAATGTGAAGTCAGTAGAAATAATAAAATATAAGAAAATGAATATAATAATAGAAGAAAGAAATCTAAGAATCCGCCACCTTGAATTCATGCTCCTAACAAAAAGTATTCCTTTTATACATCCATGACTGTAGCTACTGTTAGCTTGTTAGCTCAGTTAGCCGTGCAGCTAGCCGGACTACCAGGACCACTGAGGGAAAAAGGTTTTCAGGCCCAGGGCAAGCTGGTTAGCATGCTAACTTTGTCAGCACTGTTGTTTCTACAAATTCTGTCGCTAATTTGGGCAAATTTTTGGATGTTTTGAACTAAAAATCCTCACATACTGCACCTTTAATGTTTGTTATCACATCTTTGGTACATGTGGACATTTGGAAACACACACAGGTCATTTTCAGGAACCGGATTTAGTTTGTTTTTTCCAGGTTCTCTGCAACCACGATGACTCCATACTGCACTCCTTAAGGCCATATTACTGCAGTCACATCAGATTTTAACAGAATCAAAAATGCATTTCACAAAAAGAGCACTGCTGTCTATAACACAGATCCCAGGTCTGTAACAGTCTGTCAGATGTAATGTACGTGCTAAACACAAACAAACCTCATCATGTCACCACAAAGTCACGTGCTGAAAACTTGTGTCGTGTTGTTCACATGTGTGCAACACCGTCATAACACCTTCTCACTGAAGTTACAGTGATGAGCGAGACGCTGTTCCATCAAAGTGATTCTGAAGCTGTTATTTTGAGGTGAAACTGTTACATAATGTTGCTTTAATCACAGAAGATATTCGCACATCCAACTGACTCAAATGTAAGTGCTTTGAAAACCTTAAAAAAAAAAAGAAAGATCCCGCGCTCTGCTCCCGCTCAGCACCAGCGTTTATTCATTTCGCCGAAGCGCCGGTCCCTCCGGACCTTCCTCAAGCGTGTTTCAAACGATTCCCACCACAATGATCTTAAATAGACGATGTTCTGCCCGTTCATTGTGCGAAGGTGTGGGTCAGTTCTCCTGTGGGAGTGGAAAAAAGAAAAGTTCACAGTGATGCAGCAGGCAGGCGTCCCGCCCCCTGACTGCTGCACAGATTCCCGTATTCACGATATCTTGGGTTTACCTTTGCACTGCGGGAGGAAGCTGCGAGGTGCAGTCCACCTTTACAGACAATTAGTAGTATAAGTCTATGAATAGTATGTTACAGTACAAAGAAGTGACCCAAGATTAATAATTCATAAGAACAATTACATATTACTCACACAAGAGGAGAGATTTCTCACATATGCACCACTCAAAGATGGTTTGCAGCCTCGTTTTTCCACATAAATGGAAATAAAATCTAAATTATAACCCAGCAAGCAGGCAAGCAATTTCTGCCTTGTTTTTTTTTGTAAGTGGCATTTTGAGCCACAACACTCCCCTTTTTTATAATCGAACACCGGTTGACAACCTTCGACGGCAATACGCCGGCATTGTGCTGATTGATCGCGCGGAAAAATGTGACTGAGCACAAAATGAGGAGGTTTATTTAAAAATATAATGATGCAGAAATGAAATAAATGAAAAGCAGAATTAGTTTTTAGTGGCCTCCTCTATCAGGCCTGATGTAAAATTAAAAGACAGCTGCGTAGGTGATTTTTTTTCCCTTTTGGTATTTTTTGAAATGCATCGAACAAAAACAAACCAAAAATGAGAACACACAACACAAAGAAAAGCTTTTGAGTGTTTTCAGTTTTTGTAGTGTCATTCTGTCTGAAGTGTTGTTTTTGGAGAAGCAATCAAAGCTGCCGTCTGAGACTTTCCCCCTTTTTCCCTCCGGAGAAGAAACAGAAAGGAAATACAGATAAAGTCACCCCAAATCAAGATTTAAGACCAAACTTTGAAAGTTTGGTCTTTCATGGAGCTCTTTTTAAGCATTTTGACATGAAGTGTTTGCCTCTAAACTTTCACATTCGCATTCACAGCAGGTATAAGCTGCACAGGACTGTCCTCAGATTGATCTGTCCTTTGTTTTTAAAGGGATTTGTCTCAGATATTTACATGCTTGAAGAGCAGCACAGACACTCTGGTCCCCCTACGAGCCACAGAGGAGGGGAACTGTACGGTGATGGAGAAAATCTCTTTATTCGACTATGAGAAGTTAGAACTTGTCCTCCCACACATGGAAACCCGTTCAATCCTTTTTTTTATCTGGGTGGAAAGAAAGAGGACAGGACGTCGGTCCGGCACATATTTACCTTCATCGTGGGTGTCATTATTTAACTGTCCTATCGGGTTCCACGTTTAGCTCGCTGAGACGGGAGAGAAGCCGCCGTGTTTGCTCAGAAAAAGAACTCCGAGTCAACTGTAGGATGAATCTGACAGGTCACGGAGACAGTCGCCCAAACTAGAAAAGTGCTCCGGGCCTGCTGGGAAAGAATGGGAACACCAGAATCAAGGAGATGCGGCGAGAGTATGAGAAGGAGTTTCATCCAGCTGTGATACGGCCTATATTCAGTCTGTGTTTACTGGAAACGGAATTACTTCAAATTAACGCAGGAAAAACCAGTGCAGGTTTAGTGAGCGACTCTTACAGGCAGGTTTTTTACACATGGATTGAATTTATCACACAAAAATAATGGCAACACCTTCAGAAACAATAAAAACCAGGTTCTGAGGTCACATTTGTTAAGGCTTCCTGCTCGCACAGGCATTCTGGGTAATGAGAGAGTGGACAATCTAGCCAAACAAGCTGTAAACACAGACGTCCAAAATCAATAGTGGCGACATTGCTGGGATCAGGAGATAAGGTGGAGACGTTCAATTCAAAACAGAGTATTGTGAGAAACAGGAGAGGGAAGGCTGAATTTCATCCTCCGTGGAAACTCCGCTGCGACTGGCTGAAATTCAGTCACACTTATCTTACCGTAATTACATGGCACACGACACGAACGAGACACACTGTATGGATTCGTTATGTTTTCCCCGGTTTGCATCCGACAGCCATGAAACAAAAACCCGGATATCGTGAAAAGAGCAGGTGTTCACGAAGTTAAAGATGTCCTGTTATCGCGTCAAACATGTTTTCATCCGAAGGTGGATGAGATTCCACTCGCACGGCAGCGTGCTCATTATCCTGTCACCTCCTTATCCTGTCTTGACAAACTGTTGGTGATGTCAGATTATGTAATTCGTGTTGTGTGCTGCCAAACACTGAATAATCTACCTTCCTGACTCTGAATACAGAAGGAATAAACAAGATCGTTAAACGTACGATATGTAACTTCTGCCCTCAAGGGGCTCTGCTGTCAATTTGTGTTGTATAACATTGTTTTAACGTTGTAATCATGTAATAAAATGTTCATTTCATTAAATACTTCAGGTGTACCCAAACTTTAGCCCCCAAATTATGGGAATCACTAGCCAGTGTCCCTCATAAATGAAAGTCCATGAATCCGCTTAGAAATCACAGAGAAAAAGGCTCCTTGAAAGTGCAGAACTTGCCTTAAAATCATCACATTTGTAAGTTTGCTTCAACAGCAAAGTGATCCAGTGATAGTTGTCCGTACATTCTTGGGTAGATTGTAAACAAGAACTAACAACATCTAATTCGGCATACTTTTAAAGGGTGTAAATTCAATCCATGGTCCAACACACCTTGACACCGAGTAAAGACTCCCCCTCGAGAGGTCAAGTTAGCTGACCGCTAGCTTAGCTAGTTTTAGCAACCTCAGAAAAGGCCGCACGAAAACAATACACTGCAGCTTATGCCTCCAACTAGAAACCGCCATCAAAAAGCCACAATTAATGGTGAGAACAGCACCAAACTTCAGCAACAGTACATGTACAGTCCCAGCACACAGTACGAAGCATCAAACATCTGCTAGCTTTGCTGGATTTGTATTAAAAACACAGCACAACTCACCCTCTCCTCCAGCAGCCTGCCTGTGTGGGGAAGCCCTGACGAGTCGATTACCGAGTGCAGTAGATTTCTGCAGCTCAAGGATGAAAATGTATGATTATTACTCCATTACTTCCATGTACTGTTGCTGAAGTTTGGTGCTGTTCTCACCATTAATTGTGGCTTTTTGATGGCGGTTTCTAGTTGGAGACATAAGCTGCAGTGTATTGTTATCGTGCGGTCTTTTCTGAGGTTGCTAAAACTAGCTAAGCTAGCGGTCAGCTAACTTGACCTCTCGAGGGGGAGTCTTACTCGGTGTCAAGGTGTGTTAGACCATGGATTAAATTTACACCGGAATATCCCTTTAATGGTGCCAATATGTCCCAGCAGAATGTATAAAGGGCTAAAATGAAACAACTCAAGCCCTCATATGGGTGCAGTTCTCTCAGAAGGGAGGGTTCACTCTGTTAGACTTTAAAAACCTGTGTTATGGTGAGCGGAAACTGCTTATTCTGCTCCTGCATAATTTCTATTCAGTCGTATTTCAGTGGCATGCTGCGAAGAAAAACTTCCAAAACTCTGTAATACTTTGATATTTCTGCTGCCACAAATCTTCTCACAGGCATTTACCTGGACTCACGGGGTCCGTTGTCTGGCTCACCGGGTTCAGAGCGCTACCTTCCAGGCAATTAGTCAGTCAACGCGCCATCACCCAATCAAAAGGCATCCATAATAACCAGTGGGATACCAATTAGAGTGCGGTGCTCATATCTCCTACGCCAGGTTTCATCCCTCTGTGCTGTGGTACATTAATAGGGCTGAGTGGCTGTCACAGACCAGTATATTACGCTTTCAAACCGAAATAGGGCGGAGAGGTCAGAAAATCAAACAGGATTTTTGAAGTTGCAGAAATGGAAACTTGTGCTGTGAATCTGCGAGCGCGTTTCAGCAGCGATGAAACAAAGTGCCTCCGCTCTGATCCACACGAATCGTGTCATGATTCAGCCTGCGTCAGTGATGTTCTGCCGAGGATAAAGATACCGCTGTTCCTCTGACAGACAAGCACAGCCTATAAAAAGTGTATTGATTGAATAGAACGGAACCTCCTCACATCTACATCTTTTCTCATCTTGCCCAATGCCCTTGAGGATCAACACAGTGTCTTTGGTAATTGGAAATGCAGCCGAACCCCTCACTGTGAAGGACAAAAACAATTTCGGCCAGGATGGGTAATAAATGGGACTAATGTCTCTGCCTTTCAGATGTTGTCTGCGGGGCTGAGTTCTGCGTATACAGCCTGCGGCGGTGGAAACGTTGCTCTTCTGAGGTCAGCTTTGACAAATCTCTGAACCCAGCCCCGCTGTAAACCTGAGAAATGAAAGCGCAGGCAGCAAAATATAGGACTAGGCGCTATGAATATACGCTAGATCAATAACATCGACGAAGACAACACAACACACATAACACACACCTTTAGAAACAAACTGCACCATTACAGGTTGAGGTGTTTGTCCAAAGGAATGTGAGAACGATCTGCAAATAAAACATCACATCATCGACACAGAGCTAGATTTTATTAGCCACAATAAACATGACACAACTGAGTGACAACAGAAGATGGACTTATTCCACTATAATAGTTTCAGAAACAGCCTTGCAATTCCATATTTTCTGTCTTAATCCGGTAAAAAGACCAAAATCAACAATGAATTGATCCTAATAACGAGTGTTTTCTGTTTAACCCAACACTGATAAAGCTAATTCTTGTCATTCTTGTCCAAAAAGCACTTAAGACTATTCAATTCAGTTTGAGTTAAAAAATAAAGTCTTTCCTCTCCAGGAAATTACTCAGACTTTAAAAATATAAATTACCTTTTTGAAAACATTTATATCTTCAATAAAAAATGAATAGGCTCGGGCTGGAAAAGGGAAGCTGAGAATATTGCGAGAGCGGCTAATACGCCATTGCTTTGTTACTCGCCCAGATATAATGTTAGCAGTTAACATTTCTGCGTCCAAGGTTGACATAAGTACCAAAATGTGGCATATCACATTCACATTATTTGAGGGGGCAGGTGGTGACGTTATTACGAGCCAACAACGTTGTCCGAACGGGTGACGGCAACTTGATTTAAAGCCTGGTGTGTTCGTAATGAGCCGTGGAGGGATTTCCATCTGTTTCTGTGGCGTCAGGAAGTCGGACCGTCTCCATCTTTGAGCGCGGCAACCAAAGTAGTTATTTAAGGCCGAACCCTAACCAAGTGGTTTGTATGCCTGATCCTACTTGGCTAACAGTGTTATTCTGTATTCTTTTCTTTCTGAGAATGAAATGTAAAAAGCTGTTGAAGTGTTCTTATTGTTCTGCTGTTTCCATCCTTTAAAACCAGGATGCAGGAAAATCTCTGAAACGTAAATTTTCCCAAACCCCTGCTTTCATTTTCCAACATCCTCCCACCTTCTGAGGTTTCGAGGTTAGCAGGTACTGTGACGTGTGTTCGATGGCACAATGTACCTGTTATTTGGCTCAGAGTACAAATATTTAGGATCCTCACTCACCTGCACCTCACAAGCAACCGTCAGCTTCATTCAGCTCGTTATCCTCTTCAGGGTTGCGGTTGCAGCAGCGAGAGCACAGCGGCTCGTCCTCCTTTGGCCCACCGAGCTCCCTCCACATCTCCCCGGGGGAGGAGGGGGCTCAAACAGAGATGTAAGCCCTCCAGCGTGCCCCGGTCAGCCCCCGGTCTCCTTCTTGGCTGGTCTCCTGGCTGGATTAATTTGTGCTTGAAACGCGTCCAAAGGCAGGTGCTCGGATGGGGGGGGCGTCCTAACCAGGTGTCTGAACCACCTCAGATCCCCTGCTTGTTATCCTCGCAGCATACACAGCACCAAGACGCCTCTGATGGTGTTCAGGCTTACACGCTGTTGGACAATTGAAAAGCCAAAATCGACTGTTTAACCAGGAATAGTTTGACTTTTGGGACTAATTGATACCACTCCAATGCCATATGCTAAATATGAAGCTACAGCCGGCAGCCAGCTCTCGTAGCTTAGCATAAAAACTGGAAACAGCCAGTCTGGTTCTCTCTGAAGGAAACAGAAGCTCACCAATTAGCATACAATGCCTTGTTTGCTTAATCCATAGGAAAAAAAAAGAAGTGTGTGTAGATGCCAATCTATTTCTTGGCTTGGATGTCATCAGAAGAGATTTCAGGAAATCGCTGCACCTTGCCGAGGAATAGTCCCACACACGACCCCCTGCAGAGCCACAATGTGCCGCGTCATGATTTAGAAGATATAACGTGTTGATTATTGGGTTTTAGACGTGTTGGTTGGACCGAGCCAAGCTAGCTGTTCCCAATCGAGCCATCCTTTACGACTTTGGTATGTTCACGTGCATCGTGTCAGAATGTGCGATGAAAATTATTATTTTTTGGATTTGATTGCTCGGAACGTTTGAACATCACGCTGACAGCTGTTTACAGTATTTGAGTGATAATGAAGCGCAAAGGAAATGAGACAAAGACTATTGGTAGAAGTTTCTTACCATCAATCTGCTTGTTCGCCATTTTTCAGCAACTCAACATGGTAACTTGTTTTTCTCAGACTTTCCGAGTTGTTCCGACTAAAACACGTAAAATTTTCCCAGTCGGAAATACATGAATGCACAGTCACACTCAGTATGTGATTAATCAGGGAAATTTGTAGATCCAAGATGGAACTGAAAAAAGAAAAATAAACTCAAAGAGGTCCAGTTAGAGACGATTTCTTCAAGCAGGGATATTGAACATCATCATTTCTAACACATGCTGTGATTCAGTGCCATATGAAACATTTTATTTCCTCTGTCTAGCTCAGATATGAGTCGTACTGATTTCTAACTGCCAGTCGAAAGGATGAACAACAGGATCCATCCTTGATTAAAAACTCTGTTTCTGCTGTCTTGTTTTCTCCGACTGTTGTCTCTCGCCTCGTCACTTGTCAGCGTGTATCTGTCTGACTCGAATCACGATGCTTAACGCCATACACAGATTTGATTGGCTGTGTCGCATCATGTGACGGATTTATGACACCTGCGAGTGGTTTGTGAGTTTCCAGGGCCGCTAATGCCGTTGATAAGTTGATAATTTGTGAGTTACAGGTCTGGGTTGGGAAAGTAAGGTGTCTGCGTCTAACCTGACTCTCGCCAGATGAATTTCGTTCCGCCTCGCTCCACTCATCCATCTGGGATCGCTCCATTGGAGATGTGTTTCAGAAGGCTGGGCCTTATCAAAAATCCTTGCATATGATTGGATAAACCACTTGTCTGTCTGAGCCATTTGGTAGATCAAGCTCTTGCCAAATCCGGTCGGGAGAAGGGCAAAAACATTGTTTCCACCAACAAAAGCCTTCAGAGCCGTTCTCTGATGTTCTTTTAACGAAAAAATATTGGGTAGATTGGACAACACGGATGAAATAGCAGCATCAATGTTGACGCTTGCTTCCTCGATGCGAGCCGCCATTGTTGTCTGAATCAAAACAGTCGCTTCTCCGCTACGTCACATCTATGAAACTCCCGCCCGGCGGTCCTGATTGGCTCGACCATAAAATCTGGTGCCGAAATCCCTCCCAACGGGAGCGATCCCAGATGTATGTGAGTGGAGCTAGGCGGAGCGAAATGCATCTGGCGAGAGTCAGGTTAGTCTACGTCTGGACCCAGACCCAGTTGTCTGCCCATTAGTAATCTCAGAGAGGATGATGATGATGATTTTGCTAACAAGGGGGATGTCAAATCACCTACTGGTTATACTCATCGTGCAGATATAGATCCTCTCATCTGTGTCTCTAAGTCACATGTACGCATCATGTGTTTCCCAAAGAGTCAAACTTTTTCTCGTAGTTTGACGTGAACTCGATGTCTGCAGAGTTCCATCACTGCGTCTTATTTCACGTCTGCTAATACACTCAATTCTACAGAACTGCACAAACAACTCGTGCATGCTTAAAAGCCTCTCCATCACACATAAGTAACCGGCATTGATTTCTCAGAGGAGCTGCACTATGGACAACAATCCACTTTGCTGATGCTCTGCCACAGCCTCTGCACAGGCAGAATAATGCAAAGCGCAGCAGCCACATTTGTACGTCGAAGAACTTATGCAATCAGCACAACGTGTTCAGGTAAAAAAGCCCGTACCTTCTTCAGTCTCTGTACTCCAATAATCCACACACAAACTTGCTCCGTAAGAAGGAATAATGAAGTTACGATGATGCTGACTGCACTTGTTCCCCATTTATTGGTATGTAGCAGCAGTACGATCACGCGGCTTAATAAATGAGAGAGGGGTTTATCTGTAATCCAGAGGCAATGATTGTAAGATTAGATTGTTTATTCAGTTTTACAGTGTTGGCTTAGATTCTGGTTTTGCAGAGAGAGTGATTCTTGTAATTGCTTTGAAGGAAAGAAAAGATGAGTTATCAGCTGTACAGGAGTTTTTTTTTTCGTCTCCGGCAGTTAGATAAAAAGCAAACGCACGTTATTTCCGGCAGAAAGATCCACTTCAATATGTTCCCCCTCTCTCTCTCTTCGCTCAGAGGACGGATGAAACTCACATGTAGAGAGTGAACTTACTAAACGTGTTCAGTCGGTTACCAGGTGGATCAGGTGACAGCGACACGGATGCAGGTCTCATGTGGCAAAGACGCAAGGTCACGGAACCACATATGCAGGATCAATCACGCAGATTAATGAAGCGCAGCCCGCTGACATGACAGATTTGGACACGACCGCTGCATCAACGTCCCGTGGTCGACCAACCTTACAGGAGTCCAATCATTCATAGTATAGATAGATGTTACGACGCCGGCCTGCAACTTTCCAAGGTCTGTTAACGGGACGACAAATCAAAACCTGCTCATGACCGACGTTGAATGTAATTTATTTTGTTTGGTTCGCTAACAAAAGCGGTTTGGTGAAGGTTCAGGAAAAGACTGTAAAGTAAACACTCGCCGTCTCTGCTGAGTCTCTAGAATAATCAACAATCTTTTCCCCCGACGCAACAGCTGTCCAGCGGAGTTCTCTTGTAAACAAACATGATTTCATGTTGTCTCCCAGTGTTTCTCATCATATTTTCTTCTCCACACACCTGTCAAGTTCCCTGCTCGCACATCACACGTTCGTATCCAACAACGAGAATCTGTCCGCGGACAGACGGACGGACGGCGTGAAAACAATACCAGCTGCACTACAGTGAACAAGAAGAGTCGTAGATTCACAATTGGGAAACAATGCTGTGAAAGACAAAGAAATATTTGCGCTCTGAGGACGCCAGAAAATGAGTTTACCAATATCATTTTGTCCTCCGATACAGCGAGCTCTAATCTGATTGGTCCTGTGAGCACATCTCTCATCGCGAGTCACGACAGGAGCTCTTCGTTTGCAGACACATCCTGCCAGCGCTTGATTTTTCCAGCGTCAGTGATTTGTTGTCGGATTGTCGCTCGCGGCCCCCGGGGGTGGCGGCTCAGAACAATCTGAAAGCGTTAAAAATGAAATGCGACGCGTGTGAAATTGTAGAAAACTCTGGTGATGAATGATGTAAATTAACACCTTTGTTCCGTGTTTCAGGTGTTGCCGCGGAGCTTCGCGCACGCAGCGCGGCGACGGATAAGAGCCGAGGAACAACAGGTTCTGCTTCTGGTGACAGCTGAAAGTTTTATATCCTGTAATCACCTCCACAGCTTTTTGTTTGTCTCATTTTATGGTTAGTTTGAAAACACTTTCCCTGCGAGCGGTGGCGGGAAGTAGATTTGAGTATTTACATTTTGTGGTACCTCAAGAGAAATATTGTATTTTCTTTACTCCACTAGCTGCTATAAGTGATTCCCACAACGTATAGAAACCAACGTTAATACAAGGTGAATTTATTATCAATTCAAGTTGAATTAATGCTTAATTGTCTGTGAATAAACAATGAGATGCTTTATAAATCATGTGTTTAGCAATTGTAAAGACGTATAAACATCGGTTTGTGTTGTTGAAGCTCTGTGGTTCCTCGTCAAAAACATCGGCCTGGCTAACCCCGAGTGTCGATATGGTACGTAGGCGTATGACACATGCAAATCTGTATCGCCAAGTTTTATCCTGGTGACTTGACTGGTAAAGATAATAATGCCGTTTTTCCACCGACAGTACCAGCTCGCCTCGGCTTAGCGTGGCTCTACTTGGTTTGGTTTCAGACACGTTGCGTTTCCATCTAGAATTAGTATCTCTTCAACGTGGGCGGGTCGTCTTCAACGTGGGCGGGTCGTCATCAACGTGGGCGGGTCGTCATCAGTGACGTACTTATCCACGCGACACATAAACAGGGCTAGCTGTGGGCTACGCAAAACACGTACACCTTTTCATTTCTTGTCGCACCATCAAGCTCGTTCTGGATGCGTCTTCAGCGACAACACTCAGGAGCGTCTCCACCTCTGCCACGGTCCACGCCGTGTTCCTGCGTGTTGGTCCTTCCATGTAATCGCTATGTTGACTGAACGCAGATGCTAGTTTTTAAAGGTAGCGGGTGTCAGGCTCGGACGTCGCGCTCGTCATGAGTCGTCAAGTGGCGTCGCTCTCTGTCCAATCAGTGGCCGGCTGCCAGCTTACGTCACACAGAAGTATCAGCTCAGCTCGGTTGGAACTTACACGGAGGTGATACTAAAAAAGTACCACTTTAGCAGGTACCAGGTACCAGATTTCAGTAATGGGAACGCAAAAAAGGCGAGCTAAGTCGAGGCGAGGCGAGCTGGTACTGTCGGTGGAAAAACGGCATAAGTCAACAGTAAATCCCAAACAGTCTCCTGGATGAGAGTCTTTTAACCGATTCAACCACGACAGATTGCTCTGAATATGGACTCAGTTGCAAAGATGATCCCTGTTCTGTCTATGTGCTTCCCTCTTTCTTTGTGTGTTGTTTAATGTCTTTGTTCTACTTTGTGTGTTCATTCCTCTCCGGTTTGTATTCTTAGATTTTGGACTTGATCCCTGCTTGGATTTGTTTGTTTCTTCTGGTCTGACCCTTTTTGTTTTTTCGGTTTAAGATCTTTTTCCTTTTTGAATTTCACACCGTGCCTCGTGCCTTTCTCTGCGTCTCAGTCTCAGATCCGGCGGAATCGTAACAAATCTGAGAAATGATGCATCCGTCACAGGGGGGGAACTTTACTTTGACTTTTCCGATTCTTAGTGCGTCTACATTTGGCTGACAATCTTTCTCTGCACACAAGTGCGATTTGGAACGCGTGACTACTTGAAACAGAGCGCCGTGTTTTCACAGCGTTGTATCGGCGCTTCATCCGTCGCTGCCTTCAGGGAGATTTTTTTCAAGACGTCTCTGTCTTGAGAATAATGTCTCATCTTTTCCTGATCAAAACAGCAGCTGCGATGACTAAATCTCTCTCTCTCTGCCCCGTGTGTGATAACAAAACTGATTGTCGAGATTTCACATTACGGCCGAGAAAACATGTTGGAATCAGTGCGACACCCAGTATCTCACCAACTTAAACCTTAATAAACCAGTATTACGGCAAATCTCTTCAAAGTCGGCGCGGTGTGGGTGGAATTCACCTCATCATGAGCCTACTTGCAGATAAATGCGGGGGCTGCATAGGTAATGATCTGTCATGTTTTTGTCTAGGTGCGAGCTCTCGGCTTTGGTGTCCTCATCAAAGACTTATCTCCCAGGCATTTGGGGAAGCTCCATCTTGAAAAGCTCTCTGCTCTCAGATTCTTATATTCCCAAGCTTAGCATCAGCACATTATCCACAATTTGTCACACTGCTTAAGGACCCAGTCGCATTTATAATTCTGTGTTCTGGGACTTTTATGCAACAGAGTTTTTCTTATCGGCTAATTTTTTTTTACAATGCCACTGTATCTGTCTGTCTGTCTGTCTGTCTGTCTGTCTGCATCATTTACATCTTGCATGATGCGTACGTAGCACTTCTAATGAACCCTTTTCACTGGCTGCAAATGTAATCGAAGGTATGAATCAAAGGTCTTACAGTCTTTTAACTTGAAACCCTGCAGTGTCCATGTTTTGCACAGAATGTATAAAGTGTCTTAATAGCTGGCAATGAAATAAAAAAGAGTGTCAATACAAAACAGCCAACAACGATGTTATTGTGCTTGTTTTTCAATGTACCCATAATGATTTGATTTTTGAAAATGCTCAAAGAACCATTTATTCTGAAAAATTACTGAAGAACCATTTAAAATAGGTTCTTTACTGAACCAATCACTCCACAAAGAACTTTCTGAAAATGGTTCCTTAAAGAACCTATTTCCGCTAAAGTTCTTTGAAGAACCATTGATGGTTCTTTGATGCACCTTTGGAGGTTCTTCAAAGAACCATTTTTGGTTCCAGTTAGCACCTTTATTTTTCTGTGAGCAGTGCCAGGCTGCAAATGTAATCGATTTCTATACAGATGTTGGCGGTGTGCGAGGGGAAAATGGTTCCAGATGTCAACATGTTTCTATTTATTATTTAAAAAATAAATAGAAATTTATTTTTTTATTTATTTTTATGGTGCCTCAAAGAACCATTAAAAAATGGTTCTTTGAGGCACCTTTGGGGGTTCTTTAAAGAACCGTTTGCACGAATGGTTCTTCAAAGAACCTCTTTTCGCTAAAAGGTTCTTTGTGGAACTAAAAATGGTTCTTCTATGGCATCCTTCCAAAGAACCATTTTTGGTTCCAGTCAGCACCTTTATTTTTCTGTGTGTGTGTTTGTGACAGGAGTTACCGAGGTAAATAAACCACAATTTTAAAGAACCGTTTGCAGGAATGGTTCTTCAAAGAACCATTTTTGGTTCCAGTTAGCACCTTTATTTTTCCGTGTGCAGCGCCAGGCTGCAAATGTAATCGATTTCTATACAGATGTTGGGTGTGTGCGAGGGGAAAATGGTTCCAGATGTCAACACGTTTCTATTTAAATACAATCATGTAAGCCTCTTTCTGGAGTGGTTATCACCTGAGGGGGAAGAACTAACATGGCGGCTGTGCATTTGCGTATACAAGCACCTTCAGCACATTAACACCAGCACACAATGTGAACAAGTGAATATCACATCAAAAGTGTCAGACAATAATTATTCTTTCTCCCTCTGCAGGGGACCGACGAGGCGAGGCTCTCTGTCGTTATGTCGTCTTATTGCTACTTTATTTAAAACAATGTGGCCTTACGCTACACAAATCATTACGTATAATTATTTATATTCAACAAACGAACCAAACAAATGAGCCCCTAATCATTCTCAACCTTTTATGGTCTTCAATTATATGGATTACTTGGCTAAAATGGAGCACACTTCATGCATAACAAACGCAAAGAGAAATGTTTATCCGTCTTGATATAGTGTGTAATTACCCAATTACACAATTAGCCGAATTACTAGTGATGCTGATGATGTGTCTGGTCACTTGAAAATCATCCCGTCCAGGGTGGCAAATTACCGCTCTGTGGTTTCACATCGCTCCAGCGGAACGGCCGCTTTTCTTCCGCTGTGTCAGATTTGTACGGGCAAAGTACAGCGCGCGATCCGCCGAGAGCCGAATGTGTGAGAACGTAAAAGAAAAGACGAGTGTGGACTTTCATGTTATGGTCTTAAATAATTCTCTTTGATAGAGACCGGAGCGTAACAAACCGGCTTTACATAGCCTCGTGTTTTCTTTTGTTCTTCAAAGTGCTGGTTCAAATTTCATCTGGAAGGAAGTAAGCTAGTGATATTGTAATACAGTGCAGCTGGAAGAACTTTGTGTTTTAAAGGCACATTATTTCTCTCGCCGCGCTGAATTTCGTTTCATGGTCGTGTACTTTTGAAGTGCTCTGAAAGTTGATGCATCTCTACGTCTCGTTTAGCTTTTGTGTTTTGCATCAACATACGCTTGTGTTTCAAGCATGAGTTAAGTTACTGTAACAGGGGACAGAAGCCGTTTTTATTCTGGGCAGTAAGCCACCAATCTGCCGTCCTTTTGGTGGCTCGCTCCGCGGATTTAGACAGAAGGCGGCAAATTGGTGGTCTGTTTAGAGTTCATCTATTTGCGCCTCCATTGCTGTGTAAATCTGAGGCGGCAATGTGGTGGCAAATGCTGAGATGGGCGGAGGTGTGGATGACGTGCACTGCTGCGCACCCACAGCCGGGAGTTTTAAAACCAGGAAACAGCTGATCACAGCAGTCAGTTCGTCACTTCATCCACGAAGATGAGCAGCTGGAAAGCCGCTGAGATCCGGGAGATGCTAGCGTCTCCTCGCTCTCTGTAGCTGTCTTGGTTGTCCGCTTGTTGTTGTAGCGGCGAGCTAATAGCGGTCGCTACTTTCAAATTAAAAGCCCCCCGCTAAGAACCCAGTTCTAAACTCCGATGGGGTGCAATGTAAAGCTCTTATTTTGAAGGAAAACTGCGAAAAACTTCCCATAAGGAATGAATGGGACGGGGTCAAAAAAGTCGCAAAATCATGGACGTTTTTCAAACATCTCCTGCTCTGGCAGACTTTGACCTAGAGACACCATTCAAACTTTAAAATGTAGGCACAAGTCTTATCTATTTGAGTTGTATTTGAACTTTCTTTCTACGATGTTTAGTTTTTGAACGGTGACCCTTAATTGATCATGAGTGATTTCGAAAAAACTCAGAAAAATTCAGGATTTTCAATGAGTGTGTATTGCGGAATGTTCGTGCAGCACCAACTGGCAGAGTGGGGGAGCCTGAAAAAAACTCTCCGAAAATGTTTCTTTAGATGACGATCCTAGCCACAGATTTCACACTACAATAGTGATATTTTCCAAGAACGTAGCCACACTTGTCTTCTGTCTGGCAATGTGTCCACTTTATCGGGATTATGTACGGTTTTTGAATTATCTGCGTCTAACCGACACAAACTCCAGCAACTGCCCCATAAGCCCCAATGTTAAACGGGAAGAGGATTTTGGGAGAAAAGCAGAAACTGCCCTGCTTCTCTTCACGCCCAACTTCCTGCTTCACGTCACGTCACATGTTGACGCCTACCAGAGGAGGAAAAGTGGAGGCTGTTTGGAAAAGGAGGAATATTACACCTCCCTTTTAGACAGACAAGGAGGCACATTGCAGCCTTTACCTTGCTGCACATGTGCCACCTTTTCTATCTAAAAGGGGCTAGAGACAAACCAGCCACATGAGCGGGTGAGCTAATAGAGGTAATTCATTCTTTAATGCTTCAATACAAGCTTCATTACAAATTCAGGGTGCAGATAAAAGGCACGACAATCCATAAAATAAGTTAAATACAAAAAAAAAGGTTTGAAATAAGGAAATAGTGAACATTAGTGTCTTACAAACAGATAGCTTTACCAGTGTCTCCACAACTGGGATGGCTGGCATGTAGCGCTAAACCTTATGTGATAAGTGTGTTTGATAAAAAACCAAGATGATTTCATTGTCAGAGACATTCAGAAGACATTTCACCTCCAACACTGCAGTAAAACACACAGATCAACCTTCATGAAGCTGTTCAACATAATGACCGTAAGATGCAACACTGACTCTGTTGCACGGGCAGCTTCGAAACAGACAATGAGAACTAACGTTTAAAAAAAAAGTTGAAATTCACTTTAGTGTGAAATCCACAAAGCACATGTTTACAGAGCCAGCTGGTCTGTGGTGGCTTTTTTTTTTTCTTTTACCAGAGAATACCGGAGGGACGAGAGGTGGAAGAGATTTAATTGGCAAGTCAAACATTTTTCACGGTCGCTCAATTCCTGCTTTTTTTTTTTCTTTTTTCTTTTTGAAGTTGAGCACGACTTTTTAAATGTTGTTCAGCGGTTACTTCCTGTCCGGCATTTAATTCGGGTAAACACGGCGGAGCCTGGAGAGTTTCAGTTAGACGTCGGGGGACACTCTTAAGTAAAGCTGAGAAGACAGGAAGTTTAATTTTCCATTTTCTAAAAAAGAAAGACGGTGCAGCTTCAAGGTAAAAAGCTGCAGACAATTCAGAGCCGGCTTCACGTAATTATACTCTCTCTCTCTCACCTTGGCAAACTTCTTTATGGCTTTCACCTGTAAAAGTTATTTTCTCATCATAAATTAAGTGTTATATGTGTAATCACAATACAAATGGAGGCGGAGGTGATAAAAAATGTGGATTCTGCTGCCTGTGCATCTCAGGCTGACAGAGTTTTTTCTTGGTTCGGTGTCTCGAGAGTGTGATAAATCCACAGAGGACTTAACATTTGCCATGAAATCACTCTCAACCTGAACACCCGGCAATCAAGGCACAATCAGACGCAGCGCCGAAAAAACCAAAACCTACCCGTGAATGTGACCCTCCAGTGTGAAAGACGGTCGGGACGGTTTAATTCAGCAATCACCTACCCGGCTCAAACACCTGATTGGGTCCATTTTGTGTGCGCTCATGTAAAAATCAACCGTTTGGGAAGAGGGGGGAGGAGGATTACGAGCACTTCAGCTCTCGTTCAGAACAAGTAAACCCATTATTCCCCGGGTTTACCACAAGCTGGTGAGAATGATTAACACCACCTCTGATTGCTTGTAAACACTTCTCATCAGTTCATAGAGAGGCGGCCCTGTTGACTCTTAAGTTATGATGGCCACGGGCGATGCCCAATCAAAGCCGGCTCTTTATTGGCTGTTGCTAGGCTACCGAACTTTCCATATGTGAATCACCCTGGACATGATGAGATTTGTGCAGGCTTGACACTTGAATGCATTGCATCATTCCACACACTATGCACTTCAAAAAATACTTGGGATGCATGAGGGTGGGAAATCTAATGAGAAAAGCTGAACAGACTGGCGGAGGGGACCGCAGACAGCAGCTTGGAAGGAGATTGGATGCCTGCAGGAGGGCTGATATTGAATGCTCTCACATACGCCGCTGATGAGAAACGACATGTTTTCTCTGGTCAACAGCAACTTATATTGTGGAGGTAATCTCTTTCTCCGCGTCTCTCCGCTGGGATGTTTTACCATCAAAGCCCCGTGGCTGGAAATCTTTTTAACAAATGTTTGAAAGCAGCCTGTCCATCATTAGCCCAAATCAGCGTCCTTAAAATATGCCTACAGTTTGGGTATAAACAGTTTCCGTCCACTTTCATTTTCGCCACGCTGAGGCAGAAGTATTACCATTCACACCACGCTGGAATATCCTTTCAAATGTGTCTTCTTAGGAAACTATAGGCGCTGTATGTATTTCAACACATATTATGTTTGCAGGGTGGCTTATTGTGCGAAGCTCATGCTGGTACAAAGGAGGAGAAGAAGTTCATTTCGCATTACCAAAAGAGAGCGTGAACTAAAGATGAACCAAAAAGACGACTGACTAACCGAACTAGAAAACTATAAAAAGAAAGTTAGTTCATTCCTTTTCCAGTGCAACTACTCATCTCGCCCATCCCTGCCGTAGACATTCCGCCCAAAACCACACGGCCTGTTCCTGCTCGTCCACCCTTCTCACATGTCTGTAACATTATGAGATATATTTAGAGATAGACGAAGAAGACAGGAGTCGGTGTAGGCATGAGAAGATCAACAGCAGCACCTCCAAGTCAGCCCCCTCCGATATGTGGGTTAGCTCCAACCAAGCAAAGGAGTTTAAGTTTCCTCCGTCTCGTTCACGAGTGATGGGAAAATGGCCCGTGAGATGAGGCAGTTTGGTGCAGCGTCAGTAGTATTGCAGGTGCCGGACCTCCATGGTGGAGTGGGCTAAGGCTTCTGTTTTACCAGTTGGTCTACATTCCAACCCTCACCTATGGTCATGAGTAGGTAGTGACCAAAACACAGAGAGATCAAAATGCATTTCCTCCGTAGGGTGGCTGGGCTCAGCCTCAGAGATAGCGATAGACGTCTTGAGGGAGCTCAGTGTAGAGCTGCTGAGGTGGGCGGTTCGGCCTTTGATTTGAATGCCTCCTGGGCGCCTCTCTTCTGAGATTTTCAAGGTACGACCGACTAGGCGTTGACCCCAGGGCGACCCAGAACTCGCTGGAGGGATTATGTAGCTCTTCTGGCCTGGAAACTCCTCAGGATTTCCCAGGAGGAGCTGGAAATCATTTCTCGACAGAGGGGCGTCTGAAATACTCTGCTTAGCCTGCTGCCATCGTGACCCAACCCTGGATGATTGGAAGAAAAGGGATGGATGGAGATCCACGGAAACATTTAAACATTTTCACTGTCTTTTTTTTTAGATCTAATGTTCACATTTAGACTATATTTCACCTAGATTTTGCAATGCTGGCCTTCAACTGAGAAATCTGAAAAATTACTGAAGCAGAAAAAACATATACAGCTCATCTGGTGAAGTTCAAGTCCCCCCGCGAGCCTCAGAGATCCCAGATTGATCTGAAAAGACAATGTTCGCACCCTCGACATGCAGTCGAGCTCGTGCACTGACTTCAGACATGGTGCGTCCCAACGCTATTAGATTTGGGTTGAAACAGGGGCGTAAATAAAGTCTTTTCAGATCAGTTTTGGATCTTGTTTGGAGACTTGGATTACACCAGACAAGCTGTACGGAGCCATAACTTAAGTTATTTAGGAGAATGGTGTGTACCGATTTCCTGCAAAGCTCCAGAAATGTTTTTCGGGAGCTACAAAACTTCACCTGACTTTTGATCGGCATGAGAGCGAATTCTCATTTTCGGGTGAACTTCACCTTTAAGGTTGGAAAAAAAAACACCTTAAACCAAAATGTCTACTTATTAGTGGCCACTTCAACCATTTCCCCTGGTATCTGATATACTTAGCTAGAGCGAGTAGCTAGATTGACACACTGAGAAAGCAAATCTGCATGCACTCTTTACATTAGATCCACATTATATAACTCAAGGCCTGTGTTGTGCAGCTGAAGCTGTGCAGTAGGCGTCTAATTGAAGCAACCTGCTGTGAACCAGGTAACGTTGCACCCTCCAGCTGGGAGAGTCATGTTAACTGGGATTATTGCTCATTCGGGAATATTAATGGCTCATTAAGCATTAATAGATCTCTCAGATCAGTATTTATTTATACTGTACCAGTTTTCTCGCCTTCCAGCTGCAGCTTATCTGGCACAGAGTCGCTGTGTTAGATGCTGATGTTTAGTCACACGGGAGAAAACAAGACGTCTGCTAACGCGAGCAAACAGCGATCTCCAGGTAGTCAATCCAGCGCAAACAAACCGCGGAAGATAAACGCCTGCCGAGTTGTCACCACATGTCAAATATTATCTTCAGCCTGGGGAGGAGGGGGGGGGCGCAAAGAAGAAAAAAGAAAAAGCATTAGCAATGGTGTAATTGGCTGTAAATGGTCCAAAAACACTTAATGATGTGGGAGTGGAATGCAGGCTGGCACATATGATAATCCCCTTGTAATGAGAATTCACTAGATATCACTGGCTTTGTTCATGCCCCAGCATCTCCGGGAGAGCTTAGCCACCAGAACGGCAACAATAAGCCATAGAGTCGGAGATGGCGTGGCGTGCGAGTGCGAGAGAAGTCAAATTACACACAAAATGAAATCAGTTTGCTTATTAAGAGGACAAAAAAAAGTGACATTAAAGGCTTGAGATGTCCATTATTCTCTGCTTTCCAATGATTAAATCAACGACATATTGGTAGTTTACAGTGTCGTCTCTTAACAAGTGTGCACTTTTAAGTGGCGACGATCAGCTTCGAGCTATTTTAGTTGTTGGAGATTAGGACGCAGACAAACTAAGCCCCTGCAAAATCCCGAGACGAAGGTGCCACAGGAACAAAATGGAGAATGAGGAGTCTGGATAAACATGTCAAGAACAGAGAAACAACCCAAATGTTGAGAGTTTGGCTTTTAATTCGGGCCGGCTTAGAGAGAAAAGTTGTCATCGCTGCTCTGTGGTGGAGAAAATGTTAAAATCCTTTGCTAAAGCAGAAGTATATGTAAAAAAAAATACTTAAATACACATTAGATCCTGTACAATTATCAGACAAATGTACTTGAATGTGACTCCTGTGAGGTTCAGATATATAAGTATACAGTTATATATGTCACTGGGTCTGAGTAAATTGAGTTGGCACACAGCATGAAAAGAATACCATTTTAGAATGAACGTCCCTGAGGATTGATGCAGCTGCAGCTCCGGCTCTCTAGCAAACCATAGCCAAACATCTGAACATGACCTCTGCCAACTTTTATGCTAATAAAGTGAATCAGTGCAGAATGAGAGAGGTTTTTTAGTGCCGAGCACTCAGGCAGAATCTACAAATGTGCCAGTTTGGCTCATTTTTTGGAAACATTTTGGCACCATCTGTGCTATTAAATATTTCTCAAGTTCCAAACGGTATATTTCTGACTTAAATGTTACCATAGGTTCTCAAAAAATAGCGAAATTGGGCTCCGAACGGGCTTAAAGGGCTAAAATAACTCCCCACTGAGTTTTGATTTGCTACTGGACATGAACAGTGGTCTGCTTGACCCGACCGTCCATCCCCGACTTCCTCCCCATATGGACTTTCCACTCTTTATAATTCTTCTCCTCACTTCCTCCTTCAGCTGTAATATTTACTACAGCCGCTAAATTGTGCCGCCGAAAAACCAACTACACGGTCATTTTAACGATAAGGACAGGCTCTCCAAAAAGGCTGAGAAGCATCGGTTTAATCTTCAACAATATTTTGTATTTTTCTATGTAAAAATCTTAACCAGCTGGTGGAATTGCTGCCAAATCGTTGACCGCAGTTCAAGTCTGTGTTTCAACATTTTAAGCGTGCTACAACTGGATATTTTTAAGGGAGACCTTGGGACAGTTTCCAGCTTTGTCTGTGGTTTTTTAAAGAGACCCTGCATCACTTCAAGCTGTGTTTTTGGCAACCAAAACGTGTATTTTTTAGCAAAACCATGATGTTTTTTTTTTTTTTAACGTAAAGTTGCAACATAGACAAAAGTAAAGTCAAGTAAAGTGTATGTGGTTTCGCAGAAAAGTACTTTGCCAACATTTATTCTGGTGATTTGGTTGCTTTGAACGTATGAAAGCCAGTGCATGATGCAGGCGTTTCGATGAAACGAAAATGTCAATTGGTTCTATATAAAGTCGCATAAAATGAAAATACTTATGTGAAGCTCCTCAAAATTACACTTAAGTAGAGCACTTGAGTACATGAATTATGTTGCCCTCCACTTACAGCACATTAAGGCTCACTTTGGGCAAATGCAGAATTGTATAGATGCTTGGAAATGATAGATGCTGAATTTATTCTGTGGTGATTTTTTCTCTTAGAAATTTCCGTGAATAACTCCTGAAAGCACTACTCATGCAACTTTCATCAAACCCTTCTGCATAATAGCCTTGTATTAATTTGAATTGGAATTTGAAGAAAAAACCCCATTAAATAAGTGGAGAAGAATAATGACAACTGTAAAAAGAGGATAACGAGTTCTGATGGATACAGCAGATGGACAGAAATGAGTCTTGTGGGTCTTTAAAAACGGCTACAGTTAAAACTTAAAAGAATAATGTGAGCCGCCAACTCCAGGAGGTTCCAATTATATTTTTTTTGTATAATTAATAAAAAATACACCACCGGCTGTCTTCCATGTGAAATAAAATTCTGAATCTATCAATCTGAACATTGTCAGACCTGTGAATTTATGCACTAATGGCAGAGAGCTCAACATTCAGAACCAAAACATGCGGCACAAACATGCATCCTTGAACTGATGTCAGCGGCGTGAATCCTTTAGGGATGTGAGACACGTAAAATGAGACATTTTATTTTGAAAATGATTCTATATGTCACTAAATATTCTTCTGAATATTTCTGTCATCACTGCTATTATTTTATAAAAGAGAATATCTGGTGACCCCTAGAAATCATCTTGAGGGTCCTGACCTTCAGGGTAGAAGATAAAAAGTCACGATTATGACATTTAAAGTCAAGATTTAGATTTTAATTTGACCTTTTCTTATCATAATTATGACTTCCCATGGTAATAATAACATAAATGTTAAAAACTGAAATGTATACATTTCTGCTTCTTGAGGAAATGGGCTTCCATAGGCCTTAAAAAGTTTTATATGTCTGATACTGCACTGCATGGCCTTGCACCAGACTATGTCACACAAATGCTCTCGGTTTATGATGCAGGAAGGCCCCCACGGATCCTCCGGCTCTTCTCTTTCAGCTGTTCCACAAAGCAAAACTAAAACATTTGGTGATGCTGCTTTCAGCCATTACGCTCCGAGCCGCCGGTGCAGCCTGCCGGAGGATCTGAGAGGAGCTGGAAATATTGATACTCTTTAAATGTAAACTTTAAGACATATACAAACCAGTTAAGATCAACTGAATAGAGGCATTCTACATGAAAGCCAGGTTTTTATCACAGCCCTATATTTGTTTTACTATATTTGATATAGATTTTATGGTAAGATCTTACTGTTTTTGTTATTGTTATTATTCTTATATTTTATAAACTATTTATTAAATCAAATTGTATTTTATTTATTTAATTATTCTTATTGCTTGTTTTTTTCTTTTATTCTTAATCTTCTATTATTTTAACTATTAATTTTATTGCAATTGGTGTGCATTAGTCTCTAAACCTGCTTTTATAACATGTTTAATTTTTTTTTTACACCTTTGATTTGTTTGAAAGCGGCTTTATAAATAAAGTTTGATTGATTGATTCATCAGCTTGCAATAATTCTCTCTAAATGTGTTTGGTAAACTTTATTCTGACGGTTGATAATAACAACGATCAGAACCAAAACGAAACCATCCTGAACGCTTCGCTTTTTGGTGAAAAAAAAAACGTCAACAAAAAGCACGTGTCGGCCTCTCGCTTGCCGTACTTGGCTCCGCCATTGTTTGACAGGTCCCGTTGCTAACCAGAGGGGCTTTCATGGTTACCCGCTCGACAAGCAGAGGAGAAAGCACCTTACAAGTTTCTTAGTGATTTACAGGACGGCTTTCAGCGGCTCAGCGGCCATGAAGGAGGACGAAGGACACGTCCAGGTACTTTTACACTTCCGCTTCTCTTTCCTCTTTCACTTTGCGCGGCTAACTTCCGACAACAGCCGTTAGCGTTAGCTTCTGTCACCGAGGCTGCGGCGGGACGTTCACAATGAGGCGTAACGTAGTAATACAGATTCATTTCATGTGTTTGCCACTTATAAAGCGCTTAGTTAAGTGTCATTTGAAGTGTTGTGTAAGTGCACATTTGTACTTTTTTGTCGGAATACGGAACAATAAGTTAGCTGATTTACAAGTTATTAATCCACCTGCTGGTTTTATGTTAATGAACGTAACTATGACAGTGTCACGTTTTATATCGTCATCGAGCATCTGCAGGGAAACTTTCCCCGTTAATGTGCTGATTATTCTCTCTGAACTTTATGCGTTCATGAGTCATATTGCTGGTTGGTCCATCTCTGGTGGTTTGTGCTGTCTAGAAGAGGAGGAGAGACTCGGTCCTGATATCGCTCAAAACTGCTTTTTTTTGTGATTTAGATCAGTGTTCAGGAAGTTAATATAAGCATAGGGAACAGCTGATTGCACGGATATGTTATGGACATCACCCTTGAGCCAGATGTCATCCAGGCAAAGTTTGCAGAGTTTGCTCAGCATGGACGTTACTTGGTTGAGGTTCACTTAAAGGGCAACTTCACCTGTTTTACATGTCTTGTGGGGTACTGCTGCGTAAGTATAGAGAGGCTGAGTTGCATTGTGGGTAATGTAGGTGCCACATTTTGAAAAGCAGTCCAGTGCTCTCTCATAACACTCATTACGGAAGGTTTAAAAACAAATGATCAAAATCGATACAGCAGAACCGGAGATATCGCCTGTTTTATTCCACATGGTCGTCTTCCTTTCCAAACCTGGAGCCTACATATCCCACAATGCAGCGTAGCCGCTGGGTGACATCACTCGAGGCTACGTGCAGCTTCGTCTGAAGCCACAAAAGCCATTTAATTAAGAGGACTGATCCTTTAGGGCTCACATGTGGTTACAGCACTGAATGTTTTCAGGACATTTAGAGTAGAACTGGACCAATTCATGGCCTAGTTAATCACTTCCAAGTATTGAGTATCAGTCTCTTTGATCGCTGATAATTGGTATCTGCAGCTGCATCTACATCGGTCCTGGAAAAAATATATTAGTGTTTTGCTACGATAGAGAACCAACCTAGTGTCTTGCTCTAGCAACCTGGTCCTAATCTGTAACACCAATGAGATGTCAGTCCTTGTTGTACGTGGAAGTAGAGTGAATTATCTCCAGAAATTAAAGTCTGGTTGAATTGTACTGGTTTTTTTACTTGGCCATTGCTCTTGATAACCAGCGTGGTGCAGTTTGAATATATAAATAATAATACTCATGGGATCATGTTGGAATGAATTAATATTTTCATTGTAGATAAAATTCTTGACTATCTTTTCAAGAGAAGTTGAAAATAATTAAAAATACTCAGCATGTTCATAGAGCCTGAGGTAATGTCATCAAGTTTGTTTTGTTCATCCAACAGTCCAAAGCCCAAAGATATTAATTTACCAATGATTCAAGTCAAAAAAGTTTATTTAGCTTTGAGAAGAGAATAATTGGCATATTTGCTCGATAAGTGACCCATGTTGTCAACACTTTTGTTGTTTCTTTCAGCGCCTTAAGGTACTTGGATAATCAATGTTGTGTTCAAAGTTGCATATGAATAAAGATGAGTGAGTCGGTGATTAATTGAGAATCCAACTTGTTTTCAATTACATGAAAAAATGTTTCCACAGTAGTAAGTCATTTAAATTGTTTGCGGTTTAAAATTGTCGTGCTTTGCTGTTGAGAAGTGGTTTTGCTCTGTGCCGTACGACAGTTATATGATATATATATATATATGCGCTGTATGAGTGAGATAATAAGAATCATCGTCGTGGTACTTACCTAAATGTTCAGAAGACCAGCTTTGATGAGGGCACGGCAGGGGAGAGCTCGCCTCTAAAAATATGGAGGATCATTACTGAAGACACCTCTGCAAATACATTAATTTCCAGAAAGGCTCATGAAGAGGTGCATTTCTTTGGGGAGATTTGAAGGATTACTGAGTCATTAATGTTAACCTAATGCCAGTGATATATGGGGTGTCATACAGGTGTGAGGATCTAAGTCCAATAATGAGCTAAAGCGTGTCATCTCAGGTATAATCCTAAATCTTGACGCCACATTTTGCTCCGAGAGGAGCTGCTGATAGCAAAGGTTAATCCTCCTATTGATTAAAAATGGAGGATGCCATTTGTTCTCAGCCCACTCCGAGGCCCTGTTGTCAGAAATATAACCAAATCTGGGCAGGAAAACTGACGTTTGAGCCATCTGCCGCAGAGCTGTGGGCCAATATAATGATGTTAAATTCAGTTTTTTGTAATCCGTTGTATTTCCTGTGATCCTGCGTAGACTCACTCAAACATCAACTGTGCCCCGATGTGCTGAAATCAACAGGGAAGAAATTGTCAAACCAATTTGATTATTGATGAAGTCATTTTTCAAGCAAGACTGCGGCTAAGATTGCATATTTTCAGCATCGATTAATCTGCCAATTATTTTCTGTATTAAACTTTATTTCAGAATTCAGAAAAAAATGTCAATTCCAGTTTCTCAGGGACAGCGGTGATGTCTTCATTTAACTTGTTGTGTTTATTTTAAATGGACGAATCATTGCTAATAACTTACAGCTTCTCAAAAGTGAGAATTTGATGCTTTTTCTCTGGTACATATTACTGTAGGTAAGTCATGACAAAAGCAAGCTATTTAAAGAAAATGTTAAGTAGGTTATCTTAGCTTTTTTCATCACATAATGAAGATTAAGCAGAAACCTTGCAGCCACAGCTAACAGAAAGATGTTTGGGAGTTCAGTATTTCCAGGAAGGGCCCCATTTTTATTGTACTGAAGCTTCTTGTGTTCTGTTTATCATGTGAAGGATTAGGTTCAGGAGTTTACCTGCCTCCTTCTACTTGGACCTGATTTATTTAAGCAGTGTTGAGGACTGCAGGACCAAGATGTAATAGGGGTGTCAATATTCGTCATGTCAGCAGGTTGTGCTTCATTAATCTGTCTGATTGATCCAGCATCTATGTGGGTCCGTGACCTTGCTTTGCACAAATAAGAAATGCACCCATGCCAGTGTTACCTGATCTACTGCTCTGTTGATGGATTTGTGCCTGACTTATTGAAGGCACAGGACAGAGACATATGGACCCCGGAGCCGTGAGTGCTGAGGGGATTCTACTTGTGTAACAGAGTAGGAGGCCTACTGTTACATTTCATGATGTCATTCAGTCATGATTGTGGCCCGCAGGATGAAGTCATTATGCTCCGATGCTTTGTTTTGATCAGCTGGGAAAATGGTTGGCTATGATTAATGGACACCACAGAGAGTAAGAAATATGATGAGGGGATGCTGCTTGAACAACAAAAGTAGCTGAAGTGGCCGCGGCCAATGTCGTCCGAACTCATTCCACTGAGATGCACTGATCCGATCTCTTGGATCAGTATCGGCGCGAGTGCTGAGTAATTAATTAGTGCCAATTTGGTGGCGACTGGAAAGTTAGCCAGCTGGCTGAGTATGAAGAGAGGAGCTAACATTAGCAATTCAGTCTTTGTCTATCAAAGTCAGTGGCGTCGCCTTATTGCGTGAATCAGTCATTGGACAGATGTGGCTGATCCACACTTATTACGAGGGCTGCAACTAATTATTATAGTAACTATTAATTATGTGAAATCAATCATTTAGTCTAAAATAATAGATTGCCCATCACAGTTTTCCTAAAGCCTTGATTTGCTTGTCTTGTCTGACAATACAAAACCTAAAGACATTCAGTTTATTATGAAGAAAGGTATCTAGGTATTTAACAGAATATATAACAAAAGTCCAGTTGTTTTTAGACATTTTCATGGGGAAATGTTACATATTATATCTTAAACTCTGAGTTTAGGTATCAGAATTGATGTGAGATAAAAAGGCAGATTGTTCCACCTGTAAAAATCTAAAAACACTGAAGTATTTCTAACCTAGTGAAACATAGCGATCTCTAATTCAAGCCATGTTTATCTCAGCATATCAACACATATATCTCAACAGACTGTAAACAAACTGCCTTACAGCTGTCAACCCCATCATGTGACTGATGCTGACCGCTTCCTTTCTCATTGTCAAACCTTTCAGATTCACATTTAAATCCATGTGATGCTTATTCTACCTGTGATACAGCCTGACTATAATTGAACCTGACTTTGTTTTCTTACAGTAAAAGTACACCAGCCTAAAAAAGTTCTGTTTCTTTATTTTTGACCATTGCATCATGAATGGCTGTCTACATTTTTTTTCAGAGATGCCTTTCACCCAACATTTAAAAGAGACCTGGAGTTATTGTTACAAAATGCTGGAGTAGGAAACTGTTCTAGCAGCCATTGTTTCATTATAAAAAGCAGTTTTCTGTCTAATATCTGTCAGTGCAGTGGTGTTTTGATGTTAGGTACAGTGACCCTGGCTGCTTGGATCAGAACTAAAGTGGAAAAAAATGCAATAACCTTACATTTGAAGTCAACAGCTTGCCCTGCATGCAACTGCAGGTTAGTTTTTAGCTTTAGATATGAGATAGCCGGTTCATAATATGATCTTGTACCGTCAAAAGAGATTAACAGTGGTGTCCAGAGCTTTGTGCTGTGCTTCAGTGTGCATGAGACTGCCTCTTTTCAGAATCTGTGGCAAGTTAGGCTGATTTAAGTTGACATTGAGCCAAACACTTGCGTGGAATAATTATGTGCATGATGTGCCCTTTTCACCAGGCAGTATCTCACTTATATTGTGATGGACAGTACACACATACTCCAAGCTGTGGAGTTATTGCTGATATATTTTAAATAATCCTTCCCCTAAATGTCCCATCTTTGTGAACACAAGGAGAAATATGTTTTTTTTTCTCCTTCTGCAATCCTAATTCAGTTTATTAAAATGCATTGCTGTAACAGCGCACCCACTTTCCACCATATGGTCAATATTTTCATGACTTGAAATTGCTGTGAGTGGTGGGCAGTCCGTCTGCTTTCAGAGCCCACGTAGAAAGTGCGTGTTATGTCCTCGATTATCAGTGAGCAATATTAGAATAGCTGAAAGCTTGTTTAGGAATATTAATGAGCTGCGCAGGTTTAGATGCACATAGGCTAAGAGAAGTGCAATATAATTAAAGCACGCGGCTCTGCCGTGCAGCATGAAATGTGTTTATAGTGCATGTCAGTCATAAACAAGACTGACATTGTGCAGGTGTTCCACGGCTTTAAAGTGCTGCTACGGTAAAACCTGCAATTGGAATTCAATATTATGTTTATGCGGAAGAGGATTACACACAGAGATCATAGATACTCCAGGAAAGAACTGGAGGAGGCTTTTGATGGAAAGCTGAGATACAGGTTATGTTGACTTTTGAGCAATCAACATAAATTCTGAATTGGGTTGCTTTTAGAGCTGAAATGATTGGTCAATTAATCAGCTAGTTGAAGCTGAAGTCATTTTTTCAGCTCCGTTGCCATCAGTCATGTTTGTGGTGACCAAAGCGATAATTTTAAGTACATAAATATTCTCTATTTCCATCTTCTCACTTGTGATGATAAACTAATATCTGTTGGTTTTGGACTGTCGGTCGAAAAAAGGAAGCAGTGTGAAGCCATACCCTCAGTCTTTACAATGTTTTATCACTGTTTTATATCAAGAAACGTTTCAGACTCATTGACAGTGAAAATGATTATTAGTCGCAGCTCTAATGTTTACTATTGTCTCCTGTAAGCACACGAATAATCTAAATATTTAGTAAAATATTAATGTTGGATTGGGGAAAAGGAAGGTTTATCTGCTGCTGGCAAATTCTTAAATAAGAGACGGGATGTCCCAAAATTTGGTCAATAACAAGCACTTATTGTTCAATCAGTGGAGGCCTGTGGCTGTGACATCATCAGCTTAATTAACTCAGCCGGGTAATCATCAGCTGGCACACATGGTACCTATTAGCTGTTGTAAAACATGAAAACTTAAAACTGCAAAAATGCTTCTGTACTTTTCTACTCGTGTGCTTTAGTGTGGATTTCGTCATAAAGTCCTAAGATGATCCGAGTTTATTCTCATCCTCATCATCATTAATATGAATGTAAACACTTGTTAGTCGACTGACACTTTCCTTGTTGATATTACAGATGATGTTTCTTGCTTCAGTGTTATTGAGTTGCTTGTTTGTGATGAATTAAACACAGTGTCCTTTGTGCCCCAGCGGTATTTTTGATTTCATCTGCAAAATTTGTCTGACTAGACTTTTCCTGCCTGAGGCCATCTTACTAACCAAAGCTTGCTGGATGGCACCATGTCCGCCATGTTTTGAAAATTGTTTTTTGTCCCACTTTCGGTTGAGGAAAGGTGACACTTCTCATCACGCGACGCTATATTGACCCTTCAAGGGAGGTTGGCAGTGGCAGGCTGAGAGAGCGTGTCATCTGAGTGAATCAATAATGTGTGTTTTCTGGGTCTCTGCATACAGTTTCTACCCACTACAAAAAAACAAAACAAAAGCGAATAGAATGCTTAATAGTCAAATAAGATCTATGACTCACTGCAGGCGAGGTCTTTTTTTTCCCCCTGTGAAACTAAATGAGTAATTTGTATAATTTATTACTTCAAACCACTGACACATTTAACAAAAATCCTTCAGTCATCATCATGAATACCTGTCAAAAGATGGCAGCCTGTAATATCGTTAAGTGCATCATGTTTAATTGAGTCCTCTTACTGTTAAGTGTCACACAATGCTGTGTTCAACTGAATATTTATATTTTCTTACGTAACCGAGTTGCATAGTGGCCACTTAGCCTCAAGGGGGCCTAATTTAAATCAGAAAAGCACTTGACATGTTTAATTGCTGAAAATTGTAACGTAAAGCATCAATTTACTGATTTTAATAATATTTCATGCAGTGCCATAGGTCCAAGGGTGAAGTGTTGTAGCTAGTGTGGCATTTTTTAATTTATATTTTATTTAAGCCAGTGTGGATGATTCAACCCGATGTGTACTTCTGTAAACAGACGGATATAAATTATATATATATATAGAAACTTTATGTTTAATATGTCTGTCTGTTCATTTTGAAATGTTATTCTGTGACAATGCTGTGCTTATGGTCTGGTTAAGTTTAGGAACAAAAACAACTTAGCTCAGGTTACGAAATGTTTTGGCTGACCTGCTTCGGTCGGCCGTAACACGGCTGGAAAAATGACCCAACCTCTCGTTAAAAATAAGTGCTGTCTGACTGCAAATTGACCCGACTTCTCACTGAAAATATCCAGTTTTAGTGCCACAAACACAGCTGAAAAATCTCCCATCTCATTAAAAATATCCGGTGGTTGCGTGCTAGCAAAATGTCGAAACACCGTCTGAAACTGTGGTCGCTTGTTTAATAGCCGTAGCTGTCAATCCACCGTTCCTCCCCTGGACATGAAAGTCAAGCTCAGATACACGTAATGCGAACATCATATGACATGTATCGTAGAAATTGTTATAATATGTATGAAACTGGCAAATTGAACGGATCCATGGTTTGCAGAAATGAACGATGGCCGCATTTTATTTTGGCAAGTGGGCTGTGATTCTCTCAGGATAAACCATTTTGGATGTACTGGTAATTGAGTGGTAAAATATTATCATGGCAATGAAAGGTAATGTCAGCCGTAGAGAATTTTTTAATTGAATGTTTTTTCTGCTACATCACTCCAACAACACTCGAGTGTATTCACTGTCAGGGTTTTTTTTTTTTTTTCCAACATGCACTGCAGGGGTAGAAATCGAGGACAAAGTTGATGTGCAGATGAAGACATTTAGTTGGCATAGTAACTTAATTATAGTCACCTCCCTCGTAGAGGTCTTATGTTACCTTCTGCTCCACTTCACTCAAATGGCTGTTAAAAATAAATCTATTTCATAAGTTTTAACATCGCCCACCTTTCCGGGAACAAAAATAAACCAGCTTAAATGACAGTATGGGAGCATGTGCTGAACACCTCCCAGGTGGCTGAAGAAAATAGAGCAGCGGACTCAGTCACACACTCCAAGTGCCACATGGGATATGTAGGCATATGTATGTAACACAGAAGATGAATGAATGACCTTGCAGTATATACCTAGCCATAAGCATAGTGCATTACATTGGAGGCACTTGATAACAGGCTCCATTAAGTCTGAAACACTGACCTGCTAAACAAAGCCTATTATTTCCTCAGGCAGACTGAAGTCCTGTTCAGATTGGTCCAATCACCTTGCCACAATAGGCTTTTATCGCTCCCTGTGGTCAGTCATTTTGGCAATGTGGCTTTCAGCTTCAGGGTGTATCTCCTCGTCAGATCTCAGTGGACGTTGATCTCATGTGAAATCTCCCGAAAGGTGTGAAGTAAATTAATTTCGTAGACCAGTAAGTCTGGAAGCTGCAGCGACATTGACAAGTAGAGGGGTTGGACGTAACTTCTATTTTAATCCAGCGACGGGAAAGTGCAGCGCTCATCACATCCAAACATGATCAGATTTCAAACACGCGTGACTTTTCAAATTCATGAGCTGAACAACAGTGTGGGCCGTGTTTTTACGTCTTGTTTTGCACTGATTACCTGATTATCTGAGGATGACCTCCGCGCTTAAAGCCCGTTGGACGGGGCAATTACTTTCAGGAATGCCGTATTTTTCATAAAGATGAAAGCCGCACTTTTAATCAGGCGGTGCTGATGATGGGTTATAGTTTTGGTGATTGAACTAAATCTTCAGATGTGGTGAAGAGCTGTGAGGACTGATTATGGCCAAAAGTAGTCAGAACATCATTCCATACTTTAACCTTGGTTATCACGTCCTGTATGAATGACATCTACATATTTCAAGCTAATGGGAACTGGAATTAGACATTGCAATGGATTTCTAGTCCTTCACATCCTCTGGATTTGATTAGTCGCCATCTGTCTGTTGGACTTTTCTAGTTTTACCTGAATATGACTGTATTTGTGAGGAGAAACATGCTAAACAAACCTGTTTGTTCACACATATTTATTGCTACATCCAGACACAAATCTGCAGCGGGCTTGCGGTTAGATATATTCCACACACTGGATTTGCTCATTCAATTGCTCTCACACCTATCAAACACAGCAGCCTCGAATGACTGTACAACTGAAACACAATCTTACCCCAGTAGATTTTTGTGAAGATAGACTCGGCCCCCGTCAGTGGTGGTTTTTTGATGAAAGATAGCGGCTGATTAGCTGCCAAGACATTTGAAATGACTCCAGCTCTAAAGCCAGGATACAATTCTGACTGAGCTCTATGTCTGTAGCAGCCAGACATCTGGATTAATGTGTGAAAGGATCTGACTGGGTTCCCTCCCTCGGAGCAAGTTCTGCAATCAGAGATGGATAGACTGAACCAACTTGGCAATTTTTATCCTTTCGTTTCAGCGGGTAACTCAGTGAAAGTTTCACTTTTCCCATGAATATTTCTGTTTGCCAGGTGAATCAAGATGAAAATAACTAGCTTTTCATAAAGGTGTAATGCTTAACGGTCATGATAAACAGGTGAATTGTCAGTAAATGCCAGTTATATGATTGTGACACAAAAGTAAGCACTGCTGCTGTTAAGAGCTTGTAACTGATGGGGTGAAGAAACTAATTCATGTGGTAAGAGCAGAGGGTCGGGCAATTCTGTACTCAGCTTTCAATATAGTAATTAGACCTAATGAGGGATTTCATTTATCTGCTTTGCCAGCAAACTGTACATGGAGACTGGGTGCTGTTGGCTTTCATTGCAGGCACTGACTATTCACTGTGACTACTGTTGGTAAGAAAAATCCAACTTTCCCTCAGCTTTTCAGTCAACAATCAATACAAACGCTACGAGTCTTGTTTATTATTTAAAACTCCTTGCTAGTCCGTCCTCTTCTTCCAAAGGAACTGCAACTTTGTCTATAAACTCAACAAGAAAATGTGAAAAAATGCCCAAAATCTGTCAAAACTCCTCCAAAATCTCTTCATTTACTATCACCAGTTCAGTGCCCATTCAAAACCTGCTGTTTGGCACAGACTATATCTGGTAACAACAATTTAAAATCCAGATATCCACATTGACACTTTCAGAGTTGGGCCACAACAACCAGTGAGAGAGGAGGTAGAACAGCTGACAGTGCTGCCAAGAACATTAAACATGGGAGCCCTTGAGGCTAACATTAGTTAGCATACTACTATTGACAGAAACCTAAATCTCACCTCCAGTTCTCGCTGAAGAATAGAAAACCCGTGTTGACGGCATCTCCCAACTCATCCAGACTCGCTTAACCTCCTCCTTCTGTTACTTACCTCTGCAGAGGAAGTTTTATTTCCCTGTGTCGGTGCTTTGTTGGTTTGTTTTGTCAGGAGAGATACACAAAAACTACAGAATGGATTTCAATAAAACTTGGATAGGGGTGGGTCACGGCCCAGAATAGACCCCATTACCTTTTGACGATAAAAGGACAGATCCAGAAATATTTCTTTAACATTGCAGGGTGGGGATGTTTTCACTAATTTCTCAGAGGTATTTAGTATCTTTCAGACGCTTTTGTCCAAAGCGACTCACAGTAACATATACATTCATACACTGATGGCGGCGGCTGCCATGCAAGGTGCCGACCAGCACATCAGAAGCAGTTTGGGGTTCAGTATCTTGCCCAAGGACACTTCGACATGCAGACCAGGGGGAATCGAACCAGCGACCTTCCGATAACATGATGCTGGCTCTACCCCTGAGCCACAGCTGATCTGGTGATCTTGAATTGTAGTTAAGCAGTTATGGGTGGTTTAACTAAGATTCAGAGTGATACAGATCTATCGAATTAGGCTTGAATTAACTGTTGGGCCTTGGGGAAGAATGCACTTTTACTGAGTGCTATTCTAGTTAATGTATCCCACAGAGCTAAATGTTTAAGTGCATTTAACAGCATTTAGAAAAATATGGTAGATTACATTTAATCACTGCTTTAATATGCAGTATGTATGTTGCCTACAGTACGTTTAAACACTCACAAGGTCCAGAAGCTGATGTTACTTGGCAAAGTACAGTACAGTAAGTAGCTTAATGTGACCATAAATGTGATTCAGTCGCTGCTCAGGAATAAGATCCATTAGAAGACATTAGTAAGGAGTCTGTGTTGCACTGAGGTGGGGACATCTTTTGTGAGATGTCACCAAATTTGAGAAATTCAGAAGGCGAACACAATGAGCAGATTCCTGTTTTAAGTGTTTGATGTTTTATCTTTCTCTCAACTGATGACGAAGATGAGTATGATGCAAAATTCACTCTGATTCTAATATTTCCTGCCTCTTGCGTAAGCTGTCTCCGCCTGAGCCTTAACCTCCGCCTGATGGTGGCCTCGGTTTACCTGGGAGACGACTGACAGCTGTTGGAATGAGAATGAGGAGTGACACAGACAATTAAAGGGCTGGATTCGGGCTGGCCTGACCTTCTGATCAATGCACTCCTATTTAGAGCTGGCAGGCCTCGAGAACAGCACCCTTTTCCAGACTAATAAAGATGGCACTGAGAGCAGCTCCTGGGCTGGACTGCCAATACTTTTAACACCGCCATCGATTCTCATTACTGTTAATGGTTTCTTTGCTCATGTGAGCCGGACGTTGAGGAGGCTGTGGGAGGGCATGGGTGTTGTCAGTGATTTGGCCAGGAGCAGAGACGTCATATTCCCAACCTGATGATCAGATAGTGTCTTTTTTTAAGTGTGTTGACCAAAATTGCCACGTTAATTTGGCGATAAGTTGAATGAGCCGTGCTCTGAATTGCTGCCCGCATCTTTGATTTTGCTCAGCTGTTCAGATAGATCTGGTGTTCTGACAACTGACAGCTGTTGAGACCAATAACATCTTAATAGGCAGGATTAAGAATGGAGACATCTTCTTCTTACATATGAAGCTAGCTACCTATTTACACTCTTGAATAAAAAAGTGACCAAAAAAGGAGCTGTTGTTTTCAGTAAAAACATAAATAATAACTCTTAATTCAACATATATGGGGTGTAATGGTACACAAAACACACAAATTGGTATGCACCCCAGTTTTAGGGTCATGGTTCAGTACATTTTTGGAGCAGAAGGGAAAACGAAAACATTAAAAGAACATTTTTGTCATTTATTGTGAATGATGTAAACATTCAACAGTGGCTCAGTGCCTTTCATTGCAGTCTGTGATGGATTATTGTATCATCCCATCCCCGGTTTTAACGTTGTTTCTGAAATGAGAAAAATTAGTTTTGTTAGCTCAACAAGCTGCACCTGCAGCTGTGGCGGCAGATCGGTGGACGTTTGTGTCGTGGTTTCGGTCGCGGTTTCAGAACATCCCTACAGCACATGTCTTTGATCAACGTGAAAAATGTTAGAATAACTGTTTCTAACAAACAAGGTTAGAGTCGTTCCTGATTGTTTAGGGCTAAACGGAACAAGAACACAGTTTCAGGCTACGTCTTTATCAGCTTAGACCGAAAGAATAACACCACGGCGCTCCGGATCGCACCTATTCATCCTGTCGATGTTGTATTAGCGTACTGAATTTCTCAGGTCTAGAGGGCGAGTCCGTTCATCAACACAACATGCATTCTTAATGGCCTACAAGAGCTGGATTCACATCTGAAGACACAGTTTTTATGTGTGTGTGTGTGTGTGATTGTTGTTATGTCATCAACAAAACACATCAATTCAAGCCTCCCCTCTTTGGAGATGTAACCACTTTAATGGGTCACCAAGGAGGAAGATGAAAAATACGTTGTGTTGTTTTTAATTCCCCTGAAATGATCCATTTCCTGCCGGGTGTGCAGCAGCATGTGATGCTGTTGTTTTCCCACTCTTATGCAGCAGCGAATAACTACATATTTTAGCGGCCTATAGAGCCGTTTGTTATATTGTTTCTTTGGCTCTAATTAGCGAGCAGCCTGGATTGTAATCTTTCTTTGGGGATGTATGATTCTTATTTTCCTTATCTCAGGACAATCTTCCATACCGTTATCTCGCTGCCTTTGAGTTTTCTCTTTCCTCATTCAAATGTTCTGGGATTGCAGAAGCATTGTCTGCTCATCATTTAAGCGTTCAGTGCTGCATTAGAGGCCTTCACACGGACGATAGCACCATGGAAAAACAATGCGAGGGGTTACGTAAGTGTTGGCATTTTGCCACAGGGTGCAGGTAAAGAAAATGAAATGCAAACGAACAAGCCCAGGATGAAGGCTTAAAATGCCAAGACAGCGGTTTATGTCCTTGTACCCCTCTGAGGTTTGATTGTACAGCTCTGGAAAGTTAATCACTGCAGTAATAACTTCCTCTTCCATCCTCACTGCTGGCCTGGTGTATATTTACGGTAAATATATATACATTTCCAAGGTGGAACGCCTCATACGAGCGCTTGCATGTATTTTGCCGACACACTGTGTTTTGCTTAATTACCTAACAATGTGCTGTAAGACAAAAGAGGCCAAAACCAACTGTTTAGAGGGATTTCTCTGCAGCAGGATCCCCCGCTGATCCCCCGTCTTATTGAAATGAGCGGTGAAGCTCGAGCTCTCGCAGCAGTGCTATTCAGTGCGGAAGCTGCCCGAGGCTGCGCTTTAGCATCCAAACCTGAAATGTGCTTTAACAAAATTGACTCCATGGTGATTGCTTTAGTGCCATAGCAAGAAAGCTGAGAGACGTCCATGAAGATGGAGATGTATTCAGCTTTTTTTTTTTAGCAATCAGACTTCATTTTCTACATTTGTGTTCTGCAGGCTCAACGATGAAGCCAAACTACTGCAACATTGTGTTCGCCAGAGCAAGTTGGCCGGGTGCTTAAGAGAATCTCTTCAATGACTGCAACAACACAGGTATGACCCCCCATGTAACGCAAGATCCTCCCTCTTCAGTATCGAATGAGACAGTGGTCCACAGCTGTGTTATGTAGAGTATTTTTTAGGGATGCACGATATGGATTTTTTTCCCAAATGGCCGATATGATAAGCTAACCGATACCATCATATTTTTGTATTTTAAAAAGAAGACCATAACTTTGTAGTTATAGTTTATGCACACCTGAGGATGAGAATGGCTAAGATGTAGTGAGCAAAGATGGATGATTTAATGCTTCATCGCTCCAATTAGTTGTTTTAAAATCTCGTAGGCTATTTCCTTCCTCGAGGAACCCTTGCAAACATGTTTTGCGAATTGCAATTGTGTTGTCTTCCTCTGAATCTATTAAAAATAGTCTACACTGACGACGACATGTTCGTCTCACTTCTTCTTCTTCTTCTTCTTCTTCTTCTCCTTTGTCCTTCTTCTTCTTCTTCTTCTTTGTCCTTCTTCTTCTTCTTCTTCTTCTCCTTTGTCCTTCTTCTTCTTCTTTTTCTTCTTCTTCTTCTTCTTCTTCTTCTTCTTTTTCTTCTTCTTCTGCTTCTGCTCTAAACGTGCATACTACCACCTTCTTTATCAGAATGCATAGATGCTGCACTTTTCAGTCAATAAAAGTAATTTGGCTTCATGTTATCGCCTGTTTTTATTGCTATAATTGAACAGCCGATTGATATATATCGTGCATCTCTAATATTTTTCCTTTATATGTCTCTAAGTAGATATTCTACTGAGTGACAATGCTGACAACTCACCAATTAAAATTATTTCTCTCTCACCATGCCTTTCTCACATTTTTTGACAGTCTCCAATAATTATTTCAGCTTTTCAAAACAACTGTCCGAAGTGTTGATCAGCCTTGTAACTCACAAAAAAAAAAACCCTCAATCCTGCCTGGGCTGAATGATCACTTTGATCACCTTTTAATCGTCTGGTGTCGTTCTGCTGTGAAAGCTTTTGCCGCTTGCTGCTTTTTGGTGGCTGTTGAAAGGTGGCACTTGTACCTGTGAATTGTCATTAGCCAGGAGTGTCTTCACAAACAGCCGTCGTGTCGTTATTGTTTGTCGTCTTTATGTTTTGTAAGCGATTTGAAGCAGTTCAGTGTGAGTCAAAATGTCCTTCGCTGGAGAGCAGCACAAGGGGCGACGGCGGCGCTTAAAGTATTTTGCTCGCCAGATATCTACTGTTCTTTGTCGTCCCAGAGGCTCAGGTGCTCCTCGCCTCTCTCACGCTATTAATACTGGAATCGGCCTTCAGATTCGGCAGCAGATACCAGCAGCGGTATCTCCTCTAATTGGCTGTTGCCTAAGAACTACTAACTACTGGAGATGTGGGCTGCATGTCAAACAGTTTTCCCTAACTCGATTCTGTGCCTGCATTTTTGGGCACACGCACAAATCAAAACCTCGCTCATTTGCATATGCTGCAGTGTACTTTTCTGTCCGTGGCACAACCATCTATATTAATTTAGGAGTTGAAGGCGTGTATCACCATAATGTCTCCTGAATTTATACCCTATTTAAAACAAATTTGAATAATTTAAACGAAGGATGGTTGAACAATAATCGAAACTGATCAGATGTCGACAGAATGGATGCAGCACAGTTTTCTTCCAACCTTTTGAGTGCATGTGGTGGTGTGCATTCCAGATCTGACATGTGCAGCGGAGACCGTATGGATTGTATTTGCATATGGACTGTATATACTGTCCCACATGAGCTTCGGCTTAAATGTGGACCATATGATATTCCAGTTCCACTTCTGCATTTAGCTTTTAAAACTTGCTGCAGTCAAACCTGGCATACATTTTTTTTTAAAATAGAAATGCTTCTTTCTTTTATTTGCCTTTTTAATTTTCTTCAAACGTGTCAACTCCCTGTGAACTTCAAAAGATTTCTGGTCCCCGTGTCCGACCGTGATCTAACAAACCAACCAGAGATTTGAAAGGGAAAACATTTTGGCAGCATTGCACGGTTAATGACCGTGCGTCGAATGCCAATTCTCGACTCCCGCTCTCGTCCAAAACACACAATCAAGCTCGTTTGCAGAGGCGCTTGAGTCAACAATGCTCGCTGCTACCTGTTTCAAGCAGGACTCCATTAGTATGAATTGTTGCTCCCATTCATAATTGTGCTGAGTGGGAACTTGAGTGACAATTGTGCTTGGCTGCGGTGTGATGTCTTGGTGGATTATATTATGTTGTGATTATATAAAGTAGATTCACTGTTCCTCATAATATTACTCACACATCTCCTACATGGTCGACCAAAGCTCTTGTCTTTTTTGGCATGCGCTTCCTGTCCCTCTACCCGGAGGCCTCGACTACGAGCCAGGATCTGAGTCGAGTGAGGTAACTTCAGGTTTAACCCTGGGATTTTTCAGGGTTACAGTGGTCCACTTCTAACCGCAGTACATCGCCGCGGTAACTTACGCTGCACATAACAGATCGATGCGTATGAAGGCTTGGCCTTCTGACCGATCAATTCGTATCGTAATTGGAGAAAATCCCGTGGAGCTTGGTGCACAGATCATGAGAGCGTCTCTTACCAGGTACAAGGTATAAAGGGCAAGTGTGTTCAGAGACATTTCCTTTCTTTTCCTTTTTCACCTCTCCTTTGTATCAGAGACCTGTCTAAAGCGCTGTAACCTTGTTTCCGTGTTTATCGTTTATTTCCTCCTATGATAAGTCCGTAGGTTCCTCCATGTCTTCGTCTGTGGGTCAGTCATGCCTTCAGACTCTTTGAGAAACAAAAAATATTTTCTGTAGTTTTCCGCCAAGCTAATTATTTCCAGTATAGCTCACGCTGCCTTTACTACAGCTTCAGAGTGATTTATGTGGCCGTAGTACAGAAATTGGGATCCCGAACTCCAGTATTAGCTGGTTGCTGATTAAGTCCTCGTTCTAATTTTACACACCCAGATTTCCATGTGATACTCAGTAGACAGTATAATGCCCTACTTTAATACCCACCGTGGAAGGAAATGGGTCAAAGCTCCTGTTTTTCACCGGGCACAGAATAATGTCCGTCACCACAGCTTATTGGGAAAAAAACAACATTCAAGGTGAAGATTGGATTAGAGCCGGGACGTTTTTGTTCACGCTGCTAGTTCTGAGAGATTTGCATCACAGCGTGAACGCTTTTGTCGCTACGAGATATTTTTTAGTTTTCTTCTGGTCATCCTGTCTCCAAAACCACCCACCACTGCCAGCTGTAAGATGTGATAAGAGCCCGTTTCTGTCCTCTTTCATCGAAATCATGTACTAAAAACTGATGCCGTTGTCTTAGATGTTATGCTGAGAGGAGTTTACCCGACTCAGCACAGCAACTTGACCACACACACACACACACACACACACACACTCACGCACGCTTGCCAGAGGAATGTTCGTCAACCTCTTACTGGTTATTACTGAGAACAGCTATTTGACATTTGAGAGCAGCCCAGACACTTCTGTCTGTCTGAAATGGAGAGGATATTACCTGTTATTCAGTTACTAGTGCAGACATTTTACAGACCAGGACAAATCGCTGTCAATTTCCAATTTGACATACTGATGGAGCCATTTTCCGTTGAGTGCTATGTGCATTTTTTTTTTTTTTGTTCTACCGCTGTTTTCCATCCCCCGTCTGTTTTGCGAGGTCTACACTTTAATACTCGTCTGTAAGAGGGTGAAAGCATTCGTCGAGGTGTGTAGGGGGAGTAATAGTTGAAGTCTACTGCTCTGTGCTGTGAATGCTAATATCTTTTCAATTGAACCTGTAACAAATAACACCTTTTTTGACTTAAATTTGGAGCCTCATTGAGTGCTTGAGGCCTTAATTAGGAAGTTATAACAGGGCGAAATACAGACACAACTTTAGTGAAACTGCTTCTTACAGTTTATTTTCTTTCTTTGGTATTACTGTTATTATGGGTCATCCGTCGGTTTATATAGGATAGGCAAAAATAAGCCTTGGGCTTCAGCCTATTCCTTTTTCACTTATTGACAGAGAAAAATTGTGTGAAATAATCTTTGTTTCTCAACATGTATCTTACTGAAATAAATAAATAGACCAGAGACATTATGTTTTCAAGTTGTCCATCCATCCGTCCCCATTCGAAGTGTCCACTATGAATTAAGGTCTAATGGGATGACAGGATGACATTATGACATTTGATATCCAAAAGGTCAGAGGTCAGTGCACTGTGACATCATTATATTCTGACAACATTTTCTGGCCATTATTCAACGCCACAGCCAACATTTTGGGTTTTGACTGCTGGTCAAGCAAAGGAAACGATGTAAAGACATCATGCGGGCATTTTAAAAAAAATTTCTGACATTTTATTGACTAAACAAACACTTGATTAAACCAAAAATATAAACAAATTAATCAATAATCTAAATAATAGCAGCCTTAAAATATCTAAGTACTCTGCTCCACGGAGATGATACAATACAGCATGGTGCGACAGACTCATCAGATGGTAGAATCGTGACTAATTTAACCTCAACAGATTTATTTTAGAGCAAAGATACACAGACAGACAGAAGAGGAGTATTTTTTTTTTTTTTTTCACGGTTCATTTTATTAACCTGGCGCCCAAACCAACATGTCATTCACAGCAGCAGGCTAATATTAGCGCTCACCTTTGCCCCATGTGTCAGTCTGTCTCGCTCCGTCTTTCTTACCAGCTCTCTTGTGATCTGACACACACACACACACACACACACACACACACACACACACACACACACACACACACACACACACACACACACACACACACACACACCGAGTAAATTAGCTCCACTTAGCTCCACCTGTTTTCCAGGCTCAGTACTAAACTCTCTTTCACCTCTCTGCTTACAGAGAGCAGAACAGATGTGATTGCTAGAATACCCAGCACCCTTTCACATCAACTAATAATCTAATTTTCACAACTGTCACTCAAAAAACAATATATAAGGGAAGTTAATGAAGTCGTGTCTCTGTTTTGAATAGACATAATAAATCTCAGGTCCTTCAGCATTCCTGAAAAGCACATTTTATTTCTGATTGGACAACATTTCTAGAAACCTTCCGGAGGGCAGCACCCACAGATTTGACAGAGAAATAAGCAAAGCCTCATCCACTCGGTTAAATAGTATTATTGGACTAGACCTGACGAGGCCGGGCATCACTGATTACTGTACAAAAACTACATTTCATAACCTCTTTTACTAACTTTTGTGACACATGATCATATTTATCGAGAAAATAACTTGTGATTTACAGAGTTTCATGATGGACAGACAGTTTTACTTGTTGCTCAGCAGGTTAGCAGAGTTAGCCGTGCAGCTAGTTAGCTCGGTCACCAACTACAGCTAGCTATCCCTATTAGCTAGCTTACTCTGCGAGGACTGGGAGAAATGTTTGCACCTCTAGCTCAGGAGCGTCTGACTACCGTGAGGGGTAGAATTTCAGGAGGTGGAGGACCCAGCAGAGGTAGTCAGGCCTTCTCACTGCACGGGAGGGAAAACCAGAAAATATTTCCTCCCTAAAATATGATCCGGATCAAAGTCGCGGTCGTAGCTGCTGTAAATCACCTTGGTAAGAATAGACGGACTAGACAGATAGATAGACGTGGCCCTGTACTTTTTGGATGTGCTGTTCCTGAAGCACCAATAAATGTCAGATTGTCCTGAAGTATAAAAAACATTGGAAGCGTTCCATTTAGAACAGTCTGAAACCTGACCGAGTATATATGACAGAAATGATGTATATATACATATTGTAACTGCACAATATGACAAATAAGGGGTAAAAAGTTGTGCAGTCACCACTCGGTTCAAGGAGCACATCGTGAACACTTGTAATGTCTTTGTCTCTAGAATTTTCCACAGCAGCAGTTTTGTGATGGTGGAAGCTAATTACATTATCTTCAGCTCATCTCTGCCTCCAGCCTTTTGTAATTTTCAAAAAGAATCCCGAGGTTGGTGATATCTAGTAGGCTGAAACGGCTGTCGAGGCACCTACACACACTTCAGCTCTCTGTTCCACACCGACACATTAGAATACGCTTGCAGTATCTGTGATTTTTTAGTTGTTTGAATGAGTATTTGTGACAATGAGCAACTCTACCAAAGTTATGCTGTCATCAAGAGGAGGTTTGTGGAGCTCAGTGGGGGAGGAATGTGAGCACAGCCTCCCCTTCAGTCAGAGAAAGTTTTTCTCTGCATGTTTGAGAAACTTCACAAACTTCAGTCACTTTGTGATGAACAATTTCGGCAACGGGTTGACATTTTGGGAAATACACTTTTTTGCTTTCTTGTCGAGAGTCAGATGAGAAGATCAATACCACTCTTATGTCTGCACAGTGAATATGAAACAAAAGTCGGCTAGATGGTTAGCCTGGCTTAGACTAGACTAGAAGCAGGGAGAAAACTCTCTTTAGCTCCCTAATAACTTTCCATTGTAACCAAGCTTCTCAGCCAAGAAATAGTCGCCCTGTAAAACCACAACTTTCCATTCTTACACTTTGGTATTTGTTTAGCTTAAACACACTTGATATGTTTTTGTTGGTGAGCTTTAGAAGTGTCTCTGTTAACTTTGGACAGAGCCAGATTGCTGTTTCCAGTCTTTGTGCTGTGCTAAGCTAAGCTAACCAGCTGCTGGCTGTAGTTTGTCATATTCAACAGAGAGATATGATATTGGTATTGATCTTCTCATCAAACTGGCTGTTCATACATGTGGACTCAAAGAAGCAAGTTCTCTTTTTGCTCTCACAAGCCTGAAGATTGGGGGTGTGTTTATTTAAACATGTCATTTACATACTTGTGAGTGAACATACATGTTCTCCCACTGGACTGGCTCACAACAACCGTTCCAGAGTCATGTGTCCCCACGCATCGCTTCTGAGTCCTGATACTGACTGACTTCCATCACTGCCTTTGAATGGGGAACCCAGTAACAGCGACAATCACCTTTCCCCACATTTTTTACATTTTAATTGGAGCTAACAGCTCAGTCGCTAAGAGCTGTGCTTTTGTTTCCTGAGGCAATTAAACAAGTACGATTAATTGTTTCCAGGTCATCGCTCCCGCACGTCGGGAGAATACGTACATAGAGTTGAACCTCGCTCCGCCTCTCCAGGTCAAGCCACTGGGCCACTTCAGAGTCTTAATTGGCGCGGCTATAAAAAGATTTTATTCGCAATTAATGGCAGTCTTCACCTCTATTGTTCGAGTACAAGAAAGCAAATAAACTTCTAAAATATCAAAAAGTTTCTTTCAAAATCAAATCTCATTTGGTTTTAAGTGGTTTACACCAAAAACTTTCTGATGGTATTTGTCATTTTCTGTCTCGAGGAGAAAAATTGTGGCAATATATTTTTTATAATAGTAAGAACAGGGTGCAAAGTTGCAGCCTTTAGCAATAACACAGCTCCAAAATATTGCTCTGATTGTATCAAACTCCTGAGACAGCCGATTGTTCTTATCCACAAATTGGGACTGGTTAAATCCCGAGGTTGTGTATCGCGTGTAGATCCAGAATCTAAAGAGTGGGCTCTTTTGATTGTATCACGCAAACGCCTCTACAGCTTCTCCCTTAAAAGGTTTTTTTTGGTCATTCATATAACAGAAAAGCTGTTTGTTCAGCATTCTGCACACATACTTCCACCCATAACCTGCTAATTGTTCCTTCTCCTCTCTCATCACAAGTTATTAATCTAAACTGTATAATTTGTGTGAGACTAGATTCTGTAAATGTTTGCAGACTTACTGACATTAGATATTTTTACCACCGGGGTTAAGTAACAGAAAAATAAACCGTCACTGGGGTTGTGTGAACTGTGATAATGGCTCTGATGTGTAATTTCTGAGCGATTCAAATTCTTTACTTCTATCGGATCTGTTAAACACAGTGACACATTAATTCCACGTGGTGACATGTTCATTACTGTGTGAAACACTCTCCTAAATGAAATATTGGTGCCACCAAATTACACGAGCTTGCCACTAATGGGAAAATGTCAGCCGCGGCAGGAGCAGAAAAAAAGAGCTCTTTGGGGGTTTTGACTTTAAACAACTCGTTGCTTGGCTTAATTGCAGTGCGGTTTATAGCAAAGATTACTACTTTTAGAATTTGGCAGATTTTGCAGAGCAGATATGACACGTGTACTCATAAGCTATTAAACTGGATACGCTGCTGCTGCTTGTGCTGTGTGGATCTCGGTTGATCTTGTGAAGTTCGTTTTTTTGATGTCAGACACCAACTTTGACAGTGTTTCAAATCAAACTCTGACATGAGTGCAATCAGATGCTTTATTGCAAGTCCTGTGTAGCATCCGCAGGAAATAGGCCAGAGTTTGTTTTTTTAAGTCAAGTTGGCATCAGGAAATAAGTGTCATTTTTAATGAGGTGCCTTTTTAATCTATTTATATTCACACAACCTGCAAGGAAGTCACAGCACTGATACATATTTGCTTTATGAAACACGAAATCCAGGCCATGTTAAGTAATTTATTTGCGTGACTCTCACACATTGAGGAGTTTTTGCCGGTGGCTGAAGGGGAATACACTGGCAGAACAGGACATTGTCATTAGTTCGCTCCTCTGGGAAAGCCTTACAGGGAGAAAGAAGGCGGAAGGTCATCACACCAGCTCTCTTTTTTTTCTCCACCATGGGAGCGTCACACAGAGCTGCTTCCCCCTGGCTCTCTGCTACTGGGCAGTCGTGGTGTAAATTATTGTCCTGAGTATAAATAGGCTGACAGTCTGGCAGGGCCAGGTGGTCTAATCTGCCAGTCGAGTGTCCTGCTCCCTGCCTGGCAAGGTGGCGTGGCGGTTGTTTGTCCCCACATTAACATTGGCCCCAGCACCCACAGATGGGCTAGTTCTTGTATATTGATGAAAAGATGGCCTCAGAGACACTTTTTAAACCTCTTATACCCAAGAGACACTTGATGTTTCATTTATGAGGAAGGCATAATAATATGAAACATATGACAATGTGGCTTAAAATGACCCTAGGTCTTAGATATTTTATTGAAATACAGTATTGACTAAAAACTGTGGCTTCAATGTAGCTATTTTAATTTAATGCATTAACTGATTAAACTTTCATTTAATGATTTTAGCTTTTAAAATGTAGAAAGAATAGCCACTTGTTTGGGTCTCAGCATTTTAAAACCCTAACCCTAATTACATGAACTGCCTAATCAGGCTGGTGTTTTACCATGACATCTTATTAATGATTAATTATTAAGTTCATGTAACATGGCTAGAAATCATGCTTCAGGTTTCTCATAGGGTTCTTATCATGTTTATTTCATTTCTAATGAGTATGTAAAGAAACCTCAAAGAAAAACTTAAAGCTGAATTTATAATCCTGTTTATTTTGGGCTAGTTCTTGTATACTGATGAAAAGATGGCCTCAGAGACACTTTTTAAACCTCTTATACCCAAGAGACACTTGATGTTTCATTTATGAGGAAGGCATAATAATATGAAACATATGACAATGTGGCTTAAAATGACCCTAGGTCTTGATATTTTATTGAAATACAGTATGGACTAAAAACTGTGGCTGCAATGTGAATCGATTGAATGAAAAGTAGCTATTTTAATTAAATGCATTAGCTGATTAAACTCTCATTTAATGATTTTAGCTTTTAAAATGTAGAAAGAATAGCCACTTGTTTGTGTCTAAGCTGAATATTTTTGGGCTTTTGGCTGTCAGACAAAACAAAACATCTGTAGAAGTCACAACAAACAACAAGATGATTGATTATTTGAAAAATATGTAGCACATCAAGCAGTTACGTCTATAATAGTTAGTTGCAACCCTCCCAAAGTTTCTCAAATCCAAATTTGTTTTGATTCCCATTTTCTGTCCGTGTTTCTGTGCTGCTACAGATGGTTTGTGCATTAAATTATGCCTTCTTGTATCCAATCTCTTGCCACCTGGAAACAACTGGCTGCTGAATATTCAGCGTAACAAGGTTTTTCCCCCGGTGACAGTTTTGGAGCAGCAGCAGCAACAACAGCCATCATTACTGTGTGGTTACTACAACCTGTCAGCCACACCTTTCTTTAGTTTTGGGATATTTTTTCTTCATGGTGTACAGTGATCATTACATGCAATTTTATCAAGCTTGACTTTCTCTGTGAAATCTTTAGGAGGTTTTCGTTAGCAGTTGTTTTTTTCGGCCTCTGGTTTAAATACGTAGATTTGTTTGGCATGTAACGTGCCGGTTGTTGAGCTAATAATGCTGTAGAAACAAGACTTTCTGAGCTTCACAGCGCTTTTGGTGGCCACCTCAGTCCAACTTTTGCTCCTCGTTCTGCCTTGTCCCTATGTTGTCTGTCTCCATCTCCCCCGTCATCACTTTCCCCCATCTTCAGTCGTTTCCCATCAGAGGTGCCAACATGTCACCAGCAGCGCTTAAGTCTAATGGCTGTGGGGACATTTTCTCTGACACCTGCAGCAAACATGAAGCCTGCTGGGCTGCTGGGAGAACAGAGGGAGGTTTATCTGGGATGGCAGGCCTTGCCTCCATCACCATGCCAATAGAGACGGCAGCACAGAGCTTGGCGCTTCACAGCCCGATAAGGCCCCCAGACAAAGAGGCATTGCAGCGAGACCCCACTCAGTACAATGGAGGGGAGAAAACAAGATATGTCACTAATAACCCCTGACAGTTTGCTCTAGTTAGATACTTTACTTTTAGCCTCTGAGTTAGTGTTAAAGGTTTTCATTAGACAATGTTTAGTCCCTCAAAGAATCCGTGAAGTTGGTGGGAAATGTTTCTGTTTTAGCTAAATGTACATTCTGACATTGTTGAGTTGGATCTCATTTTCCAAGGGCTGGTTCACCGAACATGTACAGACCAGTAGACAGAATGTGCTGTACATAGTAATCATGTGTTAAACTATGTGTAGTAAATGACTGAGCTTACATTGCTCTGTCAGGCACCAAGGTCAAAAGGCTGTGCACATAACCGGCAAGAATTTTTTTTTGCAGTTACATGAACTGCCTAATCAGGCTGGTGTTTTACTAATGATTAATTATTAAGTTCATGTAACATTGCTAGAAACCATGCTTCAGGTTTCTCATCATGTTTATTTAATTTCCAATAAGTACGTCAAGAAACCTCAAAGAAAAACTTAAAGCTGAATTTATAATCCTGTTGACTTTGACCAGCATGTTGGGACTGAAGTGGTGCGAAAGATGTGAATTTTGCGTCTTTTTCATGTTTGCGTGAGATGAAAGTACTCAACTTTCAGCAAAAAAACATGCATGTGTTGCTGGGCTTTGCATAATGTTACGTGGGGAGGTAAGTGGAACGGGAAAAGGGCAGTTTGAAGAAGTTGAGAAGAAGAGAACTCAGAGATTCATTTTCAAACTTTGGGGTTGAAAAATTGGATTGATCCTCCCTTCTGCTTATCAACCTGACTACAGCAGTGATCTGTAGAGTTGACCTCAGATTTCAGGTGTCCAAGTATTCTGGCTGTATCGGTGAATAATCACAAATGATCGCAAGAACAAACTGACACAAATGACAGGAGTTGAAAATTTGCGAACACCTTGGGTTGGTCAACCTACTCGTGAAGTTTCTGCAAACCATCTTTATGTTTAACTTCACATTTGATATGTTGAAATGTTAAATTTCTTCATGTTGATCTTCAGTTTTATGTAACTACAAAGACGTGTTTAAGGTCTGGTTTTGGCACAAAAATCATTGGGTAGGGTTAGAAAAAGATCAGGTTTTTGCTTAGCTGGTTCTGTCGTCTGGAAAATGGTCTGGTTTTTGTAAAAGATATTGAGTTGTTTTGCACTTACAAATGTTGAAATGTTACCTTGAACAGTGATCTCTTACTTGGCAGCTGCCTCACCTAGCTGTCATTGCTTGCAGCCCATATGGACAAAAAGAACTGAAGTATTTCTTTAACTCTTAGTAGTAATGAATGACTGACAGTAGCCAGTGCCTTCGTAGATCTTCTTGCAGCGTCCTTATGCACCCTCACAAGTCCTTGTGGGACGTAACCACAACCAGAACTCTGGATTTTGGGAAGCTTTGTTTGGTAAAACGTGGCAGGCAAACTTTAATCAACCTGCCACAAGATGCCTGGGCGGATCCAGTCTGTCACCACGGTTATAAAGACTGGATTTAACTCCCAACGTTAGCATGTGAGGCCACATTTTCCACACAAAAAGCTTTTTACTACACAGCTTGTTCTTTCATGGTGAACAGATGGCAAGTAATAGTTATACAGCCACAAGCAAAAGATTTTTATCTACGCGGACTGTTTTCCTGACTGGGTTAAACTTTTCTATAAAGTGTGGTCCTTCTATTACATTCTCACTCTGGGACGGTGAATGGGTAATCCATTATTGGTAGTTATTGTATTACACAGTGGTTTCCAGCATAATATTGGTCCATTACTTTGCCAATGCATTGGCATTGAAGAGAGCAAGCAATTCACTCACATTCCTTGAAGGAAACTCATTTGGCATGGGTCACCTCATGTGACCAAAGTATTTTCTAAAAGCAAAAAGAGAAAATAGAGCCATTCGGATCATCCATTTTTTTTTTTTTTCCCCGTTTTTATTTATTGTGTGTGTCGGCATAAGTGTTTGTGCTTGTCTGGCAAGAAATTAACTTTGTCACAGTGGCCCCAGACAATAGCAGGCAGAAATTGCTGAGCCTGATGTTGCACTCTGGGAACAGTAAAGTCATTACGCTCCAGCAGACCACTTAATAGCTTTGGCTGATTCAGAGTTTGGAAATCCATCAGTCAATTGGGCCAGACAGCGATGAGCAGTCGTCTGAGTTTCGGGTATGCTTGGTATGTGAGGAAACAGGTAGCAGGACAATGGAGCTCCTCTCATTATGAGCTCGAGTTATATAGATACAACTAATTGCTTTTCTAAACTACATGATAACGGCCAGTAATGGTTTGAACCAGCATCACAAACAGGAGTAGTAGGAGTGACAATAGGTTGCTTTTTTGTGTGTGGTGTGCCGTGGTAGAAGACAACCACAGAGCTGTTACATTTGTATTTTAGTCCGTTTTTTATCGTGTGTGGCAGCTTTTAATCTCACCTTTGATTGCACCCGTGATGAGTTCAGTGAATTTATGACCAATTAGAGAAACCTGACATGTTTGTAGCCGTGTTTCTGATTTGTGTGGCGCCACATTGGAATGTAATACATTTACCTACAGGTCTCCTCGGAGGATTGAAAGCCTCGTGTGCTCTGTGTTGATCTTCCCACGCAGAAACAGGTACAAGAAAAAGGATATGCACGAGATTTTTGATTCGGAGTATGTACATACTATCAGTGAAAAAGAAAAAAAGACGGCCTTGGCCATTTGTTCAAAGTCAAAAAGCAAGTTCCTGACACTTTGTATTTTCTGAATGTCGTCTCCAGCGAAACAGCAACGCTTGTTCATTCAAACAGCTTAAGGCACAGTGACATACATATACATTTACATCTGAGTGCTTTTGTACCGTTATGCCACCTGTTTCCTAACTTAACCTTGGAAGTAAGGAGAATTCCACTGATTTTACACATCAGAGTGTTTTCACAGGTCTTGGAGAGTACTTGTGTTTATGTGAAAAAAAGGATGTATAAAGCCTTTTGTGGCTCCAGAGGGAGCTGCGTGAAAAGCTATTCCCTGAAGAAGTAATATCACTTGAGTCGGCGCAAGGTTGAAATTGACAAAAAAATATATATATATATATGGTTGCGGAGTTGGAAAGAAGTGAGCCTACAAGACCTTTCCGTCCCACTCCTCGTCTCTGGTACCACACCTGAACTGTCTGAGGTCAATCCAGTGACCGACGTTAGCGACTTTGTTCGACATTATAAAGCCTAAATAGCCTATATCCGCTGGATATGAGAGTGTTTGTTTTTTTTACCAAGATCTTCTCCAGCCATGTTTATTGTGACCAAAACCGTCATCTTTTCCGAACCATAGCCAAGCGTGCATAAACCTAACCGGACCATTAGCCTGTGAATATTCTCATTCATCCAGGTCATAGTTATCTCAAGGAAATTGAATCGAACGCAACTGGATTTGGTTTTTGTCTTTGAAGACGTATCACCTCTCATCCAAGAGGCTTCATCAGTTCCTGCTCGCTTGACTAGGCTGGGACTAGTCCAACTAGCCGGTGTGGAGGTCCAGCTATTTAACCTCTCAGGAGGCGGTCACAAGGTCACTGATGTCTATGGGTCGTATGTGCTCCATTATTGCCAACGACTGTGTTGTAACGGAAGTCGTTGGAGTCGCATGAGGCCCTTTGTGCACAGCCGTTGTTCTTAGAGGCTTGTGACCGCCTCCTAAGAGGTTAAATAGCTGGACCTCCACACCGGCTAGTTGGACTAGTCCCAGCCTAGTCAAGCGAGCAGGAACTGATGAAGCCTCTTGGATGAGAGGTGAAACGTCTTCAAAGACAAAAACCAAATCCAGTTGCGTTCGATTCAGTTTCCTTGAGACAGACCATTAGCACGGCATTGTCTCAACATAAAACTGAAAATTGGACCTAAACAAACCTAAAGTTATAACATATACAAGACATGTACATTTCCAACACATCTGTGGTTTGCAGAAACACAACTGCCAACATCTATTGTGGTGATTGGGTGCATTAAATTCTAACATCATAAACAAAGTATTGACTGATTTGTATCCGTTGGTTGACCATCGCGAGTCCAACAGTAGTATGCATGAGGAGTGCAAAGTGGCTTTAAGTGTGTACAACCAACTTCCTCCTGGACACAGTTTAATTATGAACTACCCAGTTTGAATAACTTGACTCCTATGAATCAGTCCAACAAGGAAAAAAAACCTTTCCGGTGAAATCTGCACTGTGAGCACATGTTTCATCTCAGCTCTGAATTTTAATAAGTTATGTCAAGATTTTGCTAAAACAAACCGACCCGTGTGTAATTAAGAATTCCGACCTCATACGTTCCGTAGTTCCCCCCTCGTCTTGTCATCATGTGGACAGTAGGGCAGACAACCTGCTCCAGGGTGTCAGCTTGTAAGGAATTGCTTGTCAGTCTCCCAGACTCCCAGCGAACCTCAGTGTCAGCACTCTGATCCGACTGGTTAGGATTGTAGACACCTTGCCACCAGTGAAGTAAATGACCTTAGGTAGCTTAATCAACTGTGATAATGGTGCCGGCCAATATGAGGGAATTGGTATTCGCTGTGTCTCACAATTAATTATTTGTACTTTGCCTCAAGGTACGGCTCGGTTTGGTTGAGAGAATTACTGCGGCAGAGTAAATGGTGCAAGAAGAAGAAGTTCAACTGTTGGTGCCACAGCAGCAGCTTTAAACAATCCAATAATTTAGTGCCACTGTTTCAATTGTACTTTACACTCTTTAACTGTAAGAGTGCTTAGAAAGATGATCTAAAGTATATTAATGTGAGCAGAGATATTGAGGCCTAAGCATTAAAGATTCAAGGGATGCAAAAGTCCTGGTGCTTTCTGGAATAACTTGACATTTTTGATTCTCAAGACTTGTAAAATGTTCCTATGTCCTGATTTGAAATGTAAAAAGAGGTGTGATATCTGTGTTTTTGGCTAATTATTTTGATAATTTGGTCTTGATATTATAATAACTAATACTAAAACTCATTGAATTACTAACAACAGACATCTATGGTAACCCAGACTCTCTCTCCACAACTCTAGACTCGTACATTTGAGAAAAAACAGACAAAACACACAATAAATAAAGTCGAGATGAATTTGAACTACCATTTTATTTTTCAGAATAGTCTTTATAATGTCGTTATTGCAAAATCTCTTTGGCTTCAAAGGACAATGGAGAAACAATCGTCCAGTGAAAATCCGATATCGCCCTAATTATAGACAAAATAAAAAAGATTCTAATTAATCATAAAACAACATTGTGAATCTTTAATGCGAGTAATTATAAGTTGCAGCCACAGCAAATTGCAGCCTCATTTCCCAAGTTTATCCTGCATCCTAAAAGCCTATCTATCTCTACGTTTAATTGTCACTCCGCTACACAGTTTCTCTTTACTCCTAAGCAGCTCATACCTCTTATCAGAGGCGGCTTCGCTGTTGAGACAAGGTAATTAGCTGTTAGGAGAGGAGCCTGCGTCGAGGAACAGAACAGACTCATCTGCTTTTCAATCGAAGGCTCTGCACTCTGGTCCGGGGCCTGCAGAGAACACAATGAGCCGGCTGAATGAAGATGCCTCATCACGATAGTATTACTTCATTATTACTTGTGAGTGACAGCCAAATTTGTATTCCTTTTAATTGTGGATCCTAGCAACGTAGAATACATACACTTAAGCACCGGTCGACAAAGGACTTTGAATGTTTTCCCATCTCCTTATTCCTCCCTTAGTTCTTTCTGCAGCCCGTGTGCTGGCACCGGCAGAAATAAAAAATCTGTTTGAAGCGAGACAGCTGCCACACACTCAGGTTTAATTGCATGATAAGTAATTAAGGACACAGACGATTAATTCTATTTTTGCTTACTTACATATTAGCTTGGCAGAGGATGACCGATCTTACGGTACCGTTACATGTTTTTGCACGGTGCGGATTGAATTCCACTCCCCGCGGTCATTGATTCACAGCATCCCCCCACACGCAATGTTTGTTGTAATACCAGGCAACACCCCCCTCAGGTCAGCGAGTGTTTTCGGTTGCCTCAAACCATTTCAGTCACGGGCATCCTCGCTACAATGAACGCCAGCGTGTTTGAGGAGTTATCAGAGGTTTCCAAAATATTTTTTCACAGCTCCAGTTTCCTGTCGTGACTGGGAAAGGGTTGTCTGTAATTTAAATATTTGGAATATAATTCTCCTCGGATGAGCTGTCAGTTTTATTTCTTTGCCACTTTCCCCTTCATGTGTTATTTCTGTCTCGATATGAGTTTAATATTTTATTGCAGGTCTAACCGAGAAGTCGGTTAAAGACCAGGGTTGTCCGCCTGTAGTATCAGCCTCCCTGTCTCATCCTCTCCCCTCCGAACTCGTGCTTCAGCCTGCCCTCCTTCCTTTCTCCCCTGACTTAAGCACTTGTGACAGGGAACGCTGAGCCCCATCTACCCCTTCACATGCCCGACTGCTTTTTCAACCTTTATTTTCCGAGGGCTGGTTGACTCAACACCTCTGCTCTTTTCCAGGAATACCCTGCTACACGTTCACCCAGTTCCCCGTATTTAAACCAGGAATGGGCCGTGTGTTTTAATCAAGACTATTTGTCCGGTAGAACCAGACTTTGGGAGGATATTGCCTCGTTTAAAGGCCACAGCTGCAACAGGATGGAGACTGGAGATAATTACAAAGACCTTAAAAACAGCACAGCATGGCTCCTTTTTTATTGCCGTGTGTAGTAATCAGTCATTTACTCTTAATATTCTCATGAAGTCCCCTCTTTGTCATACTTTGCCTAATTACCATAATGAAGTAACAGCAGTAGATGTTTCTCAGAGGGAAACTAACACATACAGTAATACTTTAGCCACCTAAACGCCGGTCCCTGCCTCTCTAGAAGATATTCAATCCTGCTTATTTTCCCCTCATTTTTTGAAAGAGAAATTCACGTTTTGCTTGTTTTGGCACCGGCAAATGATATCCTGGGCAGCGGCTCACTGTCTGTGAGCGAGAGAGGGAGAAAATGATTTCCCCAACCTCCTTCATTGGCCGTGAATGCGAAGTCTGCACGTGTCTACGGCTGTTAAACAACACACACTGGCTCCCTGCCCACTCGTAAATTACGGAGCGAAAAAGCCTCTCCCAAGACTGCCTTTCGTGAAACAGTTCACTCAGTGAGGTTGTTTCCCGTAACCAGCGCCGCGGCTGTCAGTTAACTGAGTTTTGCGGCTCAGAGACCAGGACTTGGTTTAATATTTTTGAAAATCGTCCGGGCTGGGTTCATTAGTTTCTTTATTGCCTGTGTTCTGTTGCATGTAGAATGGTTTTTCCTCACTTTGTGCTCTTGTCTGAAAGAGACTCCAGAGGGTCTGTCAGCATCAGGATGCTAATGGTTCAGGGCTGTTGGAACAAAATACATTGGTTTATCTACTTGAAATTGATCTGCAACTATTTTGATAACCCATTAATTATTTCATGTTCAATGTAAACATTTGAAAAGTGAGAGTTTGCTGTTTTTATATTTAGATATAAAGGTTAAAGGTTACAACAAAGCCACACAGTTTTGTTTTTACGACACCAGGGTTGTAAAACAAAATTGATTTCAAGTCCCTTTATGCCAAATAAGAGAAGAAATTATTTGAAGAGGAAAGCGGCTGCTCTGATATCTACATGTAACATTTATGCAGTAAAATATCAAAAAACTGTCAAACGCAGAGAAATCTATAATTTTACTCAAGGTAACGGTGCATTTTATCTGGTTGCTCGTTATAATAAACACCAGATGATACATCAGAGAGTGAGGAAGGAAGTCGGCCGAGCATGACTAAATCAAATGTGAATTTAACTTTGACACATTACCTTGTCCATGAACATTTCTACTTGAGTCAGGTCGGACAGATTTTCACTGGCAGTGGTGGTTGTTAAACGATAACGACGACACCTCCAATGATCCCATACGTCTTCAGGACATCATCAAACTACGTCTTTTGTTTTCAAATCTTTTGATTCAGAGACCAGTAGATGCAAAAATGACATACTATACATTTAAACTAGATTCATTACACCGGACAAGGAGGGTTTTGTTTTCATCTGTGTCCATTTGTCTGTTTGTTGGTTGGTTTGTCAGAGGAATTGCACAGAAACTTAAAATTTCCACACAAGTTGGATTGAGGATGGGTGTTGATATTGGATTAGACTTGAATTAAAGGAGGCTGTTCTTGCCTGTTCTTCATCCCTCTCTATGTTTGTACCACTGGTTGGATAAAACGATATATTTGATGACATCACCTTAGATGCTTTTCACCGTTTTACAGACCACATGACCAATCAGTTGAGAAATTAAATGAGTTGATGAAAATTACTTGAGGATAGTGACGGTGACCCTTTATCCACCACGAGGCCACAGAATGGCTTCACAAGCTTGTATGCACAGTAAGTGTTGTGCAACTCTTAAAAATGTCATTACACCAAAGCTTCAGGCCTTATATCAACCTTTTCTATATACCAAAGATGCAATTCCATTTCTTATTTCAGGATGTGGATGTGTTTATTTGAGTAACACATTTCACTGCATCCCTCACACTTAGAGGCTCGTTCCCTGTCTTTGGGTGATAGAAAGCGGTGCTGTCGGTCCTCTGGCTACGTCTGTTAACATTGTAGAAAACTGTTTTCCCGCTCAACATCAGAGTGTTCGGCCTGGGCCATGGCTAAACGATGGGAGACGCAGCCCACTTGTAACCAGTTCCTCTTTGATCGTTGCGTGGTGGAGAACAGTGGACACTTCCACTCTCCCTCTCTGTCCTCTAGTTGCCCTCTCTTTGCCCTCTGGCTGTCCTTCACTTCCAAAGTACTGTAAATCTGTTGAATGTTGCAACATTTCTCGTGAGATTAAAGTTAAATCTGTAACGTAACATCCACACGACTACACGAGCAAATCATCAGTTGGTTGGAAATGCTGTACGGATGATTTATAGCACACATACTTATTCTGTTGCTCCGTTTTTATCACTCACTGCTGAACGGGAGTGAATGTTTTTTAAAACTGTTTGCATAAACTGTTTCTGGATCAGTTCACTATCTGAATGAAATGATTCGAACATTTATGACAGAGAAAGATCTACGACCACATCTCGGAGAAATACACCCGCGGGGGCACAGATGACTGCTTTAGTGTTTTTTCTCTGTGTTTGTTTTTTAAATTTATTTATGACTGTTTTTTTTTTGTTTTTTTTGCATCTTGCAGCATCCATCGTGACGCTGCCCATCTCTGCAGCGTGTTTGCTTCCCAGTGTGTAGGAAAGCTTGACAGACTGTCATCTCCTCAACATGTCAGTGGGGGCTCATTAACAAACAAATACTGAACCACATGACTGCATGTTTGTGTTGGAGTGGGAAGAGCTGTATTTTTAGCGTACGCTATGTATCAATTTTTATGGTGTGCATCGTGAAAATTAACTGTATTGTGGAGTGTGTGTGCAGTTTTTCTAAATTTGATGACAGAAATAAGCTTTTTTTTTTTAAATCGTGCTTTAAACATTAGCAGTTTCCAGAAAGATGAACATCCCACTGTAAAGGTTAGTTTAAAGGCGCCATAGGCAAGAATGTGGCCAAAACGGTTACTACACTCAAATTCAAAATACTGCAGCGAGTCGTCTCCGCCTCCCCTCCAGACTCGAGGTTGCCAGTGCGGTTATCATAAATGAGTGGCTCTAAGACACAATTCTTTTCTCTCAGTAAAGACCAAGATGTATTATAATTTGTGGTAACGTTAGCTGTTGACTAGGGAAGGACATATCAGATGGAATAACGTTATGCATGATATTTGACAGAACTGTCCTTCATTTTGCCTCCCTTTTATAACATTATATACGGTAGTTTATGGCGATAAACATGCAAAGACCTAAAGAGGACTCGAATTTATCAAATGTAAGATTTCGTATTGTCCAGCCGCTGCTGTCAAACACGCCGACAGCGGGCGGCTGGACATCAACTGGACATCAGCAGGCTGGAGACCGGATGCCTGTACCAAGACAGTGCTAATGCTGCTTCTAACATTTGTTTCTATGATCGAAATGAATAACGTTATTACTCGACAGTTCAAAGTATTTGAAATGTCCATCCCCGTCAAGCTATGATGCTAACTTAGTCAGCCAAGCGTAACTTAACTGTCCAGGAGAAGAGTCGCCAATTCGACATCCGTTCGCAAATTCCTCTCAGCCTTCAAATGGCTCCATCGTTCAAATTCTTCTCCTATATAGATATTTTGGCTGTGCTGTTGTTGGTGAGTTCAGTATGTTATATGAACATTATTCCCGAGTCTCTGTGACATATTAGAATGATTTTATGGCCAGTTGCTTTAGATTTCTTGCCTATTGTACCTTTAAGCAATGCCGAGGATCTGTTGATAATTAGCTTACATGCATGTAAAACACATGATAACTGAACACAGTATGTTTTCATAAAGGCAGTATACTTCGAGCAATATCATCCATTGGAAACCTTTATGTAAACTTTCCTGGCTCGCTTGGTATTGGAATTATAAAGCTGTGAGGATTACGTTTGTGATGTAGAACTGCAACACTTACATTAATATTATGCAAAGCCTGTGTCATTGTAGGCATAATATGTTTACCTTGGCCGGGCCGCTTGATACGAATGTGTTTTGGATTCTCTGTTGGAACGAGTTTATGACCTCCCGGTGCAAAAAAACAAAAATGGAAATGAATTTAAAAAGCTTTGCCTCAAGGCTTCATAAATACAGCAAACACAATAATAATCTCATAGTTGTATATTTCTGTTTACATCCTTGAACGAGTGGGTAAATATTTGGAGAGTAAAGACGAGAGATCCTCGTGCAGTTTCTCTCGGAGGATAGTAAGCAACAGAAAAGAGTTATGCATGTACGCAGCAGTCGGGGGTTTTATATATCGGCCATTTCAGACCATAGAAACACCCTATAGGATGCAAAGCACTGAGTCAATACATTCATTTTATTGTTATTATTATTATTTTTCCAAGTGGCAAAAATGGATCATCCACTGAGAACCATCACAGTTTCGCAGGAGTAGATGCACATTATGAAGTTCAGTAGTCGGGCTGTGCTTTTTTTTCCCTACTTGATGTTGTGGACATATTTATATGATTCCCAGACAAATGTGAAAGCCTCCAGGCCTTCTTTTTGTTGGCCCTGTGTGGGAGATGAGGTACTTCATCACAGAGATAAGCACGCCGGCTGAGGGACGGCTGCAGAAGAGAAAAGGTACAGGAGAGCCGCTCGTGAAGCACCGATCAGTTCCTGTAAAGTTCGTGCGATTAATCCAGCGCTGCAAATTGTTGCAGAGGGCGATTTGGTTTGTGCCGCTGTTTCCCCGCTGTCGAGACAAAAAGATGAATGGAGCTATCGCGGCTATTATGGGCTATCTACCTTCTCCATCACTATAGGGGCCGGTTGACTCTGATAATCCTCTCCTCACCGAGGGGGCTCCTCTAATCCCTGCTCGGCACAGTGTCTGGCCTCGTGCGGTCGTCAAGATGACTAATGCACCGAACTGTGTGTTAAAATACACATGAAAATACATCACACGAGGCTAAACACATTGTCTGGATGATGAATGCCAGTAGGAGGAGATGCACAGGAAACATCTAACGGCATTTTGAAGCAGTAAAAGTGACATTGTTGCACATTTGCTGTATTTACTTTCCAGTTAAACATGAACAGTCGTCAATAAAAGTCATGCCTACAGTAGACTAATGTGAAATCAGATCCCGCTAGTCATTAACCAACTATCTTAACAAGTTGCATCTGCCACAAAGAAAATCGTATTTTTAATTTTAATAATGTGGTTTTAGAAAGTGTGTCTGCATGAAACTCTCCACCTTTTGTTCTTCCTCTGAAGCTTGCACATTGCTGTTTCATTATTTTTTTTAGCCCGGTTTCAAAAGCCAGTGTGAAGCTTCTCCGCTTCATTCATAATCATTAGTGTTCACATTCCCTCTAGTTAGCCACTCGAGCTTTTTCCTCACTGTAGATGAGCATTTTAGAGCCGAATGTGCAGAAATGAAAAATGTTGGTAATAACAAATAAGATGGGGAACGTGGGTGCCTTAAGAGTGATGAATGCCATTTGTTGGTGTGCCCACAAAGGGACTTAAAAAACTGGTTTTATTCGCTTCCCCTCTCCATTATTTCATTTTCCCAAATTAAAATAACTGCCATTATTCTTCTGGAGTTAAGGTTAATGCTATTCTGATGGTGAATAAGTAGCTTAATTTTCTGTCCTCACAGTGGGAGTGAGTGCCTTTTTTCCATTTTTTACAATTTTTACCGGTGGTTGCTGTTACTGTGGTGAATAGTCTGCTCGCATTTTTAGCTGCTTCTCAGTGAACCACCATCCTTGGGTGCAAATGCCTGTCAGTGCAAGGGCAGGACACAGTTTGTCATTCTGGTCCTTATATTTACAAGTAAACTACTGTGCAGTGGGGATGGAGGAAAAATATCTCTAAATGCATGAAAAAATGATGCACACAGCTAAATAATCTGAATCTTACAACCCAATATTTGACATTATTATCACAATTTCATAAGACCAGACTGTACAGTCCTTTTGTGGTGACGTATTATAGGATTACAAAAATAAAAGGGAACTCCACTCAAATATGATTCTATCTCCTTTTACTGTATTGGGAGTCTAAGGGAACATCTCTTAAGAAATGAGAAAGATAAGAAAGGGTGTGTTTTTTTAACCTGACTCTCGCCAGATGAATTTCGTTCCGCCTCGCTCCACTCATCCATCTGGGATCGCTCCATTGGAGATGTGTTTCAGAAGGCTGGGCCTTATCAAAAATCCTTGCATATGATTGGATAAACCACTTGTCTGTCATCTTTATTGACGTGCTGCTTCAACCACTCACATCCAAACCAACCAGTGAGCCTTCATGAGCAGTTCTGACGTTCTTTTAACGAAAAAATATCGGGTAGATTGGACAACACGGATGAAATAGCAGCATCAATGTTGACGCTTGCTTCCTCGATGCGAGCCGCCATTGTTGTCTGAATCAAAACAGTCGCTTCTCCGCTACGTCACATCTATGAAACTCCCGCCCGGCGGTCCTGATTGGCTCGACCTTAAAATCTGGTGCTGAAATCCCTCCCAGATCCCAGATGGATGTGAGTGGAGCTAGGCGGAACGAAATGCATCTGGCGAGAGTCAGGTTAGTGTTTTTTGGCTTCACTTGAGATAAAGGCCTCCGTGTGTTTTGCCAGATCATGTCGGTTAATTAATGTGATTCATTCTCATAGTTAGACAACAAGTAGGATTCTGCATCTCAGCAGCATTTATTCTGTAGGAAACCCAAAGAATATTTATCAAAGTACAATAGTCAGGTATATTCACATTTGACATGATAGTATATTGCCTTTATGAAAACATACTACATGTTGCTATGTGTTTTATGTAAACTAATTATCAAAAGGTCCTTTATCAAAATAAACCGCCTCTTGAGTTCTGGTGAAGATGGCTCAGCGTGACAAAGATCATGTAGCTAAACTCGTCTGTTTATTTTAATTATGGGTCATTATAAATATGTGCGAGTAAGTAGTCACACAGTGAGAAAAAATAAATCATGTATAGAAATAAAAAAGTGTGATACTTCAAGGTGCATCGATAATTATCTGCTTTATAATGGCACCATAGGATGTGAATCTGGGAATTGAATTAAGTTGACAACTTCCCAGTGGCCATTTTTGTTTTGTTTTTTTGTCTTTGTTGGTGAAGAACCAGCTCTCTATTTATTTGATTAGTGACATGTTATTGTAAAATCACGGGTCAGTGCTCTCTCAGTTGTTTTTGATTTTTACAACATTTTCCTAACAAGCCATTATGTGGAAAAACAAAGGTTGCAGACCATTATGTGTTGAAAAGGGGGTCTAGTTATGTAATAGTGATGTTTTGTCATTTTTCATATCATATAAAACCCTTTCTGAAAATATTCATACTGCAAGAGCCTCAATCTGAACACAAGGCAGCGTTTTAATCAGGTTACTTTCTTCATTCCTCAGTCAATCCCAGTGCATTGTTGTCTTTATTGAAACCATGTGGCAAAAAGGAACCAACTGTGTATTCGCTCGTAAACATCCCCTGTGTTCTCAGGGTTAATTTAATGTTATCAGACTGTCTCCACTGAGTTGTATCAGGAGGTCAGCGGTGTCGATACGGACACCTTTCTTACGAATTTGATTACACTACGGACAAAATGAGGGAGACTTACGAAGAAGTTTGGCAGCACAACTTCTGTCCTGTTCTATTGTTTCTGTTCGCCGTAACAACACACTAACTGTTAGCAGTCGTGTTGCTGTGTAGCAGCAGAACACAGGGTTGCGTTTGCTCGAGGGCGAGGTCGGGCGTCTTTGAACCAGAGTTTTAACAGACTTCAAATGTGTTGCAGGAGTGTGTGACTCTGAATGCTAACGTAATGCTGATAGAGTTGCAAGTTTCTTGATTTAATCAGTGTGACTGTTAGATTTGTTGCTGGGATGGTATTAATCATTTTCATTAGGTCTCAGGGGATTTATCCAACACTCAGGTTACTTACTTTAAGGCCTGCACATTTTGTACTGCAGTTGTTGCACTCGCCCCACAATACTGCTGAAACCAAAATACGTGAGCGATCTGGGTAATCAGTCATTGTCCATCACGGTCTCCACCCAAAGTTACATCTTGCTTTCATCTGCAGTATTTCACTCCCATGCATCAACATCTCTACACTCATTCTCTGGCACCTTCCCCTCTGACAGACTCGTATTATGTTAGACCAACCCTCTCGAAAGTTGGCAGCTAATCAAAAAATGAGAAAAATTGTGAACTTGTCCATAATGCACCGCTTTCAACTCGAGCAGCGCTGCGTCATTCACGGGCCAGTCGGGATGTTCAAATAGAGAACAACGCAACAATGTCGTCTGGGCTCGCTCACACTGTGTGATGCACTCAAGGAAACGTGTTTGTTGGTAGAAGAATGATCTGCAGCTGAGGTCAAGGTCTTGCTGTTCAACACTTAGTGTGCACTGTGAGCTGCAGCTCGTCTGTTGTGTTGGGTTTTAAAAGAGCAGTTTGCAAAGACGTGCATGCACAGTAGCCTTCAAAGATGCCATGAAGGTGTTGTGCTTGAATACAATGTGTGTCAAAACGTACATACATACATGTCTAGCGCTGATAAGTGATAAACAATCTTATCACTATAATAGAAGTGATGCACTGAGATATGATGACAGATGGGTTCCATTAAATGTGACATGTATAGTGTGTGTGCGTGTGTTTTTTTTATCTGATATGCGTCGTATTGGGCATCAATTACTTTCATCATTCAAGTCATATTAAAAATGCCCTTTACCTCTTTTTAGGTATTGAGTTTGAGTTTTGAGTTTTTATTTTTGCACAATTTGGAAAAAAATACACATAAAAAAAACATGATAGGTAATAATGAGACAGTGCAGGGAGAGGCGAAAAACCACAGTGGGCTTATTTGTAGCCTCCACCTTATAATAATATTAATATTTGCAATTCAATGTACAAAATCACAAAATAACATGAAAAAAATCTTATAATAATAATAAGAAGAATAAGAATAATACAATAATCAGTGTTAAATGTATAGTTATCAATGAACAGTAAGACAATGCCTACATAGACAATACATTACAAAACAGCAGTTAAATGATCTTTTAAACATTTTTTAAAACATTTTACAGAAGAACATTTTTTTGCTAAATGGGAGAAATTGTTCCATAACTTAGTACCTCTAATATCTAATTGAAAATTGACCTCTAGTAGTGAGGTAAAGTAAATTGATGCATTGGTGCTAAAACCGAAGCTCACTTAGTCAAGTCCCTGAACCGAATGTAAAATCCCTCGATTTCAGAATGTCCTGCTTGTGCCTTCCCTCAATAGGAATTCACAGGCGGCTGTCGGCAGAGACGAGCGAGGTTTGGGGATCACTGTGACCTTCTCAGTGGCCTGAGAGTGTGTTGGCATGGCATGACTGATGCAGATTATCATAGCTGGAGAAAGCCAATTACTCTGGTCATCACGGCGCCCTCAGGGTCCCTCTCGGTGGAATGAAATGCATTACAGAAATTCTCTGTGCATCCTTCTGGCTGCGTTTTTGTATTTCTTCCATGCTGATCCCCCCAGTTTGACTGCTAATAGTGCAGTCAATGGGACCCTCCCGCACCTCGGAGCCCTCTCTGGCTCCGATGAGCTTCTGCTCCAACAAAGCCGGGAGGTCGTGCCTCTTGCAGAAGCGGCGGATGCATTACATTCTCCTCTGTTTGTCTTTTCTCTCCATTCAAGACAAAGCCCTTTTTTATTATGGCCCTTCTCGACCGCTCTCAGTCAGCGTCCTTGAAGGAATACAGAATGCGAAAGTCAGAGTTGCAGAGTTGTGGCGTAACAGGACTCTTCTGTGGCATCTGTATGAGCAGAACAAACAGCGACTGGTCACTTAATTATCGCTGATTTTTTTCGTTTCTTTTTCTTCAGAACAGATTCGCTTACAAGACCAGAGAGGCTGAGATCACACACCATGATGCTGCGTCTCTAGGATGTACAAAGAGTTCAGGTCAAGCCGAGTCACAGGTAAGAGGCCTTCATTCTAATAAATACAGAGGTTTCCCAACACAAAAAGGGATTTACTGGTCAAATCTTTCCATTTCACACACAACATAGTCAGTGATAGGGCCTGTAGGGAGACAGATCATTAATAAACAAGGAGAACGATTAACAATATTACTCAATTACTATACTTAAGTACAGTTTTGAGGTGCTTGACTTCAATATTTCCATTTTCTGCTACTTTATACTTCCACTCCACTGCATTTATTTTGATAATACTTAAATTCTTAGCGATTACAGATTATTCTTTTACTACAGACGGAGAGGGGACGGATGTTCCATCAGAGCCAAAGTAGCAAACGAGTTTCATTTTACAACTCGTCAAAACCCGGCGCTTCAGGATTGTGGGTTGGGTTGGCTGCCATCCCACAGCATCGGTGTTTGACAAGTTGGGAAACCCAAAGCGTCAGCATTTGACGAGTTGGGAATCGGTACTCAAAAGTTCTCAGCTGTTTTTACAAAGTAGACCTTTTAATCGTGTTTATTTTTGCCACGTTCAGTTCGGTTTCTTTTTGTGCCGACATCAGAATCTGTTGCATCCTCTCAGTTATTAGTGTCAAGGCTTCTGATTCAACGTGTTAATCTCATTCATGCTCACATGTGAATCACAAGACTGACATCGCAAGTATACATGCTGTCGCAAAAGTCACTCGATGGCTCATTTTATTTGTGAACCTCATTATTTGAGAGACACTTTCTTCATCCAAAGGGACTTACAGCACCAGGGCTGCTTGTGTAAATGTGTAGCTGACATCGAGATCTGTGAACTTGCACACAGTCAGACAATATTTACAACACAACCACATCAGGAAAGCCTCACCTGAGAAGACGGTACATTAACAGGGATTGTGGCGTAGCATCTCTTGTTAGCGCCTCTGTGAAACTGTCAGAAAACACATTTGGTGAAGAGATATTGGCATCCGATTGCACCATTTTACTGCCCTCAAATTGGAAGCCTAAGTCTTGTTATGCTATTAAAAATACTGGAGGCACTTGGTAATTTGCTGCTGTGCCAAAACACTGTTTCTTCAGCATAAAGCCAGACATATTTTCATCCTTAAAAATACCTTTGTTTACTCAGCGAATGAAAAACTCCAAACTCATTTTGAACAGTTTCAGATATTTAGGCTGCTCTCACTTTGCATTAGATAAGATAAGATAAAACTTTATTCACCCCAAAGGATTTTTTTGTGCCAAGCGGCATTACTTACATCAAGATTACATCATGATAATTGGCAATCTAGACATCGCATTTACGAAAGTCATCTTTCTATAATGCAAAGTCTAGACAGAAATTAGAAACCAGAGAGGCAGCTGTGGTTTATATCAACCAGAGTGTTGAAGTGTCAAGCTCAACAATTAAAAGTTTGTTCTTTGATTGCTCAGGTTTTATTAATAGATGCAAAGTATGGTTCAAGAAAGAAAATCATCCAGGTGGTCGTGCATTCATTCATTCATTCATGACTCATTCATGTGTTTAGCCATGCTAGCCGCTGAAGCCGCTCTGTCGGAGGTCGGTTGGTCCAACACTTTGTTCCAGACTGAAATATCTTAAAGCTGCTGTAAGCGTTATTTTCTTCCCCGGGGTTATATAGCTCTCTATTCCAACAGTTACAACTGTTACAGAGTGTTTGGTCAGTAACCCATGTCTCTTCTCCCACTGCTCACGCAGAAAAAAGAGAAAAGAAATGTTCTGGTCTGCTCCTGAACGAACAGAGCAGCAGGATCCTTCTGCAGAACAGGGTGAGCTACCAGTTCCAGCGCTCCCAGTGAGGGCTTATACCACCAAACATGTCAAGCAAAGAAAAAAGGCTTGATGAAAAGAGGAAGGGAAAGAGAGCTGCCTCGATGAGCAGGAAAGAGTCGTGCAAGTGTGCTGACGAGGAGCGAGACAGAAATTCATGGTTCCCAGATGATGAATCCTAATGACTTTTCGTCTAATGCCACCATTAATTTGACATTTGTGGTTTTCGAGTTAAATATCTTGACAACTATCGCATGGATATAAAAAAACAAAACTTGCTCCCGCACTCACTTGAAGCTCTTTTTAATGAATCAACGTTTCGGTCATAAGACCTTCATCAGGACCCAGTCTTTTGTTTCTGTTTGTGTGACTTCCTTTTAAAACTTAATCACACTCATGCAGTTAACTGATCACAGGTGTGTGATTTGTCAGAGGAAGTGACATCAGTAACGACAGGTAGAAAAAAACTTAGAGCTTAACACTTGCAAACATAATCCATTTTGAACCGCATTACCACACATGATAATCTGGAAAAGAGGAAAAAAGGAGAAAATTAATCATCCTACAGTATATATACACACACATATAGGGGAAAATACATCAATACATAATAAATACTAAATACAGACTGACCTTCACTCTTCATAGGAATGACATTAAAGTTTCAATCATATAATAAATCAGTACAAGTAATCATTCATTCAATGAGTTGGATATGGGAACCATTTTTACAAACATACACTCAAGTCTAATTCATCATTTAGACCAAAGTTGGTCCCAGAAGTTTGAAGTTCTGTGATCCAAAAGGCTTCACGTCTGAGAAGTGTCTCCTTTAGATCACCACCACGTCTAGGCAGGACTACTTTTTCTATGCCACAGTAGCTAAAGGCTGTAATTGGGTGATTAGCCTGTTTAAAGTGGACTGCTACTGGATTGTCTGGGTTGTTATGGCGTATAGCTGAGCGGTGTTCTGCCATTCTTATTTTTAATGCTCTTGTTGTCATGCCCACATATATTTATATATAACTATCGCATGGATTGCCATGAGATTTGGTGCAGACATTCATGTCCCTCTCAGGATAAATTGTAATTACTTATGTGGTTCCCTCACTTTTCATTCAGCAGCATCATCATAATGTTCAAAACCTTTGTGTAGAATACTTTAGTTTATGATCAAATGCCTGCAAAACTAAAGACATTACCATCAGTCCCAGTTGTGAGTCTTGTTTTGTGCTAATTAGATAATGTTTGTATGCCAACACACTAATCTGAAGTGAGGATGGTCATCATTCTGCATGCTTAACATCAGTCTGTTAGCATTCCCGCTCCAGCATTTAGCTCAGCACATTGCCATTTTGGCATTTTTTGCTCCGTAAGTGTTCATCAAATGGACAATTAACTATTACACAATCATGCTCAGTGAAACTGCACTGCATGGGCTATTCAATATGCATTTCATTTGGCATGGCATTACTGTGTCTCCGCTAGCTCTTTCTTGTATTTTCAAAAACAATGGGATCCCACAGTACATTGTTCCTGAACAGGAATTGAAGCGAGTGAGAAACTGACAGATTGCTTAAGAGAGAGGAAAGAGAGGGCGAATGAAAAGCGCCTTTCTTGCTGGGCTTTGGCCGATGAGTGTGTCCTTTCCCATTACTCTCACACAGCGCAATATGCAGGTCAGTCAGGTGATAATGAATGCTCTGTCTGATACTTGGCCTTTCTCCCTCCCTCCTGCTCGTCTGGTCGGCTCGCTCTGTTGTATCGCCTTCTCTTTCTTCACACGCCGCAGCGTCTTCTACAGTATCGAGGAAACTCCGCCTTTAACGGGTTTAATTTTTGAGCAATCAGCTCTTCCTTTTCACCTTTCTGTGGCGTCGGGCGGTTTAAAGGTGCGAGACAATGAAGATGTCAAGTTTTTCTGTCTCTTTCTTCATTAATTAAACATTGACTCGAGGTCTATTCACGATGGAGCCTGATTTAGTCGGGTTTGTATGAACAAAGAGAAAAGACACTTTTCCATTAGATGATTTGCTCCGGTCTCCACAGTGCACATAGGATTGGACGGACTAATCAAATTCCGTGCACACCAACCCCCACTGCACGACCGTCTGCAGGAGAAAGGGGATGTAATAATGCATTCAGCCAGTACTTCGCTAAAATACAGGGTGCTGGGTTCAAGGTTTGAAGACGTTTGTAGAAGACAGTAAAATATGAATTATTGAAATTCTCACTAATAAAATACTTATTTTATTTTTGGAGAGAAACAAAATAAACTAAATGAAAGCCATTCACGGTATTTCCTGCTATTTTGATGCCATTTTCCAATAAAAAAGGTTATTATTTATTCAGATATGCATCAATCACAACTGATCGATAAACCATCCACATAGGAGAATATTTAGAGCAACACACTTGTGCTTTCTTGTTTTTCTCTTGTTTGAGCGAGTGATGAAGTTAGCCTGAAAGTTATGATACATAATACAAGCATCATTCAACAACATCGAAAGGTTTTGATACGAACGATGAGCAGAAGATTCGTCTAATGTCGAGGATGAAGCATTTCGCTATATGCATCATAAAATAACTGATGACAGACAATCAAAACTAGATAATGGTTTCTGTCAGGTGAGGTGCAGAGTCTATTAATAAAACATGATTGAAATCCCACTTGACTGGAGAAAATTAAAGCTTTTATATATTAAAACATGAAGGCAAATATGAGGATTAAATAAAATGCCACATTGACTGATGGAGCTCTGCAGGTTTTTGTGCAAAAACACAGTTATTTCCCATCACGGGGATTTGAACGTGACTATTGCGTAACAAACGGGGTCATAGTTTGGAACGAAAAATGTCTCTGCTGTCTTAAAGACAATAGAATATTTCAAAGTAATTATTCTGGCATCTTCTTTGACCCACATTTACAGTCACCGCCACATATTTCACAATTGCAGTCATCAGGAGAGAGATGACCAAGCCCATGACTAACACTTGGAAAGACAAACATAAAAACTTTAACCACTTCTTGTGGAGAAAAATAACATTATTTGACATTTTCCTTGTTTTCAAGCAAGGCTCTCTGACTCTCACTCGAAGATTTACAGCTTTTATTTCAGCATAATTTAGCAGATAAATGGAGAGACGTGCAGAATAATGAATTCCTGTTGAATATGTGCAAGAATTGTTTTGTTTTTTTCAATCTCTAAATCAAATTTCCGCTGTAAGATCCTCTCTAAATCCCACAGCCAGATCCTTTTGTTGACCTCTTCGTGGCAGCTTGACGTCTTGATGTCTGGAGGAAGGCTGATGGCGCGAGATGGTGCCAGGAATCACAACCAGCTCGCTGCACCACACAGCTGCCAGAGCGCCCGGCTCGCTCTCATAAACTGCTTTAGCTCCTATCAGAGGACTCGCAGCATTTTTAATGCGCTGTGGCGATGTTGTGGAGCAAACAAACACGATTTGTCATCACCTCATCATCGTGGCTATATTGGTGGCGATGCATGAGTGGTTTTTGAGTCAAGTGATTCTTTGGCTGTGAATGATGGCGGGGCAGCCGCCGCTGTTAACAACATTTCAACAGTGCAGCGGGGTTAACAGTTGTTTTGCACTCTGTTTGAGACCCACTTCCATCAATATTCATGCGGAGGGGAATATTCTCTAGTTATAGTTCCTGGCCTCCTTCTGGATTTAGTCTAATCTGGTTTCTAGAACAGATGCTGCCGTCACAGAGGCACCTACAGCAAATCCCTCCTCTCACATCATCATGAAAGCTACGGCAAACACGGCTCTGCATCTCAAAACACATTGGATCCAGTTACTTTTTACGGCGCCTTGTTACTCCTCCACAACTCATTAAATTCATACGAGTAGGAATACACAGAGAACGCGGACTGGGAGGCTGTGAGGCTCGCTTAATGAGGTGTGACTTAAGCTGGGGAGTCACCTCAACCTTTCCTGTCCAGATGATCATCTGCTAACCATCAGTCAGGGGGCAGGGGTGTGAGGTAAGGAGAGCGGAGGAGGAGAGGAAGGGACAGGTAATTAGAAAGGGAAGGATTAAGGAAGATAGAGGTCAAAGATAACTAGCAAGAAACCCAAAAGACAGAGATGTGCCCCCGTTCCTCAGGACACGTTTCTATGCTGGCTGTCTTCCTGCGTAGAGGGCAACGGAGTTAATGACATTTTTCACTCGTGTCTGGGCTGCAAACACGGCGCCGCTCATTGATCTCAAAACGGAAGACACCAAAAAACCCGCCGCCGCCGTCACTTTAAACCGATAGGCGGAACCTTTTTAAATATCATCCTCTCTCGCTCTCCGAAGGCCTCGAGGAGCAGCTACCTGAACCCTGTTGTTTGATTGGAAAGGGCATATTGATACAGCGGATGGTTGCACTCTTACCAAGTGGAAAAAAAAAACAGAAAGTGTGCGGTTTGGCAAATTTGCTCGCGAGAGGCAGGCAAACATCTCACAGGACAGATAGTCATAAATGTTGTTTAGTGAGGAGGGAAATGTCGGCTGAGACAAACACTAGTTAAGGAGAAGTCTATGCCTCTCAGAGCACTTGTTAGAATCGTACGATGATAGTTGTCTATGAGGCCCAGCTTCCATTTAATATGCAGTAATTGAATATGAATAATTCATTAAATAAGAGCTTCACCGGTTAACAAAACAAAGAGACAAAACCCAGGTCGGCCGATACATACATGTCTGCTTTCATATTATCAAACTGGACGACGCCGGCTCAAACAGAGCAGAGACTTATTTTTGATATTACGAAATGGTGAACTCTTTCAGCCAGAGATACTTACGTCACCTCGCATTCGAGTCGGGGCAGTTCATTTGACTAAAGAGGGCTGTAATGTCACATTTCTCGCGCGACACCATAAAAAAAAAAAGCAAAACGAAGGCTGCTCTCATCTGCTGAGGCGCGGAGTCAAATTAGTGTTTGATTTGAATGTTTTGCTACACTAAGCAGGGCCACAGACGGAAAACATCATTGTTACAAAAAAAAAAAAAAAAAAAATCAAGACATCAGACAAAACATCATTCCCTATGGACACTGAAATTGAATGAGAGCATGCACTGGCTGTTACTCATTACTACTGGCTGACAGGGGTAATTGAATTCTGCCTGGAAAAAGATTGACTTTATTTATGACAAGTCCCTTCTGGTGAAAAAGCCGGCTATCAGTTGGTGGCTTTGTTCTTATATATATATACATATGTGTGTGTGTCCCTAAATACAGATGATAAATAACTCTTTGTTTGTCTCGTCTCATGAATCCGACCGAGTGTACAGTATGTTCCCAGCTGGCACTAGACGTCAATTAGACGTCATAGAGACGTCTAATTGAGACGCCTCTGACGTTGTATAGACGTTAGTATTTAGTTGAAAATGAAAATCGGGTTAACGTCTGAACTTAACGTTGGTCCGACGTTGGATATCAGTTATGTAGGTAGGGCTGTGCAATTAATCGTATTTTAATCGTGATTTCGATTTTTGGGTCAAACGATTTCCAAACTAATATAATCGAGTTGAAACGATTTATTTGGCATTTGTACAGTAGGCCTAGAGATTTTCCTGAAAGACACGCGCATGCGCAATTCAATCCCTCCCCCAAAGCATTCAACGAGGCCATGCTGACTGGATACGTGTCTGCTGCGTTACTTCTCGGCCATGGCAGCGGAGCCGATGGTTTCACTTTAGTCTCTGTGTTAACTTCCACCAGGTCCACTGCGCTGCGTGTCTGCTGCGTCCCAGCTCCGGCAGTCCAGAGCCCTTCTGGCGAATCGCAGCCACGACGTAGCAAGAATCCAAATTTAGCACATAGCAGACAGGAAGTCACGCAGCAAAACAACGACATAACATCCGGTCACTTTTCAAAATAAAACACAAAGTTTTTTTTTTTTAGAGAAATGCTGATAAATGCATCATGTTTCCAAACTCAAAAATAATCGTTTAAATAATCGTGATTTCAATATTGACCAAAATAATCGTGATTATGATTTTTTCCATAATCGAGCAGCCCTATATGTAGGCTATCTTAAGTCAAATCAACGTTGTGTCCAGATGTTGTCCAGACATTAGAATTTTGTCATCAAAAAGGTCATTATTCAACGTCAAAGTTGTGTGAGTACAAGACGTCTGACACACGTTGGGTTTTGGTTGCCAGACACCACAACATAAAAACAACAAAATCTTAACGTCATTTGACGTCAATATTCCTATGTCAAAAGATGTTGAAAGTAGATGTCAATGGACGTTGGGTTTTGGTCACCTTGAATCCAACCAAAGACCAACGTCTATTGACGTCCGGTGCCAGCTGGGTTTGTTCTGTATGTAATGTGTTTTTTTTTACCAACCGACTTCACAGAGCATATGAGGCAGCGAATATCGGCTTGTCCATCCAATATTTTTCAAAGGCTAGGCTTCAGTCCAAATGTTAGAGGAGGACCGGTCCCCATATTATTGTGTCGTGTTTCTGAAGTCCATCCAACTCAGCCTGGATGATACATTTCTGAACAGCTGAACGTCGTCTTGAATGGTTTTTAGGATTTATATAAAAAAAGTTTGCCAGAATTATAACTGAATCTGAACAAATCAGCCAGGGGAGACAAAGATGCTCCTCTGCTATTATTGCGGAGCTGCATGCCAGTTTATAAACTCCTCTTCCACCGTCGCCACAGCGGGAAGTTGCCAGATGGTATATTATTTTACGTCTACTTTTCTTATTTGAGATGGGATCTTGGTAGGATGATTATAAGTGTATCCTAATCATCCTTCAACAATGGCCCAACTGTAATTATGTGGCTTCTGTTGCCAGGAAATAACAATAACAGTGCATATTAAGCAAACACTGGTGTTCATCCAAAGAAGAAACGTTTGGGCTGTTTTTCTTGCGTCAGTCAAAGCTGTTGACTCGCTGTGCTGCTGTCAATGGATGAAAAGACAAAATACAGTAAGTTCTGCGGTGCGCTGCACTTTGTTTGTAGAATAGAGTTCTTCTGGTTTCACATTGGACCAGAAATTGAAAGCAATTTGAGCAATTTTGAGTTTTGTCGGAAAAAGAGAATGGCACCCGAGCCTTTGGTAAATACTTTTTTATTTACCCTTGACATCGTTTTGTGATCGCAGTGAAAACAGACTTATTTGTTGGACGGAGGAGAAAATCTTTTTCTAAAACTCACAGATATTTCCTAAACTTGTCCAAAGCCTTTTGAGCTGAGCCACAGCTTCTTTATATGATTGTGTGTATCTTTGACTGCAGCCAAACCACATTCAGATAGTTTCCCAATTAATTAGGTACACCTGGCTAAAACGAAGGCAGTCAGTAAATCCTACAGTATCTTCATGAAGGTTGTAGTGTTATTAGCCATGTTTCCATGTACTGTCAAGTTACATTTAATTTAGTAGAAGTTGTCAACCGGAAAACAACAACAAAGAAGAGGAAGACCAAGAACATGAAGAAAAAAACCAGTCACCTTGTCTATCTATGGGAGAAAAACCAAGAGCAGGGAGGGAGGAATCCGAAAAACGCAGACAGCGGAAACAGCTTCTTAATCTCTCGGAGTGAAAACAGCTCAGCGGTCATATCAGTTGAATTGTTCAGTCTGTCATAACATGTTTGGAAAATGAGTTTTTATCATTTATTAAGCGTAAACTCTTTTTTTTTGTTTACAAAAATGGGAAAATGTACCTTCAAGACAGTGAAAGAGTGCAATAATAACAGTATGTACAGTGTCTGAAAATAAAATTCATGCTGGTTGTTGCTGCAGGAAACGATCCCAGTGTTTAACAAAAAGGTCTCGCTCCGTAGGAATCGCTTCCGTAATGTTGTCAGACACTTAGAATAAAAACCTCAGCCTGTCAGGGTTTTTGTAAATGTGAATCATTTACACAACAAAAAATGTAAATATAGGGCACAGGATTAAAAAATGCATCATCTCGTTGGGCTCTTCTTCAGCGGTAGTTTCTGGCACCTTATTGGAGAATTAGTGCCGACAGTTATTTATCTCGATGCATCCGACTCATACAATCTAGACATTGATGTGCATTTCCTGCTCAGGTCCATTTGGTGGCTGTTCTGTAGCCGTCAACCCTGCTGGTTGAGTTCTTAATTGTGTTTGAACGTCTTAGAAAAGATCACAGTTTCACAGTTTACTGTACACAGTTATTGATATGATGAGTTATAATGGCCCTTCAAAGGCTTTGAAACTCAGAAGTCAATACCATGGTGTGATAACGGTCATACGAAGGTATATCATGAGATTATTATACTGCTGCAGCCTGAACTGCTTCACATGGTCCTTATTGGCAGACGGCAGATTTACAGCTCCAGACAACAAGGGTCATTCTAGAGGCTCTGTTGACTTGTAGTGCCTTTCACTGAGGGGTGTTTCTATTATTTTGTCCACCACCACGCTGAATATTAGAAAAACATCTCTTAAAACGAAACATGATATTCATTAACGTAGGATTTATTACAGCGGCTGTTGTATTAGACTCGTTGGCAGCTTGTTGGAGACACCTGGTTCGACTAACGCAGCCTGAACACGCTGAACGAAAAACAATTACCGAGGATGAAGTTTTCATTTTCTCATGGAAAAGTATCAAGTGAAATGAAACGCTCCCAAAAAATGAGCGCACTGCTTATATCAGCCTCGGCGAGCAGTAAACCTCTGTGACATGCTGTTACCATTGGAAGCTGCTCTGACTGTTGACACTGAACAGGTGATGTCAGCCTGAGCCAGACTGAAGGGAGTTCACGAGAAACACGACTCAGCTGACCGCAGCGCTGATACATGAGCTGTGATTCTACGTCTCTGTACACAGCTTGCGTCTCATTACGGAAGGATAATGGTGTTTGCGCCGCTGCTTCGCTTGTGTAATTAATCTTTTGGCTGTTTGTTGATCAAACCAAGACAGTTCTCGCAGTCTGAGGAGCCTCCGCCACTTTCTTTTAGTCTATTTGTTGTTGACAGCGTGAGAGTGGGATGCTTCAGTTATTGGACATGAGTAGGGCGAGGCAGTATAAAGATATATGTCGTTATCGTGATGTGAGGCTATATATCGTCTTAGATTTTGGATACCGTTGATGATAAATGGTGTTTTGTCCTGGTGATGTCATTTTCTGAACTTACCAGACTGTTGTACTTGTTCTAGACTTGTAGTCAAGACCGCCTAAACCGAGACCAAGACACTACCAAGACCAGAGAGTATCAAGACCAAGACCAAGACCAAGTCAAGACCAAGACTTGTTCAGCTCGAGACCGAGACCGATACCGAGACCAAAAAAAGACTATTTTTTTGCCATTTTGCATGAGTTGTAGAACCCGCACGCAGGTGCACCAAAAAATGCATTAAATTAAATGCAAAATACAAATAGTTTATAGTACAAATAGTACCAAATTGTACTTCAAATTGTACATTAACAAGAGGAAGAACTGGTCACCTTGATGTGTGCAATGGCATCTCAATTATAACACACTTTATCAAGTTGTAGTTGTAGCTGTAGTTCAGTGGGACAAGAACAATATAACACAGACATCACAAAGAACAGATACATAAACATACATAAACATACATAAACTAAACATGCAGAAACATATACATTCAAACTGTAGAACAGAAGGCATACTACATCATGAATGCATTTATGTCTTGAGTAGACTTGTAGTCAAGACCGCCTAAACCGAGACCAAGACACTACCAAGACCAGAGAGTATCAAGACCAAGACCAAGACCAAGACCAGAGACTGTCGAGGCCGTGACAAGACCAAGACCATGGAAAAGTGGTCTTGAGACCGAGACCGGTCTCGAGAACTACAAGTCTAACTTGTTCTAATACTTTACTCACTCAGTCTTGATGTCTACGTTACGGATGATTGATGATCATTTATCAGAAAATGTCAGTGTGTTAATAGAACCAGTTGTCACCAATGTTGTCACACCAGAGAGGGTATTTCAGTCCCAGTTGGAGCAGGAGATATACATCATATATCGAGATATAACCTAGGCCCGAGTCATGAGACGTCACAAGGTCTCACTATCCTGATTCAGCTGTGTTAGACTCAACACAGCTCTCAAAGAGACTCCAGCTGCAGCTAAATGAGTGGAATCCCTTTTATTTTGTCAGATAAACACATTAATCACCTCCTCGGATGAGCACTCTCTTTACTGTACACATGTGAAAAGGCGGTGTGTGTCTCGAGCTGTGGGGGATGATGACAGGGATGCCTCCTCTCATCGCGGTCTGCATGCCAAACACCGGTGCTGCACTGATCATCTCTATGCTTCTCCTCCTCCAACTGGCAGCCTGCAGAATGACACCTTCTTAAACGCACAGCTGTCAAAAGTTTGGGACGAATTATCTCGCTTTTTTTTTTTTTTCTTTTTTTTCTCTCGTGGCGTTGCTCGCTCGGCTGCACCTCTGAAAGATGCCACACAAATCTGACATGCAAAACATCTGTTTTGTTTTTTTTTAGTTTATTTCTGCATTCAGCTGAAGAATGAGCAGCGCGTGGAGAGATTTCCTCCTGTTCGCGCGGGGTTGACTTGGCCTCTCTCTCTCTCTCTCTCTCTCTCTCTCTCTCTCTCTCTCTCTCTCTCTCTCTCTCTCTCTCTCTCTCTCTCTCTCCATGAGAACCACGTCCTCTCCTCCTGACAGTTCATCCAGCGCTGCCTGAGCTCGCACACCGACACACAGGAGGGCTTTTTCTTCTTCTTCTTCGTCTCCTTGTCAGCGTCCTGTAGCGCGCCTCGAACAGTTCGCCTGCGCGCCGCGCGCACCCGAAGCGACGTCGCCCGTCGAAGCGGGCACGTCGCGAGGGCGGGCTCGCCTGCCGTAGCTAAAAGGTCCCGCTTCGACTGGCTGCTCTCATTGCAGTCCAGTCTGCCGAGCGGAGCGGACTGACTGAGGGACGAGCCGCGTCTCCATTCAAGGATTTTACTTCGTACACTTCGTCCTGCAGCAGAAGGACCGACCACAATCGCGCCTCGCCTCTTGTGGACAATGTTTCTCCTGCAGTACACAGGTACGTGGCTCAAGTTTGCGCCCGCTGTCTGTCCTCTCCGTCCTCTCTGGCTGTCCTCTCTGTCATGTTGACAGCGGAGATGTCACATATCGGATGCATTTCACACACAGCAGCTATCCGGACTCGTGTCGCTGCGGGCTGCCGCGCGCCGCCGCACGTCTCCTGTGGCGTCTCTCTCCTCATTTTATTTATTTTGTTTATTTCACCCCTCATCTCCGCCTCGCCTGACAGAAGTTATCACAGACAATCTCAGAGGTCTCCTCGCTGCGTTGAAGTCCGTAATTGTCGGGCGTGTACCAGCTGTTTGAGACCCGCATAAGAGGAGAGCTGTGCCGCCTCTGTCTCCACCGTGGAGCCCTGTGAGGTGGTGCTGCTGGTGGTGCTGCTGGTTTCTCTCCCCTCCTCAGCATTTGATGGTTCATGCTTTAGCTCCATGATGATAAACGAGACACAATTATTTCCTGCGCGCGTTTTTACACTTGCTCATCGGCACAATAGACCCGAGCGTGCGGGGCCATCACGCCGACTGACAGCCGCCTCCTGCAGCTGTTTTATGGATGAAGTTTTCAGATTAGATCTAATCCGGATCTCCTGACATTGAAATGCATATTTCCTCACACGCTGTTCGGGGCTTCGGTTCCTCTTATTATATTTGGGCAGCACAATCGAAGCGTGGTGAGTCACAGTGTTGTCGATGGGCCTTTATATCACGCAGGGGTTTGTGTTTTTTTTTTTTATTTCCTATACGTGTAACGCTGAAGTTGTCTTCTTGGGTTTCTCACCCTGCGTCGTCTCAACTGTGAAGCTTCACGCGTCATTTATTCCCGAGTCGCCACCACGCGTAAATATCTTGGATTTGAAATGGGACATTTTTTTTTTTTTTTTTTTTATGACTGTGGGCTCACAGGATCTAATTAAGCGAGGATGCTGTTTGAACTTAACCTGCTTACTCCGCTTTATTCTGGCACTGTGTTCGCCAGCTTCCTCTGTTTATAGTCATGGCAAATTTACCTCAGCTGTCCCACAGCTTCTTTTCTGCCTGTTCGGAGCCTAATTGCTACTTTCCTTTAGCTCATAAAAGCAATGGCTTGTCAAAGATTAGTCTCATGGTATTAATTTGCAGTTTGTCATCGCCCGACTGAAACTCCTCTCTCATCCCCACAGCTGGGAAACTTTGCGAAACATTTATACTCTTTACGCACTTTCTTAACATTTAGAAAGCAGACTTTGCTAAAGTGAGGTTTCATTAATTTTTGTAATGAAGCATGTAGTCGGGCTCGAAGTTCTTAAGTGCAGTAATTGGAATAATTTCACAGTGCATAATTAATCATTCAGAATTCAATATGTAGCATGTAATTTGATAAAACATGTAGTTTAGGACAGAAATTACATTATGACTCGTGTCCAGAGGATGGAAATGTGTTTCTTGTCCGTCTCTGATTGGAAGGGTTTTCATTTCACTGTGGTTTATCTCGCGCAGACAGAACGGATCAGTCCACTTCTCCTCCAGAGGCACAAACATGCTTTGAATCAAATCGAGTGAGTGGTGGTGGAGGAGGTGGTGGAGGAGAGGAGGAGTGCCTCAGTATGACCACTGGGAGAGAAAAGGTCCATCAGGCCTTGTGACAGCCATTTACCTCCACAGAGCGCTACTCCTTTCTGATCAATCGTCAGAGCATCCTTAGATTGCCTTTAATGGCGCGAGGGAGGGGGAGGTACTTTGCTTAGATCTGCCAGAGGGGAGAGATTTAAAGGTTGTACATAGAGTGCTTGAGAGGGAGCTTAAATATTTCAGCTCTCTTTGGCAAAGGATGGTCGTGCCTGCAGAACAAATTAAGACTGAGCACAGAGAGGACGACTGTACAATACCAGAAGATTTGGCAGCTTTGGAAAACTCAAGTTTTTAATTGGTTGGTGGATGACAATTTGAGGTTACCAAGTCGGATTCTCATTTCAGTAGCTGTCCAGGAAAAAAAAAAAAAGAGAAAAGTTTAAAAAAAAGCAAACATGAGTGGAATAATGAGTCATAGACGACCCGGAAATGTCAGATTTAGTGAAACCAACCTCGACGAGAGCTTGACTTAGTGGAAATGTATTTATGAGACAGATCCTCGGAGTGGACGGTGGGGGATTCTGTTTTATTTATGTTTTGTTGATGTAAACTCTCCTCTTTTTTGGTAATTTCTCAGTTTGTCTCAGCACTTCAAAAGCATAAAATATACTCCCCCTGACAAACACTGAATCACGACTGCAGATCCCCTCCAATGAAGAAAAACAGCATCTTTTGTCTTTATTCTGATTGAGACTAATTTCATGTTGAACACATCTAATGAACAGAATTAGCATAATAACCGGTGCAGTGAGCATCATACTCAAGGCTGAAAGTAATACTTGCCAGCCCACTCATCAGCAGTGAGTCTCTGAATAAAGTTATACATAGATATAAATGTGCAGAAAGCCTTCGAGAAAAAGACAGTCGGCGTCCGTTTCATCCACACCGGTGACGAACTCCCAGTGCTTTTCACCGACTCAGCCTGCCCATCAGTATTCAGCACCGTTACTGTCACCTCGCTGCTGAAAGCCGAGCTGACAGACGGGCAGGAAGCTCTGTAGCTTACTGTCGAGGCAAGTTTTACGTGTATAGTCGAAAGTGGGAGTTCCACCTGTGAAGCTTTGGCAGTGTGTTGGTCGTCCTGCACATGCTAAGACCGCTGATGTGGCAAATGAGACACGAGAGCTTAAAGATCATGTCCTGTTGGGACAATTTGTAAAAGTACATGTTCAGGTCTAGTCTGTGCCTTTGGACATTGTTTCATCTGACCCGCTAACTCATATGTAATAACATCACCTGTTCAATGTAGGTTGAAACAGACTGGGATTCACGTCAGTCCCCCCCTTTGTTCAGTCTGTTTCTCAGTGCATTCAGATTGCTGCAGATGTATGTTCGTTGGATGACCAGTGCTGCAAAGATACCAGTCAAAAATCTAATACATAAATGTGAAGACTGGAGTAAAAGAAAGTGGGATTCTAAAGACATCTCAAGACATTTTAAAGTTGCTGCCTGTGGATTGTGAAACCCCCATGACACCGGTGGCCAGTTGAGTCCCCTTTTGCTCGTGTTTACATGACGATTGAAAAGATAATTGCCACATTTAGACCTTTGCACCAGATGGATGAATTTCTCAGCTGAAATGTCACTGCTCTCCCACAGCAGGATGTCCCCAGACTCCTCTGCTGCAGCTCTGTCGCTGGCGTCAAACTTGCCCTGAATATTCTTATATCCTTCACTCTCTAAATGCAGTTTGTCTTATTGAGTTGTGTTAAACCATAGTCCTGAATATTTCCATCTACCACCACTGATAACACTGACGGCAGTGGATGATGGGGTTGCCCATTAGAGTGTGGCTTCAGGCTGCATCCAGTCCAAAAGGCTAGAAACTGAGCCCGACCTGAACTCGACAGGCGTTCTGGTTTTTTTAGGTCTGAACCCGACTCGAGCAAGACGCAGTTATTATAAGCTGAAGCTCTGACTTCTTTTTTTACACTATATTTTGACTAAAAGGACTTGAACGCACCTTGTTAATTGGTGTGACCAAACGTGGCCCGAAAACAGGTACAGTTTGTATGTTTTTGACCAAATCCAGTCCAGTATGTTGGGTCCTGACATGTTCAGGGTATCCATGCGCTATTGCACATATCTAAAGATAAAAGTAAAGTTATAGTGATGTAATAACTGTCTCTCACAGACTTTTAATCTTTTTTCTGTAGATGTTTTGACGCGTTAAATCCTCAAATCCCCGTCACGAAATAACAGACCTTTTAATACAAACGCTTTACAAAGCTCCTGATGGGAAAACAGTGTAGCTGCTTCCTTACATCACTTTTTACAAGATGCTTGGCTGCTTTTGTCAAGTTATGTTCCCTTCATGTGGTGCTATCACCGCAGCGCACCATCTGTCGGGCTGATGTTTAAGACTGTTGGTGCAATAACTTGATTGTTTCATTGCCTCACCGCTCATCCTAAATCTCCGTGGCAGACTAATGTAGGGTAATGATCGTTGTTTATTCCTGTGTCTAATGCTCACTTGTATGTGCCCTCCAGAAAACGCTATTTGACTTGGGTCTAATTGTTCAGTGTTTGAATTACAGCAGCACGGCAAGCATTAAAGTGAGGCTGAAATCCGTTCAGGTTGAAGAAAAGTGTATTTAGCTTGTGTGGAAGATCCCTGTGAGGATCAGCAGTGTTGGCAGCGGCAGCAGTTCAACCTGCCATCTGGTATTGAATAGCTAAGAGTGCCTGGCAGCCTGAAGGCAACAAACTCAGGGGCTCCAACCATATCACTGACGGAGCTCTTCATTTCTAATCACTTTCATGATAAGCAACCACGCAGGGAACTTTCAAAGTGGAGTTAAGGACTCTGCAACGGCATGCTCAGGAGTAACATGAAAGATGAAGTGAGCCATCAGCCTTATTCTGCATTTGCTGTATATGAACAGCGTGTGAGACGGGATTGTGGCTGCAGTGCTGCTGTGCTAAACCCTGCTGACAGTCCCTTTGAGCAAAGAAGAATAGAGAGGCACTTTGAAGAAGCTGGATTATGCCGTTCACCGGGGAGTTGCTCTACAACTTTTCCTACGTTTTCTGATCTGCTCTGTAAAATATGTACTGAAAAAACTTCTGTCTTCCGCATTGGTCTCAGTGTTCTGTGTAATCTGTCGTCCCATGTGTGCCGCAGTACGGTAAAGCAAACATCAGAGGCATGTGTTGTACATTTGACTGACTATTTGGCATGTCTAACAAAGAGATCATGTCACTGTCACAAGATTTTCTCCTTCCTGCCGAGTGCTCGTAAGCAGCCATTTTTCCCCACTCACTTTTACATCCAATTTTAAACATAAATGCACCTGTGCTGAATCAGTTCTGCTCCTTTACACCAGTCAATCATAGTGCTGTTTCTCTCAACATGGCATGTGATCTACCATGAAACTGTCACTGTCTCTTTTTGGTCACTCTTACAGTTTTCATTATTGACTCATCTGCTAATATTTAGTCAGTAAAACATCAGAAAGCATGACATCATCAGATTTCTGGTTGTGTTTGAGAGTTTAGAACCAAAATGCTTTATTCATTCCAAGGTAAGATCACTTTTACGTTTGATTGTTAAAATAATTTCTGTTCTCATGAATCAACAAACTGATTATTCGGCTGACTGCTGCAGCTCTGAGTTGGATTATCTTGGATTCATAAGGCTAAAAAATGTGATTCACCTGCATTTACATCAAGAGTGACTTACCTACTGCTTCGTCTTGAATACGTTTCTCATCCAAGATATTTTATTAGAAAAGAAGAACTTGAATGAGTAACAAAACGTCTTTTATGTCAAGCATCAAGTCCAGCTGGTTTTCACTTAACGGTGGTGAAGGCGATTCTGGGGAAAGATAGTTGATTGAATGCTTTGGGTTTGAACTTCAAACAGAATACAGACCCAAAGCGCCGGGTATCTGACCAGCTGGGAATGTGACTCAACAATCAGCTGTCTGTCTCTGGAACTGCCTTCCCTACCTTTTAATTCCAACAGGAGCTGGATGACTGAGAGTCTCTACAAACACACCGTCAGCCTCGACAGTCATATTTTGGCTGACTGTCAAGCCTTTACAACTCAACACCCGAGCTCACCTGCAAGACTTGTGCTCATGTTTGTGTTTTAGTGACGAAGGAACCCACAGCTGTCACTTTAGTGTGAAGGCATACATGAACATGTTGCTGTATTTCCTTGACTGTCCCACTTCAGTGCACTGATGGATAGAAGAGGACAACTGTTGGGTGTAACAGCCAGAGAAATACTGCATCTACCTGGCAATGTGGCATTCCCTCGAGACCGAGTGGACCTGAGTTTTGTTTCTACGGTGGCATTTTTTCCCCTCACCAGCGGTGCCAAGAGAAGCAATTGAAAGTAGCACAACACATGGCGTGATGGATCACCAGCGGGATGTAGGACACTACTGCTGTACATCTCTGAAGCTACCTGTGTCCACCGCCGCTACAGAGATTGTATTACAATAAATTTTTCTGCCTCTGCACCAGATGATAAATTGAGCCTCTAAATCTAACTTTTATGCAGGAGATGCATTGCGTATTGGTATTGTTGTTTTCTTCTTAAGTTATAATAAGAATTGGCAAATGCGTACACCGTGAATTTATTTTGGGGAGGAACCCAGATTTATAGCAGGAAATCTCGTGACATTTATTACATTTTTTGCTGCTGTCCCTGGGAATTTATGGCTTGTGCAGGAGTTGACCGTCTCGGTCAAAATCTGTTCTTCCAAACATTGATATGTTGAACATTTCCCCTATAGAGAAAATGGAGAAAAGCTGAGCCCTTGGTTCAGTGGTTTGGACCAGAGAACAGGGGTGTCCACGGGGATTGCTTGTCTGGAAAGCAGCCATCACTCTCCTGTAATAGAGACTGAGAGCCCAGATTTATATGGCTCTTACTTTGGGAAGAAGGAATGGCTTCGGGGGTGGGGTGGGAGGGGGTGCACTGAATGGATAGACTGAATGTAACCATGAATGCATTATTAATAAAGTAGCAGAGGTTGTGTGTATGCTGTCTGTCGCATCAGGGCATTTTGTCTCCCAGTGAAAGACCGAGAGAAAGTGCTTTCATGGGTCAGATGCTAGAATATTGCTGCAAGGCTAATAAGTTCATATTCTGAACAGTGTTTATCTGATAACTTAGCCCTCTGTGGAAAGGAAGCTGGAAGGGTTGGGGTAACCCAGGAATTTTTCCATTTGCAAGACACATTTTTTGTGGCGAACACTGTTTGGGTCGTTTCTCTACGTTCTACATCAACAAACTCACACTCACAGATCTCCCACTGTGCAGACGCTTTCATATGGCTTGGTTAAAAAAAAAAAACTCTATCTGAAATGTCATTGGAAGTGCTCTGAAAGGTTTGGTGTTTGAGCTCAAAGGAAGCCCTGTACTTGCATGTTTACTGCACTGAGCCTGGCTGAAGTCAGACCCCCGCTGCCGGATAAATGCAAGGCTTTTTCTGTGCTCAGCACATCTTACTGGCCAGTATTAGTTCAGTGGCTTTTTTTTTTTTCTTCTCTACCTCTTTCTGAGGATTGAGAGGTCAGCATTTATGGGAGGATGATACAACACCGGTGTAACATTTTGACCAGGGAATGTGGTGTAGTTTTCAGTCGGGTTCTTCAAATTATAGCTCTGTCTATTTTGGACCATTGGAATGCCGGTTGAGGTCAGCCTCGGGGTGAAACTCAGAGCACTCCTGTTGACATGATTGGGTGAGTTGAATTGAGGACATCCGCATGGATGGCTTAAGTTCAAATTGAGACCCTTGACTTTCAAAGACATAAAAAGTTAAAATAAATCTAAATGATCAATAGGTCGAAATAACAAATTCTTCTCATCTTTCATTCCCAAAACAATCCACATGGACTTCTTTTGGTGGCTAGCCCCTCATTACGTCAGTAATTGTTACAGCCTACAGTTTACTTCTATCAGTCTACAGAGATGATGAAAAGTGATGTCCAGTGTCCACAAATGTTAAACAGCTTAGTGTTCTACAAGCTCTTGGCACCAGCGAGGCAGTTATTTAAACAAGAAAAAAAAAGAAAAGAAAAGTTGTTTTTAATGTGAAAAACTTTCCTCACAGTGAACGCCTGAATCTGATCATTCAGTACACCATTAGTCTTGTTTTCTTTCAGCACACCACAACATTCTTGCTATTCATTGACCAATGTTTAAAAAAGCAACAGTAGTAGTTACGGCTATGGCTCCAATTACACTTTCGCCCCTCAGGCAAGAGCGAGGCAAGTTTTGGGGGATAATGTAAAACAGGCGCGGAGGAAACGGTGAGTGAAATGATGGCTGGAGTGAAATGCCACTGCACCTGTTTGGCTGTTCTTTCTGTTTGGGTGCTTCACATGAAAAGTGTTTTTGCAAACATTGGAAAACTGAGGTTATCGAGTGCACATGCAAATCTTTGAAGTAAAGAGTGTACATTTTCAACTATTCGTACTTTAGTTTGCCTATCCACGGCCCAATCCTGATAGACCCCCATCTCCTACCACACAGTACTACCCCTCTGATTTGCACATCTGCAAGGTGTAGGGTGTTCAGATTCTCAATGGAATAGTGAGGTAATGCGAAGTGTTAGGGCTACGTGGTTTTAGAGGCACACCTAAAATCGATCATTACAATAGCTCACCCAATGCATTATGGTCCTTTTCTTTATAAAAAGCATTGTGCAATCATTACTAGTTTAAGTGCTGAGACTGCGTCATCCGGATGACTTGGGTTAAAGATGCTGACCATGCAATTACAGCGTCTCTTATTTCGAGTCTATGCAGGGCTCAAAAGTTGCAATCAAACTCCTGCACACTACCTTAACTTGCAAAAATACATTCATTAGTAACAGTTTGGTGCTAGACCTTCATCAGGCAAAGTGGTGATTGCTCTTTTTTTTTTGTCTTTTTTTGTGAGTTTGATTGCAACTTCTGAGCCGCTTGTACCTCACCCACACACCTGTCTCATTAAATAAATGACTGTTCTGAACCCATGCAGGAACCTTTGTGGTGTATCATTCACCTCTCTGTCTCCCATTGCATCCTGTTAAAGCTCCTCTATAAACTCTATACTGATCAAGACACTTTACAATTGGAAAAATAACTCGCCTGTGTTCTCTGAGGGACAATCTGTACAATTTCAACGCCGCCTCTAAATGACCTCAAACGCATCTTTGGCATATCTGTACCGCAGTTTCTTGTTTCTTATCTGCCTACACTGATATCTTTCCTATCCGGATCTACATCTGCCCGGTCCAATTATCGATTTAGATCTAAAATCCGTTGACTTTGAAGCCTGAGAGTTTCACAGTTTGAGAAATAGTTTGTCGATCACAGCATCAAAAAAAAAAAAAGAGCAATTTAAACGTTCCCATGACTGGTGCCCAGCAGTCCGTACCCAGAGCCCCGTGCCCTGCATTATTTTCAGTATAGCATCTCTAACATGCCTTATCGCCTCTCTCTGTGTTAGTGCCAGCAAACTTAACTTTTGTTTTTGGGCTTTTCACGCCCCATCCACCTTCCTGTTCCGCCATACGTCAAGATGGTTATTTAGATGATCTGTCCTGAATGCTGAATGTCGTTCCTCGCACAGGCTGTGGCCTTAAGGGCGCATGCTGACAACAGCTGACTTAACATCATGGCACTGAACACAGCCATTACAGACAGGGAGGTAATTGGATTCACAAATCAGCCATGGCTCCGGGTTTATAGTGGCACCGGGCTTTATGGGTCATATTTCAGAGACTGGTGGGCAGTTTGTCAGAGAGGGGGATTGGTGGTAACGAAGAGCTGGTGCAGGAAGGAGAGTCAGAGGAGCATCTGCGCTCTCCTTTTGCCTCAGAGAAAACACACGGGTAGAAGGTGGATCCTGCAACCTCTGTGTCCCAAACTAGCTCTTGTCAAATTTTATTATAGCTCTTGGGTGAAATGGACTGAAATACTGATATTGCTTTTTTTCTTTTCTTTGGTTAAATCGTCCCTTTCACTATCTGTGACCTTGTCTCTTTAAAAACATTTTCTTTGGGTTTATTGTGTCTCTGTCGTGTGCTTTATGTGAAACTTCACCCTCAAAAATATGTTATTCTGCACATATCTATTTTTTCCTGCTGTGTTTTCCACTCGCAGACAAATCAAATTTCTCCTGAGTCACACAGAGGTCGATGATGAAGCATGTGTGTACGTGTGTGTGTGTGTGTGTGTGTGTGTGTGTTGGCGAGACCGGGTGGGAGGAAAAGCTGAGGAAAATCTTCTTCCTGTCTCCGTGCAAACACACTGCCGGTTCTCAGTCATGCTTTCTCTGCTTGTCCCAACAGAAGTCAGGGAGGTAGATCGATATGAAGATTAATTATTGTGTCCGAGTCGAGGGCTGCACCAACAACCTGCATTTTTCAAGCCTCTAGTGAGTGTCCAAATGCTTCCCCTTTTCTGACGAGCGCTGAGCTTTAGCTTGTTAGTGTGGTCTCTGGACCGAAGCTGTGCTGAGAGAAAATTGGACCAGGCTCCGGGGGTAAGGAGCTGGAGCTCAGCGCGGCTCAGATCAGCACCTCCAACGGGCAAAGCAGGGATCCAACAGCATTTTCTGGTCTTAATAGAACCTACAGGATATTAGGTATTTGGTTAACTGTTCTCTGAGGAAGTGGACGGGTGCTTTAGGCTTGAGGTATCCGTTTCTCTCAGGCACCCTCCCTTGAAGTGAAACTGAAATTTGATCTGCATTGGATCAGTTATGGAAGTCTTTTCAAGTTACAACTCCCGGCTAAGAAGATTTCTAGTCCAGAGTCTGAGCTATAAATAACTCAAAATGGAAATGAGTCCTTATTTATAATGCATTGTATTCTTTTGAGTCTGCTTGTCTACATGAGGATTATTTAGTGGGTTTGTGCAATAAACATTACCAGTGTGTTTCTCCTGAACGCACGCTGATGTATTGATGTGCTGAAATGTGCAATATGTCATGCCAGTAAATCAACAGCGTGTGTTCAGAGCGGCGAAAATTGGCCAATAGCAGAATGATAAATTCCCCTCCTGAAGGCCGCAGGAGTATTTTGATATTTTTTCTGAAGATGAAGATGTGTTGAAATCATGGGATGAAGTTGAATCAGTCACAATCGGGCATCATTGGCAGATGTCAAGGGTGATTATATCACTCTGAACTGCCTCTGGACAGAGTGGAAAAAGATGATGTAAATGTTGTGGCGTGTATCTTTCAAACCGCTCATCCAAAAATACTTTCAAAACATTGACACAGCTCCACCATATCCATAATATTTACACCAATTTTTTGTTTTTTTCTTTCAGATTTTGTGATTTCAGTCACTGTATGTTGTAATCCACATAATTAAAGGCACCTCCTTCAAATAACTCACTGCAACAAAGATTGTCCGTGACAATAAGTCTGTATATAAAAGGGCTGAAAAAAAAGGAAAATGTATTTCCCTTTTTAGCTCTGATTTGAAACAGGAACCCACTTTATCCTGAGCACCTACAAAGTGCATGTGTGATTCAGGGTCGGTGGGGCAGCGAAGTGTTGAGATGGAGTCCACTAATAATTGGGGTCTTGGATTCTATCATTTCCCTCTACTCTTGATTGGACTACTCTAAAAAATGAAATATAATAACAGCATTTCTGCACTTAACATTGTCCATTTCCAGTTAATGATGGACCAGTGTTGAACTTTGGTCTACTCTCTTACACCTCATCAGGTAGACCATGCAGTAGTATGGTCTTTGTCTGGGTTAAGGACCTTCGTATGTTCAGCACTATAAATCTCTTGATGGAGACAAAAGTCAACTTCGATGCGAACATCGTCGGAGTCGACGTTTTGAGAACTTGACATCGTGCTGTGGATTTTTCCTGTTTCAGAGCTTCATGCTAGTCACCCTCAGAACAGCAAAAAAAAAAAAAAAACGTGGTGTTTTTGCTGCAACTTTGAGACATGGCACTTATCTGCACTTGCCACAGTTCACTAACAATCCCACTTCTGAGTCACTGTTGGGATGAAGCTGTCGGCGCCAACAACTGTGAGAAAAGTTTGTGATTGTATGTGTGTGCGTGGAGGCACACTCGGATGCTTTTTTTGTGTGTTTATTCTCCGTCTGTATGGAAATGTGTGCTGCTCGGATCGAGAGCACTATCAGTCTATTCTGCCTCTTTCAAATGTGTGTGTACATGTGCTGTCAGAGATGGATGATTCATAGCAGAGAGGCAATAATTGTCTTTGTACGTAGGTTTTTTTTCATCACGGATTAATCGAGCCAATGATTTTTCTTGGTTAATTATTTGAACTATACGTTAGCAAATGGCAATTACAAATTCCTGAGAGCTACGGTGATGCTATAGTCAGTTTTGATGTTTGCCATTTTTGCTCAATTATTGACTTCAACAGTTAATTGATTATCATAATAGTTGAAGACTAATTTTCATGACCAGTCAAGTGACTTAACACTTTCAGCACTTATCTTTATATTATTTAAAGATTAAACGGGAGTGCATTGTAAATCCAAAGGAAATGAAAGGATACATGATAGAAGAGAAAAATCTTAACGATTCACAATGAATCGTAATATTTCATGAGTATTGACCTTAGCACATCCTGTAGGACTTTATAGATTCTCCATTTGTGTTGCCTTTCAGCCGTGTAGCTTCAGTTGTCCGGCTGTAACTTGAACCAAGTAGCAGCTGAGTAGGTCGGTGCAGTGTGTGATGGGTGAGCCAACTCAGGTAAACAGGCTGTTTTTAATGTTTTCTTTTAATGAGCATGACATTACCATCTTGTTCCTGTCACACCCTTTCCTTCCTGTTTCTTCCCTCATCACATCAGAGGTTAATAACGGCGTGAGTACAGTCCCCAGTCTGTCTGCTGTGATGAGTGATGGCTGAATGGACGGCATGAGGAGAGGCGGAGAGAGGAGAAAGAACAGAGGAGCAGAGCCCAGCTCAGCCAGATCATAGCCTCCGGAGCTATCCTTTTGCATGATCTATGGGGCTTCATTTGTTTGTGCTGTTTTGGTAATTAAACAGGGGAGGCCCACTCATTGGAGTCTGGCTGTTGGCTTAATTTCTCTCCCCTAATCTTCCCATAAGACCAGATAATTAATGGTGGAATGGCAGGAAAGCCCGCAGTCCTTCTGTTAATGGAAGGGATCCATCTTGTTTACCCAACTTGCTCTTTGTCTCTTTACTCCGAGCTTGTCCGGGGTGTCGTCGCTGTGGTGGTCCGAGATGCCGAGATTTGGCATCTGGCCAGATGTCTAATGGCAGATGATATCGTCCTGGAGCACACGTAAATATTCTCGGCTGGGGTTTATCCTCCGTCCTAATTGTCTGACTTGATCATCGTTTGTTTGTTTTTTTAGCTACGTATTAACTGGATTATGAGAGTGCTGAGAGTCTTAGGAGCCGACTTTGTCAGCACATCATCCATCTTGCTTTATACAAGAAGCACTTTTATTGCCCTTTTGAAAATGCTCTTCCACCGCACATATTCAAGGACACCTTTGGCATTATTCCATATACTTATGATTATCCACAAATCTCTTGAAAGACCAACACCGACAGAGAATCGGTGTCTTTCTCTATACTCTGCAACATCAGGTCACACATTTGTGTAGGGTCCCTAATTCCTCCAAGAAAAACCCCAAAACATAAAAAAAAACTAAATGATGTCCTAAAACAGCTGGTGCAGATTTTGGCAGACATAACTCAAACAGGAGGATTTGTTGGGATTTGCTGGGGACTATTTTCATCTGTGAAAACATAAACACATTAACATAAACAACACAAAGCCAAGAACAATCGTTATTAATCTTTATTTTCCCCCTTCAAACTAAAAAGACCATTTAGGTGGCAATATTATACCACTTTTTGCTGCGACCGGATCTAAAACAAGACCAGTGACCAGAGTTTTTTGGGGGTGAGGGGCTTTTGCTTTTATTTGATGGTCCAACTGTACATGGAGGATGACAAGCAGAGGACTCCAGTCTGAAAACGAACCCTTGTCGTTGCCATAATAAAAAGTTATAACTCGTGAGGTTTTGATCAACGTTCTAAAGCATCTATCAACTGTTTCAAGTGCTTTTGAATGTCTCTTAATCAAACAAAGATGATAATGATGCTGTTATTATCTTTTACATACAGTCTGATTCATTGTGAAGGGAAATTCAGCTTACCATATGGTTTAGCTTATTGCTTTCCACCTTAATATGTTTGTATTTCTTCCCTGTAATTGACAAGTGTCGGGCTAAATGTAGCTTGTCACGTACAATAGTTGGACGTGTAGCCTGCAGGTAAACAAGACCAGTGGGGGAATGAGACACATACCCATGGTAGAGCTCTTCCTGTGGGCAGCTCGCTGCTCGAATCTCCCCCGGAGCAATATTTTGACAAAGGCTTTTTGAAGGGCTGAGCTGTCAGCGTCAGCCTCCTGACCAGACCCTCATTAGCCAACACCGTCACCAAGAGAACAGCGAGACGGAGACACCTCTTCAGCAGCACTCAGGAGAAAATGGCTTTTTAACAGCAAATTAATTTTGGTATAAGGGATTCATTGGGTGAGAACAAGGTGGGGAGCACATTTAGCATTGTCTGCTGAAGTGGGTTTCTCTGTAAGAGTGGCGTGTCACGGAAAGTCTCATTAATGTGGATCCTGTGGAGAACTTAATCCCCAGGAGCTGCTTAAAGGTAAAACAGAGCAATGTGGGGATGAGAGATACCCCCGCGGTAAACTAGTTGCTTGTTTAGGGGTTGTGTTTAATTGTTTTTGTGTGTCGCATTTTGTACATGCTGCCTGCTGCTGAAGTCAACCATCAGGTCTTTGTGTCTTTGCAGAAGGGAGGCTATGCTACTTGCACAATTAACACGCAGAGACAAACATAAGCCACTGCCCAGATATATGTGGCTGCAAATCAGTGATTATTATGAATGATTTCTAAACGGGAGGCTCTTTAGGGCTTGTACATCCTCGAGGGCACTCTGTCCTGTTGAAATGAAAAATGTGATGCAGTTATTGTTACCTTACTGTTCTGTTACAGCGCTGCTCTGATTAATGAGCCAAGTCGTTTGAGGGACTCGTTGCAAGTATACGGGGATGATTTAGAGTCTGGCCTGATGTGACACAATCGATGCAGATCTGTTTAATGTCATCTCCTAATTTAGATGGGACCGTGTTGCTGTTGAATCTAATAATTTGCATTCGAGCCCTCGTTTAATAGGCACAATGTCTTTTGTTGATAAGAGAATCTCTGAGGTGTTTTTAAGTAGTTGTTGTGGACCTTGTTTTATAGGATAACAACATCTTCATGATGGATTGAGATCAAACTGTTAAAGCATGAAGATGGATCTTTATAGCAGTTTCAAATTGGGCTCAACCAATATTATCTTTTAAAGGGACACTGTGGAATTATTTCTCCCATCTAGTGATTAAATTTTATTTCGCATTCAAACGAATACTGCTCTCTAGCGCCTCGCGTTTTCAAACGTGCGTTGCAACCTGTTGGAACTACGGCAGGCGGGATGTGTCAAGATTCAAGAAGCTGTGACAACAACGTGTCTTCAAACAGCACTTCATCAAGTTTAGTTTCGGGTGATGAGGTACGTTATTTCAAACAAACTTCAAACTGCAGCTGACGAGCGCGTCTGGCTAAGCTCCTTCTCCGTTCCACAGTCACGCTGGCTCTGAGTGAAAACGCCTTTAGCCTTATCTGTACCACGTAGAGCTTTTTGTCCCTCTCGCCAGTTCATCGTTTTTTATAGAGCGGAAGGACATGGAAGCCTCCGTAGAGCTCGCCCGTCCTATGGAAATACAGAGAAGTGATTCTTCCCTCAGGAGGAGAAGTGAGATTGTTGGCAGAGATCATTTTACACCAATGAGGACTTATTTATGAATGAAGACGCTGATTTGAGGTAATAAATTACTTAAAACACTACACAGTGGACCTTTAAGGGGCCAGTACCTATAACGATTATTACTAATTGAGGAGACAGATAACTGATATTTGTATCGTCAAATTGGAAATCTTGGTGTCGTACAATGGTCTTAACTGATGGTCTTAACACATATAATTTTGAGTTACTTTAGTTGAGTTTTTACATTTTCTGCTACTGAATATAATTTCACACCTGAACTTTAATATGATAACTTTAGTTACTAGTTGCAGATTCAGATTACTCAGTGTTGATGGGTAACATTTCCGAAGTATCGGACAGTGTTGTGGACGGGACATCGATTAAGACCACAGATTGGTGACTGCAGAGCCAAAGTAGTGGGTATTTAAGTTCATGACACAAAAACACTGGTACTCATAAATGGAAAAATGGCTGAATATTGGCCCTTATAATTGGTCTGGATCTGTTTGATCCATTTCAAATAACCAGATATAGTTCCTTCTCCTAACAGACATTGAGTGAACGAGCACTATTTTGCCTCCTAACGCACACCCTGAAATACAAAAGTGAATGGAGACCATGTTTTACAACTGTCATAAAACGGAACAAAGGGTACTGGTGCAGTAAAAATTCCATAATTCAGTTTCATATTCATTTGCCTTGACGATCATAACTCGTCTGGAGCCTGTCCAGAATAACTCAGCCAAGAATTAACATCTTGTTAAAGTTTGGAGAGCATCTTTTTTTTTCCACACAGAAGTCCTTGGAAACATATTTCAGCCGTATATCAGATGAAAATCCTTGAAATTTTGGTTGGGAGTCTGAAAATGAATCAAAAGAGTTAGTCGATGTGTCAGCAGTTTTTAAATCATTAGATGTCCATTTACATATGTCTGGAGGCTCCGTTGTAAGAGAATGAAATCAGAGTGGCGTTCATTTTGCATTTGAACATCTCCATCAGTTTACAGCATATCCTGCATAGATGATGCACCACTTTCTGGAAGTCTTTCTGGAAGTCTTTCCAGAGAAGAAGTGGCATCATGACATCGCTATTATTTCTTTGCGATCTCACCATGGTCCTCTGAGGTTTTACGGATCGATGGTACGGAACTGGGTCTGGTCGTACAGGCAGGATTAGGGTTCTGCTGTGGTCCCTCACCCAGAAATAGCACAGGCTGTTTGTTGGCTGCTCTGGCACTGAGTGGTTGCCAGAGGGCTTCAAGGTATTTAGAGGTCTGACCATGTTGGAGTTTCACTAAAGCTGGTTCCATACAATGAAGTCTTTGCTAATCTGTTTATAATTCTTCCACAAATCACCGGTGCAACAGTAGATTATTTTGTCTATCCCTTAAAATCCATTTGAACCATTCAGTCTTGACATCCAGATTTAGTTTTAGCCTGTTGCACCTGTTTGACATGCCTGAATATAATTAAATACTCTAGACTGGAGTGAAGAAACACTAACAATCAAATTAGCTGTTTGTTTCTCATCTATCTGGTTAGAAACCGTGAAGAATAAGTATTTCTTTAAATATCTCTCGAGTGGTACTTTCTCAGTATTGGGGTAAAGACCTACAGCTTTGGTACACTCAAAAGTATAAAGTTGAGGTCATTCATGTGCAGATTTAAAGTGCTAGACATCCAAGTTTTCTAATGAGGATTTACAGATTTTGTGCTTTATCCCCTTCTCACACTTTCCTCAGATTTTACCCTCCCTGAATGGCACAAGTGTTGCTTGTCTCCAGCGATGGAATTTTTCTTTCTGTTCATTAATTTTCTAAAATGTTCCCTTTCAAAACATAGCCTGAAGTGAAAAGTAAGAGAATGAAGGAAAAAGGGGGGCAGTGGAATGTGCCAAAGGCTTCTGGGTTTGAAACCAGGATGCTTTTATGACTCAGACTTTTACATCAAGACTGTAGAAAGGAACCGAGTAATCTAATTTAATAAAGTTAAATCGAAGGCTACATTGGTGATATGAATGAACGATCCTCGTTGCATGCATTGTTGTATTCTTCCCTTAAACTACTGATGGAGGAGTATCGCTGCTGCCAGAAGCCAGAATGCATCTTTGTGCCAAGTATGTATAATTCATGAATTACATGAAGAACATTAGACGCAGGGGCTTTCAGAAAAAGAGTACAGGGTATACAGTGTGCCTGGCAACGCCTTCTCCTGTTAGACAAGTGCTCTATTGATTGAGAAGGAGATTGAAATTGATTGAGAAGAGGAGTGAAATCCCTGAATCACTCCAGTTAAAATTATGTTCCTGCTCTCCCATTTCAATGATAATGCATTCTGTACTGGCCCAGCAGAATCCCGCGGCAACCGAGTTTCTTTGCTGGAAAAAAAAGGGGTTACGGTTTGAAGTAGAATTTCTGAAATTTCTAATGCACTCTCGCCAGAGTTCAAACATTACTAGAGATGAGCAATCGGCGGATGGTTCTTTTTCTTTTCTTGTCTTTTTTTTAAAAAAAGAAAGAAAATGAACTGAGGTGAACATCAGGGCAGAAGCAAAAAAACATTACTCTACTTTGGGGTTGGCAACCGAACCATTTTTGACCGTGATCGATCTTGAAGGTCTCCACAAACTACTTTTCAAGTGAATCATAGAGATAGCGGTATTTAACATCCTCTTACATCTGTTTCCAAATGTAACACACAGGACCTCTCTGACTAGTGGATCCATCTAACGTGAACATACCAACGGGATGAGGAGCTTATCATAGTCAACTATCATAGTCAAAGGCATCTGTATCTGACTGACGTTACAGTAACTGCTGTTCAAGACTGCGTTTCAACATTTGTAAGTGTGACACCACTGGATATCTTGAAGGAGGCCTCCGGACAATCCCCATCTGTGTTTGTGGCAACCAAGAAAGGTATCTTAAGCCAAAACATTATCTTTTCCTAAACCCTAACCAAGTTTGTGTCTTAACCTAAGCAGACTATAAGGATAGCGTTGTCGCAAGGAAGATCAGTTCTAGAAGTTTGAAATTGAACCCAAAGAACATGGAGTTCAAACATATCTTTGGTTTGGAGAAATGTGCTTTGCCAACGTTTATTCTGGCAATTGTGTTGGACAGAAAGAACGATCTTTAATGCAATATTTCATTTTAAAGGTGCACATTGAGGAATTCAAAGGCTTATTCAACACTGGTTATAGTCTACAGGGCATTTCAAATAAAGAAAGTACCGGTAGATCATGATTTAGATTGCCAAGGACAAATGTTCCCATACATGTATGTATGTATGTTCTTGTAGGGAGTCTAAAAATGGAGACTGTCGAAGTGCATTTAAACACCCTGCTTCCACCCTGCCGCACTTCTTGAGGAATGTAATGGTGTTTTTCTTCGTTCTCCCATGTTTCTTACCTTTTCACTGAGAGTTATCTTCCTTAATCCAATCAAAATCGAACTGAACTCAAATAAAGTTGCTCAGTACAAACCGAATACAGTAGCTGTGGATGTAAAATTCGATCAAGGAAGTGCCGCACTGTTAACCTTGCTTCAGATTCTCGAAAGCTTGCTCCCACCATTGCATTTGTCCAAGGCATTAGATTTCTTAATGGATATAGGCGTCAAATGGAAGTAGGACTCTTTATTCATTACGTTGGTTGAATGGGCTCTGCCGGGCTTGGTTGCCTCCTCTATAGCTGTATAAATGTGATCTATGAACTGGCTAATTGCCTTTGTCCTGATCGCCTCCATGACCAGGCTGGAAAGGTCATTTCCTGTCCTATTTCTGTCGTATCCATCCGGGAGAGTCGGCAACAGCAGAGAGGAAATTCTGTCGATGATATTATTGCAGTGCAATTGTTTGGCTTATTTGTCAAATTACTGCTGCTAATCCCCGGCGAGATGGCGCGCTAACAGCTGGGAATGTATAACGGGTTTCAAAGAAGCCAGCAGATGATTATCTGAGCAAAAGCTGTCATGCTACATTTGTGCCACACAGCTCGACCACTAGGTCAGAATGAGAGGAGAAATTGAAGATTAGCCAAGGGAATGATCGTTCCTGCAGCCCCGTGTGAAGTTTGGGAACTAAAGGAGCATGAACTCCAGATTAATCTTTGTAATTTTTTCACTGACGCAGATGTCCACAGCTGCTGTCAGAACAAACTGTGAGACTGGCTCTACGTATGACATGAATGCAGAGTGGACATTTTACTGTTCACCCTGCAGTTTTCACCCTCTGCTAAATAGTTGGCAGTAAACAAGATGACTTTGACCTGACTGAATTCAAGTAGCCTGTCCTTTTTGGCAGCATTTAAGCAGCAGATTTCCGTCTGTGCCTTGAGGTTACATTAGCAGGTTTTCTGTCTTTTTGGATCCACTGGGAGTCGGCAGTGATGACAGAAAACATAGGATTTGACAGGAAGGAAGGAAGCAGAGGTAGTTAAAACACAAACGAGCAGAGAGCTGTGTTTATTTGCAGCCAGTTTTTACACTTTAGATTTATATTTCAAGAAGAGGCTTTGGCTTCTGCACAAAGACACCAGAGTCACAAAATGTGTTCTATTCTGGTGCTTGTTGGCGCCGGAGATAAGCAGGGAGAAGACAGATTTGACAAAGTAAAGCTGTGATCGAACATCAGTGGGTAGAAGGGGAGACAGTTTCTTGAGTAGCAGCCTGCAGATCATGAGTCTGTAGTGACAGTATCTGAACATGAGTTTTCCAACTAATGTTATTAATAGGATGTGTGCAGTAACTCACACAGTTTGCAAGATATCCGTACTTATATCCGAACTTAAATTTTGTTTTTGATTTGATTCTTTTGTCAATAAAGCAATGAATTAAAGTCCAAGACAACATATTGAAATATGTTTTTTTTGTCCTTGTTTTTATAAATGCACAATTGTTACTGACGTCTTCTCTTCAATGCACCTCACCTACAAAAGTACAATATTTGTCTTGTGTCAAGACCCATGTTTTAACACCCGTGTTCGTCATCTTTGATCAGATTTATTCGTCCTGGTCGTAATTCATGAAGTATCTCTCCTGCTGTGCCGCTGGCGGCGCTGTCAACCGTACTCTCAGTCGCACTGGACTGCAGTCGAGGAGGTCGTACCAGCATCTGGTGCAAAAGTAGTTAAGCTGACTTCAATGGCAATCGGCACCCGTTTCCATTACCCTTCTCTGCCTTTATCACAATTATTGTTGTGGTCATTTAAGACCAGATTCAGTTTGTTTACAGCGGACTAGTCCCAGCCTAGTCGAGCGAGCAGGAACTGATGAAGCCTCTTGGATGAGAGGTGAAACGTCTTCAAGACAAAAACCAAATCCAGTTGCATTCGATTCAATTTCCTTGAGATAACTATGACCTGGATGAATGAGAATATTCACAGGTTTGTTTACAGCGTGCCGTGCTGTTGCTCCCGTGCTGCTTCGTGTACAATGACGCGGCTCAAAGAAGTGCACCTATCTGACTGAAAAAATGCGAGTCGACTCTGCCGGTTTGACCTTTATGGGTAGAAACGTTATATTGTTGATGCTGCTTCATATTTAATCTTATTCCGTCAGATTTCTTCAGCCCATCCTGCATGAAACATCTCCGCCACTCTTATTCTACTGGCTTGCCAACTAACTAAAAAATGTACCAGAGTATTGTTAAAGCTCAAGCCAATAAAGTTTTGGTTTGGAATAATTCGAAATGATCGCCAGTATTTGGCATTAATCCCACTCCTACAGATCTGTAACCTCTCGTACGTTAAAACATTTTCCCCGACGACTCCAGCTGCTGTCATCCTTCCCTGTGTGCTGCTGCCATTCGACCGAGCATTCAGAGTTTGACGCATTACTATTCTTCCGACGGTGGCATACTTTGCTTGTGATGTTTGCACCAGGGGTCACATTGAGACGATGATTCACTTTACCCTTTGTCACTGTGTTTCTCTCTCTCAGTGAGTCAGAGCCTAGCTTTAGCATGCATTAGTGGAAACCCAAGGCATTTGAATAAATCAAATAAATCATTGTGTTCCTAAGTGGGTGTTTACTTGACTGAGTGCAACCTGTTGTGACCCCGACTCCTCCCCGAAGTAAAACAAAGATGTTGTTTTGCACTGTTGTGCCTCCTCTTTGGCTATTTGCTTTATTTATGCCTCAAAATTTCAGCGCGGCAGCTTTTTCCTCACGTTTTCTCTGGTCATTACTGTAAGAGATTTTCTCTTGCTTCACTGAATAATTCCTTGCGGCGCACTAAAACCCCTCTTCGCCACAAACACATTCCCTCCCATTTTCCAGTGACAAAACAACAAGAGACTTCAGACAATGAGTGATGACATTTTCTGCCACAGGGTCCATTAGCACTCTCATGTGTGACTAAATATTGTTTCTTTGCACACACAGCTCCAAATGCAGGCATGTCTGTACTTAGTGAAGGCAAAACGGGACGAATAATGTCTCTACGCAGCACTTAATGTGTTCATGGCTTTGTTTTTGGTCTTTTATTTTATGTGTGTTGCCTAAAATAACCGTCGTTTCTGGAAATTTGGTGTTGATTTTGTCACAAAGTCTGTTGCAAGAAACATTATAGGGACGTTCGACTGATCTCAGAAGACCAGTTTATTCATTGATGACTCTGGTGATTATCATAGCTCTTTCCTCAGGGACTTGTTCGCTTAAAGTCTGCTTTTCAATCTAGTAGAATGGAGACACTGTCATTTGTAATTGTGAGGGAAGATGTTGTTGGAGGTGCTTTAGAGGAGTTTTTGGACCTTGACTAAAAAGTCCCAAACCTTTCTGAAAATGCAATAATAAATCATCACCTATCGAGTACGACGGTGTACTAAAGATAATTGCGACATTCGGAAGGAAACATGACCTCTCAGACAGTTTTATAGGCATGGCTGGGTACTGAGATTTAATATTTATACATATTTATAGATAATGGGCCGAGACAGGGTTATTAGCACAGATAACTAACACTGAGAACATTTTTATGCTGCTAGCTGTCACAGCTGACCTGTAATCGCTCATCAATCAAGTCCGTTCATCGTCCACAGTGATGGTTGGAAGCGTTTCTGATGGCAAACATGTTGTTTTTTTACAAACTAACAGGCAAATGGAGAGAAAGAAGTCTTTAGTTTTAGGGCGCAATCTCACTTGGCCCAGCTTCTCTGTACCGTTACCTCTTGTACATACATCGTACCCGTGCTTGTGCTCATGCATGAGCAACCATACCTCGCCTAAGCTCACCTCTTCCAGCCGTGCCAGGGCCAAGAAGGTGTACCATGCTCGGGCACGATACAGACTGTCTAGTGAAGCACTGAGGAGGTAAGAAGTCTCACTACGCTGCTGTTTCCCAGCACCAGTACTCGTGCATCGCTCCTTTGCTGTTTATTGTTATCGAAAATGACCAACAAACCCAACAAAGGGTTGTTGACAAGCTGACAAGTTCAGCCAAATGATTTAAACCACTTTATTTGGAGGTAAAACCAAAAGCACCACTAAACTTAACGTTGCTGAAAGCCGGAGGATGCTTGAAATAAACTAGTTTGCATGAAGTGTGACGTGCTTATATCTCTTACAAGTAGACTCAAAGGCAGAGCGACAAGAGAGGGGCGAGACATGATGAATGATGTGAACGGCACACACATTCATTCAGTATTTCCAAGCAGGCGTTCATAATGTCGCGCTCAGTTGCACACACAAAGTAGCTGTGAGAAGACTGAGAACAGAGAGCTCGTGAAAAAAGGTTTCAACCTTGCATACTTTCTCACGTGCACATCGTCACACTCAGCGATTCCTCCGTAGTCCCGAGATCACGGCCAATACTTTGACGAGAAAGTCGTTTTGAAGTGTAGCTTTTTCTTCAATTTTTCAGTTCAAACACCGTCAACCTTTTATCAGGTGATTAAGCACTGACGGCTAAAACAGCAGCCACAGGAATGTCTTTACATGAGCGCTGTGATCAAGTGTAATCAAAGAGTAGCACATGATATCACTGATCCACTCTTCATATGCATGACTGTCAACTCTTGAGCAATACAGCCCAGAAGATGATGCAACGGCTGAAAGCAAAGGATATTATCACTTGTATACTAATCAGCAGTTGCATCAAGGCAGCATATGTGTCCCTCTGAGCAGCGTAGATCGTGATCAACATCAGACTTCCCAGCGAGGAACTTCAACTTCCTGGACCAGAATTCAGACTCTCCAACTCATGGAGAATGACAAGTAGCCATCTGGTAATTCTTCTCTACAGACCTGTACGGTAGCTGCATCCCAAAATAGCATCAAAGGAAAAGGATTGTCTTTTGAAAAAATCGTAGAGCGCCGAGATCTCCCTCGTATTGTCACTCGGGGGGCGTCTGATTCATTTGGATACAAATTCAGCTGCACTCAACTTTAATTTCAGGAAGGGGAAGCGAGAGGAAGCTGTGTGCTCAAGACAAAAAACACAAACACTTCTTTATTTTTTTTACAAATATTAATTGACACACAAGGGAATGTGGCTTCGTATTTACTCCCCTTGAAACTAAGCACAGCCTCTGGGATGTTCTGAAGGGTACTGACAGGGTCTGGGCATGATTTTTAAAACCAAACTCAATCATGATTCGCAGGGAAAGCTGAAGTTGAAGTTGTGACACCGACTGTGAGTCAGAAACATTGATGTTCTGGAATGGCTACGAGCTGATTTAGTCTAATGACGCAGATTTGAAATGCGACCCTGGCTGCAAGGCTCAGTCCGTTTTCTTTTGAATGTATGATCTTTTTTTTTTTTAAACTCTAATCTGCTCCACTCATTTAGTATATTTAGGGATTATTGCGACATCAAACTCCTCTCATTTGGCTTAATTCTGTTTGAGGAGGTAATTACCGAAATAAGGACGGTGCTGCGACTGTAGAAGAAATATATGTCAGCCATCCTGATAGCTTCAGGTTATGATAGTCTTCAATCAAACGCTGAAAGTGGGAGAATCATGAGGGGAAAAAAAAGATCATTTAAAAGGTGACATTCACCTGAAGCATGAGTAATTATAGACAGCGAAACTGGAAATGAGTGGAATGCAGAAAGAAGGTGAACGGGCGACGAGCCTGGCGCTTTGAGTCACATTGTGTCAAGGTGCTGACTGAGTGTCGGTGGCTTTGTGGTGCTAAATGCTTGCTAAGCTTCCTGAAAATGGCTTGTTGTCCTTGTACGACTTTTTCTCACAGTTTCAGGGAGCTTTTTGGACTTTTTATGACAAACGAAAAGAATTACCGGTACAAGAACCCAAGACAGAAATTTCAGTTTTAAAATAAACACTGACCTTTTTGCATTTTGCCTCCGCCCCCCCTCGGTGTCCCCTTTCTCTCTCCATCTAATTTACCATTCTCTCTTTTCTCCTTGGATTTTAAATATTAATAAGCCACGATATTAGATATGTCCTGTAGCATGCGAGCGGCCGTTATACACGTGGAAACAGCTGCTATCGAAGACGGGAGTTGGGACTGTTGCGATCAAAGGCAGAAAGGCTACAGCAGGATGCATCTTGCTGCTTGTAAAAGCTCGTGTCAGTGACGGCAGCTGCTTATCATAAATCTCTCGCGCCCTCCTTCCCAGTCCCGTTCCCTCGCAAGGATAAAATATAGGTGGTCTAAAGCAAATTGTAGAGGGGGAAATTTCAGACACAAAAAAAGTAGATGGGGAGCTGAAGAGAGAAACATAATTAAGAGAAGCTTGCGTTCGAAGAAGACAGATGGGCGAGAAACAAGGGGCGGCGTTAAAGCGAAGTCGAGGTTTATGGACGAGCAGACGGCGCCAAGAGACGGTGATATATACATTCGAAGGCCCCTAAAAGAACAGCCAGTCCCCGACGTGACCTCATCCCACTTTAATTAGGAGGAATGACTCGCGCAGCCCGTGTTTGCATCCTGTCTCTTTTCACAGGACCGGGAGCTTCGCTGAGCATCAGTTCAGCTGCGTTTTGTAAATGCCACGCCGCTTCACACGTCAGCAGTTTGAGGCACTAAGTCTCAGAACATTTTAAAATAAATCCCCCTGATGTGCAAAGACTGGACGCACACAATAAAGTCAGCTGTGCTTTGGAGATGACCGTTCACACCGACACACACACACACACACACACACACTCTCTCCCGGCGTGCCATTGCTGAAGTACGTCGGAGCCAGCGAGCCTCTCATTAGTCATTCCTCTGGAACACCCAAAACACATCAACATAGGCTGGATGTTTTTCCAACAGACTGCAAATAGCCTCACCAACTATTTAAGGGACGGGCGAGCGTTCCCGGAGTCATTAGCATGAGAGCGACCGTGCCAATCCTAACGCGTGCCATGCTGTAAAAACGATACAGCCACTGCCCACATAGCCAAGATCTCCTTTGTACCGCAGCCTAATTGTTGATATCTTGATCCGACCATACACCGCATGCGTTACAGTATCCCGTCTTTCAAAGGAGAGGCCAGATGGCGAGAGCCTCGACACTCCGCGGCCTCGAGGACATCAGAGAAGAACAGCTCTCCTGGGAGGAGCCTACATTTTGACTTTATTGCCTCCCCCCCATTAAACTCTGGCAGAGCTCGTTCCAACGCGACGCGGCGTTCTCGGCCGACGTTGCACATGCACGTGTGAGCTAACGCGACCTTATCAACTGCCCGCGTTGTCTCGTGAACACACACACACTTGTTCGCTCAGTACATTGCAGAAAGGGCACCAGCCTTTGACAGCAGAAAGCGGATTAGACCGCAAACCAAAGATTCTTAGTGAGTTTAATGGAATAGAGATGAGTGGATGGAAGATTTAAATAAATTAACCTTCAGTGAATTCCCTGCGGCTCGGAGGAATGACAGAGGGGGTCTGAGGAGGATTTTTTTTTCTTTTTCCCTTGTCGCTGATGTTATGAATAGTCATGACATGATTATGGCGAGCTAGTGCTCCTCAGCGTGCAACGTTAGCCCGAGCTCGTGTTCGAAGCACAGCAGAGGTGAACACAGGAAATATTGACAGACTTTAATTCAGAGCGGGAAACAAAAATGAATCGCCCTCTCTTCACATTTATAACCCTTTGTGTTTTTGCCCTTTTACGTGTCACGGTGTGTTCCAGCTCCAGACGCTAACGGTATTGGTAGATTGTATGTGACATGCGGAGCGGTGGGGAAGTTCGTAGACGTACGATGAGAAATTCCAATGCTAGCATTGTTTGAAAATGTCATCACAACATCGGGGAATAGATTAACCTTTACCAAGCTCCCAACTGTAAGAACATAATTCTTTCTACGTACTTATCATGATATTAACCCTGATTAGTGCCGCTGACATTTACTGAAAGATGCGAAATACTGAATATTCTGGATTTTCTCACTTCTGGATGCATTAACGCACTTTAAGCTCAGAAGAATTTGGATGTTTGGTCCTTATTTTCATATTTCTGTATGAAAACTGACACTTATTTCTAAGTTAAGTGCATTTTTATTCTGTATTTTCTCCTCAGTTCCAGTTAATTACTTCCCAGAACTGCCTCGACAGTCTAGTTTGGGAAACGTCCGGCCAAGTTGTTGTTGGTGTCTCATTATTTTAACTGTTTGACGGCAGATGAATGAACACGTGTGCACGTGTACATCCATCGTATAGTGGAGGAACTGCCTATTTTGCATGTATGTAGTGGCGACAGTGATGCCCTCCTCCTTCTCTTCGTGTTTACAACGGAGCTGACAGTGAACCCGGCAGACATCCTCAGTCGCTCAGCTTTTGGCAGAGCTCCATGGAAACAGTCAAAGTTAAGAACCGGCTCCCGTGGGCGGAGGTCACCATGGGTAACAGTGTCACTGTGACCACCATTCTCACCATAATTGAATTAGGGATGCATAACATATCGGTCACGGATACGTCATTGATGCATAAAGAAAGACAATTAAATGATTGCTATTGTTCCGATAATGGAATTTCAGCTGATAACTATTTCAGATAATGCGGAGAGTCGCTGCAGAATCGGGATGCAACTCAGAACCAGGTTGTGGGTGGGAACTCTTCTCCGTTCTCTCTCCTCTTCTTCTACTCTCTGCGTCGCATCCTGTCCCTCCTCGACACACACAAACCGGGCCAACAGTAGAGCCACCGTGGAGAAAATGAGTCCAACTTCAGGTCGGATTTTATCTGAGTCATCGACAACAATGCTCGTTATCAGTGGAACAAAATCCGCCAAATAAAAGGGACAATATGAGCAGTTTATCAAACACCTGTGGAACAAGCATTGAGGAACATTTGTATTTATATATTATCTGTTATTAGGGCTGCAGAATAAATCAAAATTAAATTATCAGAATGGCAATAAGCTGCGATTTTTAATAAAATACTGCCGCAGAGAGGCCCTGGGCGACAAATCTAGTGCTCCAGATGTAAGAAAACATGTTTGTTTGGTTCAGACACCAACAAATCATCATGACTTGAAGAGTTTTTTTCAGTGCAAATGAAAGTTGTGATGCAAAATTGATCTTGGAACATCGAGTCGTGACCGCGCGACAGCCAGGCTTTCAAGGTACAACGGTAGCAAGATGTTTAAAAAAAAATTCAAGTGTCTGAAATAAATGTTCAAAATTGCAAAAGATGACCCCGAAAAAGTCGAGTGCAGAGGAAACTGGCGTGTCTGGCACTCGACATTTTCGGCACCCCGACTGCCACCGAGGCTTCAAATATTTCGCTAGCAGTTCTCACTGAAGCTTCAAAGACCCAAAAATGGCATTCAGGACAGCCCTCCATCATCCGTCTTCTGGAAGACTTCCTGTCATCGCGCTCAGAGTGGTGATAGACACCAAAGCGTTGGCATCTCTACGGTCTTAATCACACACATACGATACTCTTTAGGCTTCAACGGCAAATTGTTTACATCTGTAATTTGAAGTGTGAACCTTTACTAAACACACACAGCTTGGATGGGCAACAGCTTATTAACCCAGGTCTGGCCTTTTGTCCCACAAATAGGAGATCAGGCTGCTCTCAGACATTAACTTTCTTTTGTCGAAATGGGTAAAGCCCGTGAGATCGTGCAGCTGTGCGTACGATGGTCACCACTTGCATGAACTGCTTTTGTTTTTTTTAACTGCTCTTTGTCTTTGCTATAAATAAACAGGAAGTGAAAAGCTTGGCCATTAGCCTCATGAGCATGCCGCAGCTGCTCGGCATGCCTCGCCATCCACAGCTAAGCCGCATCAGTCAGACACCTTGTTTATACATCTGCTAAGGACACTCATGACTTGTCAGTGGGCTACCTTTATTTAGGAAGCATGCGCCCGCCGTCCAGAACGTGTTCTGTTGTTGTGATGGACACTCCCAGCTATGAATAGAGTCGTGTCTCATTTAATTGTGGTGGCTGACCCGCGTAGAGACATTTTTAGCGAGACCTAATGGAGGTCTTGTGACTGTTTCATCAGTAACCTTCCAGGTGACTAAAGGCTAATTTGGGAGGCTGTTTGTAGTCCTGCCAGCTGTCACCCAACAGGACCCCGAGTTACAGCCTGTGACCGTCACTTCGCTGCGACCCGGAGAAGCCAGCGATGCAGCGTGATTCTGAATGTTATCAGAATGTGACATGCATTTCTAATGGATTGATGAGGGACAGTGTGACCTCTGGAAATTACCGCTTAATCCATTATTAGAAGATTTGTACGCCCTTTCCACCCCGACCACATGTCGTCCACATGGTCTGCAATCAATCAGTTCATTGTATTTTGATGGAATATTCAATTAATCTCCAACTATTTTGAGTTTTATCGGTAATTTGGTGATTTCTCGAGCTAAAATAACATAATTCAGCGTGAGAATTTGCTGCTTTTCTTTCTTATTTAGAACAGTAAATTCAGAGTTTTTGGTTTTTGGACTCCTTTGTTGGTCAAAACAAGCAATTTGAAGGAGTCTCTTTGGACTCGCCATTAGTTGCACCGCAGCCTGTGTGCTGACAGTCGGGGCAGAAAGAGGACTGTACACCAATTACAGATTGTTTCTTCGAGATTTGATTATACCCTCACAAAGACTTCTGCGCAGCGTAACCATTCAGACGAAACTCATTGTCTATTCCGAGCAGATTGTCTGTCTACACTTTGCTCTGTTGGTTAGTTGTCTGTACTAATCAGTGTGGTGTCTGTTGTTGGTGAGAACTGAGCTCTACTTTATTCTTTTAAAAATAAAAGAGTAAAAAACTAGACACCCTCGGCTTCGTGTTTGTAATGGGACGACGGCTCTGGGAATTCTCGCTCCCCGTTCTTTATTCTGAGCTAAATCTGAGCGAATCGTGAATAAATGTTTTCCTTTCGGAGCATTAATCCGCTCAGGTACGTCCAACTGGTGAGGCCGAAGTTGCATCTGCGGCGTCGTGTTCGTGTCCCTGTGTGTCTCTTCTGCGCGTGTGGACCACATTGACGGAGTCATTTGTAACATCCTGAGAACATTAATGCTTCGATTGCTCTTTTGAAACTGTCGACACGACTTCCTTTAGCGGCGGACTGAATCCACACTTGTTCATTAAAGCAGGCATCCTTCATCTCTCTAAGTTTTCTCTGTACAATGGCACACGGCCTCGCTGTGCCTTCTCAGTTTGGATTAACAGTTCCCTGCTTTGTCCTTCCCCCCTCTTAGACGCGTACCTGGGAAGTTGCGCTAATGCACCTTTCCTGATGCCTTTTGCATTATTCATACTGCACTGATGGGTTTAATAGCTGATACGAGTTATATTAAGACCTATAGGAGATCTATAGAAACGTGTGACGGAGAGACTCATCTGCAGCAGAGTGCACGGGGAGGTTAAAGTCCTGATCCGTGCTGAGAGATCACAGGTTTGATCCCCGCAGCCTTGAAGTCATTATTAAAAAATTAACCATGAAGTCATTATGTAATGGCTCTCCTTCTTTTAATGACTTTGTGTTGCAGCGAACTTGATTACCTCTTTGCCCTGTAATTGGTGTAGTTGACCCAGATAGTTGCTCAGGAATTATTTGAGCTGTTCACTGCAGCGCTGCAGGAGTTCACACATTGACATGGCTCTGCATCAGCAGAGACGTGGTCGGAGGTATGCTGTTTTTGGATTGTCTGTCCTGGTCTTGTGAAAGCGACATCTCTAGAGTGCTCTGAGGGAATTTCTTCAGATTTGGCACAAATGTCCTTTTGGACTTGAGGATGAACTGATTAGAGTTTTTGGTGGTTAAAGGTCACTGTCAGCTCACAAAAACACATTTTTGGTCATTACTTCACAATTCATTGAATGATTTTGACAACATTTAACATAAATGTCTAATAGGATGAAATTATGAAGTTATGACATTTTATGTCCAAAAGGTCAAAGTTCAACTTCACTGTGACAACTGCAAAAAAATGTTCCACTCAGGCATACAAGCGTGAGGCGGTAATTCAAGTTTTGTAGAGGAATTAAACCAAAAGTGGTGTTTTTTATTGGTTTTATTAACTTTCACTTGCAAAACAATTGCAAAATAAATGTTTTTATAACAGACAATATGGTCAAAATGATCCTAGAGAAGAAAAATAACAAATATTTCAATTTAAGAGGCTGAAACCAGGTATTTTGTCAAACTTAAAGGGATATTCCGGTGTAAGTTTAATCCATGGTCTAACACCTTGACACCGAGTAAGACTCCCCCTCGAGAGGTCAAGTTAGCTGACCGCTAGCTTAGCTAGTTTTAGCAACCTCAGAAAAGACCGCACGATAACAATACACTGCAGCTTATGTCTCCAACTAGAAACCGCCATCAAAAAGCCACAATTAATGGTGAGAACAGCAGCAAACTTCAGCAACAGTACATGTACAGTCCCAGCACACAGTACGAAGCATCAAACATCTGCTAGCTTTGCTGGATTTGTATTAAAAACACAGCTCAACTCACCCTCTCCTCCAGCAGCCTGCCTGTGTGGGGAAGCCCTGACGAGTCGATTACCGAGTGCAGTAGATTTCCGCAGCTCAAGGATGAAAATGTCTGATTATTACTCCATTACTTCCGTTATTTTCCCTGTCAGCTCTCGATAATAAGAACTGAGCATTCCATGTAAGTTTGGTGCTGTTCTCACCATTAATTGTGGCTTTTTGATGGCGGTTTCTAGTTGGAGACATAAGCTGCAGTGTATTGTTATCGTGCGGTCTTTTCTGAGGTTGCTAAAACTAGCTAAGCTAGCGGTCAGCTAACTTGACCTCTCGAGGGGGAGTCTTACTCGGTGTCAAGGTGTGTTAGACCATGGATTAAACTTACACCGGAATATCCCTTTAACCAATTTTTTTTGCCTGTAAATCGTCTGTTGATCAACAAAACACTTCATTAAGGTGGCAAGTGATGATTTTATCATTGTTGATTCATCCTGCGATTGTTTGCTTGATTTAATTAATTAGTCGTTTCCCAAAGCCTAAGACAACGTCCTCAAATGTCTTGTTTAATCGGTTATCAAAACAGTTGACAATTGATATAATAGTTGACAACTGATCGATTAATTTGTGCAGCTCTGCAGTTAATTGACGAATCGTTCCAGCTGTCTCAGATACACAAACAATAATTGAGGTTGTTTAAGATTTGTCAGCATCAATTTAACATCACATAAATCACATTTCTAAGCAAAAGCATCCGTCTTTACTTCCATAAGGCTGCTTGTGTGATTGGATTTTGATTGCTCAGGCCTGGCGGGCCTATAGATTCAGTTATTGATTAAGTTTGTTATTGACCCATCTTAATCATAATAGGGGGGCATCATATTCAGCAGACATGCCTTCACAGTGGAGATGCACCACTTTCTTTTACATCTTCCACAGTTAAATGGCGTTTTAATGACCCGCTGAATTTCAGAGTGTGTCCTAATGGTCCTGTCTTTTCCTGGCTCTCTGTGCCATTAACAGGGCGTGTTGTTAATGCATCCCTGATGGAAGATCAGGTCGCTTTCACTCGTGATATTTCTTATCCTCCATCCCGAGGCCACAGAGCATATAAAGTTTGTCTCTTTGTTCATCTGCTTCATTTGCTCTGCAGGGCCTTCTGCCCAAAGCCTCCACCTCGTCTCCACCCAGCCTCCTGGTATTTATTTTCCTCCTCCCCCGGGGAGTGATACTAGCTGACATCACTCCTCCCCCTGGCCAGATGTTGAAACTTAAACACGCCATCCATCAGCCTACAGACAAACGAGTAGCGCTGCAGACAGAGGCGATGACCCAGCAAAGGCATTCTTAATTTACAGGTTTACACTCTCTCACACACACAGAGAGAGACTCTGGCTTTGTTCCCAGCCTTCATTTTTAAATCAACATATATTTCTGCTTTGGGGCCGTAGCTGCCTGATTACTGTTTCTGAAACCCAAAAGAAAAACCCAGCTTCTGATGTGATGAAATAACAATGTGCAGCCAAAAGCTGTTTTATCCGTCGAGGCTGAATCTGTGGAAATTCTTCACTTTTCCCCCTCGGAGCTTTGCACCGTAGTAAAGCTATCACTCAAGAGCCATTTAAGGTACCATAATTCACATAAAATGTAGTGCGTGTAGTCAGTCCTGAAGCGCTACATCAGTTTTTTAAATCACACGTCTGAGTGCAACAAATTGCTTCCTTCTTGATTCATCCTCCGTCCGCTTTGTACCACAACGGAAAGTCCGAGCGTTCATCACGGAGACGGAGTTGTGAATTTTGGGACAAACCCGCCACGATGAGGGAACGGTAACGTCTTGGCTTCGGTCTGGAGCTGGAACAACACGGTAACAAACTGAAGCGGAGTGGTATTCCCCTGTCAGCTGTTCAGTGCTGCTTCACTCTTTCCATGGCCTTCCTTCCTTCATGGGAACTCTGTCACGCCGCTGGCTGAAAGGTCGTCTCCTCGAATGTAAACTGTGGCTGTTTAGTGGCGACAGACTTAACATTGGCAGAGTGATGAGTTTATCTCGCTCTCAGGAGTATTGACAGTCATCTTAAGAGAAGTGTGACAGATGGGCGTCCGTGTGCGAGCTCAGATAGACGATCTATTTAGACGGCGGATACGTAGTCTCCTCTGCCGAGCTCTAACAAATCTCCCACACACATGTTTAATGTGTTTAAAGGCCTCATCTCTCAGAGGGTGATGTCTGACTATTTGCTTTGCCTCTGCTCTGAGACAGTTTGTCCTCTTTGTAGACTGTTTATTCAGTTTCTCTGTGAATGCACAAACCATTGATCACCTTGGAAATACAGTTCAGTAAAATATTGTAGCTTACGTAAAGGCAGAATAAACCAGTTGTGTCTCTGATTGAGACATAAATGGTGAGTTTGAACCAACAACCTTGATATTTTTGTAAAAGTTTGACAGATTCAGGTAAATATTGGAGACATTTTATCGTTTTTCTTCCAAGTTTACATCTTCGGACCTACGCTTCTTTTACTATATTGTTTTGATTTCCTTTTTTTGTTTCTGTTAATCTAAGGTAAAATAAGATGGTCCTTTATTCGTCCCACAACAGGGAAACTTGCATTATTACAGCAGCAAAAATAAAGAGCATCGATTAAAACAGTAGTAAATAAATGCGTAGAAAATGTAAAAAAAATATATAAGTAAAAAAAAAAAGACGTAAGAACAATATAAACAGTACAAATAGGAAAAAACCTCAAAAACTATTCACACTATTAAGGTCCCCACACACCGAGTCCGACGTCTTCCTTCTCCGACTACTCCGTCAGATCCGTTCGGTAGAAAAGTTGCATTGAAACACACCGCCCCGGCTACACAGCAGTGTATACGTTCTGCGTCTGCGTGAAATGCAATAAGTCTCCTAAACATCGGGTGGCGCTAGTCTCGTGCCAGTCACCCAAAACATAAAAACAGGAAATGACAGAACGGAGTGCGGACCGTAGCTTATCAGAACAAAGCACACACAGTGTTAGCTCAGCATTACTTGCGTGATGTCGTATTACGGTGGTCTCTCTTCCACCAGGGCAGCCAGCTGCTCCTCAAAGTCCTCGGTCCACACAGCCATGGCTTCCAGACAATACGTTGGTTTATCCCAAAATAACAAACGGTGAAGTGTTGTTTGTAACTCTGTGCCGTCTCTGTTTATGTGGTTTGTTTACCATCGTCACTTCCGCCGCCCCTCCCACACGCCGCGCTGATTCGCTGGCACACCGCCAATCAGAATGGTCACTGAACAGCTAGCTAACAACCAATCAGAGTATCCGACGGCTTCCAACCTCAGACGTCCGACTTCGCATGTTCAGTCGGATCAGACGCTGTCCGACACACCGAACAGAGCAGCTCCCGAACTCGTCCGACTCTCTCCTAACGCTTCAGACGTCCGACGTCGGACCCGGTGTGTGGGGGCCCTTACACATTTAGATTGAGATGTCGATATTGAGGGTTTACTGGGAGCAGTGCTGCCTGGTTATCTACTAATAAATCTTATTTCTGTTGACCGATTTGTACGAGAAAAAGGCTGAAACTGGTCAACGGACACAGAAATCTATAATGTCATTAAATACGGTCTTGCATGGAAACAAGAAAATGCTGCAACACGTGCCTTTAAAGTAATCCTCCAACAGTCCAACAGTGTCTAAACAGAGTCTTCATTCTGTTAGGCGGATTTAAAAACGACCACAGGCACCACTTTAAATCCTTAATAACAATGCTGTTGACGTTTAGAGCTTGATGCTAACTGATTAGGGTCCTGTGGACCGGTGATAGAGCCACATTAACGTGGGGCTTCAGATCTGTTGTGCGATGGAGGGAAAAACAAATCTGTGCACAAAGAAGTGTCATGAATTTTTCATGAGTGTAGACCGAGTCTCCCCAGGACCCTGCTCTGAATTACAAACAAATACACAACTCTTAAGGAGCCGAGAATGGCTGATACATTAAGCAGAAAGCACGAGTTAAGCTGTTTATTAGGACTCGGGAGCGATCGCGACGTTATTTTTGTTTCCATTAAGAGTTCTTATATGGTCTCGTATCGGCTGTTTATCACGTCGTTGCTGTAAGATAACAGGGAGAAAAATAAAAGTGCTGAAGAAAAAGCTTTCATCCTCTGAGCCGTCTGATAAATCGGCCTCATTACACAGAAAATATGAGCTGGAACTTTTCTTACAGTGTAAAACTACCTTTACATCAGCGTTCACAGTCGGATGAGGTGCAGTTTTATTGTGTAAGAGCTATTTTGCGGCGCAGCGTTATTCTCTTCGTGCTATCTGCATCATATTTGTTGTATTCACTGTTGAGTTTTGGCCTTGTTGAAGTCGACCTTCGATGTAGGGAAGAGAAACTGCGACTTTTCTCGGTGGTTCTGTGCATGCACAAAATATTGATTCACAATCAGCCAGCTGATGTATCATTGTGCTTCTTCGGTGTCTGGCATCAGGATAAAGATGCTGCGGTACACAAAACAAAATCCTTTCTCCTCTTGGAGAGAGAAACGGACCAGGGTCTTGTAGAAATCAAATCAGAAATCAATTTAGAAAAAAGTTTCATTTTTACTCGGCAGCAGACTTTTTTTTTTTAAATTGTTCTTTCAAAGCCAGACTGTCTCTTCACTCTGCATGAAGGGTGCAACTAATGATTGTTTTCTTTGTATGTTAATCTGCAGATTTAATACTTGATTAACTTGCAAAACATCATAAAATAATGAAAAATGGCTGCTGCCAAGTCCAAGGTGACCTTTTATAAATTGCTTGTTTTTCTTCCACAAACAGTCAAAAACCCCAAAGATGTTCAGTCAAGTGTCACGTAAGACAAGACAATTAAGCAAATTCACGCATTTAAAAAGTTTGAATCATCAAACTTTGATCACATAATCAATTTATCGACTAGTCTTTTCAGTTCTACTTTGTATTCACATCTTATTCCACATTGATTTGAGTTGGTTAAACAATCTCACCATAATGTCCGTTCAGCAGCTGCTCTGGAAGTCGATCATCTTCATCAACAGATGGAGATGAAGAGCTGTAGATGTAGATAAAGTCGTCCATGTTTGCTTAAAATGTAGGCTGCAATGTTTAATCTCGACCTCGGATGCTGTAGCTGCTAAACAATCTCACCAAAAACCATTTAGTAGCTGTTCTGGAGCTTTCGATGATGTCATGTGAACTTCAGCAGATTGATTTTTTTGTGCATTTTAAATAATTTCATGAGAATTTTACTGGAAGAATTCTTACTGACTCACATTTATGTCATCTGGATTTGATTATACTGAGTCCTGACCGTTGCTCGTATGGCTCCGTCAGAGCCATTGTTGCTATTGTCGCTGAAATAAAAGTGTTTACGAGGTCGTCAGCGATGTGCCTCCGAGTGAAACCCCCGCAGGTTTTGGACATGAAAAGCACAGTAGTGCTGGAACCTCATGTTGTTTCCTTTTTCGTGACTCACAGTGGTTTCCCTTTTGGTCGGGATCCATCCCTTCATTTACTAAAATGCGGCTCTTTGGCTTTGTGTCTTCCAGGACTCAACGCTCTGCCCTTTGATCCGTCAACAAACAACGACCCCCTCCATTTCAACGGCTCCAGCGGGCCGCTGGTGACAGAGTGTCCTCCTCTGGAAAACACTGCCGAGAACAGTAAGAAGAGGAAGAGAGCCAGCCTGCCTCCAGGTACTGACAACACGCTCATCGCTGCTGCAGGATTAAATCCTCACCGCTTCCCCCTCAGCCGTGTTCACGTCTAAATGCAGATAATGTAAATGGGGAAAAGCTTTAATATAAAAGCTAGATTTTTTTATGCCTTACTGTATTTTTGGTTTGTGACGAACATTAACTTGGACTCTGCGTAGAAAGTGAAGGTCACTGAGCATAACTCAAGAATGAATGCACTAATTCAGACAGACTTTCTCACAAATATCTAACAGGATAAAATGATGAAGTGATGAGATTTTATATCCAAAAGGTCAAAGGTCAACTTCACTGTGACATCAGAAATGGCCGTCATTCAATGGCGTAACTGAGGTTCGTGAGTTGGTGACACCGATCCACCTTCAGTCTGTTTTTATTTCATAGATCTCATTTGCTCCTGAAGAGCTGTCTGTTGTCATGGCTACAACAAAAATTGATTGATATATTTTCCAAGAAATTGTTTCTCCTCGTGAACTTACACGCTGATAGACAGACAGCAGCAGTCCAACACGAGTAAAAAATAGTCTCCAAGTGATGACAGCTTGTTTCTCACTAGGAATTATTCACTGGAATAAACAAAGATAATTTAAATTATTAAATTCCCTCGAAATTCAAAGTCTTTACTATGTTATGAGTCTGGACGGACGTGGATATGAACTGACTCTGATAATCCTTGTTTACCTTGAGTTCTCCTCTCCTCTACAAACATTAAATAACTGTGATGGGAATCGTTGCATAATTCTATCATTTTGGGAATATGGAGAGAGGAGAAAAAGTAGCTTTGTTCGGTCTTTGTTGTTTTTTTCGATTAGCTTGCCATGTCCTGAGGCTGCGGTTGTCTGGCCTGTTTGGAGGTCAGGCAGCTGCAGCAGGAAACTGCTCCGCTGAGATTGTGTGCCTGACTTGTCTGTTACCGTGCCAACACCACCTGCCAATCACAACCGCAACACGCCTTCAGCTTTCTCTCACACACACACACACACACACACAGCGACCTGTCACACAAAGAGGGATGCGTGTCTGTGTACTTTCGTGTTTGTGTGGTGCCGTAATTAAACATTAATTTGTAAGCTGTGGTTTTCCTGGTAATGTGTCAAATTAAAAAAGGACTTTCTAATTAAAGAATTAAAGAAGTACTGACTAATTAATTGCTTTGTAGGTAATAGAAAGAAGGGGGCCCTTAAGACGGAGAGGTTGCTGCGTGCTCGCCGCTTTCTTGGCGATGCTAATTGGACGGGATTAATACTCCACATTAACGCGGCGCTAATCACCAATTCATCTTTTTTTTTCATCGCAGCTTCACATGGACGAGTTCACGTCTTGATAAAGTTTGATGCCATTTTTTAATTCAGCGACCATGTCAAGCTGTAATTGGATAATGCATCACTCGCAAACAAATAACCGACGTCCGTCAAACAAACCACCGACGTGTGTCCAAGTGACGGATGTGTTCGAATTATGCGAGTTACACATTATGTTTAACATTAAAGACCACGAGTAAATCAGACAGATTCCAATGAAGATTAAGTCGCTGGATTTCTCGGCAGCACACTCAGCTGCTGCAGTCGGGTTAATAAACAGGAGTGAAGATAAATCCACTCTTTTGCCGTTTTTCCACCGACAGTACCAGCTCGCCTCTACTTGGTTTGGTTTCAGACACGTTGCGTTTCCATCTAGAATTAGTATCTCTTCAACGTGGGCGGGTCGTCATCAACGTGGGCGGGTCGTCATCAGACGTGGGCGGGTCGTCATCAGACGTGGGCGGGTCGTCATCGACGTGGGCGGGTCGTCATCAGACGTGGGCGGGTCGTCATCAACGTGGGAGGGTCGTCATCAACGTAGAAGGGTCGTCATCAGACGTAGGCGGGTCGTCATCAGACGTGGGAGGGTCGTCATCAACGTGGGCGGGTCGTCATCAGACGTGGGCGGGTCGTCATCAACGTCAGCGGGTCGTCATCAGTGATGTACTTATCCACGCGACACATAAACAGGGCTAGCTGTGGGCTACGCAAAACAGGTACACCTTTTCATTTCTTGTCGCAGCATCAAGCTCGTTCTGGATGCGTCTTCAGCGACAACACTCAGGAGCGTCTCCACCTCTGCCACGGTCCACGCCGTGTTCCTGCGTGTTGTTCCTTCCATGTAATCGCTATGTTGACTGAACGCAGATGCTAGTTTTTAAAGGTAGCGGGCGTCAGGCTCGGACGTCGCGCTCGTCACGAGTCATCAAGTGGCGTCGCTCTCTGTCCAATCAGTGGCCGGCTGCCAGCTTACATCACACAGAAGTATCAGCTCAGCTCGGTTGGAACTTATACGGAGGTGATACTAAAAAAGCACCACTTTAGCAGGTACCAGGTACCAGATTTCAGTAATGGGAACGCAAAAAGGCGAGCTAAGTCGAGGCGAGGCGAGCTGGTACTGTCGGTGGAAAAACGGCATTTGATCCCAAAAGAAGTTACGTATTGAATGTTTAACATATCTGAGAAACTAAAGAATCAAAAGCTACTGCGATCCGTGGAGCTTACCTCCAATTTCAGGTGTTTTATAACAAAGGGTGACATTTTTTATGCAGAATTGTTCCGTATTATATCAGTTAATGTTATCAAACCCACAGTGTTAAAAGCTTTCAGTCACTCAAACCCTGAGAACTGAGAAAATGATTCAAATCACATGTTAATGTTGGTGTCAACTGTGTTCCGACACCCCGGAACCTAATGTAAGTGGATATTCTTTGTGAACGGAAAGTGTCGTTAAAATGTGGCGGGGAGAAAATGTCGCTTTTCAGAGTGTTAGATTCTAATTTAAATAACAAGTAAACGCTTCCCACTTGTCAGATTTACTATCAGAGCTCTGAAAGACGAGTTTGCCGCAGTCACAATATCATTAGTGTTCGGCACAATCGCACTGTCGAGTACGAGCGTGCAGCCTTTTCTCCTCCATTGTCACACTTGCACAGTAGAAATATTCAGAACTCAGAGAAGTGTTGACAGCAGCCATAGTAACAGTGAATAGAGTTTTATTTGTGTGTGTGTACACAGATAAAAGCCCATCAGAAAGCCTCAAAACGGACGCGTTAGCGGTGCATAGAATTAGTCCGTCACACTGTCGGACAGACGGACCGTCACATTTCTTCTCTATACATCATCAACATGTCAGGAAAGACGACTCCCTGTCTCCCCGTGTGCACCCAGTTATTTATATCTTCCCCGTACTATTAAACGATGCAGGCAGGTAAAATGACTCGTCTACGATGTGATGGGACGTTTTAGATTCTATATATTTTGCAAAATGTCACACCAAACCTCAGAAATGTTTGTTTTCATCCAGCTCGCCCTCCGTCTCCAGGCTGTTTGCACTTTCCGCTCAAACTCTTCCACATTATTTGTGTCAAATGCACATAGTGATGAGCTGTAATGGGCGCAGAAATGATTGTATTGACATCAGCTCGCTCAGAGAGAAACATATCCGTGTTGACGCCCAAAATGAATGAGCCTTGTGTTTCTTTATACTCATTATGACAGTGGTTACATCTGAAGGCAGCGTTACACTTCTGCAACTGCGTAACCACGGAGACCCCTCGAGCCCTCATAGTTCTCCGTCGTGGTGCCGGATACGCGATGCAATTTCCCGAAACGCTACGAGCTGCAGGACTGCTGACCAATCGTAGCCCTTGCCGTCTCCGTTGTCGCTTGACGGAGTGACAGACACTTAAAAAAATATTTCGTGCCGCCGGAGACGACGGAGAGGCTCTCCGACTACGTAGAGGGCTCTCCGCGACCTACGTACAGCACTTTACGCAGTAGTAAACATGCATGAGGTTGCTCAGGGAGATAAGTTAATGTAGGAAACTGCTATCGGTATTTCCTGACATTTCACTACACCTGAGCGACCAGTAAAGTCTATTGTTGCGTCCAAATGTCCGAACTTCACTGCAGACTTTGTCTGCGCTTTTGTGGGAAGTCTGCGAGTCTTGAGGGCTTTCCGAACCCACAATTTATCCAGTCCACATAAAACATTTACTTTATTGAAATGTTTTTTAGCCACATGATAATATTGAAATATGTTGAAGTAAATGTTATAGAGGTGGTCTCACTCACTCGCAGACTTAATGTGAGGACAGTGAACTCGTCACAGTACGTCCGACTGAACTGAAATGATCTCTAGAAAAGAGTGGAACTGAAAACACAAAGCACACGTTCAGCCGTAAGGAAGGCACATCTTCGTCTTTGTCACCAGGATGGCGTTTGGTAAGCAGATTTCACCCATCGCCCAACTGTAATGTGGAAACGTTTAATTCTTTAGTTGACACGGCGGTTCAGTTTCCTGCTCCCTGTTGTTTGTTGGCGGGCTGAGAGAGCACCGAGCGTTCGGGCTCTGAAAGGAGTGATTTTCCTCTCAGCGCAAATGTGTCCAGATTTTACAAATAGTCAAATGTTCGGCGGTGGAAACCAATTTATTTGAAGTTCTAGAGGCGACTCCGCGTTCGTCGCAGTTTGAGTAATGTGTGATGATCTCTCCTTTCATCCTGCCGCTCAGCTGTCACAGCGATGCGTTCGCCGTCTGAGGTCTTTGTCGTGCACAGGCGCCGCTGTAGAAAGACGATTAAAAAAACCTGGTAACGTTTAAAAACTTAAGTCTTCTGTCTAGCGAGGGATCATCACGTCATGTCATCAACCTCTTTAAAACCCCAATTACAGAAAACGTGTGTTTACATGACGGTGTGGACTGCAGCCCGGACACTTCAGCGCGTGTAGCTGTTGCCTGAAGAATCGGCTTAATGATGGAGGTCCCGAACAAGCAGCTTGCGTCTGGCTCGTGATTGACTCCGGTCTCGATCCAGCTCCGACTCATTAGCAGCCGCGTTGATTGAGTCTTGTTAACGGCCCCTAATGGATAGATTTTTCTCATTACAATTGCCATTACACTTGACGATCCATCATGCCCGTGTGCACGCATCCATAGCAACACGTCGGCTTTTTCTTAAACATTACACAGCTGCGTTATATTCTAATAATTGCTTGAAAAGTTTAAGACGGCGGCGAGCAAAACGGCCTGTTTGATGCGTCCCGTGAGGAATCCGAGTCATTCCAGATTTAATCCATCCTGCTGATAGATTAACGCCGAGACCAGACAACAAGCTGCCAGATACATGATCAGGAGGCCCTCACCTGTTAGAGGAAACATTTGACTCTTGAAGGAAATGCCCAGTTTCTTGTCGACCACATGTAAAAAAAAGATATTGTTGTGCTCGTCTGTCTTTGACTCTGAATAGTCTGTGAATATTCTCATTCATCCAGGTCATAGTTATCTCAAGGAAATTGAATCGAACGCAACTGGATTTGGTTTTTGTCTTTGAAGACGTTTCACCTCTCATCCAAGAGGCTTCATCAGTTCCTGCTCGCTTGACTAGGCTGGGACTAGTCCAACTAGCCGGTGTGGAGGTCCAGCTATTTGGAGATAGGTGGTGTCGCCTCTGTTTAGAAAAACCATCTCTAAACAGAGGAGGGGGTCTGCGACACCACCTATCTCCAATTTACAATGCTGCCCTTTCATGTCTTCCCAACTTAGCCTCTAAGAACAACGGCTGTGCACAAAGGGCCTCATGTGACTCCAACGACTGTCGTTACAACACAATAGAGCACTAACGAAGTCGAAACCAACTTTCCACCATCCCCAACGACCATACTAACGACTGTCGTTGGCAATAATGGAGCACATACGACCCATAGACATCAGTGGCCTTGTGACCGCCTCCTGAGAGGTTAAATAGCTGGACCTCCACACCGGCTAGTTGGACTAGTCCCAGCCTAGTCAAGCGAGCAGGAACTGATGAAGCCTCTTGGATGAGAGGTGAAACGTCTTCAAAGACAAAAACCAAATCCAGTTGCGTTCGATTCAATTTCCTTGAGTTGACTCTGAATAGTTCAACATTTTGCATGTTTCTCTCCCTCCCAGTTTTTATATTTCCCTCTAAAGTTAGAGACAATATACTCGACCGCCGTCTTTGCTCTTTATCTTCTTTGTTTATGTGCACTTGCTGTGTGTGTGTGTGTGTGTGTGTGCCTGTCTTTAACAATCCATAATAAGTGGCGCCTCGGGGGCAGCGGGCACACTGCAAAGATTTTTTCCTTATTCTGTATTTTATCAGTTTTACGGCGCAGCCAGAGATGGCCGTTCCCCCCCTCCAGTCCTGCTGTCTTAAAACTGCAGGTGGTGGAGAGAATGAGATTTAGAAACGCTGCTCGTTTTATTTCTTTCTTTCATTGGAGCGGGATATTCCCGCCTAACAATGAATATAAACGTCAGTTTAGCAGCGCGGCCCTGCAAAGCTGGATTTCATTATCTCCATCCTGTTATGTTTACGTAATGCCAATAATAATCTTTATTCGTGACGCCGCTCAAACAAAGTTAAGCGTGATTTACAGTGCAGAGTGGAAACGCAGCGGAATCAAAAGGCATCGTAAAGAAAACACTAAAGGACACTTTGGTAATAGAAATGATATAGGAGGAATAGGATTGGAAGGCAACGTAAATCCTTTTTCTTTATTTATATAAGGTGCCCTGTGGATGTTTCACACAGGATATAAACATCAGCGCTCACTTATTGTTTGTGTCCTTGTGGTTTTATGAAATGCATCTCCTGGACTCAGTCCCGCTGCTCAGGGCTTTATCCCCAAACCCTCGCAGACTTGGCTGATGGATAGGAATGACACAGCGTTTTGCAACCTATCATTTTACAAAAATAGAAACATATTCAGTCAGAGATATCCGGGAAAGAAGTTTAATAATGTTTCACAAGTTTATTCCTTTTTTTTCTTTAGTAGAATATCAGTTCCAGGAGAAAATGTCCTTATAATAAAGATCTTGGATCAGGAATTATAATTGTTTTTTTAAAAGTTTAAGAGCGTCCCATGGTAACCTTGCAACGCTATGACCTGGGGGTAATTCCCTCTGGCAAAGTCGACAGAAATGCTGATCTACAGAGAGTGGACAGACGGACAGCCCTGAACGCTTGCAGACTTACTGGAAACTTGCCTCAAAGTCGTTGAGTCTTGAAGTGTGCACGGTGGGATCGGGCCCCTTTTCTCGTAAAGCGACTCATTTTAAACCGAGCGTTAATAGTGCGTTCATGTGCTGTCGGAATAATCGGAAAAACGTATTTCTGACTGGGACAATTCATGAGAACGCCCCCTCAAGTCTGAGCAACAGCTTGGAATGTCTAAGAAAATTTTGGTGCACCATTTTGGAAACAGCTGTCAGTGAGTTGTTTAAAGACTCGTGAGCATCCAAGGAGCAACATGAACGCAGCGTTCATCCGTGTTTTCCTGCCAGTCTTCTTCCCCGTCTTTGTGGGCACATTTGGCACGTTCCTGCCACCTGTGGTTTGCTGGAATAGTGTGAAACCGTCGTCGGGACTCTGCATCTCATCGATGTTGTTTATCAAACAAAGACTGATGGAAAAACAGCTCCATAGAACTCCTGGAGGTCAAAACGTCCACAGGGAACCTTTTTTTTAAGGCGGACTGTGGTTGTGCAGTCCTGAGAGCAGCTGTGAATAGCAAAGGTCCTGTCAACGTTGGTAATGAGGTGTGTTTTCACTCAGTGCACACAGTAATGTGCCTGCAGCACTCCTTAACTAAAATCTCACACCCTTTGCAGCTTCCTGTGGGTAAAAAGAGCGCAGTGATTAGCCAAAAGCAGCTACCACTCAAAGCATAATGTCACGCGAGGACATGCGTCGCTCCGTCAGAGACTCGTGGAAACTGCACCAGTTGCCAATTTTCCCTCTCTGCAGTTTACCATATAGACAGCCTGGACTGGAAACTGTCAGTCTGCGGAATAGCAAATAACTCCATAACTAAGTTTATATGAAACGGCTCTTTGAAGGAGAATGCTGTCCTTTGGCTGAATGGATTTCAAGTGCCCGTGTAACAAGGTTGTTTGACTGAAAACAAACTGAGTAGTGATTAGAGCGGAGGCATATTTTCAGACCTGAGGCCGCGTGTATGGATTCATCACAAAGCACTCAGCGCCAGGATTAAAGACACAACAACCTCACGCTTACGTTTTCCCCTCGCGTGAAATTTAATTAATTAAATTTCATCACAAAGGCCAGTTCACAGCCGTCGTTTTCGACAAATAAAAGAATTGTTCGCCCATCGATCCAATCTCTTGTGCATTGACCTTTAGTGGGAGCTAAGAGGGAGGTGTGGATAAAATGCTATCGATCCTTCGGGAGAAGGTTAATGTCATTGAGCAAGTGAAAGTACAGATGCATGTTGTGCGGGGAGGCGATGTCTCTCAGCCAGCCGGAACATCACCGCATGACATGTGGCGGCATTTGATGCATATAATTAGCTCCTGGTGTTATTTATATCCTCGAGGCCTGACGAACATGTCACATAGGTTTCTTTTACTGTCTTTTACTTTACATCAGAGATGGATTGTCAGTTTCCTAAAGCTGTTAATTGTTGTTCATGTACAATTGTTTGTATTTTATATTGATGTTTGACAGTAAGAGTCTTGGGAGAAACCTGTGAGCTGTTTCATGTTAGATTTCCATCAAACTGAATTTAGATATTCAAGTTAATTTGTATATTGGCTCCTGTCCGCAGAGTCTACACGTACCAGAAATTATTTATGTGTTTGCCAGCTGCGAACATGTGAACATATCAGAGTACAGAGGCACCTAATATAAATAATATATTCTGTATGAGAAGAACGGCATGTGTGTTTGCGGTTTTTGTCCACATCTGTTCTGAATCCCCTCAAGTCTTCAGCTTCCGTAGCCTCAACTACACTTAAGCCGCGTTCAGACTGACCTAAAGCCTGCATGAAAAAATGCAACCTCCTCGTCTTCTGTTGAATGGAGTCAGTGTCTCCGAGCGGTAACACGGAGTCGTCCAGCGAGAACGAGCCACCAGGTTGAACTTTGCCGGCACATTCCAGGTGAATTCTTTCGTAGTGTTGCGTTGCTAGAACACTGTGGAGGAAGGGCAGGTCGCACCTAAGCTCTTGGTATTGGGGGAAAAGACGCTCTGGCGCCTGCAGGAAGTGTGCAGTGAAATGGCTAAATCCCTTGTTAATGTTCATACGTAAGGAAACAGCTTAGTGTTCTGGTGACTTGTCATTTTCAGCTTGTAGATCCGAGGTTGGAGGTTGTTTCATCCCGAGGGATGGGGATTTTCAGTAGTAGTTGTATCCAGATCCTACGAATGCTGAACTTTTACTGTTCATGATTTATAAAAGCTATTTTAGAGCTGGAGAATCAAAGACTGGAGAGTACAAACTGCTGTACTGTGGGTTTTTTGCATCTACTAAGCCTTGAACTTCATTGTTCTGCTCCTGCTCCTCAAACTGGATTGCATTTCATAGACCACATTCACATGGCAGCCCCTTACCGACTGATCAGCAACTGAAAAGATGATGTATAATGAAATTCGGAAGGACATTGGGTCACATTTCAAGGTAACATAACATATTTGCTAGAGCACTAACGAAGTCGAAACCAACTTTCCACCATCCCCAACGACCATACTAACGACTGTCGTTGGCAATAATGGAGCACATACGACCCATAGACATCAGTGGACTAGTGACCGCCTCCTGGGAGGTTAAATAGCTGGACCTCCACACCGGCTAGTTGGACTAGTCCCAGCCGAGTCAAGCGAGCAGGAACTGATGAAGCCTCTTGGATGAGAGGTGAAACGTCTTCAAGACAAAAACCAAATCCAGTTGAGTTCGATTCAATTTCATTGAGATAACATATTTGCTAACTTTAGCATTCAACCGCTTCCTAACTAACATTACTGTTTGATTAGATCCAGGGATCCAACCGCGTGTGAATACGATCTGAACTTTAATAACACGGCGCTCTAGTAACTCACCTGGTAAAGCGTGTGCAACATGTACAAACTTTACTGCAGCAGCAGTCCTTTACTTTCTCTCTCGTCCCCACTTCCTGTCCCTCTTCGTCTCTCTCATCAAATGAAGCCGAAAAACATGTTTTTCCACTTTATCCATCGAAGTTGAATAACCACACGCTTTGAAAATGTAATTGGCTGCATCGTTGTTGCACGAAAAGAAAGTTGTGGGTGAAAGTTGCAGCCATAAAGATATTTCCTCCCGTCCTCGCCTGTATATTTAGATAACACACGCTGGCTTTAATGTCTGAGGACGAAACGCTTGTTGTGAGAGCTGACTTCATCTGTGGTCTCGGTTTGTATCGGAGATCCTGAAACCATTTTGTCAGCACAAAGTCTCCGTTGGGAGTGTGCAGTCCACACCCTGTCGTTTTGTGCGCCGGCATCCTTATGATGAATGGTTTTTTAGTCTGACTCGCATTTTCTGTGCGGAGCAGCAAAACGCCAGAATTAAACTGCGCTTGTGAACCGAATGTGGTTTTTCTCTGTCGGGAAAGTTTCGGATAATAGTTTCCAATATTAAACGCACCAGTGTTTTCTTTTTTGTGAGTGTGGAAAGTAATGGATTTGAGCAGAACACATGTAATGTGATGTCATTGACCCGCCGCTGGCAGGCAAAGAGCCGCTGGAAGGTAAATAATGCGATGGGCTACTTAAGCTGTCTGAGGTGACAGTCCATTTAGATATATGGCTGTGTCATTGTCCCAGAGTGTGTGTGTGTGTGTGTGTGTGTGTGTGTGTGTGTGTCCTGATTGCTGTATGTTGATGCTGGAGGAGATCTACAGCTGGATGTCAGTCTCGGTGACGCCGAGGCCACACAGACGATTTAGATTGATGCTGATGGATGTGAGCGACAGGATGACAGACTGAAGATAAGAAAAAAAAAAAACGAAGTCATTAGCTCACAAACAGGATGTACGCCGGCGTGTCGGGGAGTATAAAGGTTAATGACTTAGTGATTTTCATGCATTCAGTCCAGAAGGAGCTGCTGCCTTTGCTTCTGCGGTACTGTATGTCTGCACGTTGTGACTCTGGGAGAGAATAGTGATTGAAATGCATGACAGGCTGCGGCGGGGCCCGCCTCTCCTTATTCATCTGGGATTCAGCTGCTTCAGTCAGAACATAACAGGGCACTTGTCTCCACTGCTGCTCGGGGAGCGATAAAAAAAATACACATGTACGACTGTATGAACAATGTGTGCCTGCAGGAGCGTCGGAGCATTTTTGAGTGTTTAGAAAAGCGCCACACACAGCAGGACCGCGTTTAACGATCACTTTCAATGTCACCGAAGCTTCACGGAACAAGTGTTTGGTCCTTAACATGTAGAGTTCAGGTGGATTATTTGTAGAGTTATGATGCTGCAGCATCATCGCAGTCGTGCCGGGTTTCTGCAAAACCACAGATAATTCAAACCTGATCGTTTCTTTATGTTGCAACTTATCCTTTGTCAAGGTTGAATTTTCTATTTCTTGCTTGTCACAACAGCGAGCTTATTACAGATGGACATGGTCCGTATTCCGATGAAAAATAGCCGCTGCAGAAACAGCTGGAAACATCCCCAGGTCTCTTTAAAAAGATAGCTGGTTTTGGGATGGAAAATGCCACGTTTGGTGTAAATGTCGGCCTTGGACGTATCTGTGGTTTGCAGAAAACGCTCACATTATATCCCGCCGACTGGGCTGCTGTGATCCGGGTCAGAGTGGAAATCTCAAATCTCATCCTCCATCCAATCTACTGATGATCACCAAAGAGCGAATTATCCCTTTTCCCAATAACCTCCTCCGCTATTTCTTTAATTGTGCCCTCTTGCTCCCTGTCAGTCTCCTCCACGCTGCGCTGGTCAGGGATTTAGTGCCACTTCACCCAATTTTGCAAAGCCTACAAACATGTGAGATCTAAATAATTCACGGAGCCAGGAGGCGCTCGGCTCGCTCCGTCTGTAGACTCACGCCAGAGCTGATGGCAAAGCCTCAAGCAATGCTCGAGCTCTGAAAGACCGTCAGCTGTCTCTCAGTCGATTGATCAGAACAAACCAGTCCGTGTTGTCTCCCTTCCATTATTACCTCCTCGCAGCAGCAGGGTAAACAAATGGCTTCACTCTTCAGGCTTCGGGGACGAAAACTGAAGCCAAACAAGTTGTCTTCTGGCGGTGTTTTCCATTAATATTCTCAGATCCATTTTTCAGTTATTATCTCTGCGACTTTGCTAAATTGATTTCTAATCAGGGTACGGCCTGCGGGCTGGAGTCTGAGACACTGGCGGTGTTGTATCAAAACCCCGTGAACATAAATGATTCTCCGGGATTGTTTTTGTTTAAATCTGATTGAAGTGGTGGCTGATAAATAAGCGTACAAGACGTTTGATTCCCAATAATACTCGGAAAATACGCTACGTGTCTGTACTGTTGAAGGGTGTACATCTCAGACAGTCTTCATCTTTACAAATACTCTCTATCCAGAGATCTGTCTGACTTTTTTAAAAGTTTCTTTTGTGTCAATCAGCGACAATAAAGCCACATTCAATCTTATTTCAGTGTCGTGAAGGTTAAACATTTTATAGGTAGTAGAACCTCAGCGATTGCGTCAAGAAGCAAGACAGAACATTGTTTGGCAGCTGTTTTATTTAAGTCATTTTTTAAAGCATAAATGGGAATTATTTGATAGTTCAAGGCTCTCAAATGTGAGAGTTTGCTGCTGTTTCCTGTTCTTGCATCATGCAAATGAATATTTAGAGGTTTGGAACAATTGGTCAGACAAATATGAAGTCTCCTCGGGCTCAAGAAAACAATACAAATATGCTCAGCACATTATCCTCAAAAATGTTGATCAACTGATAAAATATTTGACAGATGAAGAGATTAAGGAAATAGTATTTTCAGCCCTGATATAACACATTGCTACCCAACACTGAGATAGTGTGATATTGCCGAAGAGTTCCCCTCCTCATTTTAGGTGAAATACAATCTGCCATTTCCTCGTGTCGAGGGCATGTTCTCTCACGGAGCCGGCCGGCCCGAGATTTAAGGGCTCAGAGGGTTCAATTACAAATGTAAAGGCAGTTGAGAGGTTTTATCTACAGTGTTTTCATAAAGCCACCAGCGACTGTCAGATTTCTTACACGTCTTAGACGGCCCCAAAACACCAAAGAATAACCTCTATCTGCGATGGGTCGGATTGCCTGATGAATTATTTATGTCGTCTAGGTGGGCGAGCTATAAATGAAGCGAAGCCTCTGGTGCTTTTTGAACTCGGTCGAATCGTAGTCGGGGAGCGTCGGGTCCACATTACATCGATTCTTCCCACTACTGTAATTGGAGATGGACATGTTGATCTGATGTAGCATGTCACAGAGCCCGGGTAGAGTTTTAAATCAATTATAAGGGGAAACTTGCCGAAAGAAGAAAGCTAAAGTTGAGTTTTCGGTCTGTTTTTCTTCTCGTCTGCGTTGCCTCAGATGAGTTACCTCAGCGAGAGGCTGTGAGGCTCTTTACCCGGCGCTGTACTCTCAGCAGCATGTTCATCACAGAGACCCCGCGGCTCTTCTCTTCTGCTATCAACACCTCTGCCTCCATCCATCCCTCCCCTCCTTTGTCCTTCTATCTCCTCCTCTCAGCCTCCAGCCGGGTTAACTGATCCACACCAGCTGCCTCTCACCGCCCGACATTACCGCTCCAAACAAGTGTGCTCAGCGTCTCCTCTGCCTCGCCTCTTCTTCATCATCCTGCCACATTTTTTCCAACGCTCCCATTTCACATGCCTTTCTGAGAGGCCGCTGCTCAGGTACTAGTGCAGAAAAGGATCAGGTGACCAGTAATGAACCCGTTTAAACCACCACGATTCATACGACTGAGCTGTGGGCTGATGGATGCACTTAATTGTTCACTTCTAATTAAAAAGGAGGGTGGAAAAGTTGAAGGAAAAGCCACGATGAATGCTCTCGATGATTTTGTTCTGAACTGAAACTCAGTAAAAAAGCCAACTTTTAATTTTAATTTGTGATTCTTAATTCATCCGATAAATGTTTTGAAGCTTCTAACATTGACATGGTAATCGACGTCCAAAGAGACGTTGAGTCAGCTGCATCGAAAAAGAAGCAAACGACCTCACAAATGAAGAGGCTGAAGCTTCAATGCCCCAAAAAGGACAACAGTAATTTTCTATCGATCAACAAAAGCCCTGTTTACACTCACGATTTCAACTGTCTGTCTAATTACATTTAGCGCACATGTGCCTCTGTTGGCCGGACCACAAATCTGATTACAATCCCCCAGGCCACACACACAAATCAGGGTCAGCTCCGCTCCAGTCCAGAGGGTGCTGGTGATGGTGGTGGTGATTCTGGAGCTTAAGCTTGTGTTAACTAACAATGATCTATACTGTAAGCTGACAAACACACACATGGATTCATTGCTTCCCGATAATCATCACAATCACAACAAAAACTCGGACTTGGACCTGGATGACTGTGAAGAAACAAGTATTTTTGTTGCACACGTACGAGACATCTTATTTCTGCAAGCATCCTTTTCTAATGAACAACAAATAATTTGCATTAAGGTAATCACAAATCATTAAGTCCCCCTGCATAGATAAAGGATGAATAACTGGTGGGAACCTCATCTCTTTAATATCTATATTATATCTTCACACATCTGATGAACTTCTTTACGCGGGAGATACAAGAGCAAGCCGAACCTTAAGCCACGATGACAGGCTTAGGATTATTGGAATGACTAGAAACAATGCAGGTGTCTATTCAAAAATAAATCAGGAAATCAACACATGACTGTAGGTTATTAAACCAGGCATTCACGTGAGGATGTTCACCATTATCATTATCTAACCCTCATACGATCACAATCTGCCGTTAAATTGCATTACATCCCCGGTGCTTACTCATGCTTCTATTTCAACCGAGCAGATCAATGCCCCCTCACCCACACAGATGGGTGAGTACAGCGGTATAACTGACGAGGGATCAGATAAACGCTACAACAGCTCAATGTGGCGTCTGTACGCGCCGAAATCGGAGCCATTTGGTGATTAAATTAGCCGTCGACATGGGAAAACGACAGCAAACGCCGGTGTAATTTTAGGTGCCGTCGTCACCAGGGAGCAGACCGTGAGGGGCGACTTTCACAGACATAATTCTAGTTTGGAGAAGTGAAGCTTTATGCATTTTGGACAGATGTTTGCATTTAGACTGTCTCAACCCTCCCTGAGAAGTTTAAGGGGTGTGTGTGTGAGGGTTTGAAGCCAAAACCTTTCCCTCCACTCCTTCCCTCGCTGATCATGTTCCATCACTCTGAGAGGAAAAAACCCCGGTGATGTTTTGTCCTCCGTCATCCCCGCAGCCCACTGGGTATCAGTCAGTCTGCTCAGGTTTACTCATAGGGTGCCACCTCGCCATAATTAATGCATGACTGTACCAGCCTATACACGACCAGGGGAGCGTTTGTTAATGTCAGCGCTGCATCAGAACGCCACGCAGGGTTACACAACATAAAAACATCAGAGAGAGGATGCAGCGAGTGGGATCACATCTTACAGACGGTCCAAACTAGACTTATTTATTATGTTTGTGCAAAAAAAAAGTCACGGGAGAGCTGCACTGTGGCCGACCACGTGCTCCGACTTCTTCTTTGAAGAAACGCATGCAGCCTGCGAGCGAGCAAAGCAAGCGAGCACACGGAACTTTATTTATATACAGCATTTTTTTGTCATGGGAAATGCAGTGTGGGCTTCAAATAAAAGTAAAGAAAACAAGCGTGTACACGAACTTTGGATGTGTTTGAGAGCATGGGTGTGTTTGTACCAAGGAGGGATGTGTGGAAGACACTTTACTAGCTTGGGAAATTGGCACGATGACCAGTAATCTTAGTCTTTTCAGTGGTAGTTGTCTTTTAATGTCTGTAGTCGGTCTCAGGCCTCAGCCTCCTACTCCACAACTTTCAGCTCTTGCTTCAGTCCTCACTGTTAAATTAAGCTCCATTTTAAGTAGCAGTGAAATGTGGTTTTGAGGTTTAAGTACCACTGCTTGAAAAAGTAATGTACAGTTAAAAAAACTGCCAAAATCCAATCATGTTCAGAGGCTCCTGACAGGAAAGCCAGTATCGATATATCGGCAACACATTATCAAATACTTGTGACGAAAATATGTAATGAAGGCAGATTATTTTACAGTTTAACAATTAAAATCACGATCAGTTCACTGATGTCATTTTAGACAATAAACTTTACTTGAATTTTAATCATTATAAATCACCTCAAGTATCATTTTCTGCAAAAGTTTTCATATCAGCCGATAAACAACATTTATGCCAATAACAATATCCTCAGCCAACCAATATATATCGACCGGGCTCTACTTGACAGCAATTTTTTGGTTTTATCTTGTGAATTACAAAATGTACTAGTTATAAACTTTGAATATATAGTAGAGAAATGATTTGTATTATCGTTTAATCTGCTATTTACTTTCTACTATTTTAAAATGTGAGAAAATTGGGAAAATTTTCCAAGCAACTTCCCAAAGATGTTGTGTTATATTGGATTAAAACAAAAAGCAAGAAGTAACATTTGATAAATTGGAACCAGGGAAGTGTTGGCATTGAATATTTCTAATATAACTGCAGATTATTTATCTGTCGTTTGATTTATTAATCCTTTCTGTTCCTATAAAGAATTCACATTCAGCAGTAGTTGTTTGTATAAAAGTTACAACAAGTGTGATGATTCAAACAACGTCCTCAGAAGCTTTGACTCTTGTACCACTTGTACACTTGTCTTCTCTCTTTTTATCGTTTTCCTTTTCTTCTGAATCGCTGCTGCATTGATCCCGACCTGAGCTGCACTCAGCGACGCACCTTTTCTCACTCAAGCTATTTTCTAATAGACTCCGTCCTCATCGCTCTCCAGGCAACAGCTGCCAAGACGAGCTCAAAATTACATCATGCAGCTACCTTTTGTCTGCATTGTGCGAAGCCGGGTGGTTCAGAGGAAGGTCTCTCTGTTTCCACAACAGTTCTGCATGTCTCTGTTTCTCTCTCTCGTGTACAGAAAGGACAGATGCACTCTGTGCTGCCAAAGTCTAATTATATGCTAAGCGAGCGCCGTCGTCTCTAACAATGACTTACGCTGCTCTGAATCTGGCTGCTGCCTCCTCGCTCCTTCTCTCCCACCTTCTCACCTAGGTGTTGTGTGTCCTCACGTGTGGGTGGTGGAGCAACATGACGGTGTTTCAGCTTCATACGAGCGTCTTTAGCGAGTCACACTTTGTGACACCATGTGTGCGCAGGTTGTGGACGTGCGACTCAATCTGTGACGTACGCTTGAAACAGGACTTTCTGGTTGAAATGAACGACTTAATTGTGCATTTGGACATTAAGTACAGGGTTCCTTCAGCTCCTTAGCAAGTCTTAAAAGGTCTTTAAATAAAATCAACTAAATAGAGGTGCTAATTTGTCTTTAATTTACCAGAAATTTGCTGCAAGGCAAGTTTATTTACAGAGTACCATTCAGAGCAAAGTCATTCAAAGTGCTCTACAAGACATTAAGAAAATGTTAGAAATTGCATTTAAAGGTGACACAAACAAAAGTGCAGCAACTCAAAAGTAAACGGTTGTGTTTTAAGCCCCGATTTTTAGCAGATCTCAGGTATCCAGCAAGCTTGAAGGTATTATATTTGCAGATGGTGCATTTAAGGCTGATGGGAAAACTGCCAACCTACCAAAAAAATGTCCTACAGCCTGTATTTGTTTGAATAACTCCATTAGTAGAAGTTTTAGGTTAACATTATGTTGCTAGCTGCAGACAGTGTCATGTTTTACATATTGTACCTCCTGTTAGTTAGTGAAGGGATGAGTCCAGATAGAAAGATGCACGTTTAAGGACAAAAGGTGTAATTTATGCCGAAAGACTTACATGTTGCTTTGTGTTCCACGTATGGTAAGCACCATAAATTGTCTCTTTCCTGTCACATGCTTTGTTTCTATATTTTTTGGGTCTTAAAGGGATATTCCGGTGTAAGTTTAATCCATGGTCTAACACACCTTGACACCAAGTAAGACATCACAAATCATACATTTTCATCCTTGAGCTGCGGAAATCTACTGCACTCGGTAATCGACTCGTCAGGGCTTCCCCACACAGGCAGGCTGCTGGAGGAGAGGGTGAGTTGTGCTGTGTTTTTAATACAAATCCAGCAAAGCTAGCAGATGTTTGATGCTTCGTACTGTGTGCTGGGACTGTACATGTACTGTTGCTGAAGTTTGGTGCTGTTCTCACCATTAATTGTGGCTTTTTGATGGCGGTTTCTAGTTGGAGACATAAGCTGCAGTGTATTGTTATCGTGCGGTCTTTTCTGAGGTTGCTAAAACTAGCTAAGCTAGCGGTCAGCTAACTTGACCTCTCGAGGGGGAGTCTTACTCGGTGTCAAGGTGTGTTAGACCATGGATTAAACTTACACCGGAATATCCCTTTAAGTTATATTTGTCGAGGTCCCTGACGTGGACTAATGGAGCCCATGAAGTCAACACGTCCCACAGTAGCTTTGGGACATCTCGACCGGCATCGATAAAATGAATCATGACGATAAAAAAAGCCCAACTGCAGCACGTCAATTCATTATTTTTAACATACAGGCTTATTAGATTAATCAAACGTGAAATTCAGATGTTGCACGCTGATCTGACGACAGTTTCACAGACTGTACAGTGGAAACACGTCTCTCTGACTTTTGAAGTGTCAGTCCTCGTATATCGCGGAGGCCGCGGGGTATTCTAGCGTGATGATGTTTGTATCAACACAGCGGTTGCTTTGTTAACAGCCTTTTGACGTTCCCCCCGCTCGGCCTGACTTCCCCCCTCAGGTATTTGTATAGTAGAATGAGAGCTAATGGGTTTAATCTAAAGTCAGCACACCAGATGATTAGGGTTGTTAAATTCTCAAAGTTTGTTGTAATGGCATTGACTGGAACAGTGTTTGAGCCATTTGTCAAAGCCAGCGGGAGGAAAGCGAAGGTTTTTGTTTTTGTTTTTTTTTATGCAACAACTTTATATTCCCTCTGCTTCACTTCTGAATATCCATCCAACCCACCATCTTATATTGGGTTTCCTATTTCTTTTGCCAACTTTTATACACTTGTGTTATTTGTGAGCTTGAAGTAATTGGATCCTGTGATCGGGGCTCAGTGCAGCGAGTCCTTAACCATAGTTTAATTAACTATAAATATGCCATTCTGTCCAGCTGTAATGAATTTAAATGTTATTCAGGGGCTCTAATTTGCATTTATTTAAACATTTTTTAAATGTATTTAACCTTAATTCAACCAGAAAAGTCATTTTGAGGTTGGAAACATCTTTTTCAAGGAATATATGGGCAAGAAAATGGTACAAAAAGTTGCATACACATTAAAACCAACACTAGGCAATGGATAAAACAATACTAAAAACAGCCGTATCTATTTATAAGATATAAATTTGACTATTTGTCTGTTCCAAGTGGCTTGAGCAGAAAACATGAAGGCTTCCCACCTCCGCTCGCAGCAGATGTAAGTCTTGTGATCTGCTGGAAAGATGAGTCCTGTGAATTCAGATATCAGAGTTACGGTGGAAGTATTCCCAGAATGGTTTAAGAAATTAAAATATGCCCGACGAGTGAACATATGTTGACATTCTGGCTGAACACAGAGGGAGTCATGTGTTGGCCTCGCTCCCACTTAAAGACATAATATAAGGGGTCAGCAGTTGATCCTTGCTGCAGATATGCAGTGGAAATGTTTACAGCCACATCGGACCGCAGAAAATGTCACTGCGGCGGTGTGATTCCTGTTTCACGCAGGTGGGGAAAAAAGGGTTTTACAAGGCATCAGATGTTTTCTGTCTGCCATAAGCTCGGCGTTGCTGCCACAGCGGGTATCTCTCATAGAGCAAGTCAACCGTGCCGCCATTAGAGAGAAGATGAACCATTGAAATAACTGCAATGACCTCCATTCTGAAAGCTTTACAAGAGAAAGCACCAGACCATGATTCATTCAATGCTCCACGACTCCGTGGAGGTCACCGTCTGCTGGAGTCTTGGATGCGGTCTTGAAAGCCAGACTCCAACCGTAATGTGTCTCCATTAAGTCTCATGACCGATGATTCGATTGATGATGACTTGTGACAGGAATGTGCCACGTGCCATGCAAAATGTATGTCCGCACACTCACGATCATCGGAGTGACGGCGACGGCGTCGTGTCTCGTCAACCGCTGGATTTCACAGCGGCACCAGCCGTGTTTCATTGTTCTGTCAGGGAGGCTTAATGTAAGTGTCGATAAACAAGTGCATGCAATGATTTCTGTTGGTGAAAGACTTTAACAACAGCTACAAATGATTAGTTGATTAATTAGTCAGACTTAAAAAATAATGGACAAAAGGCCAAACATTTCCTGGTTCCAGCCGCCATCAGCTAAATATCTCAAGGAAATTGAATCGAATGCAACTGGATTTGGTTTTTGTCTTTGAAGACGTTTCACCTCTCATCCGAGAGGCTTCATCAGTTCCTGCTCCCTTGACTAGGCTGAGACTAGTCCAACTAGCCGGTGTGGAGGTCCAGCTATTTAACCTCTTAGGAGGCGGTCACAAGGCCACTGAGGCCTATGGGTTGTATGTGCTCCATTATTAGTCGTTGGGGATGGTGGAAAGTTGGTTTTCGACTTCGTTAGTGTTCTATTGTGTTGTAACGACAGTCGTTGGAGTCACATGAGTCCCTTTGTGCACAGCCGTTGTTCTTAGAGGCTAAGTTGTTGAATCTCTCCAGCTAAATATCTTTTTTGGACAGATGTTTGAAGAAAAACAAGACATTGTAAGACGTCTCAGGCTCTGGGAGGGTTTGATGGGCTTTTTTTTTTAACCATTACCTCCACCAAGGAGATTATGTTTTCACCCATGTCTGTCTGTTTGTTGGTTGGTTTGTTGGTTTGTTGGTTTGTTGGTTTGGTTGGTTGGTTGGTTGGTTGGTTGGTTGGTTGGTTGGTTGGTTGGTTGGTTGGTTGGTTGGATTGTCAGCAGGATTACAAAAAAACTACTTGATGGATTTCCACGAAACCTGGATGGAGGATTGATCCAGTACGGGTCCGGATAAAGGGATGGATCTAGATCCAGGTCGAGTTTTTCGCTAGCTTCTTAGGGAGTAACACAAAAGGAGTATTTCGTTGGCCGGTATCTAAAAGTGATCTGTATCTAGCGGATTTAATTAAAGTCTTGATGGAGTTAAAAGGAACTGTTGGGGCTGACTGACTGACTGCTGTTATGGTTTGTTTTCTTATTTCACCGATCAAATAATCAAAAATGAAAACAACCATTAGTTGCAGCTGTTATTGCAGATAGATTCAGATTATATTTGACTTGGTAAGATAACTGGAAAAGAAAACGTAGTGATTTCAGGGTGTACTGTCTTCCACAACTTTTATTGTCAGTCATAATCACCTTTGAAGAAATGAACAGAAGTTTTTATTTTCCTGTTGAACGAAGGCTTTATTATAATTTAACAATTTAACAGTATGTCCTGACTGACAGGAAGCGCGACATCAACTTGAAATATATATTTCAACAACGCTATTACAGTAAAATTCAGAACCATAAGTAAGCAAATATGGTGTGATGACTGTCAGTTTTTATGCAAAGGTAAACCTTGAAAGCAGTGTACCGGTGAGAAAACAACAATCCTCCATGTGACGATAAGATAATGGAGAAGAAACGCGACAGAAGTACCTCCGGATGACAGTTAGCTCCGTCTGTGCAGTGAATCACATCACTGCTGTATAACTAGACAGAAAAAGAGAAACGCAGTCGATCACTTTTCAAGTGTCTTCAGTTGTTCTTGAAAAGCGATGCAGACGCGTGTCATCGATACCTCAGCGGAGATCGGTGAGCAGATGTTTATAAGCAGGAAAAAAAAATGCATCCTACCTGTCATCCTCGACAACAAGCTGGGAAAAGAAGAAAGTCTTTATTTCTCACACTGCAATCAATCTGAGAAAGCCTGCATTTGAAAAGGAGCAAATGTGTTGTGTTCCTCACTTCTCAGTTATCTCAAGATTTGGTTTTTAATATGTTGTGTGAGCCTCCACCTGCAGTCTGAACAGACGCCCAGCTGGGACCGAGTGAATAATGAAAGAATTTTTAGAGGTTTTTCTAGTCGTCGGCTGTCACAGAATTTATAAAATGTTACCGTTTTTTCAGGGAAGTGTGGAGTCCTTCTGGGAGGTTTGAGATTTTACACCCTGCTGTACCTCCTGCCCTTCTTGTCATAACATTGCACCGGCGGTCTGCGCTCTGACAGTCGACTCAAAGAGCGAGCTGCCTGGGTGAAGAGGCGTGGCCAGATAAGAGCCCTGGCAAGTTCACTGAGCTGTTGACATTTTCTCACAGCGACTCCCCTGGTTCTAATTGGCTGCAGCTGATAAGATTCCCATGTTGTAATTGGCAGCTGCTGATAAGATGCTGTCAGCTGCTGCAGCAGTCAGCAGCGTGGTGAGATGACAACAGCTCAGGAGCCGGTGGGCGGACGAGGCTAAATCCAGGACCTTAACCGTGTTTACCAGTGATGCTATTTCAGTCAGGGGTTGGCAAACTGGCTTTAACAAACTTTTAGACCAGAAATATACTTTAACGACCCTAAAAACACATTTTCATGAACCGTTACTATGAGTGATGGAGTTTCTTTTTTCCATAGACGGAACCGTTTTCTTTATTTCACATCAGAGATTTCTGCCTGTGCTTTTTTTTTATATATCTGCCCGGTTTAAGGTTAATTTGGAAAAGGTGAGTCAGAGAGTCTGTTGTAAATTCATATTGTATATTCAAGCCAGCAATAAGTGAGCTTCAGGTCTGACTAAAGACTTGGTATTTGTCCCGGATGGGCACGATTTTTTAGGATTCAGCCGTGCATGGTTCTGCCAGCTCTGTGACTTTCTCAGTCTGAGCTCTGAGTGCATGTTGTTTTTCAATAATTTGTGTATCAGACTGTTTGTTGGATCTTATGAGAAGTTTTTTGCCAGAGAGCCTTCAGGACGTCTGGTGATATGATATACAGATGGACAAAGACTATTATCACTGCAAGTTGTGTTGCAGCAGTTTCAGTTTCAGTTTGGTTTAGGTGTTAAAACCACTCGGTTAAGTTTATAGGGCGGCTTGGCGTGCTGGTCCCTCACAGCAAGAAGGTCCTGGGTTTCGAGACCTGGTTAAAGTCTTTCTGTGTAGGTCCGAAGACATGCAGTTGAGGTCAATTGGCCGTTAACTGGTCTCTTGTGAATGTGATTGTGTGGTTGTATCATGCCGCTCACCCAGTTGGCTCCAGACCCTGCAACAGATAAGAGGTTACAGATGATGGATGATTAGTTTTAGACAAAAAACTTCTTGGTCATGTTTGAGCCAGTGAAACTTGCATCAGGCACACGACACAGAATGTAAGGTGCCGGGCGTGAGACCAAGTTTTTAGAGATTCTCTAAAGGTTTGTCCCCAACTTAGGGCCAGGAGAACTGAGACGTTAAACAGTTATACTTGTGTTATCTTTGTTTTTAGTCTCTACTGTACCAACCTTCAAAGGATATATTGTTTTTTAAAGCCTCTGAAATCTCCACTATGTTAAACAGCAACAGTTGTCACAGTAACTGTGTCTATTTGGAGCTGAGTTGCTAAACTATAAGCTGAAATTCAGCAGATTCGGGCGACAACTCTCTGTAGGTTTATCACCTCGAACCAGCCCTTTCACATTGTTTGTCATTTTATTTTGTCACTAATAAAACATCCAGTAGAGCTGCGTTGATTTCATAGAGATTGAAACAGCCTTTTAGGAGGCTTTAAAGCATGGAGGAATAAAATAAAATAAAGTGGATGGAATTGACGTCACTCTTTCTCCAGAGTGAACATGGAAAATGCAACACCTCAACCATGTTCGTGCTCAGACTGTAGCTCCGAGACACCAGCTAGCTTTAGCTATTGCTAGTTTCAGAGGTGCTATACAGCCGCTGACATTCAAGTAAAATCCATCCTGCTTCCACTTGAGGTAACTTGAATAGAGCCTGTTGATAACTGGCATTAGATGTACTGGTTATAGTGCTCAAAGGTAGCCATAGCAACAGGGCCCCCCATCAGTTCCGGCGAGTCTCAGCGTAGAAGGTTGTGAACAGGTGAAATTGGTGCTCACGCCATTATAAAGTGTATCATGATAGACCCGTTCCTTCTTTAGCGACCTATAGCATCCTCTGTCCAGGTCCTGGGGGCTTGTCAGGTCACAAAGATGAATTTTTATGCTGTGGCCCAGTTCTGCGCTCAGTAATGTACAGCTGACTCTGCTAAATCCAGGCCATTTTTTTTTTCTTTCTATTGAAATTTCAGGCCATTTGGTCATGTTTCAGGCCATGCTCATAGATTTAGCAGATGTTTTTGCTGGCAGAAGTAGCCCGAAGTCTCCTGGGCTCGGGCTGGAAGCGCTGATAAAGAGGTTTTTTTATTTGTGCTATTGTGTCCTTAGCCTAGATCCCTGCGTAATTAATACACTCGGAGTCCCCTACGTCTCTCCTAACCTAACTTCCCGTCTGTCCTCGTTGAACTGCAGGCCATTACTCCTTATTGTCTGAATCATGCACAGGAGCACATTTTCTGATTGATCTTGAGGAAGTAATTACTCTTCTGTTTTTAGTTAATGGAATGCACAAGAAGCTTTGCCTGGCGGACAAACTACTTCACGTGTTACTTTGCTACAGCGCTACGGTTCCCAGAGCGTGTCTAATGGGAGGGAACGTGGGCCCAGGAGTTCCCAGGAGCTCGAGTCTGAAGGCCTTCCAGCAGCACGCAGGCACATTTTGACTATGTCGTTGGAACTCATGTGGCGTCTAAAATTTCAGGAACAATATGTTCCCGTAACTTTTGGCTTTGTCTACGGAGATACCAGCTAATGAGAAGAGAAAACAAGAGTTGTTAAAAGCTCCGAGGTTCATTCTTGATCTTTTGGAAAACATTCAGGGTCCCCATCTCATTGCCTTCTTCACCGGATGGAGTTGTTAATTACCTTGGCCAAGCATTTTAAGTTTTCACTCCCTCCCACTGGTTTAATGGTTGTATTGTCAGCAGGGTTACACAAAGACGATGGATATTGGCCCAAAATGGACCCTATTAACTTTTGGTGCTGCTCCAGATAAATGGACAGATCCAGGATTTTATTTTATTACTTTCTTTCTTTAACGTTTTTTTGACACATTTGTTTATTTATTCAGGGATTGATGCATAACCTGACTCTCGCCAGATGAATTTCGTTCCGCCTCGCTCCACTCATCCATCTGGGATCGCTCCATTGGAGATGTGTTTCAGAAGGCTGGGCCTTATCAAAAATCCTTGCATATGATTGGATAAACCACTTGTCTGTCATCTTTACTGACGTGCTACTTCAACTACTCACATCGAAACCAACCTGTGACGTCGATGAGAGCGACGTTCTTTTAACGAAAAAATATTGGGTAGATTGGACAACACGGATGAAATAGCAGCATCAGTGTTGACGCTTGCTTCCTCGATGCGAGCCGCCATTGTTGTCTGAATCAAAACAGTCGCTTCTCCGCTACGTCACATCTATGAAACTCCCGCCCGGCGGTCCTGATTGGCTCGACCATAAAATCTGGTGCCGAAATCCCTCCCAACAGGAGCGATCCCAGATGTATGTGAGTGGAGCTAGGAGGAACGAAATGCATCTGGCGAGAGTCAGGTTAATTGATGCATGATTTGGCACATTTATGTGTGAGTGAGTAAAACTTGACTCAGTAAGAAAAAAAGATGAAGATTCAGCAGGTAAGATTCAGAAATCCCCGAAAGGCTCATAGAAGGAATCTCACCTCAATCCTCAATAACACATTACAAGCAAATACTAAAGTCCTGTAATCCACAAGACTAAGCTGAAGCAAACGTAGAAAAGCAGGCATGAGGTAGGCTCGACACAAAGAAACAGCAGAAACATAACATCAGTGTGTTCGGACAACATCGCCTGGTGAAACTGACCAAATCAATAAACCGGTCGGGTTCTAATCTGAACATGTCAACTTGGGTTCTGGAAAATTGCGTTGGCAATTTTCATTATTTCCTGACACTTCACAGAGCAGAGATTAAACTATTCACTCATTGAAACAATTAGTTGCATCCCTGCTGTTGACAACAGGGCTGTCTGCCACACGCTCCCGGCTGATGACCTTCAGTTGTCTAGACTAAGTTTTATGTGATTTCATGAAGGCTGCGTGTGCTCCGAGAAAGTACAGGGAATATTAATTGCGTCTGCAGACCCATGAAGTTTTTATTACGGAGGGATCATTTGAGGGTTATTTTAAAAAATATGTCTGAATCCACTGCTTGAACACATTTTTTATTTTAAATGACTCAATGTGATAGAAAAGAAAGATTGCACGCTTCCCAATTAAAAGATATAAAAGTGTCTTTGCTTTCAAGGTTATTCGCTGGACGTTCACTTTATTTTTAGGAAGCCTGAATTACAGGGGGGGTGTAAAAAAGCAGCTTCTGTCACAGACTCATAATTGTTTTACGGCTCGCTTCAGGACTCCTCCAGCTGCTGATTAAGCATGACCATCAAAGATGTTTTCTCTCCGAGCACGGCGTAATGTAACAAGCGACGAGGACTCGCAGCACCACAACAAAGAGTGACAGTCCCACAGCTTTTCCTTCTGAGGCCCTGGTCTCTTGTTCTGACAGTTTAAACTTCAAAGGGGGGAAAAAACAGATTTAAAGAAGCTCTCCGGCTTGTTTTTCCTCCTCGAGGGTGTCAAGCTGTCCTTCAGGCATCAGTAGACATATTCAATTTGTGTCTCTTGTACTAAACAAGGGTTCGGCTGTGTAGTGACTACTTGTTAAACAGCAAAAACTCCTGCAAGGCTGCAAACTGGACACAGGCTGTCTGGATACTAAAGAGTCCCGGAAACACTGTACAGCTCGTGTATTCTCCGGTGTCACTTTCAGGTTCAGTGATTCACTTTTAAACATAAAAACTTCTATTACCTCAGGACGCCGCAATTAATAGGCAGTGGGTTGGGTCCTCCATTTTCCATCTGTGCCTGAAGACTTTCTTTGTCTTAACCTTCAGTGATCTGATGAGGATCTTCCTCCCTCTGGCTCCCCGAGATGCTCTGAAATGTCTTTAGATTAAAAAGATGGGTTTGAACCATACGGCTATCTCATCCCCCTCCTCTTTCTCCTCCACATCCTGTGGGAAACAATGGGAGGACATGAGCAGGAAATTAATCAGGCCCTCAGAACTTCACACTCGGTCACCGAAGAGATCTCTGTCTGAGAGTCTGCGAGTGAAAGCTCACGTTTTGGATCAGCATCTTCATTTCTTGTTAATGTATAGAAGACGAATCAGGACTTTTTAGTTTGGGGGGAGAAAGTTAATGACCTCATCAGACGGGTAGTAAACACGGATATTAAGCTATTAACACACACGATGCCTATAACCTTTTGTTATTTTCTAGAAAATGATGCCCACAACCTTAAAACCATGGAAGGTCAATGAAAAGCAAACACCAGGGAAAAAAAAGGAGTGTTTATAGTGTGAAATGAATCTCTCAGCAGGTCGTGATGGAGCTCATTGTATTGATTACAGCAGGGGTTTTTTTTCCCCGATTAGATTTTCAAATGAATTTCATGTTGTAATAATGATGTTTTTTAATGAAACCGGTCAGGATAATGAAGGTCAGAACGGATGAAAGCACAAACAACATTTCAGATCCTGAGTCTGAGCGCTCAGACGGCGGTGTCAGACTGCACATCAGCGGGATAAACAGAAAAAATCCAGCGATGCCAATCTCATCTCGCTGCTGTAAGTTGTTTTGGAGAGCACTAACCTCTTGCAGAAGTGAGCACTGAAAAGGATTTTTTTAGTCAGAGACAGGCTGCGTGCTTGACATCACATGTGGAATCAATTATATTGCACAGCTGTTCGGTTTCCCATCTGATTTAACCGGCTCTGCGTTACAGACTCTCGCACAGTTTGGATCTGATGGATTGTTTTTCGCCCTGAATCTGGAGGCTTTCCTGCTATTCTCCTGGTCCAAGTCGCCATCTGATTCATCGTCAGATTGGCACGAAAAGCTTCCAGAGTCCTCACTGATCCTCTGTCTTTGCTTTCTGACAGTTTGGCATCATGTTTTGGCTTATTTCAGATTTATAATGGGGCACTGAGGCGACTGAGAAAGCCCAAAAAATGACTCGTAGCAGTAGAAGTAATCTAGTAGAGCTAATCTTCTTATGAAAAAGGGCATGCGACAGGATGCAGTCCACTATAAAACAATTTACCTTCATGGGAAAAGTGCCGAGTCGATATTCTACACATTACATGCCCTGTGCATTTCGTTAAAGCGCGTCCATCACGCTAACTCGATTGAAAATGATACGAGAGTCATCCAGGAAACAGTGCAGGTTGAATATTAGTCCAATAGACGTAAGTCCTACATCCAACCCCCATTAATTGGATCCTGAGCTGCTCTTCAGTCGTGTATTTTGTTCTTGTGTGGTTTCTCATTAAAATACGTGTCAGTCCACTGAGACAGTGGGAGAGAAAAGCCACCTGCACTCATTATTCGCGGCCCTGTTCCATGCTGTTTGTTTCTTCTCTGGTCCTTCTGTAGCTCCTCCTGTCGCCACATGTCGCCTCAGATTTCTCACTTAAACATAAACTCAAGTCGAGGTGTGAAAAGCAGGATCAGTGGTGTTCTTTGTTCACTCCACTCCCGCCTACCTGGGAAAAAACAAGAACAACGCTATGTTTTTCTGTCGTGAAGGTCGACTTGTTGGCTCAGGAGATGGAGCCTCCGTCTAACAATCGGAAAATGTCGATGGTCCGATTCTTGTGTGGGATTCCAGTCTACATGTCTGAACCTCAACTTGCTCCCCCTGGTTGAGTGCGTAAGAATGGTTATCACCCCGATGAGCAGATGGCACCAGTAAATGAATGAATGTGTGTGTTGATGAATGCTGACATGTCTTGAAAAGCACTTTGAGTGGACACACGATCCATTTACCATCGAATGACTCTTAGATATTTGAAATGTATTATTTAAATTTGATTATGTGGCTTTTGAGTTGTGCAATCCCAAAAATATATGGCTGTAAAGGCTTCGTTACACTTCTGCAACTGCGTAATGCGCTATCCAACTGCGTAACCACGGAGACCCCTCGAGCCCTCATAGTTCTCCGTCGTGGTGCCGGATACGCAATGCAATTTCCAATCATAGCCCTTGCCGTCATCGCCGAAACGCTACGAGCTGCAGGACTGCTGACCAGTCGTAGCCCTTGCCGTCTCCGTTGTCGCTTGACGGAGTGACGGACACTTGAAAAAATATTCGTGCCGTGAGACGACGGAGAGGCTCGACAGCTCTCCCGACCTACGTACAGCACTTTACGCAGTAGTAAAAATTATTTATTTCAATCAAATTCAAACCTTTATTTAAACTTGAGGAACCGTTGAGGTCGCCCTTCTTCACAATGATGTTGAGTTACAAGCAAATTAAAAGCAAACAGAAAACAGGACAAAGTAATAAAGCAGAAGAGTGTTTTTTCACTCGTATTATTATTTTACCATTTCTGTGCCGAAGTCTCTCAGCCAAAGATTTTCAGAGTAACAATCAACATCTTGTCTTGAAATCTTGGAAAACTTGAAAGTCAAAAGTGATTCTTGGATTTGGAGAATCGTGACGGCCCAAAACTGAGAACTCATTAACATGTGGTTGTGTGTGTGTGTGAATCACTCAATCGGAGACACGACTCCGTCGTATCGACAGTTTTCTCTGAAAGCTCTGCTGCATTGTTCTGTTTTTGTTGAAAATTAATAGTTTTTCGGGCAGGTTTTCTGGCTGTTTGGAGCCCACTTACCTTCTGATGTCAACTTTAGATGCACCTCCGCTTGTTACGGCTCCTGTTTTGCCTGCTGGTTGTTTTGCTTTTGAATTTTTCTTTGCTTGATTTGATTGGCGAGAAGAAGAAGGACACTGCAGGGGAGCTCAAAGTCACGCAAACTGCTGACGATAAGTCACGTTCCGACATGATGCATAATGGATGAGAGGGAGTTAAATTAATACAGCATGTATGTGAACACGAGCCGTCTTAATTCGTTAACCTCCATGTTTATCTAAATTCAGCACCATCGCATTTCTAGTTCAGCGTTAAGGTGTGAAGTCTCAGTAGATTAGCTCATATGGAAGTTTAGCACCTTGTGAATTTATTTTATTAGAACGGAAAGTTTTTCTCTCTGCTGTCATGCAGCTGTGGAGTTATTCACTCGGTGGAAAGGCTGCAGGGTGTTTCAATTACTTCACATGAAGACGTCAAGTCCATGATTTTTACTTGGTTGCGTCATAGCAGCATGTGTCTGCGGCAGATTTGGTTTAAGGGACTCATCATTAATGTTTTGTACTTTCTGTTTTCAGTGGGAAAAACCCCCAAAAAAAGAAACGTACAAAAGAAAATGTAACTGATTTGAGTTGCAGCGTCTGTGGTCTCAGCGGCGGCACCCTTTAGGAGGAGCTGACCTGTGACTGCTCTCGAGGGGGATGTGTTGCATTGATCTCTGTCAACCCTGATGAGCCGCACCAGAACTGTTCAGTATCATCAGTATGTGTGTGCGGGGGCCCGGCCCGGCCCGGCGGCACAAAAGCGAGACACGGTCCGGGTCACAGTGCCACCGAGCCCGGCCAAGAGGAACGGCATCGCGTTTCCAACATCTCCGAAAACAAGGAGTAAACAGCTACAGTCTTTTTTTGGACTGAGTTTTCTTGGTAAATGGACTCTGGTGACACGTGTGGGTGTGTAACGGGGCTTTTCCACTGAAAATCGATTCAAGATGAGCCACACCTGGGTGGGACTTTGGCCAAAAAGTGCCTGTCCCACCTCCAAACCCCATCTCCCTCTCAAACATGAGGCTTAAAGCCCCCCTCCAGTGCATTTTGACATGTCTATGATATTTCATATTCTTCTGAGCTATCACCATCCCTGCTAGTATTGATTTTGTGTGCATCGTCTATATAAATATACAGCAATTGAGGTGTTTTTGAGTGTAAATCGTACAAAACAAAACATTAGAAGGGCTAAAGGAGATTGTAACCGGCACTTTCCGGCGTTTCCTGACATTTTATTGACCAACAATTAATTGTTTAATCAAGAAAGAAAATAACTGGCGGTTGAATCGATCATAAAAATAATTTGTTGGTCGCAGCCGTCACACTACGCCATGTTTCGTAATTTAGTGCAGAGCATAAACACGGCGCGTTCGTCGCTCCGGCTCCTCTTCTGCCGAGATAAATGCTGATGACGCGCCCGGTGTCGGAGTTAATTTGAGCCTCATCTATACCATCTAATAAAAGTAATAGGATGGTTTATTGATCCCTGGTTGATTATACAGTGAGTGAAGACGGGCTTAAACATAGTTCATCTGGTCGAAGCAGCTTGTTTTTATGTGTATCACATAAATTACCGGCTCGGCTCCGGCAGGACTCAAAGCCCCGTTTCATCTCTCTTCCTTCTGCGCAGCTCACTTTAAATGATCAAATTGCCAATTACCTCTCTCCTCTTTGGATTGTTGTTCTGGTAATAGAGTCAGTTTCCTCACATCTGTACCACAGCGTGCATTAGATTGCATATTCACAAATCCGTATTTATTGATGCGACAGCTTGGCCATCAGAAGAAACATTTCAGATTTATAGCCACCGACCGTCGCTCCCCCCTTTCAGTACAGTGAAATTAAAACGAGAAGCTTGTTCTCCGGCTCCGTAACGAGATCTGTTGGACTTCTTCTTCTTTTTGTAACGGGTACAGTGTGAATGTGAGAAAGGTATGTGAGGGAAATGCACATTGCTTACAGCGTGGAAGGATATTTTAACCTTCATGTGGTTTTATGTGGTTCATTGTGCATGTTTGGGTTAATAAGCCAGCAAACCACTAAAGAGTTTAATGTCGTATAATGCTTTCGGTAATTCACCGTGCGTGTTTAAATTAACAAGCCCACAAATCAAAAACGAGACGCACGGACTAATTCCCACACTTAATGTTTGTCTCGCCGATTTCCCCAGCTGTGTTGCGTTTCTCTCTCCCAGGTGTGACAGCAACACTCGACAACAATCAGCTCCTCTGTAATTGGGCGCCGCTGTCAGCGTGGACAGACGGATGTCAGCAGCCGTCTCAGCAAAGTTGTTCATTAAAGTAACTTCCTGTCTCTTCCAGCTCATCATTCTCACAGATTAGCAGCAGCTGGTTTGTTGCATCATTAAGATCAATGCTACGATCAACATGCTCCTGCATCCTGTCAGTCATTTTTTTTTCTGCTTTTAGATGTCAGGAGTGTCTTTGATGAGGATGCGCTCAGTATTGATGATTATATTGTGCCGTACCCTCGTGTACCCTCGTGTATGCGGGTTGTTTACATGTGGGTGAACCCGCTAAAAATAGATGATTGACTCCAGTGGACGGAGGAGTTCGCCTCTCTGTCATTTTTTCTGATGTGTTATGTTTGATCTGAACTCACTTAAAGCCAGGGAGAACAGTGGGAAGCAACATAAAGGTGGTATAGTGGTCTCTCTTTCAAACTCAACGCCGACCGTATGAAGTTTGAGCGCTGCTAGAACAGAGACGTATAGAAAACCACCTATGAACAAATGTCCAAAACTTCAACGCCCATCATAGCATCGCGCCAGGAAAAGGACAGTGTCAGTTTCAGTGTCTTCTTGAGACAGGATGTAAAAACTTACACACTTAATTGAAAAACTTATGTTATTGTTTAACAAAGCGATCTGTCCTCTTGGTCCATTTCGTGGCTCTTCTGCTTCTCTTCTTCTGACTGAAAATGCAGGAAAACAAAATATCTCTGAGCTCTTTAAGGACTTCTCAAGAGGACAGATGAACAGAATCACTTTTAATGAGTTAAAGTGTGAAACAAGCTTCAGCGTAGCAGAACCACTGTTTTAAAGGTCACGAGCAAACTTTGAATTCCAAGAAGTTTTGATGTTTTGCGTAGTTAATTTGGGGTGACCGTGTCTGAATTCCTTCACATAATCATTATAACATTATATAACATCGATTTAATCTACACCACTGTTTGGATTCGGATAGATTGGATACAGATTAGAGGTGTGAATCTTTACTGGCCTCACGATTCGATTCGATTACGATTCAGCCGTCGATGAAGCCTAATGTCCGCCTTCAATTCAGAGCATGGGAGCAACGTTGCAACGTAACTTTATTGTCCAGCGGAGGCCGGACAATCAACAATCAACACGAGCTGCAGACCCTCGATTGTGCTCCGTCTCTGCATCGATGCAGCATCTTATAATCAAAAGATGTCCACACCTCCAATACAGATATAGTTTTGCATTGATATGATTGATTCTCTCAGAGAGAAAACAAAGGAGCCAGCAGGGGTCACGTTTGAGATGAGAGACAGCCCAAATAGTGAAATAATGGAAGATGTGCTATCTGAATACGTTGTCTGCTGATGCTCAGGAGAAGTGACTCCACTGGTTCTGCATCAGAACTGGAAGCCCTTTTCTGCAGCCCTTCAGTTTGAACATGATCCAACCTGATTTTAAACTGGTTCTGCAAGAATCTAGCGGCTTCACCACCTGCCAGATCAAACCCAGTGGAGGCCACAGGGTCACACGTTTTACTATCGCCGCCTTCAGCCATCTGATCACTTGCATTGTCCACGCAGAGCGCCGCACGCCGCCATCTCACTGAGGCATTCAGATGTTAGCGCTGCAGAAAACTCACTCGGCAGCGTGTCAGCATTATTGATTTCCTCGCCAGACGGCAGTTTTACAAACGTGGCACTTTACAGGCATGCCCCCGTTTGTTGCATTATAGATTCCACAACCATCCCGACGTCATGTTATTCTGAATACTTTGATAGTATTGATGTGAGGCTGCAGCTCTTCTTTGAGATCGGTCTTCTTTTTCTCTTTTTCACGCGCTTTATCTCCCATCCCTCTTTCTCCTCCCCCCACAGATATCAGAGTAATCTGTTCTTGTCTGTCACCTCTCTCAGCCCGATAAGGAAGGGAAGAGTCATGCTCCCGTCCAGGAACGGATGTTCCTCCTCGACAACATTGACACAAACACAAGTGCCTCTGCTCCATTTGTGTAAAAATAGCTTCTGATAAGGCAATAGAAATTGAGGTTGTTTACCATAACTGCTCTGCCCAGGGAAGTCTTTTTCCGTCGTAAGATAAACGCTGATGTCCGCCGTGCATCCTTTTCTTTCTCTCCGTCTGTAAAAGACTGTAAATTCATCTATCAGGAACACAGTAGTCATATCAAAGGTTTGTAGCTCTGCGGCTTTTGATGTGCTCGAGTGTTGCATCAGTCTAATCATGCAGTATTTTTTAAAAGAGCCTTCTTCAGCATTTGGCCGCTTCGAACCGAGCACTGATCCTCATTTAGGGAATTGTAATTAGGCTTTTAGCTGGAGTTGCTGAGCGAAGATAGTCGAAGTCAAGACGGAGCAGCTTTAATTTGTTGGCTTATTATGTCAGCAGAAATATTCCTTTCCGCGTCGACGTGAAGATGAATGTGAATAAGGAAGATTTCCTCCTGTTTAGTGTAAATATTGTAGTGTGACGAGGATCTTGTGGTGGGTGAATTCGTGCCCCTGCGTCACCTGCGTGATGTTTCTGCAGAGCCAGAATTAAAACATTTAAACATAATTACATGTCTGTCTTCATGGGTCAAAACATCATAAAGACATATTTTTTAAATGTGTCGTCGCCCTAAAAATAAAACCAATAAACTCAGCTGTGTATTGAAAGCACACACAACATGGCTGACCTCGCTCAGTGGTGACGAGAGGTGTGTTAAAGACTGACGGATGTTTGTTAAATGTTCTGGAGTGGATTCATTAATCAGGTGGAACAAGTGAAGAATTTAATTGATCGTATTCTGGAAGTTCAGACGGACAAATTGAAGAATCCTGTGGAGCAAGTAGAATTTAGTGCACCTCGACTCACAGGACTAAATTACGAGCGCCGCGAATTGATGCATTTTTATGAGCGCGAGCACCTGATTGGACCGTTAGACGGGCTGGACGGGCGCCGCTCTCGTAGTATTTTGTCGGGAGTTGGAATTTCAGTCACCTCCGTCTTGAATTGGGTTCAGGTTAGTTTTTCCAATCCAATTTCAGGGGCAGTAATTTGATTTGACAACCTCCGCTTCTGCCACTTCACCAAAGCCGCGGTCACCTGTTAGTCACAAAGGCGACGTATATTCACCCGCAGCCATCAAATTGCAGCGCCGGATTTATTTGCAACGGGAGCGTCGAGTCCACTTCAGGACATTTTTCGCCGTTTCTTTGGAGACTTAAGTTTTATGATTACATTCTTAAGGTGGAACAGAATTTGAACGAGGCGCCGTCCCATTCAAATTCTCGGCGCAGGAGAGCGCCGCAGGTCGTCTCTCACCCAGTTTCAGACGGTAACAGAATTACTTTCTTTCCATAACAGAATAAAGGCATCACTCCTCCAGCTTCAGTAACACCATTACAGGCAGCCATTCAACAGGCGGAGCTTTTTGTTTCACAATGTTTAGCCTCTGTAACCTGTTTATGTCGTAGTATCTAATACGATTACAGTCGGCTTAAAGGTACGCCGTGGAATTTATTTTGTTGTAAACAAAGTTTCTGTTGCTCACAAAAACACATTGTAGGACTCAAGAATTCCCTCCCGACTGCAAAGCTGGTTTTTCTTAAAGGTTATAGATCTGTGTTGTCATCGACTTCTTGTTGAAAGCAGTCTTCTGCATGGTGCTTCATCGCCACCTATAGATCAGTGGAACAGATGTGAAACTAGCAGGAATGTCAATTTAATTTAAATCAAACCCAGCTGCCCAATTAAAACTAACCATTTTCAGTGGATGTTATGGACAAAATCTTGTGATGTCAATATACATGTTTTGGAATACCAGTTTACTTTATTGAAATAATGACCTGATGAACAAAGAAACTTAATCGCTCAACGTTTGGCAACGTTGGCCTAATTCATCCAAAAATATTAAAGAGGTCAACGGTTTGTTTGATAGTAGACAAATTAATATTTCACGCGGCGACTCGCTAGCTCAGTTGGTTGAGTTGTACAGTGGCTGTGTCCTCGCTGCACGACTCAGCGTCTCCGGTCCATCTTCGGCTTTACTTTCAAAATGAAGCCGTAGAAGAAATAGGAATAAAAATACTACTTCACAATACGTATCGTCCACTTGTCGACTCGTTGACGCTATGAAGCCAAGCTAGCTTCTAAACAACACATTAAACCACGTTGTACACAAGCTCTTTAGAAGAAATGTTGGAGAAATTTATGCAAAATTGTGATTCTCATCCTGATTTTTTGAATCATGCTGTTCCTTTTCCTGTACCGACCCACACGGAGCGTTACGAGCTGTGACATGTGTGGTCAATGGTTTGTTTGATAGTAGACAAATTAATATTTCATGCGGCGACTCACCAGCTTAGTTGGTGGAGTTGTACAGTGGCTGGTTCAAATCCGACCCACGGCCCCTTTGCAGCATTTCATCTCCCCTCGCTCATCTCGTCTCCGGTCTGTCTTTGCTTTACATTCAAAATGAAGCCACTTGTCGACTCGTACTAATCTGTCAGAGACGTATGTTGATGCTATGAAGCCAAGCTAGCTTCTATACGACGCATGAAAACCACGTTGTTGTCACGTTCTGTGTTTTTGTTTTGTCAAGCTTCATGTTTTTAGTTCTTGCCACTTCCTGTTTTATTTTGTAGGTCTTGTCTCATGCCTCGTCTTCCCGGTTCTGTTTTGATTATGTGCACCTGCCCTCAGGTGTCTCACCTGTATCTCGTTCCCTAATCAAGTGTGTCATGTATTTAAGTCCTGGTTTTTGTTCTGTCTGTGCTCTTCATTGTTTGTCTTAATGTTAGTCTTTCTCACGCCAAGTTCATGTTGCGTAGTTTCCTTTAAGTTCATTAAAGAAGTTAATTTTTTTTAATCCCTTGATCAGCCTTGTGTCCGTGCATCTGGGTCCTCCTCCACACCGATTACTAGCCCGACGTGACAGTTGTATACAAGCTCTTCAGAAGAAATGTTTGAGAAATTTATGCAAAATTGTGATTCTCATCCTGATTTTTTGAATCATGCTGTTCCTTTTCCTGTAACGACCCACACGGAGCGTTAGGAGCTGTGACATGTGGTCAGCAGGAGTTTCTCTGTCAGCGTCCGTCGACTACACTCTTGTTTACAATCAGAATATTCTGCGAGGCGACTGAAGGAGAGAGAAACGAAGGCCAGTTTTCGCCACGTCTTTCTTTTTTCTCCCTCCCTCCCATGGCGCCGAGGTCTTCAGGCGTCTTCTGCCATCTTCACATCTTCACTTTGTTGTCTTCTTCTTCTTCGGGTCCTAAATGAGACGTGGTGTAATATAACACTCGCAGCCCTCTCCGCTGTGCCACCACTAATCACCAGACCCCTACCAGTTTTATCATAATTAACAGATCAAAGAAGCGGAGAGAAGGGCACTCATACATTATTAAACAGCCGCCGCGTGTGTGTGTGTGTGTGTGCGCGCGTCGTGTATGTTAGGCACGTAGGTGATTGAAAAATTATATGATCTTTACAAGCAGCTTTCTATTTTCGGCCGGCTTTGATAATTCATCGGAGATAAAGTCGTACAAATTGTCCTCTAAACATCTTGCTGTCGTGCTCTTCTGCAGATTCTTCTCGCATTGTGATGACTTGTTCTTCAGGTGACCCTTGAAGGTGACCTCCTGACCCGCCACACAAACACACACGCAGCCCTGCATTCAGGAGCAGATTAAGGTCAAGGAGGCAACAACTGTGCACCAGAGGCATTTCTTTCTGTGCTTTAAATGCTCGAGTATGGACACTTCAAACATCCCTCTGGATGGAGAACAGCCGCCATCTTCTCTGATATTGTGTCTCAGACCAAAGAATCCCAAAAGTGGCCAGCAACAGTTTTATTTTTCCATCGGTTTGAGGACACGTATTGAATCTTAATTACGCTCATTTGTCTGCTCAACCACTTTGCGTTCAGCGATGACATTATATTATGCACTAATTGTAGGTTTCTCTCGGTAATGACTGTCATCAGGCCTCTTTGCTTTATTCGAAGTTCAATTCGATGCTGCCTCCATTTTCTGCTTCGCTCTTTTGTCCGTCATTTTGTCTCGTCAGCATCACATCTGTCTATTAAGAGCGACCTTTTCTTCCTCTTTTTTGTCTCCGTCCCTCAGCTTTTTTTCCTCCGCCTCTCGAATCTGCTCTCCAGGGGCTGTAATAAACCTGTAGTTAGCTGTTAAAACCATGTGCATTTTATACTAAATGGCCCCCAGCGCCTCTCCGCCTGCTGTTGGGGCTCGCGGCCAATGGGCCTTTAAATGACCTAATTTCCTATCTGCCTCCTGGGGGAGCTTTTAGGGGAGCTAAAAGCCGGTCACAGCCCGGAGAGAATGAGTATCCGGGAAGCTGTGGGCTGGGCTGGACCTCGGCTGAATTAAAATTACTATCACTTTAATTGCCGCGGGTGATATCCATGTGGAAATGTATCACGGTGATACTGGTGCTGCACATCAGGTGGTCTCTGAACAGCACTTGGAGTCGCGTTTGTTAGTTTTTATCATAGTTGTTTAGGATCAGAACTCTCTGTGTTTACTGGCTCTTATTGTCTGTCGATTATTTCCTTGCTAAATAGTAGAGGTGTGGAAATTTCATGATTATAAGGAGCACAATCGAGAGTCTGCAGCTTGATTGTTTGTCCGGCTTCAACCTGGACAATAAAGTTAGGTCGCTACGTAGCTCCCATGCTTTGACAGACATTCGGCAAACATTACTTATGTAGGAAGCATGTCCGAGGGAGGCAGAGACCATCTGCAAGTGATATAACAAAAAGAAACTCACCAAGTATTTTTAAAAACGAACATGATTGATTTTACGATCTCTCTGGGACGACGAAGTGGACGAGACTTCTGCCTCACAACAACCACGATCTGAGGAGGCGCTGTCAACTTTGCAGCGGAGTCAATAGATGCTTTATCTGAAAGCTGCACTGTGAAAACAGTATTATTGTAGATTACAACAAAGGTGTAAAGCACTAGAGATGGATACATTTATGATTATTGGAAGGACTTTCTGACTCAAAGGGGATTTAAACGATGTGCGGTAACGTCGATCACCGAGGACGACACACGCCGAGGTGTTGATTTGGTAACTGAAGCCGACCCACCACATTTGGACTCTAATGTCATCCAGCGTGAAGAGAGATAAATGTACCCTCCACCTGTGGCTCCACTTAAATCAGGCTCAACCTGACTTATGTATTTTGAGCCCGGCTCTGCAGACTTCTACATTTGGACCTCCGTGTCACGAGGTCTTCAGCTACACACGATGAGATTGTTCAGTTCGTATAATTAGACGTGGCATTTGTGTGAGCTCAAGTTAAACCAACGAGCCAACAGCTGAACATGATTTGGCTTATTTTTTATTTGTATTTTTTTTTTTACTGACTCTGATGTGTTGACCTTGAAGTAAACGCTTAAACTGATGGGATTCAATGAGACACTTTTGATTCCATGCAGATGATTGGCTCCAAAACGACAAAATGCTCCGATCCATGTTGGAAATATTTACCGACATTGATTCTCTCACTGGGAGTATCGTCCCTGCTCTCTGGGAAGGTTACCGTATGTGCTGTGTGTGTTGATTTTTTTTATTTAATTCATTTACCTTAGCAGCTGTTTGTTATTCCTCCCTCGGCTCCGTGAATTGACGCGACCCTGCGGGGCAGCCGAAGCTGACTTCTGCCCCCAAGGTCACTTTCGCCGAACCGAAATCAAAAGCGCTCGGTGATTGACACACAGAGCCACGAGTCTGAGAGGTATAATTGATTCATGGAGGAAAGAAAGTGTGTGTGTGTGTGTGTGTGTGTGTGTTGGGAAAACATGCAACAATTGAAGGCAGTCAAGTCGATTCAGGGCGGTCGCAGGAGTTTAGTCGAATGAAGAGAAAGCAGGTGACAGAGCAGCTGATGAAGTGAAGGGTGTCGACATGAACGCAGACTATTTGTCAGCGGGGTCACAAGGCCGCCGCGGAGGCGTTAGCTTGACCCGGCACTTAACAGAACACTTAAGCGTCCGTGACCCTCGCAGCCAAATGGCACAAGGCTTTGAATATGAGCCTCACAATCAATAAGAGCTCCGCCGAGGAACGGATATTAATTCTGTTTAAATGTCTCCGGCAATCCAGTGACCTCCAGTGATTTCCCATCAGAGGCCGAGTGCGTTCGTGTGTTTTCAGTAGATTAGATTGGAGGACGAGTGGATCGATTTATGGAATTTCAAAGTCGTACTCGTCTGAGCCGGCGAGGACACACGGTACGACATTTAACCGATGAGAATCTGACATGATGATGTTTTATGTCATATGTACATTTGGTTTATTTATTTGTTTATCTGACTGGGACAAAGCAGGTTAATGAACATCACTGCAAGAATACATGATGTAAACATGTTCGATTTAGCAAGAATGCTAATTTATACTTCTCGGCAGGTACCAAAAACAGCAGCCTTACAAATAACAAAATATAAACAGAATATATTTTAGTGATTTAAACCACGACAGCAAGAGTACACGTCTGGAATTTATAGATGAAATAACCAGATGAGCGTTATCACACACCTGTCGACGACTGAAACTGACACAATCAAAAATGAATAAGAAATATATTTCTATTTCTCAATAAATATATTGAAATGCACGAAACACACCAAAAAGGATCTAAAAAATAAATGTAGGCATTAATTAATTTATAAAATGTTACATAAATTGATATTTCAGTTTTAATTTGCCTCTGTACTTATTTATATTGTATTAATTCACCTATTTAATTACTTTTATTTACACATTTATTTATTCTTAAATGTATTTACTTCTATTTTTTATATTTGGTGCATCTAATGGCTATTAATTCCAAATTGTGATTAGTGCTTTTAGCAGTTTATTTGCCAAGTTTGCTGGTTTCAAACTTGGCAAATAAGAAGTTTTGATTCTTCTCTCTATTTTTATGTCATTGTAAAATTAATATATTTGTGTGAAAACAACCCTTTTGTGACGATGGACTGTTGGAAGTGAACATTTTATAACCTGGTAAAATCTATTTGTAAAAGATAATTGATAAAGATCAACAGATAATGAAGATAATGGTCGATATATAGTGAAGATTCGCAGCACAACTGGTGCTTCAGGAAGATTCACTCTTGATTTTAATGAACTGAAAGACTCAAATCAGCTCAGCGACTGTAACGCAGCATTAATGACCGGGAAAAGTAGATATCTCAATATTACCACAACCACAACCAAATCCCAGAACCCTGCTGGACTGAAGTTTTTACTCGGCTCTGATCATCATTGTTTGTGTAAGCCGAGCGAGAGCAGCGAGTTGGACTGAGGACAGCACCTGTCAAACCCTGAGTGTGTATCCATCAGCGCTGCAGTTAATGTACTGTAAACTGTAATAAAAAAGCCATAAAACAGCTCACCACCACTCCTCTCCTCCTTCATTTTAAGTCCTCGAAAGTGTCCCCAGTTAATAGGGTTGTGTTCGTTAACAAGCCTGTGAAGTCCTCGTCAGCGGCATTATCGCAGCGACGCACAGACACGGGCGGCTTTATCAGGCCTCTCTGTGGCGGCAACAGCAGACAGCTCCGAAATTAGCAGCTCGGAGAGGCAAATAACGTTATTACACATGGCCAGCTGTGTCTGAACACCAGGAATACAAATATAGGCCGGTGTTGTGCAGCGTCGCCTCCACAGAGGGCTCCGCCACGGACCTTCTGAGGTGTGAAGCGTGTGCGCAGGGTGCAGCGCTTCTCATTATTAACAGTGGTGTTGGCTTCGGCGTGAGGAGAGAAGAGGGCAGCTCGGCTCAGCCGGCAGTCACAGCAATTTACAGGTCTGTCAGAGAGAAAGAGGTCGAGCAGAGGAGAGAATTAAAGAGCATTTAGGGCTGTGAAATAGACTGCAGACGGCGAGAATGAGCCGCCGGTGGATGCATGATGTGTTCATGTTGACTTTACTTCGGGGGTTTTTATTATGGGGATCTAAATGTGTTTGTTTTATTGTGCAACACTCGGCAGAAAAAACGCGATTCTGGGGTTGTGAGTTTGGGATGATGTGCGTGTGTTTGTCATGCTAAGTTGGAGATTTTTCCAAGGTTTAGCAGCAGAGCGCCTGGCAAACGCCCGATAACATCAGGATTTGTGCTTAGTGCCATGATAATCTTGTTTTACGCTGTATTATTTTCTTACTCTGGCTCGCAAATGAAAGCTCCGATCTTTCACTGGAGTGCTCTTTGGAGCACATTTTGTGTGTATATATATGAATACCTTCCTCTTTATAATCTGCGAGTGCCTATAGGAGCGAGATTCAACATTTGTGCAACAGCTTTTTCAGTCCCACAGCAGCATTTTCAGTGCAGGTCAGTGAGACAGGAGGTGTCAAGGGGCCAAGGTGTTCAAGAAACTGAACAAACACCGAGATTAATAGATTCTAAATGACAGTTTTGTTCAAATCGCTCCGGTGTCGGACTGACTGCTGGGTCACCGTGGCCTTTCCTCTCCCCTCCGACAGAACACAGAATTAAAGGAGTGATTTATAGAAAGGAGGCGGCCGGAGGTGATGGCACCCCACGCTGTTGAGAACAATCTTCTGCCTCGGTCTTTCCCGTAACGTGATTCCTCTTCTGGAACAGCCGTGTATCATGATGATTTAGAGGTCACAGAAGTGATGCTGACTCTTCTCTCCGTCTCTCCTTGTGTTTTTTTCTGCAGAGGGGATCTGCAACATGACAATGGACTCCAACTCCATGACGATGCCCATGTCGGATCCCAACGCCTGGGCGACGGCCATGAACAACCTGGGGATGCCTCCCATTGGAATGACTGGACAGCAGCTGATGCCAGGTACCACCCTGCCGACCAGAGAGCCACCAGCCCACGACCACGGATGCCTTTTTGGTAAAAAAACACAAACAAACATTAAAACCAGTGACAGGGAAAGTGATTAACATTGATCATTTGGGTACAACGCAATGTGCTGCTGTCAAAACTTGGGTCTGGCGTTCATCCGGATGACAAGAATCACCCATCCGAACACAGTTGCAGGCCAAGTTCACCCCCTAATGCCAACTGCACTCCCTAATGACAGTGGCAACGTCCTCCGACAGTGATGATGGAATCTATTTAAGTATATTTACTCAAGTACTGGACCTAAGAACAGATTTAAGGAACTTGTACTTGAGTAGACTGTATCCATGTTCTGCTGTTTTATACTGCTCCACTACATTTCACTGTTAACTTTAGTTACTAGTTACTTTGCACACTGCACACAATAAACAGGAAGGGGCTTAATATAGTAGTATACAGTATATACATACACGTTAAAGGGATATTCCGGTGTAAGTTTAATCCATGGTCTAACACATCTTGACACCGAGTAAGACTCCCCCTCGAGAGGTCAAGTTAGCTGACCGCTAGCTTAGCTAGTTTTAGCAACCTCAGAAAAGACCGCACGATAACAATACACTGCAGCTTATGCCTCCAACTAGAAACCGCCATCAAAAAGCCACAATTAATGGTGAGAACAGCACCAAACTTCAGCAACAGTACATGTACAGTCCCAGCACACAGTACGAAGCATCAAACATCTGCTAGCTTTGCTGGATTTGTATTAAAAACACAGCACAACTCACCCTCTCCTCCAGCAGCCTGCCTGTGTGGGGAAGCCCTGACGAGTCGATTACCGAGTGCAGTAGATTTCCGCAGCTCAAGGATGAAAATGTATGATTATTACTCCATGGACTGCTCAGTTCTTATTATCCTGTCAGCTCTCGAGAATAAGAACGGAGCATTCCATGGAGTAATAATCAGACATTTTCATCCTTCAGCTGCGGAAATCTACTGCACTCGGTAATCGACTCGTCAGGGCTTCCAAACACAGGCAGGCTGCTGGAGGAGAGGTGAGTTGTGCTGTGTTTTTAATACAAATCCGGCAAAGCTAGCAGATGTTTGATGCTTCGTACTGTGTGCTGGGACTGTACATGTACTGTTGCTGAAGTTTGGTGCTGTTCTCACCATTAATTGTGGCTTTTTGATGGCGGTTTCTAGTTGGAGACATAAGCTGCAGTGTATTGTTTTTGTGCTGTCTTTTCTGAGGTTGCTAAAACTAGCTAAGCTAGTGGTCAGCTAACTTGACCTCTCGAGGGGGAGTCTTACTCGGTGTCAAGGTGTGTTAGACCATGGATTAAACTTACACCGGAATATCCCTTTAATATAAGTATAATATAAATCAGGTCTTGAGGATCTTGACTGCATATGAAAATAAATAAATAAATGTTTTAAAGTAGTATAAAAGCTTCTGTGGCTGCAGAGGAAGCCGCCTGTAATCTGATAAATTGCTTCTGGTTATGTCTCTCGGCGGCTCGATTGCAATGTGGAGAATGTAGTCGCCAGGTTTTGAAAGGGAAGAAGAATGCGGGGAAATAAAAAGTGGTGGCATCTCCGATTCTACTGTAAAGATGCTGATGACTTGTTCTGAAACTGTCCATAATGAGTCTCACCCTGTTATAGGAGTGCAGGTGAACTTGGCCTGCAGTCGCGTTTGGATTGGTGATTAATGGCAAGTGGCATCCGGATGAATGCCAGACCCACGGTTTCCCAGCAGCGCATTGCATTATAACGAAATGATCAATATTAATCACTTCACCTGTCAGTGTACAATAAAACACTGGCAAACACACCTTATGGAAGTATTTTTTGGGGGGAAATTGGTGGTATTTATTTACAGGCATCCACTCTATTTCCATTAGGATGTTGTGAGGCGAGAAAAGTGACATTTGGATTTTGTCGCGCGACAAAAAGACCATTTTACTGATCATAAATGTACGAATAGCAAGTTTAATTTCTTTATTTATATTGTTCTGCTCTTTGTAGTGTCATCTTACGCAGACTTCTATGTGTTCACATTTGTATTTGTGAGTGTAATGATCTGATTTTCTCTCATCTTATTTCGCAACAGCAACATTTTTATGTAGATGTGTTCACTTCAGGACCGCAGCTTCAGCTCGTACTCTTATTTTCCCGTCATAATAATTTGTTTTTGCGCCTTTGGCTGTTTTCCCTGTAAGACACAGCCAACTCCTGAGATTATTTTAAAAAAGCAGATGTAACAGCTGAAGAAATTCAATGTTAAATCAGTCAAAAGCTCAGTGAAGAGGAGTTTTAATTGACTTATTGTTCGTGTCTGTGACGAGGTTTCAAGTGTTTATCGGTGACGTGGTTGGATGGTTGATTAGCAGCTTTGTCTCTGACTGCAGTGGTGCTCGTCTGCTGCTGTGGCTTTGAGGGTTGAGGAAGTGGATTCTCATATGTGGCAGCGCTGGTCATCAAAAGTGTGTATGATGGAATAAACAGGACGAGCTGAGTCACCAAGATGGCATTGCTGTGCTATTACCAGTCTTAGGATGGCACACACACACACACACACACACATCCTGTGTCTGAAGCTGATATGACTCAGCATCCGTTGGGATGAGTGAAAAAGCAGCAGGGTTTGTTTTCAACCTCAAGACTCTCAGCACGGACAGTCATGACATTGCTTTCGCATCTGGATCTGTAGAGATCACCACATCATTGGTTTTATGCCCCCGACAAGTGTCATTTACATTTTCAGATTCTTCCTTGAAAAGTTAGAGGTGTTTTACAACAACAGCAGGTGGCTTTGTGAAGATTAGGCTGAGTCCAACAAAAAAACAAACTTCTCAGTGATTCAAAAATAAACAATAAAAGATAGAAATTCCTTTTAGTACAAAGTTTGGTTTCTCAAACGTATCCACAGTGAACCATTTTCCCCAAGCAACTCATTAAAGGATCTCTGGCAAGGTTATCAGTTCAGCTCAGCTCATCCTCCACGAGTGAACGCTCCTCTCAAAGAAATTAATAAAGGATCTTTGAAGCATCTCCAACACTGTCAAAGTTACCTTCGTACCAGTCAGTTGTTTATCCTTGTACATGTAGCATGATTGTATGGAAGTGCAGCTGAAGGCTGCTGGTAAGCTAGCTGTGTTGTCTCTGAAGTGTTTTTGAAGTGTTTTCTTTTTTTTTTCTGCTTTGGACATGGGCCGGAAACGTGCAAGTCGACCTCACTTCCATCTCACTTTCGTTAACTTTTCACTTTCTTTCTCTGCCTTTCCAATCGGACAGAATAAAACTCACTGACACTGACTCACATCCTTCATGTGTTGACAGCCTGAGACTGTGAACTTTAGGGCTGTAATCAACCAAAGAAATCCTTGGTTGGCTCTGACGGCTCTGACAGCGTTTTGCATCACGTGCATCTGCGAAATATAATAGCCCATGATTACCAAAAATATACTGATATCAGCACAAGAAGGCAGTTCAGGGAAAATTATCTTTATTAAACATCCCAGATCAAGACAAGTGCAAACGAAATAAAGCTGTGCATTACTGAAAAATAAAGCATATGCTCAAAACAATAGCCTACAAACAGTGGGCACGGCGCAATTACGCATTAGGCAAAAAGGACCACTAGTAACTGTCTTTGGCAACTTATATGAGGAAAAAAACGCAGATATACGTGGAGAAGCTTCTGTCCTCCCGCCTGTCTGACCAACTCCACATCACATTTCTGCCCGAAAAACAGCGTCTGTCACCGGCAAAAAACTTTAACTCACCGAGTGATTGTGATGAAAATAAATCACCGCGACAGTCAGCCCTCCAGACCGAGACTTCAGTGAACTTTGCCCCGGAAGACATCCTCCGTCCCCGCGAGTGACAGAGTCAGACAGGGTCCAGTTTACTGATGGCGATTTTATTTATTATTTAGTTTCAAAGGTCTCTTGACTCCTTCCAAATACCGCCACATGCTTTGCATTCTACTTTTTAACCATTAATTAACCATAGACTGTATGAAATTAAAACGGCAAAAATCGACCAATCAGAATTTTGGTCGACCCAGAGCGTATCGACCAATAAGTCGACCAGTCGACTAGGACTTTACAGCCCTAGAGAACTTTATTTACAAGTTCCAGTCATTTTCCAAGCAATTATCGTGCTTTGTAGTACACACTTACACTGGCAAGTTACTCTATCGCTAACCTGTTCGCTAACAGCACCAACACAAAGAAGCTAGAAGCTGCTACCTTTTTCTTTCAAAGGATCATTAGTTTCCACCAACACTATTTTGCAGGGGCACTGCCGCTGCATCCTGGGTTACGTACCGCCCAAGACAATTGTGATTGGTTCAAAGACATGCAAACAAGCCAGAGCATTTTCTTTCACCTATACCAGGAGAAGAACTGGTGCAGCCAGACCCTGTGAGACTGTCATCATCGAAACATTAGGTTATCGGTTTGACAGAAGAAGAAATGTGTTCATTTTATTATTTCTGCTGTGTGACGACAACATCAAGGAACGTCTTGCAAGCACACGGCTGAGCTGGTGTGTTCTGATCTAGCGCTATAATATCCGTCCTTACCGATCGCTCTGCTATCTATAACATAAGGTTCAGTCGCACCCTCCCACTCTCCGTCTCTGAGGAGTTATTCTGCCATGTCTTTCCTCTCTCCTCAGTAGAAAGCCTTCCCCTAAAGCCTTTTTATAAATCACTTCCCACTTCTTAGCCGAAATGCACTTTCATATTTGAAATACGCCAGGCTTGTGTGTGTGCACGTGTGTGCACGCTCGGTCTTCCAAATGCACTCCGAGAGAAATGTGAAGGGAAGCACGCACACACATCGTCAAGCCTGGCATAATTCAAATATGGTAAACAAAAGCCCTTCTACTGAGGAGCGAGAGCAAAGACACGAGCTGTAGAGGAACGTGAAGAAGAGGAACCGATGAAGACTGGATGCTGAAGACAAACACACATCCATTAAGGAAGTGTGTGTCTTCAGCTGAAGTGTGCGCCGACGCTGCCAACTTCCTCCTCTTGAACTTTATTTGCGGCGCTTTAAGGCCTTTTTACAGCCGGCGTTTTAACTCGTAAAAGCAGGAAAAGCACAGGTGTAACTAATATCATTAGCGATGGCTCTGTTCCATTTTAAGTGTTAAGCCGTGGCAGCGGTACAGCGCGCACAACACCGGAGCACTCAGACTGGCACACGTGAAAAGAATGTACCTATTAGTGAAGTTATTATCCGCACCTGTGTTTGGAAAAGCTGTAAGAAAACTGCTCTTCCGCTTAATCAGACCCAGTTTTTTGCCCATAGTCATACTTAAAACCAGATGCACATACAAGTTGTGTAATAGAGAGGAAAATGAGTTGGAGACATTTTTCCCAGCAGTCGTGTTGACTTGTCGTAGCAGGAAAAGCAAAGGTCAAGCCAATTTTGTTAACAATGCCTCAGTTCCATCAAGTCTCCCAGTAAGCCATTAAAGTAAGTCAGTACGGACGATAGCAGGACCCTGAAACAAGCTGACCTAAATGAACTGCAGTCCATTTTAATGTTATCAACCACGCTTGTGCTTTTCCTGCAACGACGGGACGAAATGTTCGCTGTAAAAGAAGGTTAAAAGCCCCGCACACCCACACAGGTGTTTTCACTTAATCTGACCGACCGATACGGCGCTGCGTTAGAGCGTGGTACTTTTATTGTTACCGACCAGGTCACTCCGGTTCAACCGAGCACTATTTCACATTAAATAAGACGTGCAAAATTTCTGTGAGAGAGTTGTTCTTTTTCAATGTTTCTACTAGCAAACACTTGGACACTTGGGCTCTTTATTAAGCTACAACGCTACGTGAGATTTTTGTAGTATCTCCAGAACCTTAGTATGAAACAAGCCTGTGAATATTCTCATTCATCCAGGTCATAGTTATCTCAAGGAAATTGAATCGAACGCAACTGGATTTGGTTTTTGTCTTGAAGACGTTTCACCTCTCATCCAAGAGGCTTCATCAGTTCCTGCTCGCTTGACTAGGCTGGGACTAGTCCAACTAGCCGGTGTGGCTAGCCGGTATGAAACCAATAGAATGTACAGACATACCAAGAAAAGTACTATTGGTTACTAATAGCAAATTCCAGTTTCTGTTATCAGTGTTATCAATCTGTTATCAACGGTACCCGGCCTCCGATCTCGCCACGTTTACCTCACATTTGGAAGAAATGGACAAGTTTCACTGAGCCATGAGACGACTTGGAACAGTTTTGTGATTGCACAGGTGATCATTTGAGGGTTTAGAAATACTTTGCATGCACAATTTAGCACTACAGCCAATAAGTTGGGTTTGATTGATCGGTAGGGTTCAATACCTTGAACAACAGGCTAATCACAAGTCCGAATCTGAACGCTATTCACAAACTAAACCAACAAACACAGTCCCAAACTGGTGATTGCAATTACTCCGATACGGCATGAACGTGGCATCGGGTTTAAGATTGATGGTATGTACGAATTGCGATTGATCCCACTCGAACAGTCGAAACAAACCAAACAGAGTGAAGTAGATGTCAATCAGGCGCAGTCTGTACACGCCCACACGGTCCTGAGGAGAGCTCTAATCAGGCAGATTAATTAAACTATCCCGTGTGGGTTTACGATGGGTGTGTAGGGTCTTTAAGCCTCGACTGGGGTAATTCATCAAGTATCAGAGGCGTTGATGAAAAGGGAGGAGACACAGGTTAAGAGGACAGCTGTGGATCACCTGGAACAACAGCTGGTGCTTCCCTTCCTTTCCCCCTTTTTCTTCCTTTCCTTCCTCCTCACTCCCTCTGCAGCCTAAATTACCCAGCGTCTCATTTATATCTCATTACAGCTGAGTCAGCCACTGTAACCCACCGCCACATCAGAACACACACTGTTCATTTGCTCTGCACCGAGCTGTGCTCCTTGACACACTTCGACTGCACTGAGTCACACCGAAATCATCATCTGGACTCAAACGGCACATTATGCAACCCGACGGGGAAGACAGTCCAACAGCTGACATGAAATTACATAAAGCATCAATAATGCAACTGTTAATACATTCAGAGTGCCTTTTTCTCCTCCGTATGAACAGTGAAATACTTACGATATGTACATTTCAGAGATGTGCAGCTGTTTCATCAGCTCTCTGCACACAGAAGGGACTTTACATACATTACTCAGAGGCCTGTATTTTCCACCCATGCATTTTTCACTTCACTCAAGCCACAACAACGTTCCTTGTTGAACCACAGGAGGAATATGTAAGTGGGAAGACACCCACTTACGCACTCTCCTCTTAGCTCGTAAAACACGTAGATGTAAGAGACGTTAAAACGATCGGATGAAACATGGATGGCACCATGGCTTCGTTCAGTGGTCAATATTCAGAAGTTTAAGTTTTAGTCTGTACATTTTTCCATGCAGCGGGGGCAGAAACCGTAAACAGAAAAACTTTCTTTTCCAATTCAGTCGCAAAATTTCCATAGAGGGAGGCCTCATTTCCATATTTCAAGTTTAAAAGAGAAGCTGAGTAAATGTGAAGTTCGCCAAGAACGGCACTGTAAATAAAAACGTATCATCGTCTGAGGTGTTGAGCACATAAAGCAGACCGTTGAGTATAATACGACGAGGAGAACAGGAACCTCAGTTTTTAATAATGCTATCCAGTGTGTAAAGACAATGACAATGAACAGAGACAGTAGAGCGGCACTCTACAGAGCGCATACCTCCGCCAAGACTCAATATTCCCCTTTAAATCAAAAAAACTCCCTTTATCTGGAGCCGCACTAGAGATAATGGGGTCTGTTTTGGGCTGAGACTCGTCCTCCATCCAAGTTAAGTGGAAATCCATTTAGTAGTTAAAAGTAGAAGTAAACAAACCAGCCAAACAACGGACATGTGCAAAAACATAATCTCCTTGACCATCAATTTCCGTTGCATGCTCAAGAGCGTAACTTGTTCAATATTCGCCTGAAGACACAAGTGGTCGTTCATTAAAATCCCCGGTAGATACCAACATAATTTGTTTACAATTTCTGGCATATGGCATCTTCAGGACTCTTTTTTTTTTTTTTTTTGCTTTGTCATTCTCTCTTCACTCCAGTTCAGTTCCCTTTGAAATCCTCTGAGCACAAAGCTCCAGGCACACGCTTTCTCATGATGTCACACAGTCTTACACTGTCACGCAGCGCTAGTCCCCGAAGCACCTGGCGCCTTTCAAGTACTCCAGGTGGATTAGTTATCGATTCTCCATCATGACTGAACATCATCTTTTGTTTCACCTCTAAACAACAGGGGGGGAATTCAGTGTCACTCTCTTTCCTCGTTGCTATTTGATCTTACGTGTGTCTCAATGCTATTGGTCGTATTCTTCTTGCATGTAGGTTCAAGTGGGTTTTTTTGTGTCAGTTTTGGGCTAATTCATTACAAGAGACTGCCTGTGCCGGATTTCTTTCATTACACATTAGGGTTTGCCTCTGTTTCGTCCACTGTGGGCCTGGAATGTATTTCTTTTACCACCAAGTCTTTCCCTGCCTGCAGCCAAGTGGATTTATCCAGACAGACAGCTGGATCAACAGACCATTGTGGGCAGAGCCTTCAGCCGAGTGCAGCCTCGCAAAGCCTCGCTGCAAGTCTCCAATGATGACAGTTTTATTTCTATAGATGGACCGGGCAGTGGCTGTGTTTGTAAGAAAGTTATTATTGCATGTTTGTAATGAATGAAGTGTTTGGATAGAGGGAGAGATTGGACTCGGGCCATAGGCGGGAGTCAGGAAGTTTGTATTCATTGTGTGGTGTTGAGAGGAGATTTAGTGGTGAAGTTCCTACTGGAGTTAGATGGCACCCGGACGTTTGTTGATGTCTTCTCTGATCTACAATAATTTATGTCTGATGTCCTTGAATCATCTGAATAAACGATCTGAGGATAGAGGGTTTCGTTTTTTGGAACGATTGTAAAGCCCTCTGACGCAATTTTTGTTTTTTGGCTGTTTAAATAAAACTGACATGACTTGTATAGTTTAATGTCGGCAGCAGTTACTGACTCAGATGTGAAAGTTAGCAGAAACCTCCTTGACTTTCTGTACCAAAAGTTAATGGGGTCAATTCTGGGTTGGGACTCATCCGCCATCCAAGGTTTGTAGTTTTTCTGTAACCGAACGACCGACTGAGTTGATCAAAACGGGTGCAAAATAACCTCTTTTTATGAATTTTATGAAGTAAAATGTCTCCTCTCAAGGTGCCAAACAAGTGAGGTAGGGTTAAAGGACAGGACGGCTTGGATAACGAATAGGGACAAAGAAGTTCAGAATTCCAGCAACACTTGAAGACAACAAGCTGAAATGCGTTCGCCTGACAATAAAGTTCTACCAGTGGATTTTGACCTCTTCAGTCTCTTTCACTTCTCCATGCACCTTTGGAACGAGGCACAAAATCATAACACTTACTAGCCATTTTGCTCGTGGACAAAAAGAACAATAAATAATTTTTGTGCCAGAAATGCCTTCTCTTCAGTCACAACGGCAGCCACAGTTACCTGGTTGGTGGAGTAGCTTTAAGCTGTTGGGATGAGAAGAGGAACACAGAGTTCTTGGAACAAATGAGACCCAGACTGGGCGAGGTGAGGCGCTGAACTGAAGGAATATGACCCACGTGTTTCAGGGGTGGAAGGGGTCTGGCATATCTCTGGAGGAACAGCGTTGTGTATCGATTGTGGGTTTTCTTCCCTCGTAATATCTGCAGCTGCAGTCGGAGCTGCTGGTTTTTTATTGTTACGATCATACTTGTTCATTATCTGTGTCTGTTGTAGTGATTTGGTGCGTATAGAGCCAACATAATACATTGGCCCAGCAGGGAACACAGAAAAACAGTTGATTAAGTAAAGAAAATGTAAATATTACAGCGACCGTCTGTTCAAATTCAGACAGATTATAACAGTAATGGAAAACCTGAAAAGTGGCAGACTTTGACAGCAGAGTTTTCCTCTGGTCACAGAAAATAATGGTGAATAATCAATGAGTTTGTCTTGTTTTGTAACCAATAATTACACAGAGTCTGGTTAGAAGTGGATCTTGTTACCTTTTAAATGAATTCCACCAATAGCAGCATCACTGATGACATGAATCTGTTGATTAGCCAAACGACGACAGCCAGCGAAACGGCTCTTCAGACGCTCCAAATGTGTTTTTATGTCGTGAACAGTACATGGAAAAACTCGTGTCATATGGTTAGCAGGCCCAAAAACCTGGTAAGTAAAATCCCAGATATGGTGTGAACTGTGAGAATGGAACAGAAACTTCAACAGCAGGAATCAACATCTGGTTTTAACAATTTTGACATTTAACAGAGACCCGAGAAAAGATCCTCTTCCAGGAGCGTTCGCCGTGTACTCCTCCAGCCGTCATCAGTGTTCTCTCTCTAGCACGTCCAGGCCATAAGTAGAACCAGATGGGAAGCTATAGAGTTCCTCCTCTATATTCCTTTCAAAATACAGACCTCCCAAGATGGATTTTTATTACGGAAGACACTTGACTGTATGCATTGTATCACTGGTCTTCAGTACATTTGGCTTTGATTGAAAGACTCCACCGGTGGTTCCACATGTTTTTTGTCTCAAAAAGAAGAAGAACTTTGTGACATTTGTTTAGAAAAGTGCTCTTAAAGTCCTCAACACAGGTTCTGATTCTCAGGTTGCAGGTGATTTTTTTCCTATTAAATTGTTAAATTTGGATGATTTTTTGGAGACCTGAAGTGGTGAAAGTATCAAGCATTTAACTTTATTTAATAGTTGCCAACTCTTGAATCAATCCTCAACTATTTTGATATACTGATCAACCTTTTTTCACAATTTTCTGGCATTTTAGAATATATCATGATGCTTTTCCACTACCTGTAAACAGACAGCATATAATCAACAAGACAATAAACGGTAAGCACATCAAAATAACATCAAACAGACTCTTTCACACATTAAGAACAAACGAGACGAGGCCAAACGTTGGGAGACTCATCTCATCTCAAACATCGTAAGATCAAGCACATCTTCAAGAGAAGAATATTAAACAGGGGTCAATCAGGTGTGATGGAAGGTTTTCTGTATTTTTATTCTCGAATCAATAAGTTTTTTTCTCCAGGGCTATGCAGCTATATATTCTGACATTTTATGCATCAGACAACTAATCGATTAATCAAGAAAATAACCAACGGATTACTCGAAAATGAAATGATGAGCTCTAATTCTTCTGCATCTCTTAAACCATTTTGTGACCGTTCAAACTCCCAAACTGCACAACACAACATCAAGATCCCTTAAACAGCAAACCACCTCTCAGTGAGGCTTAGTGCAAATATTTTTCACTTGTTCTTCTTCATCACAATGTTCGTCTGACCTTGAAAGCTAAGTGTATTTTGCAAACAAATGAACTGCGCAGCTGAGCGGCCCAGTCGCTGCATGACATCTGAGGCGTGTGTAATAGGCTTCTCTGATAAAAATAGATGTCTTTTTGTCGTAAGGAACGATGCGTTTGATCAGCCATTTTGGTTTTCTCCCTTTCTGACTCAAAAGCTGCTCATTCGGAAAAAAAAAGGAAATTGTGTGGAAATAACAAACACGTCCTTGTTTAGATTTAGTTTTAAATTAATTTCCTTGAACCTTAACCTAACAACAACCTTCAAGCTCAAGTCTTCATTCTATTTGGCTCTCACAAAGCTTTCAGACCCGGCACCATAATTGGGCTCCTTGGTTTGGAAGCCCACAAACAAAGAAAAAAAACATCTACACGATAAAATTGAAGGCTTTATGTTGTGGGGTCCTATATTTTGGTCCCCACAAAGCCTTTGGTCCCCACATGGTGAGCGTGCTTCAGGGTTTGTGACCTCACAAAGAAAGAAGAAAAAAACAAATCAACACACATTCTCCACCGAAAGGAAAACCATTTAGTCTTTTAACACACATGTTGTCAGAATTAATTTAGATGCACATTCATATGCATGAACACACACACACACACACACACACTGACCCTGGAGAATAGATAAAGCATGAGCTCCAGGGACACACGACTGTTCCCTAAATAAACAGCCACTCCTTTTGTTTGCTGCATCCCACTCAGTCCTCATCTCTTCCCCACGGTTGCCACAAACCCCTCAACAATTGTACACAAACACACACACAAAAAACCCACAGTGGAATAACTTAGTGTCACGGCTCATAACTAGCCATCTAAACAGTGCTTCTCTTCTGAATTTAGAGGGCACAAGACCTCCACCCGCCCAGATATGAATCCGGAGGTCCTCTCATTTTCACACATTAGCTCACCTGGATTAACATCAGGAAATACATTGGCAGACAGTCGTTCCTTCGCCGTAAGCGTTTTTCCAATCCTTGGACCGACTGTCGTGTCCCTTTCTGCTGACTGCTCCGGAGCTGCACTGGTAGGATGCCAGAGGTTTTTGGCTGCGTGTGGGTGGACAGAGTGGATATACTTTGGATATACAGTGTGTCTAGGGGTGAAAAAATAGGGCTGCAGAAATGGGACTCTCTGACAGTTCCTCCTATCCGTAGCAGCTGTATTAGATTACAGGCTGTGTTTTTCTAAAAAAGCTGGATTCGTCATGGAGATCTGACTGTGGAGGTGTCAGATAAAGAAGACTGATTTTTTTCTTATCTTATTTAGATGTAATAGCATGAGCAGATGGAGTAACGTTAATAAACGGGGAGGGAGAAAGGTTTTTTTTTTCTGTCCTGTAAGAGAACTGAAGTCGGAGATGTTCGTATGAAAATGCAAAAGAGGGGTGACTCTTGGCAGACTTTGAGAGAGGCAGATTTCAGCCACTGGTAGGGTTCCAGGTGGCGTGGCTCGCTCGCCTCATTAGAGAATATTATCCAGCATGCCTCGTAGCGACCTTCCCTCCAAACCCCCCACCCACCCAGCCCCGACTGCTGGAAGGGACGTTTACCCTGGAAATGAGAGGGGAGAAAGACAGGAAGGGGGAGGGGAGAGGAGGACGACATTAATAGCCAGGAGCTTCACGCAATCAAATGTCGTCTTTTTCCATTTCTCTCTCCTGCACCTTGATGGGCCGCTCCCAGGGTAATTACCTTGAACAAACCTCCAGGAAATAGATTGTTTAACGTGAAAAGGTCGTAATGCGGAGGAAATAGAGGTACTGTGTGCACGTCCACTGTACAAGGACAAGGAGTTAGCAGGGAGATGTTTGTGAATTTGGTTTTTTCGGACATGAAAGAGAATAAGGATTCAAACAAGCATGGAGAAAAGGATCAGACAGATGTGCAGGGGTGGACCCAGCCCCGGGTTTCTATTGTGGACCGTCCTTCTTTCTTTCTGTCACTGAATGGACAGCATGTTGGCAAGTAGTACGTGCCGTATCTCAGTAACACTGTTTAATGTGCATCATCTATTGCCGGAGAATATCGTTCCTTTTCAAAGAAACTGCAACTGAGGATTTAATGTTTGCACAAACGTCCAAGGTTGACATTTAGCAAACGCTGCGTATCACGTTCATATTATGTGCACATTAGCTGACCTTCGCATTGAGAGGTGGGGGGGGATGGTGGTGGAGTTATTACTGCCAACAGGGCTGCTAATGGACCAACCACAATTCAGATCACACCAATCAAGTCACCTATTTTTCACTGGAAGTCGTACCACCTCCATCCGTAAACGTTGCGACCCAAGGAGGTGTTTTAAGCCGACTATACCTCAGTCCTCCTCTGACTAATGCAAGAGAAATTAATTGGTTTGCAGTTTATTTATTGTCTTGAATTGTTGTTTAACCTGTAAAATATGTAAGGGTTAATACCCGACGAGGTGTCCATTAACATAAATTAATGGACGACGCGGAGGGCATTATCCCGCTTATACCATGGTCACTTGCCAAAGAAAATAAATTAAGACCATTAATTTATATTTTCATGCGTTTTACAATCAAAATATAAAGTTTTTCACAGGCAATAACTTAGTTTCCCTGGTAACGCCTGAGGGTTTGACTAATACCTGGAACAATCATTACCCTCCCGTGAAGGTTCCTCTCCAGTAAATAGGACGGACCTGAGATACGACTCGGCAACGGGAGATATTCTTGTCCGCTCAGCGATGAGCCAGAAAGCTAACGCTATGCTAGCAAGATTCAAAGTCGATAACATTGCGTACGGTTGACGAACAGTAAATATAATTTGACAGTATGTTTAACAACAAGACTAGCTAGCTTACCAGTCATGTCATTGTCCCCAAATCAACATCAAGATTTTCACGAACAAATGATCGGCCGTGTGTAACGTTACTGTGGCCGCAGCCTGAAGCAGAGAGCTGAACAGCCAACGGGATGTGAGATTATTCGCTTATGTGATATAAAGCCTCAGTAAGTTTAGAGGGGAAGTGTACTTTCTGCAGCTTGTGTGTTACAGTCGCCATCCTGTGGTGTTCAGAGGATAAGGCACTGAAGGACTGACGGACTGCACTCAGTGTTGGAAATAAATTGTAAACAGCGGCTTTGACTGCGTTCCCGTCGCTATGGTTACGCCAGCTAGCGCATTAATTTAGACGGTGAACAGACAATTTGACTGGAACTACTTAGTAGGTGTCCATTAACACTTTTTAACGTACACCCTCCAGCCAATCAGAATCGAGTATTCACCCTGACCATGGTATAACAGAAAATATTAAATGACAAGCGAAGCCCAAGGTGACATCCTCCCCTAAAAGCTCAAAGATACTGAGTTTAATTTTTAAAGAAGAAAAACCCCCAACAGTCCCATTTGAGAAGCTGCTTAAATTATGACTTCAGCGTTTAATCGAGCGGGGTTGAAATGTGTTTCTGTTGATCTACTAATTAAGTAATGGATTAATCATTCTGGCTTTCTCGAGCACTTTACCGCCGGAGTCATCCGTGCCCATTTGTACAGCTGAAGAAGCTTCCCCTTCACGAGCCTATCTCTCCTTCTCTAATCCATCCCAGGTCGGTCTCTAAATTACCATTCATCTAGTTTACTGGTTGAATAAATTAAACCTCAGTAATGGTCTCACAGAACTATTCAGTGTCCAATCGTGTTCTCATTATTCAGCGTGCGCTACCCTCCAGTGTTTTCATTCAAAATGAAGTATCAATCCATTGTACGGTTATAATACCTGCACCCACAGTGCTTAGGTATTCAGCAGAGTGTCTCTCTGTTGAACTAAATTTAAATAAATCTGAAGATATTTTCAGGCCCGCTATTGTTTGTGCCTGAACCCGCAGCCTTGGCTCCCGTGGCTTAGACACACACTATATACTTATTTCTAACCGCTCACTATTCCTTTTGCCACAATAGATTATAGGCAGCGGTGAAAGTATTCAGATCATTTCCTTCAAGAAGTACTCCACCGCTGGAAAAGATGGCCCTTGAGTAAATCTGGGCTGTCTGTGCAGTAGAGAGACCCAAGAAGAAAAAGGACCGAGGAAGCCAGAGAAAATATGTTTCTGTGTCTGAAAACATTTTAGGCGAGAGGGAGACGATGACCAGGATCGTGGTTCGTATTTGATCAGCACCGGCTTGTTTGTTCTGTGTTTTATGAACTTTTTTTCACAGTACAGAAACAATTTGACGGCAGTTTCCTGGTTACGATCTTCCTCTATTACAGCTAAACAGTATGCTGAAATATGTCTCTGGAAGCATTTTAGAAAGAAATTGGCAGTGTCGTAACATAATCTACATCGTTTATCAGCTCTTGAGATCCAACTGTACTCTCACAAAGCTGCACTTATGAAATGTACAAACGGCCAGATTACATGTTTTGGTCGAGTTTTAGTTGAACATTGTTCATTTGCCTTTACTGCCAAAACTTTAGTGATACCAAGCTGGTTGAAAATCAGCAAAGTTCCTGTTTAAGTCAAATTATAAAGCCCACAGAGGAATATTTCTGGCAGTAAGAGTCCTGTAAGTAAGTGAAAGTACAAAACTTTACCAACTATAGCTGTCAAGTGAAATAAATGGAGTTAAAAGGTAAGATGATGCCTCTGACATGCAGTGGAGTAGAAGTATTAAACATACAATGTAAATACTCAAGGAAAGTACCTTAATTACACTTAGGTGAAGCACCTTTGGTAATAGAAAAGGATCACTGACGAGTATAACAAAGCTTGGTGTTGGTTTTTACTGCTCGCTTTCTGAACTTGCCTGGGGTCAGCACCCTTTTTGCTTGTTAAACGCCCACCCGAATAACCGCCGGGGCGATTATTTGCATTATTTTTGCAGAAGTAAACAGTTGGCACTTCCGTTTTCTGTCAAAATAAGAGAAGTAGCTAACGTTAGAAAAGGGTGTACCATAATCTTAGATGACCGACTAACTCTTATTTTGACAAAAAACGGAAGTGTCAGTAGCCGTTTTTATTCTGGGCAGTAAGCCACCAATCTGCCGTCCTTTTGGCGGCTCGCTCCGCAGATTTAGACAGGAGGCGGCAAATTGGTGGTCTGTTTTGTTCCGCCAGTTTTGCCCCTCGGACGGTAACGTTACACTTATTTGCGCCTCCATTGCTGTAAATCCGAGGCGGCAATGTGGTGGCAAATGCTGAGATGGGCGGAGGTGTGGATGACGTGCACTGCTGCGCACCCACAGCCGGGAGTTTTAAAACCAGGAAACAGCTGATCACAGCAGTCAGTTCGTCACTTCATCCACGAAGATGAGCAGCTGGAAAGCCGCTGAGATCCGGGAGATGCTAGCGTCTCCTCGCTCTCTGTAGCTGTCTTGGTTGTCCGCTTGTTGTTGTAGCGGCGAGCTAATAGCGGTCGCTACTTTCAAATTAAAAGCCCCCCGCTAAGAACCCAGATCTAAACTCCGATGGGGTGCAATGTAAAGCTCTTATTTTGAAGACAAATTCGACCTGCTCTTCTTCACGCCCAACTTCCTGCTTCACGTCACGTCACATGTTGACGCCTACCAGAGGAGGAAAAGTGGAGGCTTATTTGAAAAGGTGGAATATTACACCTCCCTTTTAGATAGAAAAGGTGGCACATTGCAGCCTTTACCTTGCTGCACATGTGCCACCTTTTCTATCTAAAAGGGGCTAGAGAGAACAAGAGTTTAACACCCCACCTTCACACAGCGGAGGACAGGTCAACACTGGAGGAGAATGGACAGCAAATGGACATAAATTATAACGTAAGAAGGAAGAAAAATAAAAGCATGACGCTACGTTTAAGCTCGGAGTTGTGAAATACAACTGTCATCACAATAATGGCCTGGTTCTTTTAAACGCCCGGGCTATTAATTGGTGAAATACGGTAAATCTGTTTCATCACATTATCGAGCCGATCATTTAAGCTACAAGAGGTCAAATATTCAGATGGTTCACTACTTTTAATACAGTCACACGTCATCGAGAGGATTTCTGGCCCGATGCTTCGTTGTCCCAACAGGCTTCAGAGTCAACAGTGTAGGACGGCTGCTGTTTCAACTCCAGCTGCGTTTGATGTCAAACAGGTATCGAGGACAGCGGTTCTTTGTTGTTGCAGCGTTCTTTGAAGCCTTTCGGATTTGTTGTAGTATCAGCTGAAACAAGCGTGATGCAGGAGCCCCGGTGACCCCCCTCACCCACTCAGCCCTGCAGCGCTACAGATTAGTCGTTGCTGAATGGAGCCGCCCGACTGCTTCTCCTTTCTATATTTATGAAAGTGCGAACCCGGTGCTCAGTGGCAGCACCTGCTTATTAACCTCATTCTACCCTCACATGATTGGCCACAAATGTAATTTAGGATTGATTTCAGAACCTTATTGATCTCCCGTAATGCCACTTTTGGACCACTGCCTGGCTTTTTTTTTTTCACTGTGGTGGTTTATACCACTGAGAAAAAAATAAAATAGAGGGGGACAGGCGACAAATGACCGGGGTCAGCTTCAAACCTAAAACATTGCCATTACATCGAATGCACCTTCATTGAGCTAAACTCCCAGGGTGAGAGCTATATAGTGATTTTCACATGTTTCCCTCTGAAGTGCTGGATACCAAGGCCAAAAGAAAACATCCCTCCCCCTCCACATGACACGAGGTAAAATTGCACCAGCAGTAAACCCATAAGTGGCGATATTATTCAGATCTGAAGTCCTTCGCTGTGGTAGAAAAGGCGAAAACAATTCCATCCTGTGCCTTTACATAAACGCTTTTCCTTCACCTTGACAGAAAACGTCATGAGGTCAAGGAAAGATGTGAAGAAGAATTCATTAGAGACAAGGACTCCTTGAGATAAGAAAGGAAGCACCTTTTTTTTAGCGTTTAGAAAATGTCCGTGTTATTTTGACTCGTACGGAATCTCCTTTTCCAAACAGGACTATTCGACCACAATCCTGTTGCCATTACTTTCCTTCTCTACAGGTGGAGCAGGTTGGCGTTTGTGGAAGTGACCGCACTGCTCCACCTTGTGGAGAATCTGCACTCTGTTAGATCTGAAGGTGTAAGTTCAGGAGTAGCTGTTTTTATTCTGGGCAGTAAGCCACCAGTTTGCCGTCCTTTTGGTGGCTCGCTCCGCGGATTTAGACAGAAGGCGGCAAATTGGTGGTCTGTTTTCGCCAGTTTTGCCCCTCGGAAGGTGAACGTTACACTTATTTGCGCCTCCATCGCTGTGTAAATCCGAGGCGGCAATGTGGTGGCAAATGCTGAGATGGGCGGAGGTGTGGATGACGTGCACTGCTGCGCACCCACAGCCGGGAGTTTTAAAACCAGGAAACAGCTGATCACAGCAGTCAGTTCGTCACTTCATCCACCAAGATGAGCAGCTGGAAAGCCGCTGAGATCCGGGAGATGCTAGCGTCTCCTCGCTCTCTGTAGCTGTCTTGGTTGTCCGCTTGTTGTTGTAGCGGCGAGCTAATAGCGGTCGCTACTTTCAAATTAAAAGCCCCCCGCTAAGAACCCAGTTCTAAACTCCGATGGGGTGCAATGTAAAGCTCTTATTTTGAAGACAAATTCGACCTGCTTCTCTTCACGCCCAACTTCCTGCTTCACGTCACGTCACATGTTGGCGCCTACCAGAGGAGGAAAAGTGGAGGCTTATTTGAAAAGATGGAATATTACACCTCCCTTTTAGATAGACAAGGAGGCACATTGCAGCCTCGAAACAAATGATAGACAAAGGATGCATCATACCTCGCTGACATTAGTAAGGCTGCTGACCTTCGTGTTGTGCTACTAACATTTTAATTAAATTTGAATCCCTGGAGTTTTGTTTATTTATTCGACATGGACATAACCTGATATGTTTGCTTGCCATCACTCAAACATTCATCTCTAATAAAGAGAAATTTAAGACACAAAACAGGCCAGTAAAAGACTTTATACCTGCTGAGGAGAAAAAAAGCATGACCATGTGTGCATTAAAAAATAACCTTTATGTTGCTATAGCTCATGATGCTTTTCAGGCTGTTTCCTCAAGAAATGGCAGTGGTGCCATCTCATTTGCTTTTTTTCCCCCATAATATTTATACTGTGGTTATATGGTGATATGAGGGGTTTAATGACTGATTGTACTAAAAGACATCCATAACTTTGAGATTTTATCCTCTTAAAGCTGCAGCTGTGAAAGGAAGGAAAGTGGGTTTTATTTTTCTACCAGTTTAATGTTTGTAATGAATATTTAAACCGCATAAAACAGCAAATCCATCGTGTAACTGCACAAATACGTACATTAGATGAAGTGCGTCAGTGTGATGTGCGCGTTCGTCTGCGTCTACTTGCATCACACGTCGTAATGAGAAGTGCTGGAGGAGGGAGGAAATACTAGAATGTAATAGAGATGAAACATGTCTCCGAGCTTCATTGTGGGAACTGGAGATGAGAGAACTCTGGTGGAGCCGGGAATCGTTGGGAATAAGTAAATAAACCCCTTTATTACACACGGCTCTGCTACACTACATGCTTGCTGCAGGTCTCAGGCTCCTAATGGACGAGGATAAACACACACACACACACACACACACACACACACACACCCTCCAGAGGGAACATGAGCAGCGCTGCAACGAAATTGGACCAGCCGTGCCCTGATGTAACCAGATCGTTTCCTTCATATGAGCTGAAATCTAGTTTGCCTTCCATCACTAAACAACATATGAACTCATTAGGCGTGTTTTTCTAATTTCGCCACCGGAACAAAAGAGCGTTGGCCTGACGGAAAATGAAGTATAATTCCCAGTGATATTATTTCCAAGATATTTCTCCCAGTGTTTTCCTCTGAGTTTAAGTCTTGGCGTATATATATTTTGCTTCCTCTGTCTTTTTTTCCCCGATGCAAAGTGTTTGGCATTCAGGTTGGTTATTGCACCAGCCTCCCCATCTTCCATCCACACTTCCTTATCTTCCCTCCCGCTATCCGTCTTCTTTTCCGTCACCTTAACGCGCAGGAGGAGCAATCAATCGCCTGGCAACCAGGGTCCTTCTTATCACCTGTTTCTCTCAGCCTGACACCTGGTTAGAGACTGATGGTGAGGTCATCAATAGACGTATAGTTTCCATCCATTTTCCTTTAATGAAGTCCAACCTGGCTCGCGTGTTTTCCTCCATCTACGTGGCCTCTGTGTGTTTCTCTTCCCTCATTTTTGTCCTTCAGCCAGTTTTATCAGACCAGCGTCTTTATTACAGCCTCTCCGGCTCCAGGGACCTATTCCGAGGCTTCTGTGATGTGCATATTTCTTTATTCGCCTTCACTGAGCGTCATCCGATTCATCCATTTTCTCTCTTACAGCAGATTTGGAGGGAAGCATTTACAAGAACATGTAGTATCTGTTTCCAGTTAATGGCGTATACTGTAGAACAGTAAATATTATTTATCCTTCGGTGGGTGTATTGCTGTCGAAGATCAAATTAGTCAGGATTGTAATGGAACCCACATGATGTCTGCCGCTGCTATTCTCTGTTAGCGGGTGATGTCGCCATGAACTATAACTGAATCAATGATATACATAATGTTATTTCATCATGCTTATTGCCACGATCAGACTTTTATTGGACTTTATTTTTATTTCGTATCACCGTTTACTTTGATTTTTCACAGCAGTAACGACGTAACGTAGGTTGCTTTAGATTTACTTGGCACTGCTGCTGCTGCTCCAGCTAACACGTGCTAATTGGTGACGCACCGCTGATAAGTTGTTGTCGGCTTGAGAGGCAGGAAGCTTGTGTCATGAAAAGTAACATCATGAAACTAGGATGGCACTCGGTAGAGCACATACCTCCGGCAAGGCCCAACAGTCCCCTGTTCTCCCAATGTCTTGCAGCCCTGTTAGCAATCCATTAGCTCCAGGATGCTAGCACATGAACCATCCAGACCTCTGAGGTCTTCAGGTTCAGGTCTGCTTTTAGTCCCTAAAGTCAGAACTAAACATGGAGAAGCAGCGTTCAGTTATTTTGCGCCACGTATCTGGAATAAACTGCAGGTCTGCTCCAACTCTCACCTGTTTTAAAGCAAGACTGAAGACCTTTCTGTTTGCCGCTGCTTTTAACTGCACTGTATCTTTTAAACCTTTTCTGTTTTAGCCTTCTTCCCCTTCTCTTAACTTGTTTTAATGTTTTGTTTCTTGACGTAGTCTTACTTGTTTTTTTTTTTTATATGCAATTTTTAATGTCTCCTTGTGATCCTGTAAAGCACATTGAGTTGCCTTGTGTATGAATTGTGCTATACAAATAAACTTGCCTTGCCTTACAGTGGCTAGCTTGTGTAGCTGTAAGATGATCATAACAAAAATTACACAGTTGTAATTAAAGGAGGAGCTAAAGATGCTAAATCAAGATCATTTTGGGGATTAGATAAAACACGGCTGTCAATTTGTGCTTGGTGAGGGAGCTTTCAAAATAGCAAAGCATCCAGGGACGGGTCATGATGTTTTTAAATATTCGAATCGTCATTAAATTGGAAATATTCATATCACCTATAAACAATGCTATATACCACCAGGTATGGCTTTGTGACGGGCCGTGGTAGAGTTGCGTTATTATCACCAGGCTCCGGTAAAACATGTGTAGGATGGTCTTTTACCACACAAGGTCAGGAGAAGCCTGTGCTGCTATATGCTACAGTACAAACAAACAGCAGATCATCAAATAATCATTGAATAGTTCCCTCTACGTCAGACCATCGTGTCATACGAGGCTATATATCTTGAAACGTTACAGAAAGGACTGAAAATGACAAAAGTTATACACATGTTTGCTGTGTTCACATGTCTCCGTCAGTACAAATCAGCTGCCAGTTGTCGAATGTTGTTGTTGGGCTGCATCGCAGCGATTCGTGGCTTCAGCTCGGTCAGCAGTAAGCTGATCATAGAGAAAGACACAGCTGTAAGAAAAGCTACAGATAACGCTCCAACAAGGTCGTTTGGGAACGAGATAAAAAGATGCTTGTGGTTGATATAGAAACTAAAATGTTCAACTCTAACCAGCTGCTTGCAGAGTAGCCGTGAAATTACATTATAATTACAGTTTTATGAATAAAAATCTATAACCAAATTAAGACTAATGCACTTTGCAGTTCAGTTATTAGGAAAGTGTTAAATAGCATTTCACTGTTGCATGTTGAAAATCAAGGTTATAAAAGCTAAAGAAACCTGCTTAAAAACGCTGCCTTGCCTCTTGACACCTGACAACTCAATAGTCGTGACGCCAATCAAACATATGAAGCTGATAAAATAAAACTTTCCTGGAGGTTTTTTTTAATTCAGTCTATTTTCACTTAGTGGTTGGAAGGTTTCTAATATATTTTTACCCCATCGTGTTCAGTATAACAGATCAACACCACTGCAAAGTGCGACCTCGATAACACACATGTGGTTAATTAACACCTCCGACATCGTCAAACTAAACTGAACATGTGTATCATGGTAAAGGTTGAACATATGGCTGATACTTGTCATGATGTTGCTTCTTACTGATGCATTATTACTTATTTTATCAACTGTGTGTTGCAGGCAGCGAAAACACCTTCTGTAATATTTAGCCGGTGTGTCAGTTTGATTTTGTTACACGTCTCCGACATTACAGCGTGTGTGTAATCTCTAGTGAAGGATTTGTTTAAGCGAGCATCGCTCCTGCTTGCACATACACAGGTGCACAAACATCACACACACCCCGCGGCATAATTGTCAACTCCAAATCCTCTGCAGGTGATGTTGAGGCACATACTGGAGGGCAGCTTCATTTCCATTTCAAAAAGCTCCATACTGGGACGCGTGTGCACATAAAAGCACACGTGTTGGCGGCGGACGCTCGTGCTGCAGTGTAAATCGATACTGTAGATAAAGCTTCTCCCCGAGGTTTGTTTTTGAACCCAACTCTTTACATTATCCATCAGGTTATCGCTCAAACAGCAGGAGTGACAGAGAGAGTGGCTCGCTAAAAACTTCTTAAAATATGCATGTTGTTTACGAGATGATTTATTCATGAATGGATGCGTGTTCCATTATGTGTAGGCTGCTTTGTGTGTCACTCTCGTCGATGGAGGAATCACTCAGGGAATAGGTGCACAACGTGAAACTATGGGCTGTAGTGAAACGCGACCAAAGGTTATCTGCTGGAAAACAAGTCTGTGTTTAAACATCGCTGTGTAGGAGTCGCTTCTTCTTCTGCATGAATCTCATTCTTATTCCTCTTCTGCTTCCAGATTTTGATCCAAACCTCGGTATGATGGCTGGAATCACCCCCCTGAATCCGATGATGCCCGGCCTCAGCATGGTGCCCGCCCCCCTCTCCCAGGATGTGCCACTTGTTAAGGAGATCATCCACTGCAAGAGCTGCACCCTGTTTCCCCCCAACCCCAGTAAGTCATCATAATAATCATGCTAATCCTGCACTGTGAGCCCACGCGCTGTAGACGAGACGCAAATCAACCCGGGGTCCAAGTAACTTGTTGTTTCAAAAGCTTTAAACCACATCTCGGAGCCTTCCCTCAGCTGATGGAGCTGCTCAGTTGTCATGGAAAGGATTTAAGTGCTTCTCAAGTCATCTTGAGTGTGTAATTAAGGTCACAGGATATTATCAGGGCGACAGCTACCTTTTCAATTAAGCTGCAAGTTTAACAAATTAATGCGTGATGGATTTTTCACTATTTCCTGAGGTGACATCTTTGTATTTTGCTTGTTTTCAGCATTCAAAACTCAGATATCCACAGCACTACAGGGCTGCAACAAACAATCATTTTCATTGTTGATTAGTCTGTGGATTAGTTTTCCAATTAATCAATTGGTTGTTTGGTCTATAAAATGTCAGACAATGGCGAAAAGTGTCGATCGTTGTTTCCGAAGCCCAAGATGACGTCCTCAAATGTCTTTGTTTTGTCCACAACCCAAAGATTATTCAGTTTGAGATATTCAGAAGAGGAAAGAAACCAAAAATTGCTCACAGTTTAATAAGCTGGAATCAAAAGTTTGACTTTCCTCAAACCAAAATTAAAAACTAATCAACAATCGATTGATAATCACAGGTCTAACGTACTATCGTAGCTAACATTTTAGCTTTAACTGAATTTATCCTTGATAGTTTAAATATTAAAAGTTAACTTCCATTTTCATTTGATCGACTCACTTTTATACAAATTTCCATTATTACCTGCGTTAACTGAGAAGTTTGTTGATCCTTTAATTGTTTTAGCCCAGAAGATCTGCTTCATTTTCACTGAATGCAAGAAAGAAATTAATACGTGGCGAAATGAGTGTGGTTATTACTGAAGTCATGCATATTTATTTAGATTTTACATCTCTGTGAACAGTCTATTCTGTTCCAATATGAGACCCATCGGTCAACAATGCCCGAGCAAAGAGTTGATCATCTGTTATTCCTTTTTCCATTTTCTTTTCACCTCCTCTTCCAGCTCAGCCATTAACGTCATCACCGTGTGCCGTATGTAAATACACACAACAAACATTTCCAGTCGCTTTATGTATTCCGACTCGAGTCGCGCCGCACAAGCAGTTGTTTATATTTTCTCTCGTCTGCCATCCAATTATCTGGAGTTAGAAAAGAGGTAGTCGGGGGCGGAGCGCTCCGCTTGATCCCACCTTCGCTTTTCACATTTCCTGCTACGGGAAAAAAAAAGTTTCTGTCTGGGAACTTTATTCAAACAAGTCTCACAAGTCATCTTCAAGGTGAACTAAAACAAAAAGCCTCCTCGCTGCCGTCGCAGCCCGGGAGTTTACAATCCTTTCACAGAACTAAACCCACACTCTTGTAGTCTCTTAGGTAAATAGCGTTCCTTTATCGCACCTATAACAGGGTTTTAAAGTAACGCTTGTTTATCTGTTGCGCGCATTACGGCTCACAATGAACTGTGACAGCGTGGTGCGCTGGGAAGAGCTGATTAAAAGTTTAACACCTTGCTGGTTAGTTGTCAGTATGGGGAAGTGAACTATGCACATATAAACCCTGAAGCTGTGTGTGAGTTCAGCTTGTCAAGTATTTACAGAACAACATTAAAGCCTGTCACAATTACTTTACAATTCAAATACACACTTTCCTCTGTGTTGTTTGTGGCCTGTGTGCATAAAGTAATATGTTGTCTGAGAATCTGAAGCCGTTTTAACCTGATTCCTGACACTTTATTGTGGACCCTTGTCGTTATCACACTTATCTTTCTACTCTCCTTTGTACTCCGTCCCAGTTACTCTTCACTCGCCTTTTTTGATCCCCATCTCTGCCTAAGATCTTCTCGCCTGTCACCTATTTCGGTCCCACAGAAAGAAGTTAATCTCTTAGCCAAGTATTGTGAATAGGCAGACATCTCAGGAAAGCCGCCCGGCCTTGATTCTTCTCATGAAAGTCAAGTAACTCCGTACGATTCGGCTCTACATTGTACACTTAAGCTACTAAACCCTGGGAGTTGTGTTGTTGGGGCCAGCGGCTCCTGGTGCCACGTCTAAAGACAAATTGGTCCCAGGCGAGGGGCCGACTTAAAGCAATTCAAAGACTTATACAGATCGGTGTATTTTGCAAGATTGTGGATTGTACCAAAGTCTGTTCGTGATTAAATAGACTTCTAGATTCTTATCGGGCGATGACCGCCAGCATGTACTGTTACTGTGCACAGTATATACGGCTTAATGTAAAGAAAGTGTAGGCGAGGGCTGCAACCAAATGAGGTGAAGAGGGAGAACGAGATCCAGACACTTGATGGTTTAAAGTATGGACAGAGCTTTTGTGTCTGAATATTAAAGTGAATGCAAAGTTCTGTAAATCTGTATTTTTTCCCAATGGAGAAGGAGTCTAACCTGACTCTCGCCAGATGAATTTCGTTCTGCCTCGCTCCACTCGTCCATCTGGGATCGCTCCATTGGAGATGTGTTTTCAGAAATCCTTGCATATGATTGGATAAACCACTTGTCTGTCATCTTTATTGACGTGCTACTTCAACCACTCACATCGAAACCAACCTGTGACATTGATGAGAGCGACGTTCTTTCAACGGAAAACATATTGGGTCGATTGGACAACACGGATGAAACAGCAGCATCAATGTTGACGCTTGCTTCCTCGATGCGAGCCGCCATTGTTGTCTGAATCAAAACAGTCGCTTCTCCGCTGCGTCACATCTATGAAACTCCCGCCCGGCGGTCCTGATTGGCTCTACCATAAAATCTGGTGCCAAAATCCCAACGGGAGCGATCCCAGATGGATGTGAGTGGAGCTAGGCAGAACGAAATGCATCTGGTGAGAGTCAGGTTAGAAAGAGGCGAGTCCATTCGTAAACTGTTTCCTAATGAGTTGATGGGCTCAGTCGCTACTTTCAAGTCTTCTTCAATCCAGCGTGATATTCATTTAGTCAATTATGGTCTTATTTAGAGTAGAAAAGATGATAAGGGTGGGTAAGTCACTACGACTGCAGTTTCCTTGTGGTTTCTGGCTCCCAAAACCAAGATGGCGAGGACCATAACGCCTTTTAATGCCACTTAGCCGCCATATTAGCCACCTTTATTTACGACATCCCATCAGAGCACAGAACAAATAAATTATCTTTGGGTGACTCCACCTTTCTTCCTGTGCATTAGCATGATATCCTCCTCTTCCATGCCTATTAAAAGTCCATCTACAGCCGCACCAAATCAAATGAGACTGTCGTGAATCTCAGCAGTGCAACAACACAGTTTTCTGATGTGTTTACTGGTTTGTGGCTGCAGATAAGTAGATGATTGGTTTCTGTGGGGAGGAGGTGGAATATGTGTCAAACAACCGCCCTCTCTGGCATTACAGACTTTCCTATTCAGAATACTTTAAGTGATTTGTTTCCTCTCTTTAAATGTCTCCGCCTGACTCGAGTGCTTGACACCTCAGCAGGTGTACACATCCAGACAGGTGAATTGGTGTGTGAGCTCAGCCTCGAGGCAAAATGTCCCACTCTTCCAGTTGGTGTACAGTGGAAATTGAGGTTGCAATCACCCAAAATTGGTTTGCCTTTCTGATGTCTGGGGCTCGTCCTCCGGGACAGGTTCAGGAGCTTAGACTTGCAGAAGTCTGGAACTTGGAACCGGAGTAGAACTGCTGGTATTTGGCATTGAAGGGAGGCACGTGCAGCTTGAAGGAGACACTGGGTCTGACCCAATAAACGCTGAAGGGATTATATATTCCACCTAGACCGAAAGTGCCTCCGGATCCCCCTCAAGGCACCGAAGGACATGGCTGCAGAGAAGGACGTGTGGGATGTGTCGCTGCAGTCAAGCAGCGGAAAATTGATAGATGGATGGAATACCTCATTGGGTATTTTCCACCCAAGGGAACAAAGCTTTACACAATCTCTTCATGAAACGGACACATGTCACCGATTTCTGTCTGGAATTCCTGGAAATAAGCAGTTTGACAAGTTATTTGCATAAAATCAGCCCGGCCCATCGCGTCAAAACAGGTAAAATGTGTTTAAAGTAAGCGTTATTGTTGAGGGGAGTTACAACAGCTGTCTGACTGAAGCTGCGTCTGCTCCCCGTCAGATAAGGCCGAGGGGGGAATGAGAGAACATTGATGATGGAGGCGAATCATTATTTCGTGCTGCATGTTGTCAAAAGTACTTTTGGATGCAAAGAAGTGTTGTTGTGAGGATAAATATATCGTCGTCTTGACATAAATGTCATCTGATGAGAAAGACGAACACGTCACTTTTGCAATGTGACGTGAAATAAATGTTCATGCTTTTCTCCGTGTGGAGTTAAAATACGAGTGAATATGATGAGCAACCAGTTTGCAGAAGTATCGCTGTGAACCTGAGATGTGTTTACGGATGCAGATGGTTTTGAGTGGTTATACAATGTGAGAGGAGCAAAGGGAATCGACACACTGACGCATTCCCACTTGTTGCAGATATAAAGGTTGCCTATGGTGTCCATCACAAGTAGTCATTAGCCTTTAGCTGCACGCTCTCGAGCAGCGTCCCCTCTCGCTGACCTGTGACGGAGCAGCAACAACCCCACAGCCCGACCTTCACCGTCAGCGTGCCTCCTCATCAAGCTCTTTTCTTCTCGTCGCGACCCTCCACATTCAGCCTTAACACATATTTCACCTTCCCCTCCTTCCCACTCGCTCGCTCGCTTCCCACTTCATCTGAAATGGTGTCGGTGCCTTTTTTTTCTTTCTAAATGGTTTCAGAAAAACTCTGCGCTCAACCTTTGGACCGGTGGACTCACTTTGACAATCAAATTTAAAATCAAACTCTTTATTTTGTCTGTCTCTTGCTCTTTCGAACTTCTGAAGGCAGTCGGGGAGAGATATTTCATATTAAGGAGGGATGAAATGTGTCCTTTTGAGCTCTGAGTTTTATATATTCACAGATATACACACTCCACTCGGCTCAAAGGAGGACGTGACGATCAGTTTGTTTCGTTTGTCTCGCTGCTGATAAAGATGTCTGTAGGCTGTTCAGTATGTCTTTGAGTGAAATAAATTGTTTTCATCTCAATCTTCAGTTAATTATTATTTTCTATTGAAAAATCTTTATTCTCTCATTCTAATTGTTTCTCAGTGAATCAGTGCCGAGGGCCGACGTGTGAATCTGTAGCCTTAATGTGGCGCCATGGGTGTTTGTTCAGTCTTTCCAGTGATAATTAATAACTTTAAAAGTAGTTTTTAACTGAAAAAAACAACCAAGACCCAATGACAAGCTGAAAAATCCAGTAACAGGCGAGGCGGAGCTGGCGGCGTGTTTACAGGCAGCGTTATCTGTGTCTCCGTGTGATGAATCCTCATGTGAGCAGGTCCACGCCCGCTGTTTGTTCACGTGTGACGTGAATGAACTAAATACGTTTACCAGCTCGTGCAAATGTACTTTATCTTCTGAGTAACAGTCCTGCGAGAGCTGAAGCCTCCTCCCCGTGGCAGCCCCTCAGGCCATAAAAAGGTGTTTAGCCGGTCGCAGTGATGGATGGTGATGACCCGTGTTAGTGTAGCAGACCGGTGGGTGGCCGGGCCGGCAGCAGGCCTGTGGGACGGAGCTGGACTCCGAATCAGCTGTGTGTGTTTGCTTTACAGAAGCGTCTGTATTTATCCAAAATAACATGTCAGAATGAAAACACATCAACCGGCTTATTAGTCAGCCAGTGAGTCGTAATGGCTCCAGATTCCGTTTGAGAGTCAAAATCAATAACCAAGTGTCCAGAAAAATGGAAATTCTTGCCCGTTATGAATCAATCGAATGCACCAGATTCAATTCTGCGGCAGTTTTTAAGGTAGTTTATTGTGTTTTTTGAATTTTATTGCATTGCACGCCATACTGTAGGTAATACTTACTGATAAAGCCAAAGAAATGACAGTTATAAAAACATTTGGAGGAGCTGCTGCATCTTTCATGGTTTAAAAAACACATTGTCTTCATAACCTGTCGATAACGTCGTCTCTCCGTCTCCTTCTGTTTTTTTTTTTCTACCCTCGACCCTGCATCCTGTCAGAGAAAAGCCTATTTTTTACTACTGCGTAAAGTGCTGTACGTAGGTCGCGGAGAGCCCTCTACGTAGTCGGAGAGCCTGTCGGAGAGCCTCTCCGTCGTCTCCGGCGACATGAAATATTTTTCAAGTGTCCGTCACTCCGTCAAGCGACAACGGAGATGGCAAGGGCTACGATTGGTCCTCTAAAAACACCATTTCCGGAATTACTTTTCCGGTTTGACTACTATCACAACGTAAACACTGGACGCGCCATTTTCAAAACACCGACTAGAACGAAGACGCATTCGAGATGACTCTTTGAACACGTACAAAGCGAGCTAGTAGCGACCCCTAGGGGTCTCCGTGGTTACGCAGTTGCAGAAGTGTAACGCTGCCTAAACTCTGTATTTTAAGTTTGTCTGCCTTGAAGTGTCCATCTCACAATTACTCGACGGGGCGCACAAATCGAGTTAGAATTTGGACAAAAAATTAGATTTCACAATCCGTCTGGCAGCAGCACTCACACGTCGTGATTTCCACAGTGAATCCTGCCAAAGCTGCTTCCTCCGTCCTCTCGCTGCCTTTCTCTGCCGCAGGTTCACCTGCTTTTTATTTGCATGATTAATACATTCAACCAGGACTGTCGTATATATTGTACGATATCGTGTATTTATTGTAATTCAATCAGGACACCGTGAGTAGTTCCTCAGCATGTTGTGCACAGAGCATTTGCATAGAAGAGTCCTAACGTGCTGAACAGTCGGGTTCAGGAGCACAGCAGGTAGCAGAGAAGATAGCATATTTATCTGCGAAAACAGTTGTTGGCCACAAACAAACGATCCAACCGAAGCCAAAATATCCCAAAGTTTCCTCTACAAAACAAATTCTATTTAATTTGCGAGATGACATATTGTGTTCCCGCTGCACTGCACCTGTTCTCCTCCCTTTGTGCTCGCCGCTCTCCCCATCATCGCCATCGCCACCGTCAGCTACTTACGGACCAAAAAGGTCAGTTAATTTGGAAGTCTTTGTCGCTCCTGCCAACAAAGCTTTTTCTTGCCGTCGCAAGCTTTTTTTCTGCACCTCCTCCACTTCATCTGTCCATCTTAACTCAAATCTAGTTTGATCTGCCAACTATGGAGGTCAAGCACCGAAACTTCAGTCAATATTGTGCTTTACCAGTCACACTGGAAGGAGAGAGGAGGCAGAGGGGAGGGTCAGCAGTGGTGGCTGGTGTCTGTCTGTGGGAGAGAGTTAAAGGAAAGAGGCCACGCTGGCTCGGACTCAGAGACTGAAAGTTTTTTTTGCAACTCTTCAGAGTACAACGAGTTCTGACAGCAGGGGGATTACGAGCTGATAAATCTTTTTAGCCAGGAGAAGACTCTGACTCTGGATCGTTGTGTTTTCACCGCTGACATCCCATAAATATTTTTCTTTTTGTAGAATACGTATTCCAGTAGGACGGTTGCTTTATTTACCCTCGCACTGTTCGGAGGCATCTCTAACAGGAGCCCTGACGACAGCCGGCTCCACCGAATGTGAAGCAGCGATGGCGACTCAATTCCGATGTCCTCTCAAATTGCAGCGCTGCTTACTTAGTCATGTAGGAGGCCAGCCGTCCTGCTGAAAAACAAGTTGTTTGTGCCGTGATTTATTCTTTCTTCACCACCCCGATCTGAAGCTGCAGTTGAAGGTTGGAGTGAGAAAGAAGCAGCAGATTTAGGTTGTATCATGACCTGTTTTTATATCCTGTAGCTTCTTGTGCATGTAAAAGATCGAACACTGCACCAACAGAAGCTCATCTCTCCCACAGAAAACACTGCTCCTGAAACGCCTCGTTAGCCTTTAATTCTGTGACTTTGTGACATCACACTACGTCACAGAGTCACACATTTGCATAATTTACGCCTAGCTGCTAATTTGTCACGTAAGCATTGATTTAGCACAGCTGCTCTGTTGTTGTTGTTGTTTGTGGTGGTGGGTCAGGCCTGTGCGAGCTGACCAATCAGAGGAGACTGGGTATTCAGGAGGCGGGCCTTAAAGAGACAGGAGCTAAAACAGCAGACAGAGGGGGAATAAAGAGCTGCAGCAGTGGATATAATAAGAAAATGTATGTTTTTAGCATTAGAGCTTGTGAACCTGTTCTAGTAGTGACCCAAAATGAAATGATGAACCTGAAAATTAGCATAATATGTCTCCTCTAAACTGTGAGAGTTTGGCTCCTGAGTTATTTTCCGAACAGACTTTAGCTGAGAGTTGGCAGAAGGTGTTGAGGGTTTTCAAATGTTTGTTTTGGCTAATAGGAGGATAAAGAAGGGAACCAGAAGGCAAAAATCTGCTGCACAACTGTTTGTTATACAGAACAGACTTCTCTGCTGATTACCAGTGGTTCTGCCGCGGGACGGCTTTTCAGTCTGACAGGCTTGAAATCTGCTTGATTACACTTAAATTAGAGCCCGAGATATCAGAAGTTTCTCCACTCGGCGCCGATCAACCGGGCCCCTTGTGATGCACCTCAGGTATCCAACCAAGTTCAGCCCCAGTTCATTTCGGAGTATCGATATCTGCAGGGGCGGGAGCATCAGCAACTCTGATTGCACGGCCTTTCTAGCAGACATCCCGGAAATACGGCGTTCTCAGCGTTCCACTGATTAGCCGGTGCGATCCTCGTAGACCCAGCTAATCACATTCATCATGGATGAGGAGCTTGATCTATTGGAGATTAGATCAGTCAACACTCATCTGTGTTGAATAAGTGATTTGTGCAGTGCAGGGGACCTTCCACATGAGAGGATTCGCAATCACTCTGTGGCCAAAAAGGATTTCATTTTCATGCATGGAACGGTTTGATATTAACATTTATCTAACAAAAAACGATCTGAGCATATTGCTCCGAGTTATCATTATTCATGCATTAAGCTTTATCATTTTTTTTTTTAGGTCATAAGTGCTATGTTTTAAATATGACTAAATTGAATTCTGCCAGCTTACCGCTCCTGAATGTGCTGTGTTTTTCTTCTTCTTCCTCTTTAAATGTGACCGACCTGGCCTTTATTCCTGTGAAGTGTGACCTCAGATCGCTCGAGGGATTTATTTGTCATTTATGCCTTCCGGATATAATGTGTATGCTTTTGTTTTCCTTGGTTATTATGAGGGGATTTGATGCTTTATCACGGCCTGTTGTATATAATAAGGCTCAGTTTCTGTCTGTATGGATGGCCTTCTGTTCCATCATATCCTCGTCTGCATTTATATATGTTTAATATATCGATCCACCTGGTGGGCAGGTTATTCACTGGCTTTTGTTACTTGTTGAACCTCGATTGGAATATATTCCGACGTGGCATTCTCGCCTCGTCTCTCTCTGTTCAGATATTGCTATTTGGATTGTCTTTTATTGACTATACATGGAGGCATACATATTTCTCTTTCAGTGAAAACAAACGGGAGGAAATCAAACCGGCTCCTCTGGTCCGCCGACATGATCTCAAGCAGCGATGTAATCAACACACCATGTTCTTGCCATTGGACGTATTGTTTTCAGCGTGTCAAAGAGCATAATTCATACTCAGCATCAGCAGGCGTCGGTGTTCAGGGACGGCTGAATCATTTCTTGAGTTGTTTGTACAACCTCGGCGTAAATGCAACTGCACGGAGTTTCATCATTCAGTTCTCTTCAGTCTTGGTTGGTTCACACACACATATATATAACGGTACGTTCTCTCCTTTGTCCCGCTACTTTTTCGAACAGACCTCCCCCCTCCCGCCACAAGAGACCGCCCTCCCGGGTGTAAGACGGTGTTTGTCGGCGGTCTGCCGGAGAACGCCACAGAGCAGCTCATCATGGAGGTCTTCGGACAGTGTGGCGACATCACGGCCATACGCAAGAGCAAGAAGAACTTCTGCCATATCAGATTCGCAGAGGAGTTCACTGTGGACAAAGCTCTCTTCCTGTCCGGTGAGCCGTCTTCACTCTTACTAATTGTCTGAGTGCTTCTTGGTCTAATATTGTAGTGTATTTCTGTCAGAGCCATTTGGATAAATGACGAGCAAGAGTAGCAGGAAGAGTCCCAATTTCTCCACAGTCACTTATGCCCATGGGAAGTGGGTTTGCTAAACATGCATTTTTACACTCAAAAAGAAATAAATGAATGTTTAACTTTAGCCAAAATGTTCAAGAAGGCGCAAATAAAGTTCACAAACGCTCTCTTATCTCAACGACGTTCAAAACTGAGCAATTTCATCAGGGAGTCTGGGGAGGTCTTCTCATCTCTGTTGTTGACTGTGGCTGCTCTGACCTTTTAGTATGTCGGTGTTCAGGTTAGATGTCTTCTTCTAAACGTCTGGTTCCTTGATTCAAAAGTTGGTACAAGCTTGTGTACGTTAAAAATGTCAAGGTGTATTTTCTTTAGAAATGTCTAATCCAAGTCCCCCTCAGCTGTAAAGTATGTTGTTGTTGTTTCCTCTCATTCCTACAGTCAGTGTGTAGAGTTTGACACCAGAAGGCTGTTTTCACATTCGTTGCTGCAGGAGTAAATTCTCTCTGCTGTTTGAAAATCCGTTTTTTAAGAGGCCGGCTTATTAGAAAGGATTTGTGACACCAATACTGAACTTAAACAAGTGTGACCTGCGACGTGAAGCCTCCGTATACACCGAGAATGGACGTTTTAGTAAAGTCTGAGTTATCTCCTGTGAAGCGGTTAAACTCGAGAAATTACACGTATTTGCAGAATCGTAGATCCAGGATTTTTTAATGAGTGAGAGTGAGTTTTGAGAAGAAGGATTTTAATAGATAATATAACTTTCTTTGAGTAAAAACCACACCAGAAAGACATTATTAGTCAAAGTACAGTGTTAAAACTTGTCTGGAGGGGATCTTTAAAATTGTATTACGCGCGCTGCTAACTGTGAATGAAAGCTTACGATTCCACCGTTGAGTCAAATTATTTCACAATGTGCAGCTTAAATAAATCACTGTTGGATTCTGGGTAAATCGTGCAACAGCACATTTTGAATTAAGCTCTGCCTTCTTCTCCATGGCAACGCACGCCGAGGCTCCTGGGTTTTGTATTATTTAGAGCCGTCCAGCGTTCCAAACTTACTCCAAAATGTGATTTCACAGAAGCGCTGAATTATTTAAAGCTCGTGGCCATACCGCAAACCTAAGTGATCAATAAATGATTCAGGATTATCCCTTTTAACATGTGAAGAGCATCATTAAAGGAACATTTTTTAAGAAAAAAAGCAGTTCAGAGGGAAGAAATAGATGAGAACCAGCAGCTTCTGCCTCTCAGCAGCTCTGTTGGGTTATGAGTTGGTACACTCACAACGTTTCATGACTATAGAAAGTATAGATGACTACTGAAGGTGAAATGTGTAAGATATGTCCAGAGTTTGAGCTTAAAACAATCAACAAGTAAACTAAGGACATCAGCAGAGAGCTGAAGGTAACACTGACAGTCCAGTAGTCCAGCTCCTCGTAGTTTCAACTGGGAGATCAGCAATCCAGCTGCGTTCACTGGGGACTGCTGAGTCTGTAAACACCTCGTATCTACAGCCCAAGTTGCCTACAGCATCAGTACAGTGAGCAGCAGCTGGCTGTTTCTCTGCTGGCCGACAGGTTTCCTTATCTTACTGCTGTACTTGCAGCTTAAAATGTGTAAAAAACAAAAAAACTCCTGCAGACTTTTCATCTCAGGTGAGATCAGAACACATTTTTAATAATAACCTTCATCAGGTAATCTTACAAGACAATCGGTTAGACCATCTTAAGCGAGTTGGTGGACCAATCGGGTCACACTAAGGACCAATATTATCATCACACCTGGACCAATAAAGTCCCGATACTGACTCCAAACTGAAATGAATCAGACAGTACAGATATGTACAGGATGAAGCTAAATGGCACAGTAGGCCTTCAATAAAAACATCTAACATTTGTAAGATCATATGTAGGGAAAAGTTAATATATTAATCAAAATGTGCGTAGTCATAACAAGGTAAATATAATAATGCAGTCGTGGTTGAAGGTTAATGATGTCCTTAGAAGAGTGTCGGAGGTTTGCCTTCCTCGTCTTCTTCTACGCACATGTTGATCCACAGATATGCACAAGTTTTATTCTGTGAACCTTTTAAAGTAGTAAAAAGCAGCTCTATTAACCAGCATATGTTTTTCTTGGATTTTCACGGCAGCTTCTGGAACCCAAAGTCTTAAATCTCTATCTACTCCCGCTGCTTTAAAAAACCCATTTAACCTCGCAAACCAATTCAGCATTATTCCCAGCATTATTAAGTGTGTGTTCATGCATTTCCAAGTGTGTGTGTGTGTGTGTGAATTAGTTTGAATGAGAGATCTCTGTGATTTCATCTGCCGCTATTCTCACGGTGAGATGTGGGAGCTGAGGCCCGTATATTAGCCAGATGACAGAGCTGTGTAGTTTTCCCATAAATAAAACCCCCCCACACACACACACACCCTATGCAAACACAGTACCCGGCAAAAGACACACACTCCAGCAGTCCCGGCACCCTGAGACCTCCGCGTATGAAATATTGAAGCAGTGTGAGATTGGGAGCCTGAAGCAGAGAGAGCGGACTGAATTAGAAACCCCCGAACTCACCCTCTTTCTTTTTTTCCTGTTTGCGCTGCCATGTACACCACCACCACCACCTCCACCCCCCCTTCTCTTATGATGAGTGTGTTGGGCCTGACAGTGAATCGCACCGGGGATCATTACTGTGTCCGGCTACACACACACACACACACACACACACATAAACAGTCTTTCTGAGCATTTCAACCAATTAAATCAGAAAATGGGCATGATTTCACTTCAGCTCCGCAACCAGCCATTAGTGAAAATTGAGTAAGGAGGAGAGCGTGATGATAAGAGGGGAGTAGTGAGGTAATGAGGGATATTGTGGTCTTTCAGTGCCACTAGAGGAGTAATTGGCCTCCAGTCTCTCTCTGGTGTATTGACAAAACGACGCGGGCCTTCTGAACTCGGCAGAACCGCGCAATTACAATATATATATCCCGAAATGACGAGGTCCAACAAGCAACAAAAAAAAAAGCTCATAAAAGTTTAAAGAGAGAGGTAATAGAGAGCTTTGCTCAGTGGTTTGTTATCTGTTAAGTCGTAAGTCTGTGAAGGGGAATCGAAGGTGACCGGCCCAGAAAGAAACTCTGCAACATGAGCGCATGTTTGTTGCTCTCCTGCTTCTTTTCTCCCGTGTTGACTCAAATTCAGGCCTCCAGGCATGTTTTTCATTTGCATTAAAAAGAGTTCCTTACTCGTTCGTCTAGCAGATGTAAGACTGGAGCGATTATCATACAGTATATTTACAGAATCACTGAGAAATCAGCGACGTTCGATAAAAGTGTGACCACCAGATCGGAGGAGGAAGTGTGAAGTCGGCAGCTGTCAGAAATTAGAGGCGTTCAGGCTTCATCAGTCTGAGACCGACGAGGGACCTTTTGTCACATGTCATCCTCCTCTTCTCTCCCCCCTTTGTTTCTCGTTGCTCTCCACTGTCAGATATCTAATGACGAGACTAAAAGGCTACAGCCATCTTTTCCTGTGAGACGGTATTCAAGAGGCATCAAGTACAAACGGAACACGTTTACAGACACAGCGTGAACATTAAGACAAAAGGAGAAAACAGTAAATAAAGCCAGCATTCTAATCTAAAATCAAAATATGTAAAGTTTTCTAAATTTCCAAAGGTGTGTTTAGTTTTTATTGATGGATGCCAGACAGGAGGGGAAGAGGGAGGGCAGATCGTCCACCAGTTAATCGATCAAGGATGATGTTCTCTCAGACGGATGATTAAAAAAATGCTAAAATGGTCACCCAAGTAGAAGACGGTCTAAGTTTAAGGTGCTCTGCTGGCAGCTTGTACGCTCACTGTGGGCAACCAGGCACCCGCGGGCTCCATGTCTGGAAACAATTAAAATGATGGGGTGATAATGGCTCTACAGGAGAACTCAGGGGCTCTGACGGTATACAAATGTGATGAGGGATGCTATGCTTTAGTCTACCTCGTGATTGTGACCATGAGTCGGGATAGAGACGTCGACGTGCTTCCCAGCTCCAAAACAAAAGCACAATGGTGACAGTAACGCCAAAACCTTGGTCGCCAAAGTCTTGAATGTCAAACTCTCATTGCAGTTCATCCAATAGTTGTTCAGATATTTTAGTCCGGATCAAAGATGTGGACAGAAGAATGCCAAATATAGTGAAGACGTGTATATTTGATGGACAGCACGCTGTGAAGATGACATCAAACTGTCAAGCTGACAGATTGCTTCATTTTACTGGGCGACCTCCAATCACATCCACCTTCTCCCGCCTCCACTTCCTCCCATCTGCCAATTCTTTTTTTCTTTTTATAATTTTTTTACATCTTTTGTCTCCTTTAGGTTATCGCGTCCGTTTAGGCTCCAGCACGGACAAAAAAGACACCGGCCGTCTCCACGTGGACTTCGCCCAGGCGAGAGACGACCTCTACGAGTGGGAGTGTCGCCAGCGCATGTTGGCCAGGGAGGAGAGGCACCGGCGCAAGATGGAGGAGGACCGCCTCCGACCGCCCTCGCCTCCGCCCATCGTCCACTACTCGGAGCACGAGTGTAGCCAGCTGGGAGACAAGATCAAAGGTACGACATGCACGTGACACGATACCGCGTAAGAAACGGAGCTCGGTAAAGAAGCAAGATCTTGGCACGAAAATATTTTCTTCAATTAGTCTGTGAATATTCTCATTCATCCAGGTCATAGTTATCTCAAGGAAATTGAATCGAACGCAACTGGATTTGGTTTTTGTCTTTGAAGACGTTTCACCTCTCATCCGAGAGGCTTCATCAGTTCCTGCTCGCTTGACTAGGCTGGGACTAGTCCAACTAGCCGGTGTGGAGGTCCAGCTATTTAACCTCTTAGGAGGCGGTCACAAGGCCACTGATGTCTATGGGTCGTATGTGCTCCATTATTGCCAACGACAGTCGTTAGTATGGTCGTTGGGGATGGTGGAAAGTTGGTTTCGACTTCGTTAGTGACACAATAGAGCACTAACGAAGTCGAAACCAGCTTTCCACCGCAATAATGGAGCACATACAACCCATAGACCTCAGTGGCCTTGTAACCGCCTCCTAAGAGGTTAAATAGCTGGACCTCCACACCGGCTAGTTGGACTAGTCTCAGCCTAGTCAAGCGAGCAGGAACTGATGAAGCCTCTCAGATGAGAGGTGAAACGTCTTCAAGACAAAAACCAAATCCAGTTGCGTTCGATTCAATTTTCTTCAATTAATAGCAGGGGATTTTAAATGTATACGAGGTGAATGTATTGTCACATTGTTAATAAGCAAACTCTCGTAGAAATGGATCCACTTCTGTTCCAACACACAGGGTGGGGAGTAAGGTATAATTTTGTGCTTGCTGTTGGCACCCAATGCGAGCCGCAGGGTTACAGGGATGGTCCTAAGCTGCAGCTGGTGAAACTGACAAAGCAGTTTCTCTGATGTCCTAACAAATTCAGGGAATTTGTTTTCAGAGGACGTTACACAGAGGCTGTTAAACACGGCAGATCGGTTTACTCTCCCCTCAGCACATGCTCCTCTCTCTTATCTTGTCCTGTCTCCTCTCCCCTCCCCCTCTGCACCTCTTATTTCTTCCCGGCTCATCCTTTCCCATTTTCTCCTTTCACCCCCCCTCCTTTATGTCGAGTTTCCGTCTGAATAAACTCGTTCCTCTAATGAGCAATGACACTTCCAGGTTTCAGTCACAGTTGCACGATAGCAAAATGCCTGTGACTTTTCTGCCACTCTGCCATCTGCGCGAGTCTCTCTCAGCCCTGCCTTCCCTGGCCTCGCTGTAAAGAGCTCGAGAAACGCTGCTGTTGTATCCGCGGATTTGTTTCTGATCACTTTTGGCTGCTGTTGGGAAAACACACATCACGGTTATTTGCTGCAGCTTTAGGTTTTTACTCTCTCCGGAGGGGAAAAGAGGGAGGTTTAGCTGTTTTCGGGGCCGGTTATGTTCCTGCACGCCAAACCTGTTTTGTCCTTTTGAAGACAGGAGGCCACTAAAAGAGTTTCATCCTCTCGCTTTACTCTCTCCATTTCCTGCAGGTGTTGTTAAAGAGTCGCTCCTTTTGTTTCATTTTTGTCCTCTTGTCATTGTTCTCTTATTTTAATCATTTCAGCGTTACCTCACATAAACCCGGACTTTATATTGTTGACCTTTCACTCAACAAATAAAAAATTGCTTGCTTGCCTTTATTTGTCTTTATACTACAGCCTTGTCTCACATGGATTATGATAATCATGTTCACTTTTACAAGGCTTTGTAATCTTTTTTGGCTCGCGAGCTTTACTGTCCTGGGACTGCGCACGAATAATTTATCTTTGCTTTCTCCCCGACTGTTCCTCTTCTCCGTGTTTCGCAACCTCTCGGCCAGACGACGGCAAGTTCCCCGAAGCGGTGCGCGTGCTCCTGACCTGGCTGGAGCGCGGCGAGGTCAACCGCAGGAACGCCAACAACTTCTACTCCATGATCCAGTCCTCCAACGGCCACATCCGCCGGCTGACGGGCGAGAAGAGCCAGCACGAGAAGGAGATGGAGGAGGCCAAAGACAAGTTCAAGACCGCTCTGTCCGGCATCGTGGGTCAATGTGAGTCTCGTGTTCTCAGTCACACACACTACAGACACTATTATTTTTGTATGAAGGCCAAAGATTGAGTCAGGATCGCTCACACACATTGAGGGGGAGAGGGTAACTCATTTAAAGTTTACTAGAATACTCCTTGTTTTGAAGTCAAAGTACAGGAGGAGGATAAGAATGAGTCTCGGCTGGATCACTGTAAGTTTCCTTAACGTAATCATACTGTAAAACATACAGCCAGTTATTCACAAACGATGCCAAGATCCCAGTCAAGACTTTATGAGCCTGAAATGCTGCAAATAAGTAAGTATGATAACGTCCGCAGCCCTCTTTGACTCCCACACGGTGCACAGAGCATGTGTGCACGGTCTGAATCGCTAAGGAGCATCGCACACTGTGGATGTAAAGGTTGTTGAGTTTAACAGCGTCGTAAAAAGCCGCCTTGTTTCATTGCTAGTTTGTGTTTGGGAGGATGTGAAAGGTAAGTTTGATTTCTTTCCTAACAACCAAAAAGGGGGTTCAGTGTCCTCACTCCTTCAGATGTATAAATATTTTACACACAACGAGGAAAAATAACACCGGCTGGAATAGTGTTCGAGCTGCCTTCAGATGAAAGTAGTAAGTAGCCCGACACGTTCACTGCATGAATACAAACATATAGAGTAGATGCACGCTCGGCTCGTTACAATTGATGAAAGGCCAAAGGCAACGTCTGCTCCCCTGCCCGCCTCTGACAGCTCCGGCCGAGCAGCTGCTGGTTTACACCGACGCCCTGCGGCACTTTGTCTCCGCTTATCCCTCCACACGCATGTTAAATAGAACGTAAACATCCTTGAAAACGAGGTAAAGTTTCCAGTTTTTGTTTCGTTTTATTGTGCGTCGAGTGAAGAGTACATGTAGGACACGTAGGAGATTTATGTGGCTGTGTTTGCAGGCTGTAAACCGCGTAAACGGAAGCAGAGTTGCTGTCCTTGTGTTCGCCGTCCTCCATCATTTCAGCCAATGCAAACACATTCCTATTCATGACTTTGCCCTCCTCTTGGTGCATTGCTGGCCATATTAATGACAACACAGAGACTGGACTCCTGTGAGATGTTTCGCTTGGGAACAGCTCCCGGCCCACACCAAGTAAACGCAGCCTGGCGATGCTTCTCGTTGCCGTCCACACAGGTCTGTCTCTGATGGAATATGTCGCCTTAAAGGTCAGTTCACCCGAGTCAGGAAAAAAAAAGTATTACTTAGTCCCTAGAGGGTTCAGACCATGCAGATGGCTTTCGTTTTATGTGCCCGGGCTCTGAGATATTGGCTTCTCAATCTTCGGCTGCTACGCTAATACAATAAAGCCGCGGAGAATTTCATTTGTGGCGCTCAAAGCGTCGAAAAAAAATAATGCATTTCAAAAGACTCGAAAGCATTTTGCCTTTCCAGAAACAATGTCCCTCTTTCTAAAGATAATCCACAGACCTTCGCTGTGAAGAGTTTCCATTTGAACTTTCTTTTCTGCCATATTGAAAAGAAGTGGAATACAAAAACACACACACACACACACACACACACACACAGTCTCTAGCCTTTCCTCTCTTCTCTGACTTCACCATCGATCTGCTCCATCAAATTACAGGGTGCTGGGAAGATGCTATTGATCCCTGTACTGTTCTCTCTCTCTCTCTCGCTGCTCTGCAAACACACACACACACACACACACATAGCCGGCAGTCATATTGACCCCCACTCTCCCCTCCTCCGTGTACATTAGGACCTCGGGGATACACAGACCACCCGTACGCTCCGCCCTGACCACCCACATGACAACAGATAGAGACGACTGTATCGCTGCACTGCAGCTGAGCTGAGTCTGACACAGAGGACTCAGACTCAGACCAGCTGTCATCACCACATCACATGTGGACATGTAGACAACCCGGGAGTTAAAGGTCTGGTCCGAATGAGAGTAATTGGAGTCCCGCTGTTCAGTTTCTGCACCGTCACATTGCAGCTACCGAACTGTTAACTGCAGAGGTGTGAAGATTTCAGCTGTTTCTTTTAGAAGAAGACAGAAATCTGAATAGGGGGAAAGGGAGTCAGGAACACTGAGCTACTTTAACAAAGTGTCCTTGCGCAAGATTCCCTTACAGCCGGCTGCTGTGGCGGAGCTGCACAGTGGTCAACGGTGGCACACTTAATGTAGGTTATTTTTGGCAGCTGCCAGTTGCTTAGCAAAATTTCCCTTGTTAAAAAGATATTACACAAGACAAAGAGTCTGCAGCTCTGTGAGCCTGCAGAGGAGCTCTGTCAACACGCTGATGTTCAGCAGACATGTTTGCCAAGTTCACACTCACAGTTCACAGTTTAGCATGTTAGCATTGGCGTGCAGTTTGAACAGTTAAGATGAAGGCATTCAACAGAGATCTTACCTTTAAGTTTTCCATCAAAAGTAGGGTGGGTGGCAACCTTCAACCCAGGGTGAGGTAACAGGAAGCAGGAAATTTTGGTGAAGCATGAATGGATGTGATCCCTCACTGTTTGCAGCTCCTCGTGCTGGGACTCGTTAACCTTTAAGAATAAAGACAGTAGTCAGGTGAAAAAACTCAAGTAAAAAAGTGTATTCATACACTTTCATACACATTCATAGTCTGCCAAATCAGTAAGACAGCAGTGGTACCTGTAAGCGTTTATCCAGGAACTCATTGCCTCCTTTAAACCCGTACTGGTATTCATAGGGAAAGCTCCAGTCCCTGACCAGGAACATCAAAGACTGTGGGAGGAAAAGAAACAGTTTTAATAAACATATCAAACAGAACAAAAACATCAGATACATGTCGAACTTCAGCGACAACGCGTCGTCATATTTGCAGTAAAGAACAAGAGTGCAGATATTAGTTGTGCAAACATTTGTATTTGACAAATTAGGTGATGGTTTTGGATTAAAATTCAGGAGATGAGGTTGTTACTAGTCGTCATGAGAGAGACGTGAATATCTATCAAATATTAAGGAAATCCATTTTAGGATTCAGCCGTGGAGGTGTGTCTCCTCAGAGTTGCCTTCAGGCAGGAGTTGCAACCTATAACTGTCACCCAGCAGAGAAAAGTGTTTCCTGTCACCACTGAGGGGAGAAAGCAGATCAGCTCCGTCAGCTCAGTCTTTGAAGCTGAAGAAAAAAGTGAGCTAGCTGTACCGAGCGAACGCTAAGCTAAGAAAACATAAATAACAGCCGCGTGATTGAAGGAAACTGACAACGACTCGCAGAAATAAAACGCCACCAGCTGCAGTGGATCTGAGGGGTTTGGGACCTGGAACAACAACCTCTTTTAATTTCCACGACTCTGAGAGATCTTAGTGTTAATTTTACACTCTGGTCTGTAGGATTCATCCTCTTTATAGGAGCCATTTATATCTGTAAATGGTAAATGGACGTTTTTCCAGTCTACTGACGACTCACAACACTTGTCTCATTCACTCGTTCACACACTGATGGCAGGAGCCACCCTGCAGGGTGCTGACCGGCTCTTTGGGAGCAATTCGAGGGTTCAGTTTCTTGGCAAAGTTTCATGGCAGCCTGTCAAGTAGTTTTTTAGATTTTTTTCAAAGTGCCCATCACTCCTGTCGAGCCGAGCTCCTCGCTAAAAGAAATCAAAGTCAGTGTTAGCAGAGCAACTGTGAAGAACCAGCACACCATATATCATGTAGGCATGTGGGGAAGATTTAGACTTTATTTAAGTTTGCGTGTGGGAATTATGCATCCAACAATCCACGAGGTGATGCACTGGCATCAGCAGGTAAGCAGATCACACGCTTGCACACACACACACACACACACATATAAACACACACTCACACAGTTCTTTACATCCCTAGTTGACTCCACTTTCTCACTCCTCTGCTCCTTCCCACCTGCCCTCTGTCTTTCTCTCTCTCTCTCTCTGTCTCTGGATGGTCTCTGGTCCTTCCCTGCATCCCGCCACAGTTGAACAGATTGTGTCTGTATTCCAAGCTGCTTCCAAACAAAAGGCATGGGACCATTTCTCCAAAGCTCAGCGCAAGAACCTGGACATGTGGCGCAAACAAGCGGAGGTTAGTACACTTTGATTTCATTCTGTTTGTTCACGTGATTTATGGGAAATTTAGACTCCTGTCTCCCTCTTTACTCATTGTAAAGTTCCTTATTTTTTCTATCGATAGCTCAGATGCTTAAATTAAGGTCGTATAATGATTGAAACAAGAAAAAATGAAATCAGAAGTGAAAAAAGCAGACTCCGTGTTACAGTAAGTACTTTGAACGAAGCCAGGATGCAGAACAGGTGGCTGATCACTCCAGACACACCCAGGTCCAAACCTCCATCCCTCCCTCCTCCCCCTCCCTTCCTGGGTGAGTTTTCCATCTCTAACGGTGTCCAGAACACAGGTAAATCTGTACGAGCCTTTTTCCCCCCAACAAATACGAAGATTTTTTACTTTTTGAGCGGATAATTAAGGAGGAGCATCTCGAGCCATTAAAAGCCTCTTCATTTTTTGAATCTACAGACTCTTTTTCTTTTTGGTCTTCTGCTATCTGCTCGCCATTTTTTCTCTCTCTCTGCCAAATGGAGCATTAATTAGCATGATGATGGGTTGTATTTAACGGAGGGTCTTGAGTGTGCTGCAGTCCGTGGGTCTAATGGACCATATATGATCATGTCCGATTGGTAAGTTTCTCTAAAACCTCAGCACAAACAGCAAACAATCCAAAAGTGTGATTTTAGACAAACACTGATAACAGACTGTCACACAGCAGGAGCAGCAGTCAGCTTGTACAAACACGTCTCTTTACAGGTAGGTCTGACAAAGTCAATCTGTTGCTCTGATGTTCGGATTTGCTGCAGAATTACTGAAAATTACGAATTACAGGAACCGTTTGAACACTTATCACGCTCATAATAGCGAGTGAGGAGGTCTTTTAACACACACCTGATGAGTAAGTAGGAAGCCGAGTGATGCATGTTCATGTGCAGATGCTTGAGTAACACGGCTGGTTGTGCGACGTCAGTAAAGGCCACTTCTGTGCTGTTTTTCCTCCCTCGCTCAGACCTTGAGAGTCTCGGCGTTCTTCACATTCGGGAATCGCTCTCCTCTGTATCAACAACGCGGCAGACATTATTCAAATCTATTATGAGTGTTTCCATCAGGCCTCAGGGATCTGTCCATTCTCTCTCCGACTTCCTTTGTAGAGATCTTGTACACACACACACACACACACACACACACTGCATTCACCAGGGAGTACAACGTGACCATAGATGCAAGTGAAAGACGCCACTGTGGGCGGATGGTCCGCTGCAGAATATGTCCTCGTTCAGAAAACATTGTTCTGAATAAATCCTCTAAAAGACGTCCTGGTTCAAACGCTCTTTGTAGTTTTTTCTCTTCCAGCTACTTTACACTGTTATATACCTGTGAGAATAGACTTTATTCTCATTCAGAGTGGGTTTTATGTGTGCGTGTGTGTGTGCGTGTGTGTGTGTGTGTGTGTCTCTGTGTGAGACGCGAGCAGACAGATGAAGTCATTTGGACTCAAAGCTTTTGGTTCAGCACCGGCCCGACTTGAGTCCGTATCTCTCTGTTTAAGTAAGTTAATACACGGTGAGGAATTATACGAGCGGGTGGAAATAATTAAACCCTGCTAAGAGGAATTAAATATAGATTTACCTGCCAACAGGTGTTTTTGCCACCAAACTACTGCGGTCCGTATTTTTATATTGACGATAGATCAACTGTCTTCTTCTGTGTTAAAGCGGTCGTTCATTCTACTGATAATTAACACCAGACTGAAATAATATCAGGCTGTGTAGCCAAACACAAGTTTCAGATCTCCTTAAAACTCATACGTGCTCAAACTGGGATACAAAACGAAATAGCACAATATTATTTTGCCAAATTTTATTCATAAGCATCAGTAATGTGGATACAAGGACTAAGAGGGCAAAGGCAAAGTATTAGAGTCGTAGAACGATCTGGTAAATTATAGATTTCCTTTTACTGCTCTCACCTGCTTAGCAACACAACAGTGTAAGCAAACTGTTTTGTACCGACCAGCAGACAGACGGGCAGAATGAGTGATTAGCTGCTGATCATTGTGCGACATTTATCATCTAACGAGCCGTAGATTTCCCCCCGGAGTCAAAAGGGAAAAAAAAAACGGAGATGAAAGAGGCAGATTATTGGGCGCATTAGGGCAGCTGTGGCTCAGGAGGTAGGATGGAGTCACTGGTTCGATTCCCCGGCTCCCCTGGCTGCATGTTGAAGTATCCTTTGAGGAAGACGCTGAACCCCAAATTGCTCCTGATGACCCACCAGACTTCTGATTAACGGACAGTAGCTCTACCTTTCAGCCACAACTGAGCCACGTACTTCTGTAGCGGGGACACACTGATAGTCTAATATCTAATATATAGCTGGTTGAAAAGAAAGCAAAATGGGGTCTTAGACATTCAGACTGATTAAAGCCCAGTTTTCTTAGAAATCTATGTTAAAATCCCAGTTGGAGCTCGCTGGATATTAGAAGTTTCCTACAGCTCCTTAGAAAACACAACCTCAGTGTTGTCAGCAGAGATCCGTCACAGAGAAACAGCAGCTTTCCATCATGTTTCTTTCCTCTTGATGAAGAAGAACTCTCTCGCCTTTTAGCTCCAGCTTGGTTACCATCAGCAACCGGGTAGATACATGGATTCTCGACTTGGCTTGAAGCTCCAGTTTCTTCACCAGCGACTTGTTTACTTCGGCTCCCTGTCATTAATCGCTGCGCTGGTGGAGCGCGCTCGGCTTTTGCCTCGGGGTTCGTACAGTGTACGTGGGTGTAATGAGAGCCGAGAGATGCGACCATATTGCCACATTGTGAAGGTCAGAACCAAAATAGCGGGCTAAAAGTGTCAAAAGGCTGCTTAGAGCTGCAGAGGCGGGTGCTAATTCTCGGCGAGGCCAAGCCGAACTGGTCATTCTTTAACATCACAAGTCTGGAGTGATTTGATTTAAAAGCGAAAGATGTGTCTTAATCCAGGTTCACTTTGACAGGCCTGCCTCAGAGGCTGTCATCTATACGTCTGGCAGCCTCTGGCCAGCGTAAAGAGCATAGGTAAGTGAGTGCAGTTGCTCAGGGGTAGTTTATCATCAAATAGGCAGCCAGCCTCACTCTCAGTCGTTGTATATTCAGTATGATTCTCGGGCCCGGAGGTGAAATATGGAGGAAGGAGCGGCGGTGTTGAGTCGCTGCAGCTCTCAGGCCGAATCAGACAACAGCTGCCTCCCTCTATCAGTGTTTTTATGCGCCGTGTGTGCTTGTGTGTGCACACTGTGCTCCACACACACCAGATGGTTGTGTGTCTGCGTGTGTCGGTGTGTCTGGAGTACCTGTTTGACCTCTGCCACGGGCTCAGGCTGATGGTGTCAGCTGACAGATGGTTGTAAGTTTACGTACTCTCGGGCAGCTTTTTGCTCCCGTTAGCTTTTTAGGAGTATTTTTCAGCCTGTTGTTGTGAATTTGTCATTGACGGAGCAGTCGTGTTTCTATCTGCTGGTGTTGTTTAGTCTATATGTGGTTCAATAGGCTCCTCTTCAGATGGTAAAGTGAGAACTCTTTCCATCTGTTCAACTTGTTCAACCTCTTTTACAAGTTAAATGTGTGAATGTTTTATATAAAAGTTGATGCCCAGATGATGCTGAGTGTGGTTCAGTGTGAAATAATAATCACAGGGAGGTTACTAAAGGTGAGTTACGTGGTGTTTTGCACGTAGATCCACGTTAATACAACACAAATAACACATTCGATAATATAAACGTTTCCTGCATGGAGTCGACATGATCTTATTTGTCCAGAGTCGAGTTGTATCCGCACGGTCTTCACTGAGCCGTGATAAAAGTTCAGCACTGTAGATTATCATGTAATTAATGTAATAGTGAAATAAATCACCTTGCTGTATAAGACTACACGTCTTGTACATATTAATCATCTGTTCATAAAGCACAAGATCAGCCTGTCGGAGCATGAGGTCTAAAATACTCGCGAGGATCATTTTAGAAAATACAATTTGTTCTAATCGAACACAAATATCAGTTTTTCTCTTTATTTCTTCATTTTTATGCCTCCGGCCTCAACTATCACTGACTTTCTGCCTTTTCCGTAATTCTTGTGAATGATCAAGAGCACCTTGAGGGAATTTCTTCAACTTCTAGCAACATCCACTTTGACTCAAGCGTGAACTAATTAGAAGTTGGGGGTCAAAGGTCACTGTGACCTTAGTTAACAGTTGATATGATGACTAGAATCACCACCTTGCGGTTGTTTGCATCTGTGCACCAGTCAAGTTGCTGTTGCTGAGCTTTGCAGTTGAATAAAGAGCAGGACATTTATTGCCGAATAATAAAATGTCAGGGTGAAGTTGACCTTTTGACCTCTTGAATATAAAATGTCTTCACCTCATCACCACATCGTTTGTGCCAGATTTTAAGGCGTTTTTCGAAGATATTTTGTTCACAAGAACGAGACGGACATCTTGAAAATGTAAACGTCCACGGCTCGGCATAATCATAACAATGTCTCGTAGGATTAAATGATAAGGTTATGACATTTTATATCCAAAAGGTCAAAGGTCATCAAAATGTTATTCAACACCACAGCTGGACATGAACAAATGCCAAAAATGAGCCACAGCTGCTACAAATCGATTACAGAGGAATCACTGGGTCAACTTGTGTTAGCGGACGTTTTTCAGCCCTCTGTGTGAAAAACGGCCGATCACTCGCTCTCCCATTGTTAGCTGCGCTCTCTCCTCTCTATCCTCCGGCAGCGTTAACGTTAGACCTCCTCTTCTTAATCCGGACACTCCTGTAGCTCAAACATCTGCTCACAACGGGGAATGAAAGCCGACTGGCGTTTAAAACCCCACGCAAGCACCGATTCTCAGAAACGCGATGTTTCACGGTTTGGTCTAAGCCGTCTAATGTGTGAAAAGTGTCCTGAGGTTTCTGTTTGTTTGCTCTTTGCTTCTCTCCTGACACACACCTGGAAGGTTTGTACTAATTTACAGCCGGTGCATTTCAGTGTGGGGGTTGACCGTAATCTTGAAACCAATTTGAAGCCTGCTTGTGGTTACTGGTCTCCAGATGGATTTAGTCATTATTGATTTTGTCCGTAAGGTTAAAATGAAACAGAGAAGAGTGATATTATACAGTTACTGCCGTTGGGTTTCCACGTGCAGTCAATTAGAGTGAAACATGGGTGTAATAAAAAAACAAACTGAAGAGGCTGTTCACGTTTGTTGTTCCCATCTGTCCTGAGTGATCCGATCACAAGTGGACGGCTTTAAGCCCGTCGAATCACGACTTGGCACGGAGCGCATCGCGACATACGTGACCTCTTGTGATCGGATCTCTATACAAGAATATACCCCGACATCACTTGAACAAACCGATGTTTTTTTATGCATAATACATAAATTTCTTCATGTATAACATTTGTAGAATTCACAGGTCGGCCCAGATAGTTAAGAACCTGTTGTCGACAGAACGTATCGGGTTTCTAACACAGCAAATCAAAAAATTTGTGTTTTTTTAAAGGAAGTCTGGGGTCGTTCTCCACGGACATCAAAGAAGTAGCCTTTATCCGTTTCTGTTCAATGTATTTGTACTATCTACCATCACTGTGTTATATTCTTTAATACATCTGGTGAAAATGGTGAAATCAGTTTCAACAGTGTGTTCAAACAGTAGCTGGGAGATAAAACGCACTTCAGACAGGCTTTTACAGTGATGCCAAAACAAACTGACACTTTTTTACAAGGAAATAAACATCGTAATGTTTTGTTTGTAATAGAAAATTTGTAGCCAGTTTCTCCTCATGCAACAACTCTTAAAATCAGGCGATTTGTAAGGGAGGCTGGTGGTATTGTGGTTACGAGTTCAATGACAAGTTGAAGGAGACGGTGCTTTCACAATCATACACAGAAATCAGACTGTTTAATCCGTTATGATTGTTTCACGTCAGACAAATGGCTAAGAAAATGTGGCCACATGCGTCCTAGACTACCTCAGAATATGGTCTTGGTGACTGGATCTCCGATGCGTCCTCGACCTCTCTACTCAGAGCTGTCCACTTGTGATCGGACCCACTCAGGATGCATGTTGATGCCAAATGTGAACAAGGCCTGAGATGCTTTTTATGCTCTGTCATCCCGAATCAGACTCATCTGACGGTGTAAGGCTTTGACATTTTTCGACAGGAGCTCTTGTTGTCACTTTCACACACTTATCATCTATTTTAGCGTCATGATTGTGCAGTAACAGGTACAAAACTGTGGGAACAGGTTATATTTGTGCTACCACCTGCCACACTGCTGCGCCAGAAGTGTTAAGCACCATCCTTCTCATCTTTTATCACCTCTTCTGTTCTAATCTGTCGTAAGTGTATTCACAGCTAATGCTAAACAGTAACAGTGAAATCAAAGTGGTGCGTCACGGATGATCCTGCTACAACATCGCTCACGAGCCTCCGCGGTTCTGACCCGCCCTTCCTCTGCTTCGTGTTCTTGCAGGAGATCAGAAACATGCACAACGAGCAGCTGATGGGCATCAGGCGAGAGGAGGAGATGGAGATGTCTGACGATGACATGGAGGACGCCCCTGACAGCAAGGACTCGGAGGACTCGGGTATGCATATGCACGCACGTACTCACTGTCAACATGACGGGCCATACACTGATCAAGGTCTCAGGAGAACGGACACAAAGCGTGTTAAATAACAGAAGGAGGCAGCTCGGGTTTGACTGAAAAGACAGTAATCATCCCCCAAGCATCTGACAACGCTCCATGAATAAAAAAACACGTTTAAACTACATCAGGATGCTGACACCTCAGACGCCGCGCCGTGCGCGACTACTAAAAGACATTCTCCGCGGTCCAGCCTTGTGAATGTACATACGAGCGTCTGTGTGTGTGAAAATCTGTCTACACCTGCCAGCCGCCATCTAATCTCAGATCAGGGCGCCACTGAAGTGCCATAATCTTCAGTTTTTCCCCTCGATGCGAGTGCTGAAGCAACAAAAACTAACGGCGCTCCTAATCTCTACAATAACCCATAACTCTACAGTCGTCACCGGGGCAGCGGGCGTGAAACCACCGCATGTAACGCCGTCTCTCATCTTGTGTTTTTTTCCGACCTGCGTGTGTTGTTGTGCTCACTTCACACACTCTCTTCGTGCCTTTTAATCATTCTGATCTCTGCCATTTGCTAATATGACAGCTTCTCTAATCAGCATGCAAATGTATGTAAATGCAGTCGTCGGCTCAGCCCCTTCTCTTTTGCAACCTTGCTATTTAGCTATCAGTAATTAGCAACGCTGTCAGAGACCTGTCGTTTAGCTCGATGCTACAGGATCGGCTCAGGTGACAGGTGTGAATGCGACACTTCTTGGTTATTTGCGCTGACAGGCCGACTGTTACAGTCCCTTTACTCGCTAACCTTTAAGCAGAGGGGGCATATTTACACGTCAGCGGGCGGCGCTGATAAACACCTGTGTTATGACTGCAGCCTCTTAAAAAGTGAATCGATGCTCCGCGTCTGACTCATGTAAAGAATAGAAAGCAAAACAACCGCCCGCGTGCATGACTCCCTGTCTGTAGGTGTGTGTGTGTGTGTGTGTGTAGGTGTGTGTGTGTGTGCACGCTCATGGATATCTGCAGGTCGATAGCGCCGCCTCTTATGTAACAGCGAGGGGAATTGCTCAGAATCTGGCCAAGTGGTTGACATCTCCTCACGCCAAGTTGATGAGGCTCTCAGATCAATACTCTTCTCACCTTAAACCTTCATTTTTTTTTTTTTTTTTTTTGCGCCGGGCGAAAAACTACACACAAACACGGCGAGGACGCGCACACACACTCAACCCAGCGAGAGTTCATTAGAACCGCCGATGGTCCTCCATGATAGACTGCAGGCAGCACTCATGAACACCTACACAAAGCCTCACCAGATACGCATTCACACACACTCCACACACACACACACACACACAGGACGGGGCTTATCTCCCCAGTCCAGTCAGTGTATTGCACTTTTCCAAAGAGCTTCCCCTCAAGGCCCACAGGAGGAGAGAAGAGCTGATAATACCGGACATCTCTGGAGCTGAGCAGGTCTCCTATAATAATAAACTCCCACTGTCTCCTCTATTTGCTCAATAGGTCAGGTCAAACGTCCAGTAGAGAGCTATTGGGCGAAACACTTTGGGATTATCACAGCTTTCAGTAGTTCATGCTAATATACTGTAGGTGTGTTTGATTGTCACACTTCCAGACAGCTTCGCAACATTTTACCTTTAGATTTTGGCCTTTTTTGTGTTTGGTAGATTTTGTTTTCACCGGTAATGGAGTTCTGTTTTTTTTCTTAATTGCCAAAGACAGAACAGAGATAGATTTCTTGAAGGGGTTTTGTCTGAGATCAATCAGGAAAAGGTGATTTTTCTTACACCAGTAGCACGTAGCAAGGTTTAAAATCAGATGACAGTTGAGGAGGTGTTTGATTATGTTGCCAGGTCAGCCTCAGTAGTGTTGTCAAGTTGTACCCCAAAGTATATCTCAATATATGTTGCTGTGGTAGAGAAGTTTTTAAGATCTGAAAAGTTTTCAGGGGCTTATAGATGCAAAGACGATAGTCTTCTGAAATGCTTCTGCTGAAATAAGGCAGAGATATATGTATCAGCAGACAATCTATCAGGAGCACATTTGCAATTTTGTCTTTGAAAACGCTCTGAAATTTGCATAAAAAGTCAATTGAGCTCTTCTCTTTGGTCCTTACGTTTTGAATGTTAAGATTCTCATCAGCCATCGAACCTGCTTGATATTTCTGTGCACCCTCTCACTCAGATAAAAAGTGAGTGATCCCATCGTGACTGCAAATGTCACAGTGTGATCGCTTCGACGACGGACGCACGATATGGAATATTTTCAGTTGACACCGATAAACGATAACAACGTGCTTCATACGGCCGAGAACTGATAATTTCGCATTTTAGGAATAAGTTCCTAACCTAAATGTTACGCACACCTGAGGGTGTTTCCACAGCTCTAATAAGATTTTAGAAAATCTCATTAGAACCCAAACCTGAACCCGAAACCCGCTGCAGCACCGGCACCAGCAGCATGTTTTGCTCTCTAGTCTACACTACACTTCTTCTTCTTCTTCCTTCTCCTCCTACTCTTCTTTTTCTTCTTCTTCTTCTTCTTCCTCCTCTTCTCATTTTACTCCTCCTCCTGCTCCTCTTCATGCTCATCCTCTTCTTCTTCTTCCTTCTCCTCCTGCTCCTCCTCATGCTCATCCTCTTCTTCTTCTTCCTTCTCCTCATGCTCATCTTCTTCTATTTCTTCTTCTTCTCCTCCTCCTACTCTTCTTTTTCTTCTTCTTCCTCCTCCTCTTCTCATTTTACTCCTTCTCCTCCGGCTCCTCTTCACGCTCATCCTCTTCTTCTTCTTCTTCCTTCTCCTCATGCTCATCCTCTCCTATTTCTTCTTCTTCTTCTCCTCCTATTCTTTTTCTTCTTCTTCCTCCTCCTCTTCTCATTTTACTCCTTCTCCTCCTGCTCCTCTTTACGCTCATCCTCTTCTTCTTCTTCCTTCTCCTCCTGCTCCTCCTCATGCTCATCTTCTTCTATTTCTTCTTCTTCTCCTCCTCCTACTCTTCTTTTTCTTCTTCTTCTTCTTCCTCCTCTTCTCATTTTACTCCTCCTCCTGCTCCTCCTCATGCTCATCCTCTTCTATTTCTTCTTCTTCTCCTCCTCCTACTCTTCTTTTTCTTCTTCTTCTTCTTCCTCCTCCTCTTCTCATTTTACTCCTTCTTCTCCGACTCCTCTTCACGCTCATCCTCTTCTTCTTCTTCCTTCTCCTCCTCATGCTCATCCTCTTCTATTTCTTCTTCTTCTCCTCCTCCTACTCTTCTTTTTCTTCTTCTTCCTCCTCCTCTTCTCATTTTACTCCTTCTCCTCCTGCTCCTCTTCACGCTCATCCTCTTCTTCTTCTTCCTTCTCCTCCTGCTCCTCTTCTTCTATTTCTTCTTCTTCTCCTCCTCCTATTCTTCTTCTTCTTCTTCTTCCTCCTCCTCTTCTCATTTTACTCCTTCTCTTCATGCTCATCCTCTTCTTCTTCTTCTTCTTCTTCTGTTTGACCAGTCTGATATACTGTATATCGTGTGTCCCCATCTATGATATTTTTCATTGTTGACATTCATATTTTCCCCATAAGACACAGAGCAGGAAAAACTGGAGAATATTTTTTAAGCGTAAATTGAAAAAAACGTCATTATCACCAGATTCTGTACTGTTTTCTGTACATTATGAATAAATCTGTAGGTGTCTCCCAAGCAGAGGCCCTGAAGGAGGAGAACGACTCCCTGCGCTGCCAGCTGGACGCCTACAGGAACGAGGTGGAGCTCCTCAAACAGGAACAGGGCAAGAACCAGCCAATCAGGAGCGAGGAGGACAGCACGCACTCTCAGCAGCTCAGCTTCCTGCAGCAGGCCCTGCAAGGCATGCAGAAGGTAACGCTCGACACACGAGTCCAGACACCTTCTTCAGATCCAACAATAAGTGTAATCTCCTCTCGGTTAGCGTTCGGCACCGGGTCCTTTCTGAGATCGAGGTCACTCAGGTTGAATTCTCCGTGCAGTCTGAAAACACGACTGTCACTGATTCATCATGCAGCACTTTAAAAGAGTGCTCTGCAGGAACAAGTAGGAAGGTGCAGCTCTCCGGAGCAACTGTTAGTCTTTTCTGAAGAGCTGCTTAAAAAAGTATATTTTAAGGTTTTGTCTGGGTGAAGGAACTTATTCACAGTTGAAATGGGCTTTTCTCGGGATTGGAGGCTATGACTCAAACCAGCGCGCAGATAATTCTTGGAACAAACCCAAGGCTATTAAAACAATTTCATGACCATTTATTAAAAGATAGATAATGAAAAGTACTGGAGGCTTCTTTTCTTTGCAGATAGAGCTTTGTACTTTTGCTTCTGACTGTTGTTGTTCAGCATCTCTGCTTTCATTTTCCAAATCAAAGCGTCCCAGTGGTTGGTAAAAAGCTTTTTTGGTTTGGATTATTGACAACATTTCCAGATATTATTCATAAAACAGCACATATTAGGCTTCATCTGGGACACAATGGTTAAGTCCTTGTTTGTATTGTTACTCCTGGTGTTTTTACAGTCACCAACATTTATCAAGACAGACACATAAATTCAATGTCTGACATTAAGAAATATAAAAAAAAGTAGGGACTAAAATGTCTGCAGATGAAAACAAGTAATTGTTTTATGCAAACTAAGGATCATTATTTATTATGTTGTTATATTAAGAAATAATAAGTGAATTGAGAAAAACAGTAAATCCTTGAAGTGGTCGGGGAAGAAGGAAAGAATCATCTTCTCCGTCAGTAATTGCGTCCTTTCAAAAGTTAATAGCTGCTACATGAAACTGGTCACAACAAGGTTACTGCTGCTGAGTAATTCAAATGTATTACTTTGGCCATTTTGTTTCATTATATTCAAAAGCCTGCAACTCAAACGAAAACAATCTAGATGGATCAGTAGCTCTTCAGGTTAGAGGAAAGATATGTACTTTTCATTTCGGAGTGAACTGTCCCTTTAACTCTTTAACCTTTCCAGGATGGCCGACCGTTCCGCTGTCAAAACACCCTCAAATCTGCCTTTTCAAAACGCTAAAGAACGACTCAATTGACTCGTTCTTGCGTTTGTCAAGTGTCCTCACTTATCTGGCTGTCGCAGGTAATAGAAAGTATGATCGATTCACGTCGAGAAGAAGAGAATCCATTAAGGCCCCGCTGTTCGTTTCTGCTCGCGAGGACTAATTGCCTCTCCCCGCTTACGTCTCTCACGACGTGTTTATGAAAAGATTAGGTGAACGGATTAAATGAACTGGAAGACAGTGAAATTGGACACCTCCCCTTGTCGAGGTCCACACGTTGCATCACGCAGACACGCAAATTGCAATGAAATATTATCAGCATGTGCTGGAAAACTGTTTCCTGTTCTTTGTGAATTATAAAGCATGTAATGTAAAAAAAAATTAATGTGTGGACGCAGATGAAAATTCACAGCTGAAAGACCCCCCACTGCGTCTCCGGACCCTCCTCCTGGTGAAAGTAACACAGCAGGACGTGAATTGTTTCATCTGTGTTGAGCAGAAAACTCCAGAGGACAAACTGCTCGTGTGCGGCGCTTCCTCTATATGTAATTCGTAATTTATGATTGTTTACAAGCAAAGGATTCGACAAATGACTCCTCTTGGATACAACAATTGTGTCCTCTTTAAAAAAATGTTTATTGGAAGTATAATTCACACGAGTGTCTAATTGCTCCTCTGTGTTAAGCTGAAGTTCTGATTACCGGTGGAGGGATTACATGCTAAATATTAATAAAACAAACGGCTGATTGTTCCTCCGCTTTCAGAGAGCGAGGTTAGCGTCGTCACGGCTGGTTAGCTCACAGTAGCATTAGTGGCTCACTGTTCTCCTTTTTTCTTTCGCAGCAACTGTTAAAGATGAGGGAAGAATTGAAACAGCGGGAGGCAGAGCTGGAGAAGAGTTTTGAGGACAAGCAGCAGCTGAAGAACCAAGTCCAGAACCTGAAGGAAGGACTCCAGAACCTGCAGAACACACACGCAATGCAGGTTGGTCCGACAGGAAAAACACCCAGAACGGGGAGAATCTACCGTTTCTCCTCGGTGTGTTTTCTTAGAACAACAGTTCATTTCTCGGCTGCTCTCTCTGTTTGAAAGTGAACACTGTCTAATTTGCACTTTAATAAGAAAGAAATGAGCTCGAGATGAGCTCCAACGCGTGAAAGATATTGGAGAAATAAATCATCAATAAACAAAAGGGCATAGTGTGATCGTCGTAATATGTGGTTTTGCTTGGAGAAAATGACTCAATAATTACTAAGTAGTTGAAAACTTCTTTCCAAGCTCATCAGATTTCCCAAAATAGCTCTTTCGGGTGCATCTTTACAATATGAACACTGTGGGGACGGGCCCACCGCAGCGAGGCCGACCGTTTCTCACTTCAATCAGTGTTCTAGTTTTCCCATTTTCCTCCCAGTGAGCTTATTTCATCCTTCTTAACACTCAGTGTAATCGACTCTTTAATTTCTAATTTCCCTCCCAAAAAAAAGTTAATAATGCAGCTTTGGAGTTTTAAGTTTATGATTTCCCCTCATTTAGCTTTCATTAGTGTGCCATTACGCGTCTGATGGAAGACGTACTCAACCAATAATCATTTGAAGAACCGTCCGGCGAGTGTCGTAAAGTTGTCCCGCAGTTTTCAGTGTCCTTCAATGATCGTGTGCATCAGAATGGAAAAAAAAGAACATAAACAGTTCATATTCATACTCACATCAGTGTCACATAAGGCTGATACATTATTGTGAGTTGATAAACTACTGAAGAATCAATTAATCATCTCAGTAATGTTGCAGTCAGCGAGTAAAAGTAACTAATGCAGTTTTTCTACTTGCACTTTTGGCCGTGCTGAGCTGCGGTGACATCACGTGGCTGCAGCCAACCGTGAACAAGCACCCGTCTGTGCAGGGAACCTGAGACAAAGACGTTTTTAAAAGTCTGTGTTGAGCTCTCAGTACTTTCATAACTTCTAACCGAGTCTCTTCAGTTTCTCTCGTCCTGTTTGGACTTTCAAACATACACCGTGTTGATGACTGTTTCAACGCGTTTCCTGTGACGCTGCTTCATAATAAAAGCTTTCACATGATGAATAACGAGGGGCTTGCAAAAATCCTGACCCTGCGAGTCAAACTGAGTAGAGCCAGGCCGGCAGGTGAAACGGGAAAATGGTACAAGTACATTTACATATTGTACTTTTCACCTGACTGCATTTATTTGATTATAACTGATTTAAAGTAAGTTTAGTTACTAGTTACTTTGCAGATTACAGGCTGCTTCAAAGACAAAGTAGCACCTTTTCTAAATGTTTATATTTTCTGATTCTGATAATCAGAAAAATACTGAATAGACTTGAAGATATTACTCGGTGTCTTAGAGCAACTTGATGACAGATCAAGCCTGTGAATATTCTCATTCATCCAGGTCATAGTTATCTCAAGGAAATTGAATCCAACGCAACTGGATTTGGTTTTTGTCTTTGAAGACGTTTCACCTCTCATCCAAGAGGACTAGTCCCAGCCTAGTCAAGCGAGCAGGAACTGATGAAGCCTCTTGGATGAGAGGTGAAACGTCTTCAAAGACAAAAAACAAATCCAGTTGTGTTCGATTCAATTTCCTTGAGATATTGATGACAGAGCACGTCACCTTCCGCTCTGGGAAATAATAACTTGAACCATTTTAATCACATTTAACCAGAACCAAACGGTTCATTCTGAAATAATCAACAGATGAAGATAATCGTTAGCTGCGACCCAACACTTTATCTTCATAACACATCACATCGTTTTTGAATGTTCCAAAAAAATAAACCCTCCGTTCTGACGTCATACAAGCTACACGCATTTCCTTTCAACCTCGTGCCCGTCGACCAAACAGGATGCAATTTTGTCCTCTCCTCTGTAGCTGCATGTTCTCACTGCAACCACATAAAAAAGCAAATCCATTCATTCCCTAACTGGAAACATATTGAGCATGGATAACCGCAGTCAAATTGTTTCCTTATTTGTCTGCCGCTGAGATTTTATGACCACCAGCAACCCAATCACACGCTCTCGTTCCTGAACATTTTGTCCTTTGGGTTCCATCTGCACTGGAGCGTTTATTTTTTTAGTTTGATCTGACCAAGCGGCAGTAACGGAGGAATCATTTTTATCTCGATGGATTTTACCTGCACGAGACATTTCACTAATGTAAACTCCTGGTGTCGCCTCGAAGCTGTTATACAAGATCATCATTTAGAGCCGCTCCTGCTCCATTATTCATCCATCCCAACATCGCATTTGTTGTTTGATTGAAAGCGTTGCTTACATTGAGGCATGTTTTTCCCCAACAAAACTCCATCTAATATTGATTAGCGCCGAGCTGTTTCACTGCAAGAGTACATCGCTGAATGCAGCGCACCGTGATCTACAATCTCATTAAACAATTTCAAGATTCGAGGGTCATTTTTCTCCGTTCAACATGTCATGTTTACTAATGTTTCAGGTGTTGTCCCATATTCCCAGTATTCAGCTGCTAATGTTTGTTAATGTTCCTTCTGGCTCTGTATAATGAGAAAGAAGGGCTGTCATTAAAACGAGCCTCAGGTTCAATCGCCTATTAAATTGGATAATAATACAAACGAGAGGCTCTCAATTCCACGTGGGGAGCTGCTCCCTGTGTCGTTCGTTTGCTCCGAGAGCGGACCGCAGGTTTCTTATAACACAGAGGTGAATTAGTAATTTGCTAAGACGTCTCTTCCTTCGGATCAACCCGGAGTGACAGAGTTGTCAATAGAGCGTTAATGGTGATGAGTTTGATTAGAAAATGTGTCCACGCGACTGAGCCCTGGGAAATATGATAATTAAATTCCTGCATGTGGCAAAACATGAATCACGAGAGGCAGTCTCATTAAAGGGAGCAGGAGGAATCAATTTTTGGGTGTAGGTTTCTCTGAAGATTCACATTGTTGTGAGGTGATCCGTCGTGCTGAGGAGATCCCTTCATGCCATCGGTTCTCCTTAAGGTCGTTGAGGTTATTAACCTCATTTGGATTCTATCATATGTCTTTCAGGATAAATTTTAATGCCGCCAATTATGATTGTTTTTCATTATTCCTTAATCTTTTGGCTAAAGGAGTGAGGGGACTTGCAAGAGACACGTTAAAAGAGAAACGATTCAAATAGAAGCATCAGCGGCTGAGATATTGTCCGATATATTAGCTTCTAATATGAGACAAACTCATTCAGACATATTCCCAAGCTGACACTTCCCATAAAGCATCACAACAGCATCCATCATCAGACCTTTACTCCACAGTAAAGCATGGAGCTTATGGTCTGAATCAAGTCCTCTTCAATGCAGCCTGATGGTCATTTAGTAAATTAATGGTCCCGACAGACAATAAAGCAGGGTATGCTTTAGGGCACGGCTATGTTGTGATTGCCAAGTCGCTACCACGGCATCCTCAGTCAGATCCAATTAGGATATACATCCCCAGCTCCGCCCTCTTGTCCAAGTAAGGTCGGCCAGTGAGTGACATGACATCACCGTGGGTTTTCATTTGGTTAAGTAAGATCCATGTCCTTCAAACTTCAAAGCCTCAGTTCTCTAAACCTGAAATGTCTCAAAGCTGAGCAGTACTCCTCTTTACTACTGAACGAGGTGCACATTTAATCAATCACTGAGTCTGTAAAAATCTCAGAAAACTGTGAGAAATCCCCATCATAGAGAGGTTTGCCAGAGCACATTGTGTCCTCATCCAATTGCTTGTTTTGTCCAACCAACGCTCCAAATCCAAAGCTACTCCATTTCTAATGTTATAAAACCAAAGCTGGAACCGGGCTGATAAATAGATAAACAGTGATAAATAGATAAACAGCGAACTGGTTATCAAAATTTCCGCCAATAAATGTGAGGTTGATTGTGTAATTCAGTGATTCCCAACTACTTTGTGGTGACTTTGTAATATTTATTGTCACAGTAAGCAGCTCCTCGTAGGCACGGCTCAGTTCCCCATTGACACGACTCCGTTTTAACACTTGAACATTAGGTGCTGCAAATGAAAGAGTACGAAAACAGTTTAGCAATTGAGCTGAACTGTGAAATGGATAATGAATGTTAAATGATAGCACACAGCTTCAGCCGCGCTAAGTGATAGTTGTCTGGAGGCAGACGAGCAGATGCTGTGTTTCCTGAGGTGATGAGCGAGCGAAGGGCTTCGCGTCGCCCTTTATATCGGAGTTTGATCATGCATGGAAAGAAAAGTGTTGAGAACCACTGGTCAAAACGAGCATGTATGCACTAATATATTCCCATGAAATCAGCTCACAACATTGTTATAAATCTAGCAGCTGTCTCAAAAGAAGTGAATTGTTTCCATACGGAGTTCAGTGTCTCTGTGTTCCTTGTTCCTTCAAACTCAGCCCCTTTCTGAACATTATTCCAAAAATAAACAATGCTTGTGTTTGCCTGTTTTTGCGCGCCATGCTGTGCGCGATCGCGCTCCCCCCGTCTGTCTGCATTAGCGCTTAGCTTGTTTCTCTGTGGCTTCTCCTCACATGTTTCTAATGTGCCGCAGCTGGAGATGTCGAAGCAGGATGACAGAGGCGGCGAGGAGAGCGCTAATCAAACCAGCGTAAGTGGAAAAAAATAAAAGTTTGAGCCCTCCCTCCTCACTCCTCTCCAGATATTGTGTTGTGTCCTCATTCTCATTCCTTATTCTTTCTCTCCCCTTGACTTTCCTCTCCAACCTCTCCCAGCGACATGACAGATCATTACAGGCCAGTCCAATTCACTGCGACTGCATTTGTCATTGAATAAATCACACAGACACAACTGGGCTAAGAAATAAAGGAGCCATAATGTCAAAGTGGCTCGCACATGTGCGTATGTCTGCGCGCCCACGCGTTGACACACAGTCGCAGGCTGTTATGGATAGATTAAAAACGTTAGAAGGCCACCAGGCATCCCACACACACACACCAGCGAGAAACAGCACACACAGTACTATGTAGGACAACAAACAGACAAAAACTCCTCTGTTGTTCCGCTGCCATTTTTCTGCCACCTGTCAGAGTTTTGAAACAAACAGCTTGATCATTTGCCTTCCAAGTCTCATCCTCTCTCCCTCTATTTGTTTTCCCACAATCGTCTCCTTTTCTTGTGTCGGTGTGTGTGTGTGTGTGTGTGTGACAAGCCATTTCATCCCTCTATCAGTAATATAGCTGCTGGCTGAAAAATTCGCCCTCGCCTCATTATCCTCATCCTCATTGTCTCTCCGTATTAACGTGTTGGTGGTGAAACTTTCTGATGTGTTCATTCATATTCCTGTTTGTCTTTGTGTTGTGCGCCATCCATCAGCTTAGGTTTAAGCTTGTTTACTTCCAATCAGCCACAGTCAAGCAGGCTGCTGGCAGATTCATTTAAGGTAACCGTGTGCATGTGTGTGTGTGTGTTTGTGTGTGTGTAGGAAGCCACAGTATCAGCACTGGTGTCCTGCAGTCAAGAGAAGGAAGGTCCGACGGAGAAAAATCCACAAAGTCCCATCCACTCCGAGAGGGAGGCGCTGCTAGTCGGTACGCTGACACAGATTTTTACATTGCCAATATCCTTGACACTGAAAACTATATATTTGCTGTATTTGGGGCTTCAGACTCATTTTTTTCACCTTTCTGAGAACCGTTCTGACTAGAAAATGGTCAAAAACTTTCTTTACTATCATCCAGAGTTGTAAGTTCAAAGTATGAGCCTTCAAAGTACTTTTACCTCCAAACTGTACTCAGCTGAACTGTCTTCAGTACATTTATTGTAAACTCAGATTAAACTGCAACTATATTAAAGGATATGTTCACCCAAAAATAATAAAATATAGTACATTTTCTACTCTGCCTCAAGTCAATGGAAAGTCAGGTGAAGTTTTATACTCAGAACAAAAACTGTGGGCTTCAAAACTTTGCCCGAATTCATTTTCATTTTTGGGATGAACTTTCCTCCACGATCCTTTAAAAGCTTTATGATCCTGTGAGGAAAAAACACTCAGTTCTGTTATCCACCTAGTATAATCTCATTAAAGTTAGCAATATGATGTAGCAATTGTGCTAAATAGTATCATAACCATCCTCATTTTTAAACCAGATAATCAAACTTTGGAGCTGAAGCATTATTATCTTCACTCATGTGTTCTCTGCAGGTGGAGAGGTGTATAATTCAAGGAACTCTTGTAAAATCAGTGTATTGTTTCCCTCGCTGTGGTTTCCATGGTCACATAGCAAGCCGCTGCAGCAAGTCGAAAAAGTTGAACCATCATGAACTACAAAAGCATCGAACAAAGAGCTGTGCACAGTCACAAGAGCATCAGATCCTCGTCGCTGCCTCCTTCACTGTGTTTACATGCAGAACAACGGAGGCAGCGGCTGACACTCGCTGTCTGAAAACACCTTTTTTAAATCCTTGTTATACAATTAACAGTAAAAATGAGGATAACACTTTTGTGCAGTCTCTAGACAAGAGTCGGAGTGACAGTAGTGAAAAAGTGACAAAAGAGGGTGAGAGAGTAAAGTTCAAACCCTTTCTTCTTTTAATCATTTGACGGTAAGACATCGGCCCAAATCCCCGGATTTTAAGCATACAGAGGCCTCAAGGTTGGTCCTGCAGTACTTCTATAAAGTCTGTCTCAAGACTGTGATAAATCTGGTTGATGTCGACGTTATTATTTCAGATTTTACTGTGCTTACATTGTGCCTATTCCTAAGCGGGGTGGCAGAATGCAACCAACTCTATACCCCTCGTCTCACCCTCCCCTTCAATGGCCCCACTTGAAAGACCCTTTTTAGAGCCAGTGTTTAGTTTGTCTGTTCTGGGCTACTGTAGAAACATGGTGGACTTCCTAGAAGAGGGTGTAAATATAAAAGGCTCATTCAAAGGTGACAAAAACACATTTGTTTTAGGTGATTTAACACTATTTAAAACAAAATACTAAAATATTACATTTAATTTCATACTGGACCTTTGACTACAAGAACCTTTGAGTAGTTGACACAACAAACTTGGGATTATAAGCATGACAGAAGGGTTATGGGTCGGTTTTCTGGGGCTGCAGGCTCTATACCTGATAATTATTCGAAGGGGCAAAGATACTACAAAAATCACAGAATGGTGGAGCCCACAGCTCAGTTTTGCCTCGGGCAGTTCAGCCTGGACATGGCATTGTTGAAAACTGGTCGCAGGTGTGAAAGCTGTAAAAACTCGAGCAAACATCGGTCAGATACAGAGGCTGTAGAAAATATTTAAAGAGAGGTGAACAGACACAGCTTTGCTATATTTGATGCATCCTGAGGTTTCATTTGCAAATAGTCACAGTTTACATTTTTCCTGACTTGAAGGAGGAAATGTGCTAGAAAATCAGAAGAATGGCTGCAGTTTTTTAAGGTTTCAAAGTGTTAAACGATCATCTGTTAAAATATTTATCGATAACGAGTCTGAGGATGAGCTCCGACACTGATACTGTGCACACACATGGAGTGGGTGCATGTTGTTGCAGCAGACGCCTTGAGGACATGCTCATTGGCTCTTTAAGGCAAATAAACACAGACAGCAGAACCACTCAAGTGGGCGATTTCATGCATATGAATCAGCATGAAATTCTACTTGGTGTTGTAGCTCAATGCACCATTAGTGTCCCAGTCAGCCTCTTATTCAATGCCAGCGGAGTAGCTCAAGGCTAGCTCATTGTTTGTGTTCGAGTATCGACCGACGTCCTGCAGGTGGCAAAAATGAAGTCTTGGAGCAGTAATTTCTTATTAAAGGTCTCCAGTGAGTGTGGTATTGTTGTTGTATTGCTCTCGTATCGCTCGTGTGTGTGTGTTTGTCTCAACTGTTGATCCCCTGGCGCTCTATTGGTGGTTAGTAAGCAGGTAAGGCGGAGGATTATCTCTCTCCTGGCCCTATCTGTGAGCCGATAGCAGATGGTTTGCTTGAGCTGAGGGAGTGCGTGGCTTTGATGGGAGACAACGGCATCAAAGCTGTCATTAAGCACTCCCTCTAATCTGGAGCCACAATATGCAAGAGGCTCTTAACAGTAGTGGGAATGTGGAAGGAGCCACTCAAAGCTTGTGTTAGAGGAGAGGAAAAGGAGTGTGTCCTCTGGCAGTTTGTCAATGTCTGACACGCGAGAGAAACCGGAGGTATCGTGACGCGTGTTAACATCTTTCCACGACTTGTTTTGTCTACCACAGGGATCATTTCGACGTTCCTGCACGTCCACCCGTTCGGGGCCAGCATCGAGTACATCTGTTCCTACCTGCAGCGTTTGGACACCAAGGTAACATGATTCAGAACTTCCACAGTGGAGCAGATAACATGCACCCATACAGACCCTGTCAGTCCCCCCTACAGCGCTGACATATGGACTTGTTGTATGCCAGGGTCCCGCTGTGTAGCTGAGACACAGCCCCTCAACGCCAGCAGTGCTCCTCAAGGCTTTCACAGCCCTTTCCATAAAAATTGATGTTTTTGTTGGAGACTTTGTGAGGTGCTGCTGCAGCACTTAAAAGGAATAGTCTGACATTTTGGAAAGTTGTATTGATATTCTCCTCAAACCCTCTGACAAAATGTCAAAGTGTTTCCCCTTTAAACAATCGGGAGCTAGAGGTGGGTTGTGGGAATTATTTTTAGTAATCTCATTGAGATTCGGATCTCTAGTTTCAACGCTACCAAAGCTCTTATCAATCCTTTAATCTCTAATAATACTTTTTTTATTAGCAAGGAGCGATAGAAAACATTTCTTTTAATCCAGCTGTCATTGTCGCTGCTTAAAATGAGTCAGCTGTGGATAATTAGTGTTAATTCTTTAATGGCTAAAATTGAAAGGTTTGTCTGTTTTCAGGTTAATGTGTTCTGTTAGTGTTAGGCCTCGTCCACACGTGCACAGGTACTTTTTTTTTTCTTTAAAAGAGATTTCAGAAAAAATCTCCGTCCATGTGACACACCTGTATAACACATTTCCCCTGGCCATTCACGAACACTGGGCATGCTCATGCTGCTGTAAACAGGAAGCAGGTTGTGTACTCTGGTCGGTTGCTTAACGACAGAAAATAATAGATAGAAAATCATTTGAAAGAAGCAGGGAAACGTGACTGCTCTTCACAGAATCTTACTGGACAGTGGTGTTTGTTAGCAAAATACCCATAATTGTATTATCAGTGTCCGTTCGTGTCGTTCTGAATATAAACAATATAGCTCCCCCCCGGCGTTTCCTTTGTTGGCACCGCTGTCATAAAGACAACCTGATCACTTTCCGTTTTCCTCAGAGTAACAAGTTCCAACAACGCAGGACTAAAGACAGTTTATGTATTCATTTGGTCTATAATGGAGATGTGAAAGCAGACAGAAATGGTGCCAGTCCACCAGTCAGCCTTCATTTTCCAGGAGATTGTGCACCCTGTGGCAGTGAAAGTGAGGTTTATAGGGAATCAATCTAAAGGCAGATGATGTCATTATTCCATAGCCATTACATTGTGCATTCAATATATACTTTATAATGATGAGTTACAGCAAAAAGTTTGCCAGTTCAGAGTTTGATTCCCATCATATCAACTTTTTAATCTGATCAAGTAAAGTTCTGAATTGGGACCCTTCAGTATTTGGAGTCAGTGGCTCGTGAAGTACCGTAGCCTGCAGCTATTAATTGATCCTGACTGCCACTAAAAACTGCAGTGTGTCTGCCTTCTCAGCAAAATTTAGACAAAGGATTACTATTTGATAAAACGTGGATTTTATAAGATGCTGTCGAATGCCATCCTTAGACCTGAGAGCAGCAGAGGAAACATTCACTGAGGAAAAGACACAAAGTAGACCTGTATGTACATTTGGTTGGAAGCAGAATGCAAATTACTTTAAAAAAAAAAAACGTTTCAGAGAAAGTTTCTCTCACCTTCCTAACCTGTAAATTTTCTCAGCTATGTCAGGCCATATCTGGCTAGTCGTGTGATTTCCCTGGATGCCGGAACATATTAAAACTAGATCCTTCATTCTGACACTTGAAGCCAAACACCGCCCTCAATCCTCAGACACCCTAAGTTTCCACTCTGTCTGGCGAAGCACGGCTATTTTATCCCCGTCTTTTTGTGGAGGCATTGCAGGCGCATTATCGCTCTTCACTGCCACTTACGCGAGGCTTTCAAAATGTCAACTTTCAATGTCACCTCCAAAAAGGTAACACTAAGATTAATGGCCATTTCTGCTCCCCGCCCAGACAAGAAGACCTTCAGAAGAAAACGCCTGTTGTCACCACTCCCTTTGCAGTCTCAGTCGCTGACCAAACAGAAGAGGCATTGCAGATTTCAAACTTAAAACTCATTATTTGGAAGAATTGATTTCCCATCTGCAAAAAAAACTTTGTTTGTTGCCCCAAGAAATTACTGTTCTCTGTTGCATCTCTTTGAATACGCTCATCACCACCCTGACTCATTCTCACACATGCAAAGAATAGAGTGTGACTGTCTTCTCCTGTGCCTTTTGGGTTTTTTTGTCTAGTGTCTCCGCGTGTTCATGTGTGCGTATGTGTATGCGAGCGTCCACCCACGCTTGTCTGTCTGTGTGCGCATGAATTTCGCCCGAGCTGCGTGTCGCTCCCACACCGACTCTCCGCTACACACAGCGAGCAGCCCACAGAGTTTTGTCAATATCACTGGCTAGACTCCTCAACAACAAGCCCAATCCTCTCTGCTTATCTAGTGGCTACACACACAGCTCCATTGTCTGTAATGACACACCAGTCCTATCTCCATGATAGACCTTAATGCATCCTGACATCAGCACAGGGCTCGAACAATGTACTTATTAATGCAAGACACTGTAGGTCGTCTGCAGCAGGGATTTTGGCAGTGTCACCTCAGGATTTCAATTGACTAATGATCCTCAACCCACCAGAGTGCTGTGTGCCAGATTACTCAGGTGGCTGCGATGCCGTCACATCCTCACTTTTTAATTTACTTCCACTGCGATTGTCTGATTGCGGTGGAGGTGTGAGGGCAGTGGGTGACGGTTTTGCGAGTGGAGAGTGTAAAAGGTAAAAGTTTGGATGTATGAGCAATGCCTAAAGTTAACTGCTTTGTTGGCAAAGGCTGGTTAAAAAAAAGTGCCCTATTTAAACAGCAAAGATAATGACTAAGGATTTTTCACAATGACACAGACAGTTTTCTCTGAAGACAGTGTTTATTCAGAAATGAAAAAGGAGCGGAGGTAAGGCTTTCTGAAATCAATGAAATGAGTAACACCTGCTGTATTCCAGACTACAAAGCATTCAAACCTTTCCAAACTTGGGTCTGGAGTTAGTGTTGGAGAAGTGTTTCAAAAGAACAATGCTCACTGACAAGAATTATATAACACTGTGTCTGAAATCTTCCTGAATTGTCCAGGGGTAGTGAGTGCTGCTGTGGAGAACGTTAAGTAGATTATTCCACGTGTTCTATGCACAAAAGCTAAACACAGAAGTTCAGAATAAACCTGCTTGACTTGAAGCATGAGAGACACTTCTTTATGTCAGCCCGCCAGCTCAGATCCATTTTTTTGGCATAGCTCGATTGATTTTTGGATGTCGTGACTGCAAAAAATACATGAAATGCGATTTTTGCAAATAAGACCGAAACCACATCTGGAGCTGGTTTGAAATGCCATTCAAATTGGATTTCTGCTTCTCAGTCCGGATGCTCTGGCTGCTTATATCAGATTTCAAATAGTCTTTTGTGTCACTCGCAAGGAGACACACACAATGATGACGTCAAATCCAGAGAGACGGACGTGAGACAGAGCGTCTGAGCAGAATCCTGGCTGCTGCTAGCAGGGCGGTATGGAAGACAACACGGAGAACAACAGTCTGTAGACGGTCACGCTGATATAAATTGTCTTCTCCGTGACCTGACGTTGTTTGGAGCGGAAGATGATGATGGATCTATATTTTCATGCTTTTGTGTTGGAAAGCTGCCTCACCAGTGCGCATAGTGGCCGACGCTAATGCTGTTACCTCAGCAATCCTTGCAGATATGTAGGTGATGTCTGGACACAAAAATATGATCTTATCACGTAGAAATAACAGTCTGGACACTTCGTCTTTCAGATCCGATTTGAGAAACAAATCAGATTTGCCTGCTGTCTCAATATAACCTCAGTGGACATATGGTCGATTCTCTCAAAAAACAAGCCAAGTTTCAGTTCTTTCTACTAAAATCTCAGATAAATGGCAACTTGGAAGTGGAGCTGAAATGCCTTTGGGCGCACAACATGTGGGCCTTTTATTTGTTGTTCTTCTAACCCTGGTTTCATTTGTTTGTGCCTGCAGATCAACCCCAGTGAGGTGGAGGCTCTTCTGTCTCGGCTGCCCTGCACCTTCAGACAGGAGCTGACGGGTGTGGGCGCCAGTCTGGAGAAACGCTGGAACTTCTGCGGCTTCCAGGGCATCAAGAACACATAGACTCTGCCGGTGACACTCCTGGGACATGGAAGAGACGACAGGCAGAGGGGACGAGGCAACAAGGGGACACTGTAGAGATGTGAAGGACACAGTACAAAGCCCACCAATATCAAAGATGGTGGACTGCACCTGACTGTACAAGGACGCAGAAGACTGAGCACGGATCAAGGAGGAATGTTGCGCGAGGATTTCAGGGACTCTGTGTAGGTGGCAGAGACGTCAAGAAGCAGCATTTCTATGGTTGCAGGAATGTCGACACCAAACCTTGGACAGTCTTCATGAGCTTGAACTCTGTGTCTCAGTGTCTGCAAAATATTTTTAGACATAATGACTCTCTGGGAGTCACAGAAGCGCACCGATTCCTACAGTCACTGGATTATTATGTAGTTATCGCCCACATGGGCAGGGCATTGTGCTTTCGGAGCCTGCAGTTGGCATTATGTGGTGTTAGTGTGGGCCAGGACTACTGGGCTACTCAAGGAGGCTTATCAGGGTCTGACTGAACACTTCAAACCTCCAAAACCTTCCGCCTCCCTCTCTTCTCTTTTTGCTGTTCCTGGTTTGTAACATAGATCAAAAATGGATATATTTCTTCATTTTCTGTAAAGGCTGTTAACAGTTGCATAGATTCATTTGTTGTAATACACTGTAAATGCTTGGATGATATTTTTGATTATAAAAAGATGTTTTGACTATATAGGTTGAGTTTATTTCTATGTACATGGTGCTCAGAGAGGCTGGTTGTAAAATAACTGTGTGTGTGTGATTCTGGTGCAGCTGTTCAAACATTTCTAGGCCAACCTTTACTGTTAGAGCCTGAGAGACGCGCACACCTGCACAGGACAAGTTGCCTACTTTTAAGTTTCTGCCCATTCTGGCTTGAAGGGCACTATTTTTCCTCGCATGTCTACCCTTTTGTTCTTACAGTAGCTGTACTCGAGGCTGGTTTTAGAACCTTACATAAGGGCATCTATGTCTTTCAAAAGCTAATTAAGCCTGGCACTCAGCCTGGCTGAAGACATAGCTGAGCGGCATCACAACTTAACTTGAAAACACACCTAGGGGATCATGTTAATGATGTTTAATTGGTGAGGCAGTTGGTGTGTGCTGCTGCTGCCGGGGTGCGCACAGAAAATATTTGTGTGTGTGCAACTTGCCTGGATCCATATATTAAGCGGTTACACAACACTCTACAGAGGGGAGTTTTCTTCTCCATCTTCGCCAGATAGAGAGCTCTTGCCGCCAGGACTGAAGGTTCCTCCCAAAAGCCCAGTCAAGCATTCTTAATGTTCCTCCACTGGGCTATTTGGCGGCGTGCTCTCCTCCCCCGTCGCTCTGAGAAACAAAGGTTTATTATTACACATGATTTGCTCTCATCGGCCCCCTCCATCTCCTACAGGCATTGCGTTTTGAAAAATTAGCGTTCATGCACTTGTCAGCATACTAGTCCTTGTACCTGAATTAATAATGGGGACTGAGTATGTTTTGCCTACGAGCTCCTACAAGGCTTTCCTTCCTTGCGCACGGATCCATTATTAACCGCTTTGGTTTGAGAAGGAAGAAGGTTTCATGGGTGAGAAGTGAACTATCTGTCGTAGGAGTGGAGTTGTTTGCATGTTAAATACAGTATGTAACCTCCAGCCCACTTAGTTTGAAGGTTCCTGTCAAACGTGATAAGGAAAGAGAGTGAATGCTGTTTTTTTTTATTGTGTAGTCATTGCAATGTTTGAGAGCAATGACCTGACCTGCCTCTCTCTCCTTATGAGACATTTTCTAGCTATTTGTTATGATGATGATGAGGAACTGCAAATCTATACTTTTCAGCCTCTGCCCACCTGTGCACTTGGGATCATGAGAGATGTTGCCTGTGTCGAGTTATACATCACTACATTTCCTCTCCATACTGAAAGATTTGATCTCAGCAGAACATCCCTGACAACAGACTCTGGCACACCTCGCACCAGCCTCTCCTCTCTCACTCGTTAGGTTGCTCTCTTGCTCTCTCTCTCTCGCACAAACAAAGCACTAATGCGGTGCATTCTTTTCTTTCAGAAGCTGCTTTCTGTCTTGCGTTTCCTCCCAACTGAGTTGCCATTCCTACGCACTGATTTGACTGGAGGCACACACAATTTATCTCTCTTACAGCTGCTTGTGTGAGCGAGCGTGCACGCACAAACATGCTTGTGATTGTGCATCAGGTTCTCGGGCATCACACAAGGAGGTAAACACAGACTAATTAAATCCAGCAGCAGTCCCTGGTGAATGCCGCTCTCCATTCACTGTTGTCTTCTCATCGCTGTGACACAGCGAGGAGCCTCCTCATTAATTCAATTCAAGGTGTATGCAAAAGAAAGCTATTCAAGGGTGTGATTCACCCCACCCGCAGTGATGACGCCGTTGGACGACTCCCACCTTGTGAAGTCTCTGGGAGAGACGCCCTTGAGCATCTGCTGATGTTAAGCTTTGGCAAATACTGCGCCTGAATTCTAAATTTAAGGGCATTAGTGACATTCTGGAGGGATTTCTTAAAACAGGTTCCTAAATCCATCAATACGAACTCACATCACGTTTAAGATAGGTGTAATTGGACGTGAGGAGATAAGCAGGTTCTTTTGGGTGATATCATGATGCTTGAGATACCCTTAATTACCTTTTCCTCTCATGTTGCTTCCTGAAGGCACCCTCATCTCTACTTAATTATGATTATGGCCTCCCTCGAGTGAGCAGGTGTGAGGGTGCTGGCTGTGTATGCAGCTTGTGTGGTCCAAAATAAGATAAACAATCGCACCAGAAAATGATTTAGAAGAACACAGAGTGGCATCACTTCCAAGCTTGTTCTCATTGGTCAAGGACCAACAGGTTTGAAGAGTTTGGCCACAGAGAAGCGTGGTGCTGTTTATGTTGTCACCAGATAAATCACCCCATATCTTAACTCGCTCTAAAAGCTCATTGACCTGAGGTGGTGAGTCAACAGCTCCTCCTATTGAGCACAACAGCAGCTACACCGTGCTCTACATTCTTGTAGCCAGTGGGCCAGCACCCGAGGGTGATTTGCATTGACAAGAGAGTGTATGGCCACAGCGCTGGGGGACTTGTTCATGCAGGTTTCCTTCTCAATAAAAGCTCCACGGTCCTTATTAATTTATGTATTCATAACAGCTCCAAAAATGTACCCTGTTTCTAGGGTGCCAGGGCTGCAGCAGAGATGCAGCACGGCTCCAGAAACGGCTGCCTTGAGGCACTTGGAATGACATCTTAGAAACCAAAAACTATGGAATATTAAAAGGAGAACTAAAGAGATTTCTATTTCTTTGAGGATTATTAGTTTGGCAGGTAGCAAATCAGGTTTTGTACAATGTTTTTTGTTTACATCGTTTCGGTATGCACAGAGAATTGCATGCACTTTGAGCCTGAATGAATGGCAAGTGTTGGAATAATTGCTTTACGCTGCTCTCCGGGGTGTCTGGGCAAAGGATATTAAGCTGTGGAGTATGACACATAAATGCATCTCACAGTTTCAACCCAATCTCGCTGTTGCTCTCCTATACATAGATCTTCATACAAAGTAGGAAAGCACAGCAATGAATGCCCATAAGGTATTTGCACCCACTAAGCAGGCTCTGCCACATCAAATACCCAGACCCTACAGGTGATAGGAAGGTTGTGGAGGGGAATCATTAGAGGGGAAGTTTTGCTCTGTACTTTGGGAAATGTATTCATGGGATTCTTCCGAAAAGCTTCACATTTTAACACTGTTCACCAGTAAGAAATTGCCAAAGATCCTCCTGCTGTTAGGGCCAGACTTGTTTTTTCTGGCCTATTAGTCGGGGAACCAGTGGGCCTGATCAGCGTGTTTGATCCGAAATGCCAGCACAGTGAGGCTCATGCCAGGTTAGACGGGATAGTGGAACTCTCTCCTAATGAGCGATGGCCACTCTTCATGCTGTTATGAATCGAGTGACCTTTACCAAAGAAGAATTGCTTTTCACCGACAGCAATTATCTGCACAGTGGAAACTTAGTTGAGAAAAGTTTATTTTTAGACATAAGAAGAGGGTTTTTTTGGCAGCAGTCAAGATCCTCTCCACTTTGGTCCTTAAACGTTGATTTAAAGTACTTATTATGTTTGGCAGCAGAGCTGGCTGAGCATCCCCATGTGGTGTTTTCAGTTAAGTGGTTGTAGGATTTTCATTAAGTTCTTGTTATACTGCAAACACCTGAAGGCCTGCAGGGATGGCAGGCACCATCGGAGGGTGGGAGGGAGTACTGTGTGCTTGTGCCCAAACGTACAGCATATTCATGCTTACAAAACCAGGTCTCTGTCGATGAAGTGAATGTAGGAGTGGATAATATGAATAAAGAGATAGAAAGAGGCCAAAATGTATTTTTTACATTAAGCCTGAATCAAAAAAAGAAGATCTGGTGATGACTTACTCGGTATACAATGAAACCTTCCTTGGGTTGTTTCTTTAACTCAGGAAGGGTCGATGAGACATGGAGCAGAATCTCAGATGACCCAGAAACACACACGGGTTGCATCTGATGAACAACAGAGGTGGAGGGGAGACAGGTGAGGTGCAATAAAGCAGCACTGAAATGACAGCTGAAAGCAGCCCAGAGATGAACATTTATTTATTACATTATGACAAGACTGATTAACAAGAAATCAGATAGAGGCAAGTGAACAATGACAATCAGCATTATAATCGTGTTAGTATTGTGTTATGCTACTTTCTGTTCTTCCCGGCCAATCAAACTCTATACAAATTCCTCTTAATACTACTAATAATCTCCTCTTTCATCATGGACTGCTCTTCAAACATCCCAAACATTGTCATTTGAGTTTTTTAATGTACGACTTATGTAGTGTGCTGTTATATCAAGTGCTAAGTATTTCTACAAAGTAGCGTCATGTCCCTTAAGCTCATTGTGAACCAGAAATGGAAAAACTGCAGCTAATTAATTAATTAATTAATTAATTAATCTGACATTTTAGGAATAAACGAAATTCAGTGCAAGTAATTTGCACCTGTAAACAATGTTGGTTTAGGTTATAAGGTTAACTTCTAGTGCCACTACTCCTTCTGAGGGTAGTATTATACTTCTGTACTGTACTAGCCATTTATTTGTCTGTTTTAGTTATTGCTATATATTGCAGCTTCAACATGGCTCTAAACAAAACACTTGAAGAGCTATAGCCTAAAGCCTTAATAAGTAGGCATGTAGTCAATAAATCAATTTTCCAATTTAGAGAGAGATTGAGCAGATTCATCCATAATGAAAAAAAAAAATCATTGGTTTCAATCTCATACAACAATGTTAAAGGTCAACGCCACCTTAATGACCTAGCAACAACCATACCATAACCGTACAATGATGCATTAGCATTAATGCTAATAATTATATGATGGTAATAAGCTAAATATAATGACATAGGCCAAATAGCCTATTTAATTGTTTAAATTGTCCACTTTACTCAACTTTACTCAATTCATTTTTTCAACACAGGACTTTCAGGTCTACATACAATATAAAGCTAGCTACAACAGATAAGCTAGCTAGTTGCATTTCAAGAAGAGTTTATAACGTCTCTGAAATAGCCTTTAAAGATTCTACTGATAAATAATCAATATTTATTTATACTCACTTTATAGTAAACACAGTATTCTTGTCAGGGGCGTAGGAATGAGTTTAACATTGGGGGACACACATATCGGAAACCCTAACCCTAACCCTCACACAATGCGACGAGACTGCAGTTACTACAAGCACCTGGCTAGTAACGTTAATAGTAACACAACGTTCACCTAGCAAGAGTGTACTAGTTAGATGTTGAATCACAACATCAGCTTAACATCAACATGTCTAACTTAGACAGAAAATATAATTATCCTCCTGGACGAAATTATTTCCAACTCACATTTCCTTTCTTTCTTTTCTTCCCCATGAGAAAGAAATCACTTAAACTGAGGCACCGCTTTCTTTTCATCTTAACCTCTGACCTGCCGCCAGCTGCAGACTCCCGCTTCCCACACAGTCTGAGCCGTTGAGGGGGCGGGGCCAGTGACGAGACGCTGTGTTGCGCTTTCAAAATAATAGCAAGTGAGTTAAAGATTTCAAAATCGAATATTTTTCTCCTCTGCGGTATAATTTTTGGGTGGGACAAATGCGCCTGTCTCAAATATTGGAGAGGACACATCCATCCATTTCTTGTCCATGCCAGGATTGTCTAAGAATGATAAATCCTGTCCTCCTAATGTTGTTAAATAAAAATGGCCGTCTGTTCAGACGTTCCTCAGCGGTGCAGTATCGGTTGCCATGGATACATACTTCGTTTTTAAAAAACGCGCCATCTTGGTGGTTAGTTAGCTTAGCCGTTGGCCTAGCCCAGAAACCATTGCTACTTTTGGGGAACACTGGACATGTAAGTAAGATTTTATTTGTTGCTATAACATGATGTTAAGATGCTGGTGCCTTCAGCTGAGGTCCTGTTTACCACTTTGAGGATGCACCACCAACCACAGTCCTCCATCACACAGCTTAGCAAGTGGCTTAAAGTTGTAAGTGGACTTTTGTCAGAAGCTATGAAAGTTAGCCCTTTTTTTGCAAAATGCCATATTTCTGATTAACAGAAGATAAATGATCATGCCTTTAGTGAGCTTTTCATATAACACCAGCGCCACCAGCAGGTTCACATTGGTTCAGAGAGACTAATAAAAGTTGTACTGCAAACTTAATTTTTTTTTATTTCATTCCTCACAGGATGATTTGTTATAATTTTGGTGATCTCCGGACATTTAATGTAGCATCACCTTCATGTCAAAATTGAATTTCTGCCCAATTAATAGGGATGTTAATGACTAATCATTAATTGATTCATTGCTGTCAGGAATTTTATCTGATTGAAAATGTATAGAGATCCAAATTCCCTTTGTCAATTTGAAAGATAATTTTTTGAATTGAGAAAGTCACAGGGGAAACTGGAAGGATCGTGACTTCACTCTCTATTGACCGCTAATGTTTATCAAATACATCAAAGTAAAATACTGGTGTGAGAAATGTATTTAATTAAATTAAAGTACATTGTCATTTGAAAAATGCTAACTGACATTAAATTCAAACTGAATTTATTACACTTTAGCTAATTATTAGCCAGACAGATGGAAGCTCCACAGTTAAATCGAGGTCATTATTTTGTATTAGACCTGTTTAGCGTCTGATTCAACTTGGTGTTCACTTCATCTGTTCTTTTAACTCATGGTGTAATCGATTTTTTTTCTTCTGACACCTAGTGGGGGGAAAAGCTTAATTTAGCTTTAACATGTTGTAACTAGCACATCAGTAATTACCTTACCTTTGCTTGAAAACTTTGCCCATAAATCTCCTCCTTACCACCATGATATTACAGTGGTTATGCCCATGTAAATCATCTTTAATAATAATTGTGAATAATAATTAATGAATAATACGTATACATTATATAATATAGGTCCCAGAAATTATGAGAAGGCGTTCTTTCTGCAGTTACCCGGAATGAACCAGAGTTGAGTGTGTCAATGTCATTAAAACTGCATCAGTCTTCAGTTAATGTCTTCTGATTCCTTGCTGCACAGCTTGATCAAGATCCCAGGGATACATTCTTGCAAAATCAACAGTGACAGCCCCTGTGCCTTCTCTCAATGCATGACCGACCCCTTATTAAACCTGATTGATTGTCAACTTGTGAGCTCTGTTCCCCAAGTTACTGTCAGGGGTTTTGTAGTTCCTCCAAAGAAGCAGCAGCATCTCTGACAGGCAGTATAAAAACTACTTAAACAAGACGGGTACATTGATCATAATTTCTTGTAGGGTACGTAGCTGGCAGGGCGTAGTATCTGGGACATTTCTAGTTTTTCACTTTGGTACGTGAAATGACAAGCTGAACAATATGCTAAACTTTTGACAGATATTGCGATATGACATCATTTGAGCTGGTTTCACTAAAAAAATATAGAAATGAAGATGATGCAATTTGAACAATGTATTGCTTGGCCATATTCCGATTTCAATAATATTCTGGGAAACTGTTCAGCTCCACATAAAATCTTCAGTGTGTTTACCTTGATTTATTCAATTAATTGATTAGCAGCTCGCCAGAATCACCAAAATGCCCCAAATTCACTGCCACTAGCTTCTCAAATGTGAATATATGATGTTTTTTCTTAGTCTTCTGATACTGAAAAAATGATATCTTTGGGTGTTGGACTTTTGGTCCGACAAACAAAGTAATTTAGATTTATTAACATTTTTATTTGTAACTATTTTCTGATATTTTAGACAAAAGATTTCATTGATTATTTAAAAAATTAATAATTGGGAGAATAATCAATCATGAAAGTAATTGAAAAAAAATAGCTAAAATGTCCTAATTCCTGTCTCTAAAATGTGAATATTTTTTGCCTTCTTTACTCCTGTACGACAGTAAAATGCCCATATTTGGCAACATTTATCGAAATTTTCTGACATTTTGATTCGAATTGAGAAAATCTGTATCAGCAAAGAATAGAAAAAAGGTGTTAGTTGCAGCTCTATTGCTTAATGAAATTACAAGAAACAAAAGGGAGGGAAGTGGGGCATTCACATTCAGACCTGCAGGGGGCGTACACAGTTGGCATGGAAGGACAAATGTCTGGCAAATGAAAGGATCAAGGTGGTTGGAAGCTACTCTCAGCAGTTTACATGTGCAGACAAGAGAAAGACAAAGACACAAAGAAAGATCTGAAAATGAAATTTAACTACACACAGCAGCACCTAAGCCAACAAGGGAAAAAAAATCAATGCAAAAACAGAGAGACATGGACAGAAAACAGAAACAGCGTGTCCTATGTGAATGGCACATGCAGTGCAAGCCTGTTTCAAACTTTCCCCCAGGTGGCTCCATCAGTTTATAAGTCCTCCCCCTCACATTGATTATAATTGTAGAGTTAAACGTTTAAATACACGACCTCTGGCATGATTAATGCAAGTTCCTCCATGTGAGAAGGCTCCTCTATGACATTTTCCTTGCACACCCAAACCCTGCAACACGTGCACCACTCTCGTCTGTTGCATTATGTAAATAACAAGAAACCTGCATTCTAATAAATGCCAAGTAATTAGAATGTGCAATGCTACTGACTGATTTATGAATATTAATGGCATTTGACAACTCTCCTCAAAGAAACAAGCAAGCTGTGCTCTGCATTTATCAGCTGGAACATTTCAGGTGTTATCAAGGGAGAATGAATTTGCAAAAGAACAGCGAGCTTTAATGTGGAATGCTGTGAAAAGAAAACAGCTATTGGCAATGTACCTCGCATATATTTTTGCTTGTTTGGCAGTGCATGTTTCCTACCCATGTGGACGGCTGCTTAAATGTAGGTATCTCCAGTGCAGTAACACTATAGTTAAAAAAGAAGAAATACCTATTGCCAGCCTTCTCCAACATTGCTGGAAATGTAGAAGGATTTTCTTTCTTTCTTTCTTTCTTTCTTTTTTTTGTGTCTCTTAAAATCCAAGCATCTTCTAGGCACACCATATTCACCATTCACATATTGGGGAAGGCAGAGAAACCAATTTATCTCGGACAGTAGCTTGAATAGGCCATAAATAAAGGAAATGTCTTGCATCAAACCCTTTTTTAAGCTTACCCATATTAATCAAAAGCATGCCCTACCAGTGTACCCAACACTGTATTAAGTCAGACGAAATTACAAATACAGATACTGCAAGAAAAGTGGAGACTGAGTCTTAAAACCGTCGGAGTTATCTTTATATTTGCTGATGGCACAGCAACTATTCCGTAACCGCTTGATATGCCTTAATTAGTCTTGTGTCTTTCCTATCAAACTTGAGAGTCCTTTCAAATCATGATGGAGTAAACCTGCTTCACAAAAGCCTGTACCAAGCAAAATGAATTATTGTATTTATGAGAGTTTTCCTCATCAGCACATCTTGGACAATAGAGACACAGCCTTAGCAGGTTTGCATTGCAAACGGGTGTTCAACATGTAGAGATTCGCTAAAGCCAAGGAGATATAACAGTTAGACATACTCCTGGACCGCAAACACGCCCACGCTGACTTGACACCTAATTATGTTGGTAACATTGGATGTTGCACATCCTGAGGAAGTGTTGTTTTGAGTGGCAGGGATGTTAACAGCAGGAAATCTAAACTAAATGACAAGCTGTTGCTTTGAATCAGAGTTTCAGCTGCTGAAAACATTGTGTGAATTTGGTGCATACACTTACAGACGGTGTTCTGGACAGATGCCGCACTCAGTAATAGATACTCATGGTAAGAGCTATCTAATGGATGGATTCAATCACAGGATGTGTGCTTTCACTGTTTCCCTTGTCAGATAGTTCTACATTTTTAGCAAATCTTTCTTGAGTTCAGCCAACACTTTGCCTGAATGGCTTGTTATTATTTATTTTATTCAATTTTAGTAGTTGTAAATGTAGTTGTAGTAGTTGTAAAGCTTTTCTTTATCTATCATCCCAGAAAGTAAGCATTATTCAACTTAACCAATTTGAAGTCCTCACTGTGTCACATTATGGCTTGTAATGCCTGACACTTATGTTTCATCAAACAGTCTAACTTATGATTTGTTCAAAAACTACCCAAGTGGATATTTATGCTTCAAATCCATAACATGGTAAAGTGGAGTTTAGTTATCTGTCATTAGTTTAGTCAAAGTTTTAAAGATGCTTGCAGAGTTTGGGGGAATATTTGCTGCAGAACAGCAACAGAACTGACATGTTTTAGTCCTAGATTAATTATTCAGAGAGAGATAATAATGAAAGTGATAATAATGCAAATTTGTTTTTCTTATTAACGGTAAAGAGAAACAGTAACTCTAAGCACCCAGGGGGTAGCCTTTGGCACTGGAGCAGCGGCGCCTGGGTTGCCTCAGGTAGAAACTTTAACCCAAACCATAGATGCAAGGGAAGACAAACCTAGTACGACGTGTCTTGTCTTGACCTGTATTTTTCAGGAATTTGTATTGCTGCTGTTGTGCCGACCCTGGGAACATAATAAGTGGTCTTACTCGTGTTTCACGAGGCGAGAATTCAAAAGCAAAGTGTCTTATATCAGGGATTGATGATCTAAAACATTCCTTCAGTTCAGTGGCCATTCCCTGAAGATTTCTTTCTCCAATTATGAAAATCTTTTTCATGCATGTGAATCCTTTGGAATTACCTGGATTTCTGCATAAATTGGTCATAAAATGTGTTCTGATCTTCATCTAAATCTAACAATAGACAAACACAGTCTGCTTAAATTAATACCACACAAACAATTATATGTTTTCATGTTTTTATTGAACACAACATGTAAACATTCACAGCGCAGGGTGGAAAAATTATCTGAACCCCCAGGCTAATGACTTCTTCAAGAGCTAATTGGAGTCAGGAGTCAGCCAACCTGGAGTGCACCTGGAGTGGAATCAATGAGACGAGATTGGAGGTGTTGGTTAAAGCTGCCCTGCCCTATAAAAAACACACACCAGTTTTGACTTAGCTATTCTCAAGAAGCATTGCTTGATGTGAACCATGCCTCATACAAAAGAGCTCTCAGAAGACCTACGATTAAGAATTCTTAACTTGTTTTGATGAAAGCTGGAAAGGGTTATAAAAGTATCTCTAAATCAGTCCACGGTGAGACAAATTGTCTCTAAATGGAGAAACCTCAATGAGGTGAAGAAGAATCCTAGAGTGTCAGCTAAAGACTTACTCAAATCTCTGGCACATGCTAACATCTCTGTTGACAAATCTACGGTACGTAAAACACTAAACAAGAATGGAGTTCATGGGAGGACACCACGGAGGAAGCCACTGCTGTCCAAAAATTTTTGATTGCTATCATCGACAAAAAAATGAATTCCCAAGTTTATTAAGACATTTTGCAGGAAAACTTAAGGCCATCTGTCCACCAATTGAAGCCCAACAGAAGATGGGTGATGCAACAGGACAACGACCCAAAGCACAGAAGTAAATCAACAACAGAATGGCTTCAACAGAAGACAAAACGCCTTCTGGAGTAGCCCAGTCAGAGTCCTGATCTCAACCCGATTGAGATGCTGTGGCATGACCTCAAGAGAGTGATTCACACCAGACATCCCAAGAATATTGCTGAACTGAAACAGTTTTGTAAACTAACTTTTTCCACCCTGCACTGTGAATGTTTACATGTTGTGTTCAATAAAAACATGAAAACATATAATTGTTTGTGTGGTATTAGTTTAAGCAGACTGTGTTTGTCCATTGTTGTGACTTAGATGAAGATCAGAACAGATTTTATGACCAATTTATGCAGAAATCCATGTAATTCCAAAGGGTTCACATACTTTTTCTTCCAGCTGTAGATCGCCATTGCTCGACTGCTTTGGCCCATTAAGCGGTCTCTGTGTCGTTGTTGTTTGTAAAGCCAGCCGGGCTTAGCGTCTTTATCAGTTACATAAGGTCAGGTTCAAGTCATTGAGAGGGTTTACAATATATTGAAACTCCAGTGTAACTCCTCCATGCTCCTGTCAACATAGTAAACAAAGCATAGTTAGGATGTTGAATCTCTCCCAGCCAGTGGATGTGTTTTTATTAGCACCAGCAACACAGCTTTATATTTGAAGTTTTTCACACCTGAAGCCCGTCTGCAGACGTCAGTGTTTCTTTTTCTTTGTCACATTTCATCCTCTGTAGGATAAACCGTGCTTAGTGGGATTTTGATTGACATATTAACACTTGGACTTTATGCTAATTTTTCTATTTCAAAATGTGTTTTTCGTTAGATGTAAATATGAGTGCAGATGGTGATAAGTAAACGAGTGAGGGAGGGAGGTTGTTCAGGCGTTTGGCATCGACCAGCTGAGGTCGATGGGGACGTGTTGCAGAATTACTAAAAAACATAAAAATCATAAAAGGGCTCCATGTCTGGCAAAATCCAAGTCTCTCCGGAAGCCCTGAGAGCCCAAAGTAATTTGAAAAGAAGCTACTTTTACACCCTTGATGCATGACCATCTGATTTAAAGAACTTAAGTATCACAAGTAATTTTAAGGCAATAAATCTACAAAAAATGTCAAATTAAATTACAGTGTGAATCATGTAGCCCTGGGCTAGGTTAACTCTTGGTTAACAGTCTGTGTGTGAAAAGGGGCTAAGTTATCTAAGGATAGCCCCGGGCTAGGAATACACAGTGCGAGAAGCCCTCTTGTCTTTCAGTCTCTAAATCGGAAATTTTGTTGGGGTTTTGTACTGTTGTTGGGGAAAGACATTTAATGACATCATGTTGGACACTAGGAAATCAAGACAGGGATTTTTTCAACTTCTCCGGCTCCACCTCACAATGCACTTAACATTCACCTTTTTCAAATATAGCCATACAGACATGTCCATAATGTCACAATCTTTTACTCTAAATAAAGACCAGAGCAAGAAACAGCTTTTTGCTGTTTGCAGTGTGACTGTGTTATAATGGATGATATAGTAGTGACTCTAGTAGTGATTCTGTTCTATTATTCTATTAATGATTATTATTTTGTTGTCTTTGTCTGTTTGTCCTGTAACAGTTGGTAGATAAGATCTACAACAGTTAGACGACCGGCTGTTTGTTTACTGACATCTTGTTGAACTGGTCCAGCACATTTCTGTTACAACCTGAGGGGCCTGTTTCAATCTAAAGCTGTTAATAAGGTGACCTGAGGAAGGCTGACTCACAAGGTATCAATTTTTAATCTGATTTATTTTATTTTGGCAGCTCTTGGAATGCAGGGATAAAAGCTCCTTGGTTGTACAGAACGCTTTTGAAAAGTCCACAGCCATATGACTATTATTCTGTTATTGATTATTATTATTATTATTTCTCTCACTTCCTTTATATCCCTGGCTTCTTCCTCACATGAGTGCATTTCAGAGAGATTCCAGCGCGAGCTCTCTGACGTAACACCCCCGTGTACCCGGCCCATGGATGTAAGGAGAAACCGCCCCGTTTACTTCCTGGTTCCCGTTCCCGTAACTACGGCGACTGTTCGGCAGCGTCACCGGTTGGCGGAGCCGCTATGACATCAGCGGGATGTCGGGAATCCTCTCCGTTTGACGGCGTACCGGAGCCGCAGACCCCGCGGGGAGGAAACAGCACGCACTGTTTACACGTGAGCCGTCAACTTCACCGTGTTTCCTGCCCATGTTCTCATCTGAGCCCCGGTCCGCCGCCGGAGAGGATGTGTCTGTGTGTCCGTGGGAGACAAGTTTAGTGACAGAAGTTAGAGAGAGAGACAACATGGTGAACTGCATCTTCATCTGCATTTCCTCCTCATAAACACAAGATCTGAGATCTGTGCTGCTGCTAAGGTGACCCGAGCAAGGCCGGCTGAATGTAAGTGTCCTGGAACTGACAACTCTATTACACTTACACTGATGACGGTAGTGGAACTTAGTATTTAGTGTCTTGATCATAAGACAAATTGAAAGTTGTATTTATTAAGTAGGCAATTTGGGCAAAATTTCAGTCTTAAATGTTGACAAAAAGTTTTATTTGTCACATTAAAGTGACTTGTTTCCCCTAAACTTATAAAATGACCATAAAGACAGAAAAAGTAGTAAAATTCTTAATTTCAATGATATAATAGAAATGTAGCACTGCTGTTCTTTCAACTTCAGAGCTACTTTGCACGACTCACCTCAGGAACTTTAACATACTATACATAAACATACATACAACACACGCTATACTATGTTTTGACACTGTGCAGCTATCTGGTGCACTTCCTGTTTATATCCAATATAGTGCAATCCACTGTCTAACTATGGGTTATATCTATAGTTATAACTATAACTATGGGTGCAGTTATCATGTGCAACTGTCCTTCTTGGTTATGTATGTCTGTATGTGAAGGAAGAATAGAGTAGACAGTCTTTATTATTAAGATTTTTTCTTACTTTACTTTTACTTTCTATCATAAGTTGTATTTTGGCTTGCTACATTTTTATCTATCACGTACTGTAATCACTGTTTTCCCTGTGCGTACAACTCTTGAGCTGCTGTCGCAACTGGATTTCTTTGTTGAGGGCTCAATGATGTCTTTGTCTTTTTGGAAACGCTGATGTGTAACAAGGTTTATGGCTACACAATTAAAACAGAAACAAAACAGCATTACACTGAGGCACTGTGGTGCACAGATGTTGTTCTCTGATGCGAGAAAATCACGGCAAATACATTTTTTAATTGACAATGAAAATTGGGATGCAAAAATAATTTTTCCCACAAATCGTGAATCATATCGCAATATCTGTCAGAGTAGTCACAACATGGATTAGTTTACTGTATCATGCAGTCCTTACAATCTGTGTGTTTGACATCTACTTAAGTTTACTCTTGCTCATATCGCTCGTTATCGGTGCACATTCTGTTCTTATTGACTTTCTCTGCCCTGATATATAGTTTTGTCTTTGTCTTTTTGTCCTGTAGCAGCTGGTAGATAACATCCACAACAGTTAGACCTGACCAGCTGTTTGTTTACTGACATCTTGTTGAACCGGTCCAGCAAATTTTTTTTACAACCTGAAGGGCCTGTTTCAATCTAAAGCTGTTAATAAGGTGACCTGAGCAAGGCTGACTTCACAAGGTATCAATGTTTAATCTTATTCATTTTATTTTGGCAGTTCTTGGAATGTAGGGATAAAAGCTCCTTGGTTGTGCAGAACGCTTTTGAAAAGTTCACAGCCATATGACAAACTTCACATGATATAGGCACTGAGGGCTGCAGGAGGGAACAAAAACCTCTTTTCATGCCTTTTCTCAACCTCAGCGTTTCGTTCCCATCACGCTGGACTGTGTGTGTTGCTGTGTATTTCATAGCTGAAACACTGTATCAGGTTCTGACTCTGTTTGTGCCCCCACTGCGTCATCTGTATTGAATCTCATTATTGACCATGTTCACTGGACAGTCAATCTGCACCCCACACGGGCTCTAACTGACCTTGTCACGGGGCTTTGCCATAGAAGGGATCAGTGACAGTGTACGGACACACTGGCGGCTCAGATGTCTGCTCCCGAGCTCCTGGGGCCTGCTGGCAGGTCGTCTTTAAATAGATAAGCACTTTAGTTGTATGCCAGAGAGGGGCCATGACCTTTGAGCAAGGTGATTCCTCAAGTTTATCTGCGTCTCAGAGGGTGATTCAGCAAAACACAGCTCTTCTCTAATAGTTCTCTGAGTTAAAGGAGGAGCAGACAGGCAGGTTGCTGTGTTTTATTCTTCCTCTTTCCCTCTGAGAATTTAGCCAAAATGTCAGCTCGGAAGTGTTTTTCTTGAGGAAAAAAAAAAAAATCCTGAAAAAATAAGCGGCAGTCTGCTGTATATCACACCGATCCTGCAGAGAGTTGTAGGAGGTATTTAATGTTTTCAGGCGTGCTTAAACAATTAATCGATTTGACAATTGACTGAGAATAAGAATGCAGCAATTATGACGCTATAATTATCATTTAAAAACATTTGGAAGTAGACATCTGATTGTTATTCACCGAGCTGAACGCAATCATTTTGCACGATCGTTAGATGACACAGTCAGAAAAATTTTAAACCAAGAACATAAAACAAACATAAATACAATACTTCCATCACATTTTTTCCACAGTTTGATGTTTGACTGCCGTTTTAAATACTCAGTTACATAGTCCTGTTGCACTTTCTTCTTCTGCCGAGGTTTATTGGCACCTGGTTGGAGAATTAGTGCTCCCAGCTGTTTATCTTGACCTGTTCAACTTCTTATATTCACATAATTGTACTAATCAATGGAATAACATATAAATTTGTATTTTCTGTGGCAGAATTTCTGTAATTTCGGGTAAAATGTGAAATGTTAGAGTGCCGCTACAAAGAGAATTCCATCAGCTGCGTTGATGTACATATATGGGCCGTCTGAGCACAAGGTTCTGATGAGAGGAAAAAGCTGCTATCTTACTGCTCTTGGGCTGGTTCTTCTGTTTCAGCTCATATAAGACTGTATTTCTTTCTTTCCGAAGCAAGATGATTGTTGCAAAGCCAAACACAACAACACTGCTGTCATAACTGATGTAATTTATATGACAATTAATTGTCATCTAACACTGGTTCCAGCTCCTCGAATGTGAATCTGAATGTCTTTGGGTTTTGTACTGTTCATTGGACAAAACAAACATTTTTAACCTTGACTTCAACTGTTTACTGAAAATTTACATACCAAATGAATAATTGATTAATCAGGGGAATAATCACCAGATTATCAATGGGCTTATTTAAAATAATTATCAGTTGCAGCCCTAGTTTTAAGTGATTATGTCGGATCAGATCTCTGATGTAATAAATGTAATCAGATATTTTGGGATTAATAACAAGCCTGCGTTTCCTTTTTTTCTAAAAGTTAGATTCAGAGAGTTGCAGTACCAGGTGCACATGAGTGAATAGTTGTGTATTTGTATGCTGTTTTCACACGTGTAAAGTGTATTTTGTGATAAATGTGGTTTCGCTCTTCTCTCCCCAGAGGGTCTGCCATGTTTCCCGATGCCCTAGAAGCAGCTGGGCGGGTGGATGGCCTGCCGCTGTCCTCCCCGCAACCGCTGCCAGAGCTGGAGGAAGAGGAAACAGAGGCATCAGTGGAGAGGGGGCCCAAGAGACGAGGCCGCTACCGGCAAAGCCTGCAGCTTTTAAAGCCCTTCAGGATAACTCACAAGTAAACAAAATTGTATTTAATTTCTCATGGTGACTATCTGACTGTGAGCCAGATAAAGGGGGACATAAGGACAAGCTGCTGACGGACAGATAACAATTTAAAGACGCACATGGACATAAAAATTCACATTCGATGTGTTTGCTGTGTTAGACTGTTAGGCAGTAGCCTCAGACTCTCAGGCAGTAGCAGGAGGCCATGATAAGGGGAGGGAACTTATCCCCCAGCGACAGACAGCGCTGTGTTTGAACATATGCCGACTGATAAACTACCCCTGAACTTTTTTTTTTTTTTTTCGCTGCTCTCTCAGATTTCTGTGAAGAGCGTGCAAATTACTGTTCAAACACTGCGGGCACGATTCACCTTTCGTCAACTCTGGCGAGCAAAGGCGCCGCTTCGTTGAGCCCTGCCTCCCCCAACATTGCACCTCTGTGTACACCTGCACTTTTAGACATCTCACCCATTTTCGCATCTTATTCTCTATTCCAGACACCAGCACCCAGTCGATAACGCTGGCTTCTTCTCATTTATGACTCTGCACTGGCTCTCCCCACTGGCGCTGAAGGCCTACAAGGCTTCCAGCTTGTCTATAGATGACGTCTGGGGACTGTCTTGCCATGAAGCCTCTGAAACCAACTGCCAAAGGTGAGGTAACTGTGGCTTCGGCTGATGAAAGTGACCTGCGGGGTTCAGAAAACTCTGTTAGATGCCGAAACACATTTTTCCTAGAAAACTGCAGCTGGGTTGAGACGTGACATGAAAAGGGTTTGTCCAAAGGTGAGGTTAAACCACATAGGAGTAATTTGTGAATTGTGAGTTGTCGAATACGCTGTCGCCTCATCCCCTTTAAAGGATAAGTACACTCTCAAGAGTGTGATGCGGAGGGTCAGGGGACCCAGGTGACACTGTCTGACCACTGCTCAGTGTAGCATGGACAATGACTTGGAGCTGGTTCTCAGAGCTAACCAGCAATGGGAAGCTACTGTCAGACTCTCTGCTGGCAGGACATGGAGTGTGGTGGAGCTTTGAATGTCACAAGAAGCACATTTATGGTCCTTTGAGAGATTCACTGTACGGGTATTTGTAGCTCGGCTAGCGGCTCAACCATGTGAGGCTCTCTGTCGTATCGGAGTGTCTCTTCTCTCTGGGACCTTTTTTTTATCGTCCAAAATCGATTACGTGCACAAGAACCAATATAAAAACCTGAAGGAAAGAAGAAAAAAAAGACGATCTCCTTTAAGCACAGTTGTGAAATCCATGTGTTATATCCACTGCTGCAGAAATGAGTCCTAAAACTCAGAAATAAGTTAGCATTTTTGCACCTCTTATTCCCTCGTCTCAAAAGTCAGTATGTTTTTTCTAAAATGGGTCTTCAGTTAGATGCCAGAAATAAGGTCTGTGGTTAACACAAACTTAAAAGATTTTCAAAGTCATGTTTCATCATGTCTGACAGTCATTATGAGACAAAGAATGATCCATTAAGGTGAAAGAGTCGTGTTTTTTTTCTTTGAAGGACCCAGTGGAGCTTCACTCATGTGAATTGATCTCTATCACACTGGGGTTGTTTTTTTTCCCTTTTGAACAAATATTGAGAAACTTCCTCTTTGCTTTCGCTGCCCTACATGTGAGCAAGGTGCATGTGGGGATAAACTTCATCAAACAAGCTGCAGACAGTGAGAGCGAATCAGGCCACAGTTTTAAAACAATCGCACTGTTTGTTTACAATAACTTCCAAGTAGAAACCCCCCCGCATCACGCTCCAGCTCACATACGATTTAATTAGCTCTTTTCATCATGTTGGTTCAAAGAGCATTCATCTCAGTCTGCTAAAATCCATGTTGATGTTTTTCTATCCAACTGTAGAACAAGGAATCGCTGAAATGTACGAAGTATCCCTCTCTCTTTCTGTGCAAAGCTAAACTTAAAGGTAGAATCAGTAGGATTTTTTCACAAATGCACCAGAAAGATAGTTGATTGTTGAGTCTCATTCCCAGTGTGTCAAGTACCGAAATTTGGGGTTGGTAACATGCACAGCAAAAGAAATGAGTAAATAAGAAAATCCAGGCAGAGGGCTGCAGGCTCTCTGCAGATACGAGACACTAACATGCCTTTTGTTCTCATTCAAGTCTCCCTCTCTGTCTGTTTCCGCCTTGTGACGTCTTTCATGTCGTTTCATCTTGCCGGTCGATGTTAGGAAGGCGGCGTGCAATGACGCAAAATAAAGATAAACGATAATTCCCCTCAAATGCATTAAAACTAAAATGACTGCATGTCCTGAAAATGTAAGGAGTAGGAGATACAGATATATGATCAGTAAGTGCAGGTGTTGTAAGTTAGTGTTTGTTTCTTCCCACCTCTGGAGATGTTGCTCTTGGGTAGATATAAAAAAAAAAGCAACACAGTACAGCACATGTTACAGTTGAAGTCACAGTGGTTCGGTCTTTAGATATATAATTCCCTGCCATGTAAACAACATGTGCTCTCTGAGGTCAGACTGTGCAGTGAGACTTCATTCATGAACATCCAGTCTTCCTTTACCTTCGCAGGAACACTGTGCCTGGACGGGAGGCTGCTAAGAATAGCAGGGATTAGAGATTACAGTGAGAGTTAGTGCCTGACTTGGACGGTTATGTCATTAACTCCTCTACCTGCGACGCACCGTGTCTCCCTGTCGCATTCATTAGCTGTCATTGACTTTACTCAGCGTGGGGCAGACCATGAGCTTACAGTCACTGTTTACCTGCCAAACACCAGCTTGAGGACGGCCTTGTGCTGATGCACTGATTCGATGAATGGACAGCAAAGTATTACTCAAAGGTCATTAAAGTGCATTTAGATTTTACGACTTGCTGAAGCGGAAGTTGATGCATTTCCCCGAACTCACGTGCCGTCGAGCCGTGGCACCATGACTTGGCAATAAAGACGAGGGAGACTATTTGAGGAAGTTCTCTCTTGTATCTGGTGACAGCTGTGTGGGTTGTAAATGACCTGTTCCGTTAAAAGGCTTTGGCTCAGGGCCAGGACGCTAAGTGCTGTAAAGAGTGCATAGAGGGGTGGCTATCAGGCTGGCACGGGTGGGCGATGGTGTGCATGTGCACTGCAGAGTCGCCGGAGATGGCGGTCTTTATTTTGTGTTTACATAGCAGGAACAGTTACGCAACCGCCGATGCAAAGCAGAGATGACGACGGGGGGGAGGAGGGGGAGGGGGGAGGGGATGGGAAAAGCACCCTGGGAGAGTTGACACTTGTTGGTGCTCAGTGAGGTGCGAACCTTGAATGCGATGTCCTGGCCAACACTCTCACGAAACATCAGCTTCGCTTGCCATCTGGCAAACCGAGACGATGGCTGTTAGGAACATTTCAGCCGTGTTTAAAAGCAAATCACTCCTCCTTTGGATCCCACACTGTTGCCCTTGTGTTCCCATTTCCATTTGTGTGTGTGACCGGTTACACACTTGCCGATCTGTGATTGTTAATTACGATAATGAAAACTACTAATGTGCGTGACTTTGGATTTATAGTGTATTAGTATCTACCATCATGAAATATTCTCTCTTTGGTGTTCTGTCAGCACATCGTTCACTGTTCTTTGCCTGATCTAGTGACACATAATGTATTACTCACAGATAAATCTCATTTCCATTTCTCAAGCTGTGCTCTGTGCATTTATTGGGCTGCAATTCGTTGTAATTTCTTCTATTTGAACACCATTTGATTTCAAGTAGTAATTATCAGTCTGTGTGAGAGTGTAGTTGGTTTAATGTTCTGTCTATCTCTGATACGTTTTTAATAAAGTCATTAGGGCGTAAATTACTTTCTGCAGCTGCTCTGCTGCTGCTTTATAGCGTCATTAGCAGTGATGCATTGGCCAACAAGATATTTCTACCCCTTTCAAAGGGCATTTTACTGCGACGAAAGTACATTAGCACGTCTTTACATGTTTGGCCGTACCTCTCTCAGTCTAATTATGTGATGCATCATTCATGATCATATATTGTAGGTCACCTTTACATTATTAGCAGCCGAGCTGCCTTCACTTTCCTTTTGCAATTTTCAAACTGATTGGCCGTTTATATTGTGCTTTCAGCCAGTCTGATGAATTTTGAATTGCTGCTCCACTGTTTTCAATCAGCTAAATTTAAGGATGAATAAAAAATGCATAACGTTTTTTTTTCACATGACAGCTTTTACATGAGGTTAATTATCTCCGCCGAGGAGGTTGTGTGTACACAACCGTGTCCGTTTGTTTGTTTGTTGATTGGTTGGTTTGGCAGCATTTTTACACAAAAACTACTAAACCAATTTCTACAATACTTGGATGAAGGATGGGTCACGACCCTGAACAAAACTCACAGGGAATAATGCATGGATGTTGATATAAAGATTAGGTCTATTTATGTGGCTCATGTCTATGAGTGGGTTCAAAAGGGGACTGTTGAGCCTTGGCAGAGTTATGTGCTCTACTTTTTTGACTAATTGTTGATTCAGTAAATTAGGTTCACTGAGAAAATGATAAAGTTTTGTTGAGATGTGAGTTCATACGGCTCGTCATCGTTTTGTCCCTGATTTCTTGTTCCAGGCTCGAATCCTTGTGGCACGATGAGCTGAAAAGACGAGGGCGTGAGGGCGCCTCCCTGTCGAGAGTCTTCTGGAGGTTCTGCCAGACCCGCATGCTGGTGGCCATCTTCTCCCTCCTCATCACTATGGTGGCAGGCTTCGTCGGGCCCGTGAGTACCGTCCAAATCCTCCTCTCTCCCTTTTATAATCTGCTGATTCGGCTAATATGCCTTTGAGCATGGTCGCTGGCTTGGAGTCCCAAGTCTGGGCGAAAATCGCTTTATCCCGTTTCACGCTGGTCTGGAAATTGAAATGAAACCATACTGGGAGATTACAAAGTCTTAGATAGTGATAGTTGTGCCCAGTTACGCTTTGGACCGCAAATATGCTTTTATTGTATCCGCCGCTCAGATTTCTCTCCAAGAACATTCCTTATCAGAAATGTTAAATAATCACCTTAAACTAAAAGGCAATTAGGTTTGGAGATATCACCGAGCAGGTCCCATTGTTCCTCGAGCGCCGAGCTGCTTGTTTCACTATGATGTTACGTGTACACTACGTGCCCGCTGCTGTCCGAAACTAATAGCATTAAGTGGATTTAGTTCTTACACAATGACGCATGTGTTGCACATTCTTGACCGATTCATTCAGTACATTTTAACAAAGTCGTGTTGTGTATATTGTCTTTGCAGATTATCATTTCCAATCTTATTTTACATATTTGTCTTGTCACGTCGTGGTCTTCTCATGTCATCTCCATCATGCTTTTAAATTGACGGCCTTATCTGTGAAACCAGACCATCTTATCTATTGATTTTAAATATTCGGAATGTTTAATCTTCTTCTGCACATCCTGTTTTTTTCTCTTTTTCATATTATCTCTGCCCTGCTTAGCTCTATCTATCAATCTGTTTCTTATTTCCCTGCTACAAGATCCCCCTGAGACATTGTGATTTGTGATTGTTGGCTATATAAATAAAATTGACTTGACTACGGCATTTCCTAAACCGTACCCTCTCTTTCATCTCATTATTTTTCTCCTCCTTCTCCTGTCCCGCTTTATCTCCTCCGTGTTCCTGTTTCTCTCTGCTCTTTTCTCGTGTGTTTCCTTCACCATCTTTTCCTCTCTGCTCACTCTCTCCCTTTTTGTTCCCAGGCTCTCCTGGTTCGAGCTCTGCTGGAGTATTCCCAGGGCTCGCAGAGCTTTGTGCCATACGGCCTGTCTCTGGCAGCCGGGATCTTCCTCATGGAGCTGATGCGCTCCTGGTCTCTGACGCTCATGTGGGCCGTCAACTACCGCACTGCAGCACGCCTCCGTGGGGCAGCTCTTACTTTTGCCTTCAACAAGATCCTCCGCCTACGCAGCACTAAAGACGTCGGCCCAGGCGAGGTAGGTGATAAAACCCCTGAGGGGACTCATCTCCAAATTAACTAAATCATCCCTCGCTGCAGGGCATCACATACAGAAGATTGAGATGGATTTCATTTCTGCTCTTACACCATTCCTGCTTAGAGCTCCGCAAATCCCATAGCCTGAGGGAGGGGAGGCTGTCTAAGATTAGTCATTACACAGCTTAAGAGGAATCATTGTCCAACAAGTAAACGTGGGAATAATGACAACTATATTTGTAAAAATTGACTAAGTGATGAGGTTTCAGCGTGTCTTGTTTGAAAAGGATTTTGTTTATTGTAATTTCTTCGCGTCATTTATAATGTAAATCACTGTCTCTCTGTCCAGCTGATCAACATCTGCTCCAGTGACGGCCAGCGGCTGTATGAAGCGGTGTCAGTGGGCTGCCTGCTGGCCGGGGGGCCCCTCGTGGGACTGCTGGGTCTGTCCTACTCTGCATACTTCCTGGGCCCCACAGCTCTGATTGGGTCAGCTGTTTTCATCCTCTTCTACCCTACCATGGTACGACTTCAGCTAGAACATCCGTAAGAGTGAGACAGGAGGATAAGAATCTTGTTCAGATCAAGTTTTGACACGTTACAGGCACACAAACTGTAATAACTGATAACAATAGACACATGAAGACAGACAACTGTAAGTGTTTTTAATATGGTGTCAACAACAGAATGCAGTTTTATTGCAGACCTTTATAAAATAAACAGCACGTAATGATCACACTCATTACTCCAATGACAAGCAATTCAATAACAGCAACTTCTAAAAGTTCCACCAAAAGTTATGGACCATTGTTTTATTGTCGACTCATTATTTTCTGAGCTATAGCTTTAAAATCAGTTTAGCAGACGACATGAGCACTCATCACTTTGGAATCTTTTCGTTAATTCAGGCAGTTGAAGACCACATCCAGCGCTTTTTAAAAGCATCATAACTCTTCGGCTATCAATCTCCTGTCAACTTCGGAGCTGTTATTTTCAAATTATACTCAGTCTAAGCTGGAGCCTGACAGCCAGAGACCCTTGTATTGATGTGAGAGGCATTTATCACTCCGATCCCCCGGACAGCCCTGCAGCACAGCTAATGCGATTGTGTCTGCTTTCATTTCCTCCCCTGCCACTTATTTCTCTTGTCATCACTTCCTTTGTTCCTGTCTTCTGCAGATGCTCGCATCGAGACTGACGGCGTACTTCCGCAAGAAGTGTGTGGCCGTGACTGACCAGCGCGTGAGGCTGATGAACGAGATCTTGGGCTGCATAAAGTTCATCAAGATGTATTGTTGGGAAGATGCCTTTGCACAAAATATTGACAGTGAGTGGCATCGTGATACACCGCTCATGTCACGTTTGTCGTCAGTTTTCTAGAGATGCAAACTTATTTTTTAAATACTTTTTATTCCCCACTCAGAAAAAAGGGTCACCTCATTTGAATACCTGTCACCGTGTTGCAAATGAGTGTCTAATTGGTCAGTTTATCGCCTGGAATTAGACTTATCCTCTTAGCGAACTGGCAAGATAACCCTGACCCTAAATCCATTTTCATTAGCTTGCTCCGTTTATGTGGTTCCCTGTGCCCTCCTCTATAATCAAGGCCACTTTGAATCCCTCGGCTTCAAGGTTAATTGGCAATGTGTTTGGGGCCTTATGATACCTTGAGTGACTGTCAAGGCCGCTCTACTTATCCATGAATTAGCGATGGCCTTTTCTCATGGGGACCTTGCTGTAGGTTGTGGATAAGGATCATTCTCCCCCTTTAATCATGCTCCAAATTAGCTAGGTGGGGCTCGTTTTTATTGCTTCCCGTTGATTACCTATCATAATCATAATTAATTGCCATTTGACTTAATAGCCAATGAGTCTGAAGAGCTACGGTGCAATTCCCTCCAATTACTATTGTTGTTGAATTGATGATCACAGTGTTTTTTGCCCGCGGCGTGTGACTTCTGCTTTTGTAATCCACGCAGAAACACACATAATATCCAGAGCGAATCCCATGGAGAATATCATGTACCGGGAGGAGGGAGTTTCTTTTATTTCGCACAGTGCTGCTGGGCCTGAATTAAAGATGCACAAGCTTTTTTGTTCCAGGGTTTGCACCCAATGAACTGGGTGAACAAAGCAGCTAGCGTGTGCATTTGGGAGATACAAACATTGAGGAAGGAAGGGGGGCAGGATTTGGGCTTTACACTTGGACAGTTATCAAGGTTCAGCAGGTTTTGAAGCCCCTTTCATGCCGTATATGGATGTGGGGCCCTTGTCCTCCCTCTTGTATCTATTTCGGTGCAGTTGCTGTGTGTTGGTTAGGGACTCTTATGGTGTTGTTGATTGAATGTTCACTGGAGAACCCTTTGGGAGTCACTCAACCCGTACTTTATTTTCTCTCTCTTTCAGCCCCGTCTTTGCCTTTTTATCATCTCTGTCTCTCTCTGTGTCTCTTGTCTGCTCAACAGAGGTGCGATCAGAAGAGAGGGGGATACTGGAGAGAGCCGGGTTCATCCAGAGTCTCACAGTGGGTGTGGGTCCCATTGTCCTGGTGATAGCATGCGTGTGCACTTTCACCCTACATATGTCTCTGGGCTATGACCTCACTGCAGCTCAGGTATTTGAATGTACTACAAGGAACTTTTAACTGGTTACGAAACAATTTCTATCAATGTCCAATAACTGACTGCTTCTGAACACATCCCATCTCAGGCTTTCACCGTGGTCGCCGTTTTCAACTCCATGACCTTTGCCCTCAAAGTCACACCATCAGCTGTGAGGTCACTGTCGGAGGGTGCCGTCGCCGTCCAAAGATTTCAGGTGAGAGATATGAACGAGCCTTGTCAACCACCCAACGCAGAGTTGGCCGGTACGGATGTCAAGCGTACAGTAACTTATTGTATATCACATACACTTCATGAAGGTCAACAGGGTAAAGTAGACATAAAGAATGTCAGCGGGCATGCAGGTCTTGCAAAGCTCGTAGCCAATCAGAAGGTGCACCAGCTGATGCTTAACAGCCGCCCACACACACACCACATACTGACATTTTCAACTTACTGTACTCATGGTAAAAGTCGTATGTTAGTGAGAGATGGTTTCACTGAGCCCGCTAGGGTTAAGTAAGCAAGCGCCTCTGCCAAGGATGCACCAAAAGGCCTGAGGGATCCTGTCTTTCCCTCTAACGCAGAATTGACAAAGGCATACTCAAGGACAGGTCAGACTGTACCTGAAGCACTAGATTGAGTAATATGTTTGCACAGCTGCCCATATCTTATGACACAGCTCAGCCTCAAGTCAGAACATTTGTCGACTATTCCATTAGTCAGGACCAGAAATACTAGTCAGTTAAATATATATTATTATTTTATTAATGCACACATTGAAATTGTGTTTTCTTACTATAAGACAAGTTAACTAGTCTGCTCTCATTAGTCAGCTCACACACACCTGAGCTAGACTAGGCATTGACTTGAACTAAAAACCACAATAGGTGTTTTAAAACATCAACTTAAACATCAGGGAAATTAGTCTTTAATGAACATATCTATGTGTTTAAACACTCTTTTGCTGTAACATAAGGAAAGATGGAAGCTTTGAGCCTCTTTTTCCATATATGTTTTGAACATCAACAGTTTCTCTACAATGTATGATCGAAGTTAAATGTTGCATAAAGTAACCCACTGTCTGTCTCCACAGAGGCTCTTTATGATGGAAGACAGAGAAGCTGTTTTGATCAAAATGGAGGATCCTGGCAATGCGGTAGAATTTCGGGACGCCACGCTGGCTTGGGAAAAGGCTCGCTCTCCGGCTACGAAGCCGAACCCGCCTCCAAAGAAGCAAGGAGGGATGAGACGCGTCTTACGCAGGGAGAAGCTCAGCCTGTACATTTCCACAGAGGAGAGCAAAGTGAACAAGGAAGCTCCCAACGCACAAAGTCTCCTCACGAATATGGAGCTGGAGAGTCCACAAAGCACCATCTCCTCGACTCAAAGTATGCGACCTCCGCTGCACAAGACCCTGCACCGCATTGACCTGCGCATTAAGAGGGTAACAGCACCTACGCAGACATCTGTCCAACTTAGGGAGATGGACAAACCTTTTCCCGCTTCATTATTAATTCCTACAATGCCACTGTGTTTTTTTTTCCCTCTTCAGGGTTCATTGGTTGGAATCTGTGGAGGTGTCGGCAGCGGAAAAAGCTCTCTTCTGTCTGCCTTACTGGGACAGGTGAGATTCAACTGGTTGTTCAACTAGAGCTTCCTCTTCAGACAGCACGGACAGGAATAGCAGCAGCAAGAGTAGCTTTAGACTTTTGGATCATTTTATTCACACACAATGCCATGAAGGAGAAGAAAGGAATGTTTCAACTGTTTTTCTTTTTCATCTTTCATCCCCCTCTCCTCACACAGATGACCCTGTTAGAGGGAAATGTAGCTGCAAG